>OV702279.1:185478925-186678925 GCA_916181665.1 Avena sativa
TGGGGCACAACGCTTCGTCTGGGATCATCTTTCGCATGGGACTTCGCTCATCGCCGGTGAGCGTGTAGCCTCTGGCCTCATCCTCACACTCAGCACCTTCGACTGCGTCATCGATAATCTTCGTGTTTCGCTAGGGATACCTTTCCCGTCGACGACTCCAGCCTGCACTTTGGGGGCCACTAGGTCTATGTCGCCATCATCGCCGAGGCCTTCCCCAACAGGGTCGACACTGTATTCGTCATTCCTCCCGGCCGCACCACTAGCGGCATTGCTGCAGCCAATGGCTGCGTCGAGGTCATGATGGTGAACGCCCGCGAGAACCATCGCCCGCCTCCAAAGGGCTGGGCGGGAGGCGACTCCGCCGTGAATGATCAAGATCCGCTCACTGCCTCCATCGAGCACCTCCTTGCCCCCGTCATCATCGAGGCGGACGCGGCAGCTGCCCCGGCCGTGCTTGAGGCTACAAGCTAGAAGCTTTTGGAGGAGGACAACAAGGTCGCTGCTACCCAGCACCTGCTAAATGCCACCGTGTGTGAGTAAAACACTGCTCCCGATTTCAACTGGGAGATCCAGCACCAAGGCTATGACCTCGGGTCGGAACTGGACCACACTGTTCACTTGCGTTCTCAGATGATCCAGCCCGTCTACAATGCTCCCTCCAAGAAAATGAGGGCGGCGGAGGCGGCGGCCGCCGAACTGAGGAACCTCGAGGGAGAAGAGCTCCGTTGTCAGCCAGAACGTGTCCAGCTCCTCGTCACCACTCCCAACAAGCAACAAGCTGAGGGAGCTCCTAGTTAGGGGTCAACACCAGGGACGTAGTTCCTCGCTGAGGAGAACATCCAACAGCAGCCGGAGGGAGAAAGAACTAGCAGGCTTCTTTGCCAAACGGCGCGGGGCAAAGCAGCCGCCCTCGTTGTGATTCGGGCAACCGTGGCCATCGTAACCATGATGCCTCCATCACCAGCGGAAGTCGCACGTAGGCTGACGAAGCTGGGCGAGGATAGAAGTCCCGCACGTCGGAGGAAGGAGTTGGTGGAAACCAAGATCCGCCTGCATCCTGTCTCTTAGGATGGCTCGGTCCCCGCGAGCTTGCTGACGTGCGCAAGTGCATCGACCTCCTGGTCCTGTCGTGTGCAATGGAAGAAGAAAGTCCAGCTGGCCTGAAATGTTTCGGCCCGCGAATCTAGAACGGGCCGTTTCCACAGGGATTTTCACTCCCAAAGACACGCCAAAGTACAACGGCACCGTCAAGCCAGAGGACTGGTTGGTGGAATGCACCACCATAGTAGGCATCACAAATGGCAACCTCCGCTTAGCCGTCCTCTATGTTTCCCTCATGCTTGCCACTCGGAAAGAACATGGCTCAACAGCCTCCCCGACAACAACATCTATGCCTGGCTGGACTTGGAGGAGGCATTCATCCTCAACATCACCGGCACGTTCAAACATCTGGGTCGGCCTCGCGAGCTTTCCCTCTGTGTTCAAGGCAAGGACGAGTCTAACCGCGCCTACCTCACCCGGTGGACCAACATGCATAACTCGTGCGAGAGGGTGCGGGAGCACCATGCGATCGATTTCTTCACCAACGGTAGCCGAGACGACACCATGCTGAAGCACAAACTCAGCAAGGAAGATCCCCAAACCATGTCTCAAGTCATGGCCATCATGGACAAGTATGCCACCGCCGACGCAACTATGAAGAAGCCCATCGTGGTGGATGACCAAGGCCAGATCGTCACAGACGAGCAGGCAGAACGGCGCCAGCCGGGTGATCATCATCACACCAGGTGGCACGGCCACGCAACCACCTTGGCAAGTGGAAACACAATCAGCCCGATAGCCGATGCAGCACCAAGCAAGTAGCAGCGGTCCACGAAGACCCGGCTGCAGGCAGTAGCCGGAGGCAGAGGCCGGATGTCAGGCCCCAGTGTCCCAAGTACACCATGGAGTCCATGCTCGATCGGCCATGCAAGTTCCATAGTGGAGGAAAAAATCCTGTGAATCACACAACACGTAAGTGCAGCTAGACAAAAAAGATGGATGAAGCCGGTGGGCTACCAGCACCACCACCTCTAGATGGCTGCCTGCCGGATAACTGCGAACGACATAATCTCCAAAAGGACGACGAAGATGGGTACCCATGCCAAGTGGGCACTTACCACATCTATATCGCCGAGCCGGAGACCAAGCACATCAAGAGACGGTGCGAGCGGAGGTGAACGTTATCGTTACCCTGTCCCACAGTACCTGCACTGGTCCGAGCACACGATCACCTGGAGCAAGGAGGACCATCCAGCCATGCTGCCTAAGCCTGGCATCTACGTGCTAGTCCTGGATCCTATCATCATCTCCAAGAAGAACTCCTGACGGTTCTCGCATGTCTTGATCGACGGAGGAAGCAACATCAACCTCCAGTACAGAAGTAGCCTCGAACGGCTTGGACTCAGCGAGTCTCAACGATAGCCCTCAAGCACTTCCTTCCATGGGGCAGTCCCGGGTCGATCGCACTCGCCAATCGGCAAGATCCGGCTAGACGTCATCTTCGGCACCGAGAGAAACTTCCGCCGCAAGCCGATCTTGTTCGAGGTGGTTAACCTCTCCAGCGCCTACCATGCCATACTCGGGCGCCCGAATCTCACCAAGTTCATGGTTGTGCCACACTACGCATACCTCAAGATGAAACTGTCAGGGCCAAAGGGAGCAATCTCCGTCGATGGCTGCTATAAGTGGTCGATCGAGTGTGCTTCAGATGACTCTAGGCTAGCCGTGGCCATGATCATTGCAGAAGAGAAGCGCATCATAATGCAGAATGTCGTGGCCCTGTAGGCGGACATGCCGGATGGGGAAGCCAAACCAGCCGGGGAGTTGCAGTTCAAGCCGTCCAAGGGCACGAAAAAGATCCTTCTGAACGAAGCTGACCTGAGCATGTTCGCCCTGGTCGGAGACGGCCTGGACTGCGAATAGGAAAGAATGCTCGTGGACTTCCTCCATGAGAATTGGGATATCTTTGCATGGTGCCCCAAAGACATGTCATGTGTCCCGAGGGAACTCCCCGAGCACTCTCTTCAATTTCGACCGGATACGAAGCCGGTCAAAGAATCTTTACGATGCTTACCAGAAGAGAAAATAAGAACAATCGGTGAAGAAATCACCCGACTGCTCGCAGCCGGTTTTATCATAGAAGTTTACGACCAGGAATGGTTGGCGAACCCGGTGCCGGTGCTGAAGAAGAAAAAGACATGGCGCATGTGCATGGACTACACCAGCCTCAACAAGGCCTGCCCCAAGGATCCTTTCGCCCTGGCGCGAATAGATCAAGTCATCGATTCCACGGCAGGCTGCGACCTGCTGTCTTTTCTGGACGCCTACTCGCGCTACCACCAGATAAAACTGAATGTCACCGACCAAATAAAGACATCATTCATAACCCCGTATGGGGCTTACTGTTATACCACCATGCCTTTTGGTTTGAAAAACATAGGGGAAACCTACCAGCACTGCATGTAGAAATGTCTATAGATGCAAATTGGTAAAAACATACACGCCTACGTCGACAATGTCATTATCAAGACCAAAGAGGATGCACGCTATTGGAGGACCTAAAGGAAATATTCAAAAACTTCCACTATTTCCAGATCAAGCTGAACCCGGAGAAATGCTTCTTCGACGTCCTATCCGGAAAGCTCGTCGGTTTCCTCATCTCAGCATGGGGACTAGAGGTGAACCCGGAGAAGATAGGAGCGATCGAGCGCATGGAGCTACCACAAAATTTGTGCGACATGCAAAAATTCACTAGATGCCTGGCATCGCTCAGTCGGTTGCCGACTCCCCGCATTGGAAGCTACATTTCGAAGGTTCCAATTTGCTTGGAGGGCTCAGATCCGGTATCATCCTCACTTCCCCCAAGGGAGACAAGCTGAAGTACGTACTACAGATCCACTTCAGAGCATCGAACAATGTAGTCGAGTACGAGTCGCTCATTCACGGTCTCAAGATGGCCAAGGAGATAGGCATCGAGAGGATTCTCTGCTTCGACAACATAGACTAGGTGGTGCAGCAAGTCTCAAGCGAATGGGACGCGAGGGACGTGAACATGGCCCAATACCACTTCTTCGTCAAGCAGTTATGCGCTTACTTTGAAGGGTGCGAGTTCCGGCACGTCCCTAGAGCCAACAAAAAAGCTGCCGATGCCCTATCCCGAATCAGTTCAACAAGGAAAGCCATACCGCCTGGAGTCTCCCTCGAACACTTTTGCAAGCCATCCATCACTCTGTCTCTAGAATCCTACACCATAGTGTTGGACGTGGACCCAGGGATCGCCGGCTCCGCACACCTGGGGAATGTCATGCCACACCCGGGGACTACCACGCCACACCCGGTGTTTGCCACGCCACACTCGGGGACTGCCAAACTAGTCCTGGGGACTGCCGACTCAAAGCTTCCACCCCGCAGGCCTCCAAAAGCACTAGACCCGGCAGTCCGGGAGGAGATCAAGCTCATCATGCAAACTGTGCACGCTATTCGGGAAACTCTTGACTAAGCCAAGCCATTCATGGACTTTCTGGTCAAAGGCGAGCTCCATGAGGAGATGGTAGCAGCGTGACAAGTAAGACGTAGGGCAAGCCCATACACCATCATCAACAATGAGCTATACAAGCGCCGCGTCAGGGGCATTTATCAGCGCTACATAAGCAAAGAAGGAGTTAAGCTTCTGATCGAAATCCACCAAGGCAAGTGCAGCCACCACGCCTCATCAAGAGCTATACCATCCAAGGAACTTTGCCATGGTTTCTATTGCCCAACTGCATTACATGACGCTGAGGATATGGTTAACGCATGAAACTGGTACCAACATTTTAGCTAGTTAAAACACACACCGTCTGTAGCACTCAAGAGAATACCCCCCTTTGGTTATGGCTGCAGACCGCAACCAGACTCGTAGCCGGCAAGGTCACAGCTTGAAAGGCCAATGCTCACTATGAAAAGGACTAAGTTGTCAGCCTAGTTCGAAAGGGCATATTTTCCAAGTTCACGCATAACCATAAACATATCCACCCTTGTGCGTAACTAACGGAGGCGATGTTGTGTTTGTTTTTGCATGAGCTACAAACGGCAAGGCAGAAAACGACAAAGATGTTCGACCCAGCTAGCTACTTGTAACACCCTCAGATTGGCCCTATGTAGGTTTTAGCGATTCCCGCCAAACCCGCATAGAAACGATTCAAAGGTGCCCACCAGGCACTTTCGTGCGGGTGGAAAACGAAGTAATATCATTACACAACAGTCCACGATGGAACCAACAAAACGGATATATACAACAACGACTCCACGAGTCAAGAATACATATATACAATACCAAGATCAAAATCACATTGAAATGATACAGCGTCCGAGTATGGACAAGATGCAAATTGAGCTAAGAGCCCTGAAGAATAACCAATGGCGTCCATAACCCTGCCCAGGCCAAGCCGAAAGGGTAAGCCTGCTAACGACGTTGATCTCAAACCTTCTAAACAAAATGTGTGCTCGCAAAGGGAAAAGGAAAAAGAGAGCGGTTAGTACTAAGGCCAGTACACGACGAGTCTTAGAATTCAGCGGCTCTCGCCTACATAGGTATGGTGGACTGAAGTGGCAGCACAGCATGCACTAAACAACCTATAGAGACTCGATACAACTATCGGTTATCAGAGAGGGATAAGAAAGACCTATTCGGATCTATCATAATACTAACACCAATCATACCCTTCCTGGTATTTCCCCCCTTGATACCAAACGAGGCAGTCATGCTGAGGAAACTCACACGGTTGGTAGTTTTATTCATTCTGTTATAGTTGCAGAAATTACTAGTCAGATATAGATAGGCCGAGTCATCCTAATATAATAAGCAGCGGGCACTTTTAGTTAATAATTCCGTTGTAGTTGCGATACTTACTAGTCAGATACATATAGCATGAGACAACCCAATCCAGCAGTTGTTGGCACTTTTATTTAGCCATTCCATTGTAGTGAAGTTGATTACTAGTCATTTCAAAGTCAAATTTACAGCAGTACTTTAGTTATAGTTGTCTATGATCGAGATAGTGTGCTCTAAGTCGTCCATAACCGCGGACAAGGCTTTCAGAAAGTTTTACCCTGCAGGGGGGCACAAATAGTAACACACGCACGATCAACCTTGGAAAAACCAAATGAAAATCTAATGAGGCATCACAACAAAGAAATCACAAGATTCATATAATATTTCAGGGAGCCACCCCACTAAGATATCCGCGACGAAGTTGGCCGGCTCCGAGACGGACCTAGAGGTTTGTGTCAACGGCTATAAATGACTGGAAACCCGAAAGTGCGACTAGGCTTGTCGATACCGCATAAACGTATCAAAATTCCTAAACAGTACATGCGCTCCATGCGCAATAGTAAATAAAGCAGTAAAGCATGGCATAATCATGGCATAAGTACAGGATGGTTAAAAAAACAAATAACATATGTAATAAAGCCCCAAACTACTTTATGGCCCCAAGAAATAAGATATGACTCATGATCATGCTAAGGGGATTCATGGTCCCATATGTGGATACTGCGAATATTCAAGAAACAAGTATCAAGTACTCGGGGTCCTACGGGACACAAGTGGATGGTTAAAAAACCAAATAACATCGATTGCCCACCCGTGCCCCTGCATTATTTATCTACTATCAATATTAGTTGTTAAACTGTAATTCAAGCCATGGTCATCTCCAACATAAAGCATGATGCATTTCTCCAACAACTGTGGTACTTGACGACATTAAAACAACAACTGAGAAAGCAACTATGACTTGCAAGGCCGGCTAACTACCAAACAACAAGTAATAGGAGGTGTCCAAGGCAATATAATGGCTACAAGGGATATCACGGGAACGGAAACTAGAGCATTGCAACACAGATAGCAATAGAACAACATGAGGTAATAAATACTATAAAATTAAGATAGGTAGAAAGGGGGAGAATGCTCGTCTGGAAAATATTTCCGAAGTTTCATATCCGGAGAACTTGTCGAAGCTCACAACATCTCATCGTCCTATCCAGGGAGAAGCAAACCACTAAAAGGAACAAGCGATGCAGCAATTACAACTAATGTGGAAGAATCGGCATGATCATGATATGATTTATGACATGGCAAGTTAATGATGCAAACTATGTCGAAACGGTATTAGGGACATAGCACAATGATGATATAGCATTCATGAGACATTATTAATAAGAAACAATTAGTTCCCAATTTTATTTATCATCTTTTCCTCGTACAAACCATACTGATTATAAAATTGCTCTTAATGCATGATACAAATGATAACATGGATATCATGGCCGGAGAGTTCTCGTCGCCCTGATCGATTTGGACACATCATTTGCCGAATTCGGAGTTACATATTTAAAGTTATACAATATTTAAGAAATGGCAATTATTAGCATTTTAATTATTTCGAAATTTTAAAATACTCAAATGATATTGTAAATAGCATAAAAAGATTTCTCACATTTTTCTGATTCAAAAACATATATTATACTCAATATTGCCTTAGAGTGGTCAAATGTTATTAGTTTGAATTAGTTTTAAACAATATTTAAATCATTTATATAAAAAGTGGTCAAATGTTATTAGTTTGAATTAGTTTTGAAAAGCTTAGAGGTTACAAAGGCATTCATATTGAGAAACCAAACATATTTCATATTAGACTTGTATTCAAATTTGAAAGTATTTACAAGTTATGAATGAATTGAACCAAATTGTTTTTTCGAAATTTTTGGTTTATATTAGAAATTTCTCCAGGCTTTTCTTAGGTTTCCTACCCTCGGCCTCTGACGAGTGGGCCAGCGGGAGAGGTGGTGACAAGTGGCAGGCCTGGGGAGGGCCACGGGTTGGAACCGGAAAACAATAGGGCCCTTTTAGAAAAACTGCTGGACTGATCTGACGAGACTGAAACTGGATCGCGAAAACTGCGAGCTTGGGCTGATCTTCGGAAGATGATGGCGACAATTCCATCGAGAACTCCGACATTCCACAAAAACAAAAGACGAAGAGGGCTTAAAGGTCTACAAGTTTCTTGTTCAACTTTTACCTGTATGAAGTTTGTGTTCGCCAGAAACAAACGGTGCACAGAGGACGAACATGTGTCGAAACTAAATTTCTCTGCACTCGAAAACTTGTAGATCGGCCGATCTTGCGAGGATGATAACGATGTTTACAAAGTGAATTTTAATATGATGTAAAAACGAAAATCTAAGAGGGATCCTTGATCTCTAACTTTCATTCAGAAGGATTTCGCAAAGGTTCATCAGGGGTGACGGGGCAACGATGGGAACAGGGGGTCTGCAAGCCTACGTGCTGGTTCTCTGACTGCGATGCAGGGGGGATGCGGCGAGGCGAGCGTCGCGGACGTAAGCAGTAACAGGCTTGGGGTAAACGGGGAAGGACGGGCGAGGAGAGAAGCTCACCGAGGTTTGCAACGAGGTCGACGGGTGAAACAGCGACCTGGCGTTGTGGAGAAGAGGAAGACGGACAGAGCTCTTGGTGACAGGGAGGAAGACCTTGGTGAGGTTCCGAACATCGGCGGCTCCGGATCATTCAGGAAAGTTGGCGAGGATGATGATGCGGTTCCATTCCCGCTCCCATCTTGTAATTGCGTCCACCATGTCACCGGCTCACTGGAGATCCGGGGCGGTGGCCCTTGGCACTATCGGTGAGGATAAAATGGCGGCGCTGGTGGAAAGGAAGGAGGGGAAAAGAGGCTAGGGTTCAAGGCTGCCCTGGCGGTAGAGATAAGGGGGATGCAGGTGAGGCGGATGACGGCGGGGAGGACAGCCACCTGCCCTGCTCCGTCTGCACGTAGAGAGGAAGGCCAATGACATCAAGGAGGAGAAACAGTAACGAAGCTCGTTCTATTGCTGCGCAGGGGTACGACGCAGAGGAAGAAAAGAAGTAGCCAGGTGGATCCCTTATGGCTGATATGATGGTCACTGCAGCTGGGCTGCCAGGCCTGCTCTAGGTCTCCCTAATAAATTTCCGATTCAAAACTAATTGGTTTTTTTTCCTTATTGTGTATTTCAAACTTTATACAAACATCTGTTACAAATAACTTGGGTAGGCCAACAACAAAACCAAGGTAATAGATCGGTATAGGAACAACAAGAGATAAAGCTAGAAGGGGAAAAAGAAAGATGAAGATCTTAACAGAGGGTTTCCTTTATTACGTGATCGTGCATGTTGTTTGGGAAACAACACCAACAAGGACACAAGCACTTACAAAAAACCATTTGTAAAATAAGAAGGAATGAAGGAATAACTTTGCATGGGCCATGCATGGACATTAAATGCCATCACTTGTAGTTGTGAAAACAACCATAAATCAATATGGTCTAAAATCCATACATGCACTCCAATTGAATAAGGCCAATGCAAGATATACAACTTGATTCTCCTATGGAGTGGTTGAAAAAATAAGCATAAATGAATATAAAGGGGTAAGACTAGTGTGTGGTTTCCACTAGATGATTGTTTATCCCCTTCTATATTCAATCATGCTCACATTTTCAAATTCACAACATAAAGAGGATAGAGAGGAGGTTCTACTCACATAGCATGCAAAGGTGGCCATGAGGCTTCCGCTATTCAATATTGTGGATCCATTCCAAACATATGAGCTAGACTTAAATACCCAATATAATTGCAAGGCTCATATATCATTAGGATGGTGGAGTTGTAAGAGTGATGGAAAAGAAAGGTGGTGGAGTTAATAAAAGATATGCCCCCAATTCAACGTGGGCATTAAGCATTATATCAAGAACCAACTATAATATATATCAAGAGGCAAATACAAGTAATACAATATAAATGCATGATAAGAACAACAAAAGGGTTTTATATGATGCTCAATTGCAATGTGACATGATGACATGAACATGATATACTGATGATGCAATAAATGACATGTAGGAAGTAGCAATATATAGACTAGGCAAGTAGCATTACAATTGTTAGACTATTGGGATCCTACACTACTCCAACTGGCACGAACCTCGGGGACTACACCCAGTGGGCGCGCTCCTGTGCACCCACCAAAGAACATCAAGGCGGAAAAGAGCTTTGACCCGGCTGACTACTCCAGCCGGCCCGAACCTCGGGGACTACACCCAGTGGACGCGCTCCCGCGTACCCACACAAAAACGCAAAGGACCATAACGTCTAGAAGGAAAAGAACAAAAAAAATTCAAGGCAAAGCAAAAGAGGCATCTGATAGATCAACAGAAGAGGAAGCTTTCGCGCCAGTTTAACATTACATAAGTTGTTCACCAAAATGACGGCCAGATAATCAACAAGTTTTTAATGGGATACAAATACACATGGCATCCCAGGGATTCAAGGTTGAGGTCTAGCAGAGGTAGAAGGAATATAGGCACCGGGTGCGAGAGTTTGGCTTGAGGAAGCAATGTCGGTGCTGAGTGCAGGAATATGGTTGGAGGAGGCGATGTCAACACCGTTTGGAGGAGCTTGGATCCACTTGATCACCGCCGGATTCGACGGGTCGCTAAAGTCGCGATCTTGCTGCACATAGCTACCGATCTTGACCCCACACGGCCGGATCAGGAATGTCCCAGCGGAGATCTTCATAGTTGGTCCCAGCGCGGAAGCCTCAGGTGAGGTCACCAAGATCCGCGTCCAGATACCAAGACTTAACCACCGCCAGCACCATCGCCACACCACCGTGAGCCTCACACTCCGCACATTGTCAAGATGGTCCAGGGAAGGCTTGAGTTAGGTCGCCAGATCGATGATAGTATGCGGCTCTCCCATCTCTGACCACACATACTGGAAGACATCCATGACAGCGTTGCGAATCTCGTCGCTCTCCTCGTCCAGAAACGTCACCAGATCCTCCGGCGTGAGCTCATGACCAGCCTCCTCCGTGGCCAGGCACTCAATAGCCTAGTTGGTCGACTCGGGATAGTGAGCTACAGCCAGGCAAAGCCAAGGGGTTAATAAAGTGAAGATAAGAAAATTCATACCAGACAGAAGAGATAAACCAGCATGAACTTACTGATGACCAACTTAGCAATGTGCTGAAGCTGCGCTATTGCCTCCTTCTCCCGAGATCAGACCGTCTTGAGCAACTGCTCCTGCTGGGCACAAGCTACCTCCAGGTTATGGGCCTTCTTTCCCTTCTCCACCGCGGCCTCCAAGTTGTTCTTCGTCACCACCAGCTGGTCAATCTAACCCTGGCGGATCTGGTCGGACTCCTGCAGCCGGGAAACCTCAACCTTCAACCGCTTCACCTCCTTCTCCTTCTCCACAATCATGGCTATAGCAGGGTACCTGATAGTCAACAATAAATGGGAAAAGGAGGATAATCTCCAATACATATCAGAGGAAGCAATCATACGCCCCAACTCCTATGTACTCTTCGCAGCTTCAGAAAATGCTTTCTGCAGAGAAAGGGAAGTAAGGGGCGAAGCATGCAAAAATCCAGCTAGAGAAGGCCAATCCGGATTAAAACACAAAGATTCGGAGAGAGAAACCAACCTCCAAAGAAACATCCAATCCTCTGGCTTCGCCAAGCCCCCGCTCCATTGTCTCCACCAGATGGCGAGCCTGGTCGATATAGACGGGCGCCATGCCGAAGAGCTACGCGAGGATGGCAGCCGGTGTCAGCGTAGCCGGAGCTGGTCTGGAACCGGTCACAAAGAAATCGTCGTCATCAACGGCGGCGCGCGACATCGTGGCCACCACCATCTTGGCTCCAGAAGAGCCAGAAGCTCCCGCCTGTTGGGGATATGCTATATGGGTATCCTCATAGCATGTCTCTTATCCGACTAACCCGGGTGGCCCATAGTCGGTAGCATGGCTTATGGCCTGCTGGGCGACCCAGTTAGGTGGATCCAGAAGGGAGGCCTATGCCGGATAAAGGAAGGCTACGGTGGAGTCACCAGCGTACCTGGAGCCTTGGAGTGCAAGATACACAAGACTAGTAATAGACGGTGTAGGACTCTGTAACCTGTCCGGCTAGGACTTTTCCCTATAACCCTAGGACTTGACGACTATATAAGCCGGGCCTATGGGAGCCTTTAGGGAAACGATAACTTAGACTTTCTAGTCACCTCTCACAACGAACCTAATCTCTGTAACTCGACATATTGCCATTATAGTGATTTATAGCAGGAGTAGGATTCTGCCACCGTTGTGGGATCAGAACCTGGGTAAGCTGTGTTACCTCGTACCCGTCAACCGTCCGCCTTACCCCACGTCTCTAAACACGCACTGTGAGGACCACTCCATGGCGTACTCGTCGGCAATACCACGACAGTTGGCGCCCACCGTGGGGCAAGAGGCGCTTCAGGCTCTTCAGTGGGCGAGGACCAAGATCTTCGCGGGAATCGGCGAAACCGTAGCCATCGGTCGTGTTCTCTTCTCCGGCAACATTCCGATCGTCCCACCCGATGAGTTCTGGATCCCGGCGAAGACGAACACTACGCGGTGTTCGATCGTTCCTATCGGAGACATCCACCTCTTCATCGGCGAAACCGACTCGGGCACTAGTTCCCTGGGAGTCGGAGGAGCATCAAGACCCGCACGGACCGCCTACGGGCAGGATACGTTCGCGGAAGGATCGATGTCGGACCTCTCCTCGGAGTTTGCCGGCAGAGATCGGAAAAATTCAAGGCCCACCCAAACCGCCCTTGTTCAGGATATAAAGGTGGAAGATCACTGCAAATCCGCCGGCTTCGCCCGTGCGTCTGGACAGCAGAGATCCAAGTTCGTCGACGTGGTTACCATCTTCGATCTGGCGCGCTGCATTCAGAGAGAGGGCGAAAACCCCCGCGATTACCTCGCCAGGTGGCTCCGTATATGGGCCAACCTGGCCAATTACCCCAATGATGATGCCATCTATCACTGTGTGGAAGGATTGGACCACGGCAAACTTCTCCGACATTCTCTAAGACGGCAGTAGGCATCAGGACGCCTCACCTTCGAAGGCATGGTGAACACCGTCAACAACTACGCGGAGGCTGAAGCGGCAGCTCAGACAGCGCTTACGCTCATTGAAGGAGCACCTCCGATTCAGCCACCACCGCCTCCGGCCGCCATCGTCGCAGCAGCGCCACCACCTCCAGTCATCGTCGAGGCCGTTGCAACTCCACCGCCCGTCATCAAGGAAGTCCTGGCACTCTCCGACTCTGTCATTGACGCGCTTAATGCTGATTTCAGTGCAGATTCCGAGGAAATAGACTTCAGTGCAGAAGAGCTAGACTCCACGATGCAGGAGATGGAGGAGGAGTACTCGCGCGACGAACAAGCCAATAACACTGTCATGTCCCGAGGTGTGTTCGTCACCATTGGGGCAGCGATGGATGAAGACCAACCCGGGCAAGCTCCGCCTATGGCACTGGATAAGGGGAAGGGACCACTTATTGCTGCCGACGATGATCGCGCAAAAGTCATGCCTCCTCCGCCTAAACCAGTGCAGCAGCCGCAGGAACTCGGCACCGGTCCGAGCAACAACAACACCGCAAACTTGCCGCCTCCAGCATCTACGTCGGCAGCGGCACATGTTAGCCCAGCTGATAGGGTGATGTATGGCAATCTCCTCATTGAGCCACTAACCATTGATCATATCCGGAACGTGACTCAGCTTGACGAGAAGCGCCAGCAACTGCTGGAGGAAGCTCAACCCATCGCGGAGCAAGGCTCCAAACTAGATCGAGATCTGGTCAACGCGCAGAAGTCCATAGAGAAAGCAAGAGCAATGGAGGCCGAGTACAAGACTCTGCTGCAGCAGCAGAAGGCTAAGAAGGCTCCGGCTCGCGTCATCAACGATCCTGGTGTACGGCGTAACCTAGGATGGGCTCCCTCGAAGCCGGCACAGGCCAAGCCATACATTGACAGTGAAGGCAAGCAGGTGATGCCCACCCCAATCCTTAACCTCGCCGTCGCCAAGACCCTTCTGGAGGAGGATAGATCGCCGGAGGCAGTGGAATAGGTCTATGACCTAGTGGCCAAGGCGGTAAAGCAGTAGGAAAAGGCCACCTCTCAGAGGCTTGAGTCCGACCCAGCGCTCTGCCGATCTAGCTAGTACAAACCGCCAAGGGACAGATCTCCTCAGGATGTCGGATCGCGGACGGGTTCATCAGAACGAAGACGGAGGGATGCGCGCAACAGGAAGGATGCTATCCCCATATCCTCCGACCACGGAGAAAGAGCCCAACCTCGCCGTCCATCGCCACCGCCCCGATCCCCCCCGACGTCAGGATGACTATAAAGCTTACCATCGTACGGATATGCCCCCACCAAAGCAGTGCGGCATCGTCATCTGCGACAACGCGGAGCAGACCCGTCATGACGGAAAGCAAAACGAAGGACAAAAGAGGAGGTCGCGCCATGACCCTCCACGTCCGACAAGCAACCATGACAGGCGCGAGGCATCGCAGGAGGGTAACAGCAAGAAGGCTAACCCACCGCCACCTCCGTCTCCGTTGCCGCCAAGCAGTCACCATGGCGGAGGGGGTACGCGTCGTTCACGCAGCCCATCACCTATTGACAAAAAGAAGAAGAACCCGAAGCCATACGACGCATGTTCATGGATCGATAAGATCCACGAGGCCCGGGAAGGACCATACCTGGGACCACATTGCTTTGGACCTGGGATACGGTCCGCAACTTACCCTAAAGGTTTCCGGATCGACAAGACCATCAAGCCCTATGACGGCACCGCCAAGCCTGCCACATGGTTACAGGACTACGACAACGCGGTGGAGATTGCCGGAGGCAACCCCAACGTCGCTGTCAAGTACCTCCCGTTAATGTTGGCGGGCACGGCCCGTCAATGGATCGACGACTTGCCGGAGAAATCTATCTACAACTGGTTGGACATGCAAGAAGCATTCACCAAAAACTTTGAGGGTACATACAAGCGTCCCTGCACTGTGGGCCATCTACAGCGGTGCGTGCAAGAGAAAGACGAGAAATCTCGCGCCTACCTCTCCCGCTGGCTGGATATGAAGAATTCATGCGCAGGAGTGCACGCCTAGACCGCCATGGCCGCCTTCATCGATGGGTTGGAAAGAGGCACGTTACTCCGACATAAGCTGAAGCGCTTGCAGGACAATCATCAGCTTGACTTGAATCAGATGATTTAGTTAGCTAGTGAGTTCTCAGCTGCCAACGACGATGCTCGTGGCTCTTTGCCGGCAATGGCCGTTCCAACTCAAGCTCGGAGGAACAGCAGTACAAAGCGGAAAATCGCTCCAGAAGAAAAGAAATCTACCGACATGGTCGCCATGACTTTTACAGGACGAGGAGAAGGCGGACAGCGTGGCCGAGGAAGGGGAGCAGGCCGTGGGCAGCAGCGAGGAAGTGAAAGCAACTCGGCGCCGCTCCGTGTTCCCCAAACATACGAAGAGTACCGCGATATGCCGTGCCTCGTACACCTCGACGCCAACGGCAAGGCCACCCATATCAATCGACACTGCAAGTTCGTCAACGACCTTAAGGAAGACCCGGAGTCCGGCTATAAGAGAAGTCGGAAGAACAGACCGCGAGGCAAGTGCAAGGGGAAGAAGGAGGAGGAGTCCAAGGATTCAAGTGACATGGACGAGGACATTAACCCGAAGCACGCCGCCAAGAGCGAAGACAAAGGCAAGAATACCTTCGCAAAGAAGGCCCCAATCTACCATACTTTCCTTGTAACCCCCACCGTCCGACAACAGAAGACCTCTTTAAGGATTCTGATGGCCACTCTCCCCCCAGTTCCCCAGTACCTACGCTGGTCGGAGGTTCCAATTACTTGGGACAGAACGGACCACCCAGACCTTGTTCCCACGGAGAACCAGTACGCCATGGTCATCAACCCATCGATCGACGGCGTGGAGTTCACCAAGTGCATGGTGGATAGTGGAAGCAGCATCAACATTATGTACCTGGATACACTGCAAAAGATGAACTTGATGGAGGCAAACCTAAGGCGGACTAACACCGTGTTCCATGGCATAGTTCCTGGACAGGAGGCTCGGTCCCTTGGATGCATTACACTTGAGGTAGCCTTTGGCGACGTTAATAATTACCGCCAAGAGCGCATGACCTTTGAGGTGGTCCCCTTCAAGAGCGTGTACCACATCATATTCGGCCGTGACATATTCCACACGTTCATGGACAAGCCATGCTTCGTCTACAACAAGCTCAAGATACCCGGACCAAACGGTGTCATCACCATATCCGGAAGCTTTACCAAGGCAAGGGACTGCGAGATCAATGAAGCAGCCGTTGCAGAAGCTGTTCTCTACAGCGAAGAATTCAAAGAGATCCAGAGCAAGGTCGATGACTTAGAGATGCCCGCATCGAAGAAGCAAATCTCCGACTCCGCTCCTGCGTTCAAGGCCGCCATCGAGACCAAGCCGGTGGAACTTGTGGTAGGCGATGCCTCCAAGGTCACCGCCATTGGGACGAACCTGGATCCCAAATAGGAAAGCGCGCTCATCGAGTTTGTTCGTGAGAATACGGACATCTTTGCCTGGCAACCTGCCGACATGAAAGGTGTACCTAGGGAACTTGCCGAGCACAGCTTAAACATAGATCCAAAATGTAAACCAGTGAAACAACCTCTACGACGCTTCGGAGATGATAAGAGACGCGCCATTGGCAAAGAGATAGCTAGGTTACTTAAGGCTGAGTTTATCCGAGAAGTCCTTCACACCCGATGGGTGGCCAATCTTGTACTTGTCCCCAAAAAGGGAACCAATGAATTAAGAATGTGCGTTGATTACACCGGCTTGAACAAAGCATGCCCCAAAGATCCGTTTGCTTTGCCTCGCATTGACCAAGTCATGGACTCGATGGCTGGCTCGGAACTTTTGTGTTTTCTCGATGCATACTCAGGATACCACCAGATCAAGATGAGGAAGTTGGACCAATTTGCCACTTCGTTCACTACCCCTTACGTCACGTTTTGCTATGTCACGATGTCCTTTGGGCTAAAAAACGCAGGTGCTACCTACCAGCGGACAATGCAGCGTTGCCTTCACGACCAAATTGGTCGGAACGTTCATGCCTATGTGGACGATATCGCGGTGATGTCTAAAAAGTCAAATGACTTAATCTCTGACTTAAAAGAAACCTTTGATAATCTCCGGAAATACAACATGATGCTCAACCCTAAGAAATGCGTCTTTGGGGTTCCAGCCGGCAAATTGTTGGGCTTCATCGTTTCCCAACGCGGAATCAAGGTCAACCCGGAGAAAATCAAAGCCATCTTAAACATAAACCGTTCGGCATGTCTAAAAGACATCCAACGACTAACAGGTTGTGTTGCAGCAGTTAGTCGGTTCATCAGCCGACTTGGAGAGAAGGCTCTGCCGCTGTACAAGTTGCTGAAGAAGGCGGATAAATTCACATGGACGGACGAAGAAGATGCAGCATTGAAGCAGCTCAAGGAGATCCTTTCCTCATCGCCCATCCTTGCAGCGCCCGAGCCTGGCGAGCCCCTCTTGATTTACATGGTGACAACCAACCGGGTTATCAGCATCGTCGTCGTGGTAGAGCGGAAGGAACCAGGCTATGAGCACAGAGTTCAACGACCAGTTTACTATGTAAGCAAGGTCTTGACGGAGTCCAAGCAGCGTTACCCGCACTACGAAAAGATAGCTTACGGAGTATTCCTTGCTTCTCGCAAGCTGAGGCATTACTTTCAGGAGCACCCAATCACAGTGGTGAGCAAGACACCACTGTCCGACATCATCAATAACAGCGACGCTACAGGAAGGGTCGCGAAGTGGGGCATTAAACTTGCCGCCTTCCAGATCACCTACAAGAGACGCGACGCTATCAAGTCACAAGCCTTGGCGGATTTTATTGCAGATTGGACGGAGATGCTGGATGCCACTCCGTTGCTAGAACCAGAGTACTGGGTGATGCACTTTGACGGATCAAAGCTGCTCAAAGGCTCGGGGGCTGGTGTATTGCTGAAGTCACCAAAAGGAGACACGCTACACTACATTCTGCAGATCCACTTCGAGGCTACAAACAACATGGCGGAGTACGAAGCACTCATTCACGGACTGCGTGTAGACAAGGATATTGGCATCAAGCGCATAGTTTGCTGTGGAGATTCCGACTTGGTTGCCCAGCAGGTGGCTGGCACCTGGAATGCGCGGAACCCTATGATGGCGGCATATCGAGGCGAAGTGGACGAGATAGCCAAGAGCTTCTTGGGCTACGAAGTCAAGTATGTACCTAGGGAGCAAAACGAGGCGGCTGATCTATTGTCTAAACTTGGATCAGGGCGCAAGAAAATTCCGCCAGGAGTTTTCCTAGAGCATCTACGCACACCATCCGTGAAGGGCGCCAACGTCGACAACCCGGATAGAGCTGATTCTTTCGTCAACATGGTGACAAAGACCCCTCCGGCTTGGACTAAACCGTTCATGGAATATCTCAAACACGGAACTTTGCCCGACGACGAGGTCGAACGACGGCAGATAGTACGACGAGCAAAGGGTTATACCATAATCAATGGGCAACTCTAGAAAAGGAGCACTACTGGTGTATACCTAAAGTGTGTTTCCCAGCTAGAAGGTTTGGAAATACTACGCGAAATCCATCTCGGAGATTGCGGGCATCACGCCGCTCCTCGATCGTTGGTCGTGAAAGCCTTCCGGCAAGGATTCTACTGGCTGACCGCGAAGGCGGACGCCGACAAGCTGGTTGAGATATGTACAGGATGCCAGTATTATGCCCGACAACCACATGTTCCTGCTGAAGAACTGCGAACAATACCAATAACTTGGCTGTTTGTAGTCTGGGGGCTAGACATGGTGGGGCCGTTACAAACGGCACCATGTGGATTCACGCATCTGCTTGTAGCAGTTGACAAATTCACCAAGTGGATAGAAGCTAAACCCATTAGAAAGCTTGACGGGGCAACTGCCCTCAGGTTTGTCAGGGATCTGGTGGTGAGATTTGGTCTCCCACATAGCATCATCACCGACAATGGAAGCAACTTGTCACTCGGAGAAGTGGAGGCCTATTGCTGGGACAAAGGCATCCGACTTGACCTTGCATCTGTGGCACACCCACAATCCAATGGTCAAGTTGAGCGAGCCAATGGATTAATTCTGCAGGGAATCAAGCCACATCTTGAGGAACCGCTACATAGAGCAGCTGGAGCCTGGGCGGAAGAATTACCATCTGTGTTGTGGAGTTTACGAACTACACCCAACAGATCCACTATCTACACCCCTTATTTCATGGTATATGGAGCAGAAGCTATTCTACCTTCCGACATCCTCCACGATGCACCAAGAGTTGCCGCCTACGACGAAGATGACGCTGAAGAATCCAGACGCCTAGATGTGGACATTCTCGAGGAGGGGCACGTTTTGGCATGCGAAAGATCCGCCATCTACCAGCAGAAGCTACGCAGCTACCATAGTCGCAGCGTCCGGCATTGCTCGTTTAAAGAGGGGGATTTGGTGCTCCGACTTAAGCAGAAGAAGTCACACAAATTATCCCCACCATGGGATGGACCGTTCATCATAAGCAAGGCGCTGCGCAATGGGTCTTACTACCTTGTCGACAATCGTGAGCTCAAGGATAGACCCAGCGAGGATCATAAGCGTAAGCGACGTGACCCGGATGATGACTACCCGGAGCTTGATTGGCCATGGAACATAGCACAACTACGTCCTTTCTACACTTAGCATTTTTTATCTAATTGTGTACCTCTTATATGATCAATGAAATAAAGCTCTTTGGTTCACTCATATTGCTGAGTCTTTTACCTCCTTTAGTGTTCATTTTTGGATCATATAAATCTTTATGCACAAGTTTGCGATTGCACTTGTGAAAATTCCTCCTACGGGCGTTAGCTTAAGTTTTTTGGTCTACAAGTTCTTTGTTGTTTTTATGTGGATTCTGGAGTGGTGACTTTCGGCACTTATTGTCGGCGATTTTGTGCTAAGGTTTTTGACGGTGCCATTGGGTATCATCAACTAAGCGCATGGTTCCGACAACGAGTCTTCCGACTCATGAAAAGTCAAGCATAAAAACCAGAGTAATGGATAAGCCAACACTTGCTTAAAAAATATATACATACTGGGCATCAATTCTTAAGTAGCAGGATACGACAACCATTGGTTTCCGCCTTAAGATTACATCACCAAGTTTTTTCAATGCACACTCCAAAGGTGAAACAAGAATTACAAAGTGTTTTTCACTCCTTGGGTGCAGGGGACTTGGAGGCCGCATCATCACCAGCCGGAGATTCACCCTCAGCGTCACCACTATGAGGAGAATCGGAGGATTCAGGGTCAGCATTGTCAAGGAAGTTCCTGGGCACGAAGACATCGACATCCACCAACTCGGCAATCCTGGTGTCATAGCCCGCGAGTGATGACAGGATAGCTTCGTGATCAATTTCCTTGCCGTCGTCATCCACGTCGGGGATACCAGATGTCACCGTGTCGATGTCGGCACCTTCATAGTGTGCCTTCACCATGGACAACGCCATCCTTGCGTCAGCCCATGCACATGAAGCTTTCCATCTTGCGACACGCTCGGGGGCTCGACGCAGAATCTCCGAGTACTTCACCATGGAGTCCGAGGCCTTGATGTAAATATGCAGGGGCGTGGCGATCTCCTTGGCTTGGGTGATGGCGGTGTTGATGAAGTTGCCGGCAAGAATCATGCATTCCTTGTCCGAAGGAGGCGAGTGGGTTAAACCCAGAGGCGCTGAAAATTCCGACAATGATTGCATGAGTTCAAAAAATCCTAAGTATCCAGATTACAGAGCTACAAGGCGGAGGATACTTACTGAAGATGCTGGCCTTAGCCTGCCAGACTACGTCCGCCAAGGATTCTTTATCTTGTTGGAGGAGCTTAAACGCCTCGCTATGGCGAAGGTTTTGCTCATCGGCAGCTTGCTTTTGATCCTTTAGGATCGCAAGCTCCTCCTTCAAGCGATTGATCTCAGCAGAGGCGGAGTCTTGCAGGGCTTTCATGGAATCCTCATGCATCTTCAGCATTTTTTCCCTCTCCTTCTTAAGGATCTTGTTCTCGCTGTCCAGCTGCTGGATGTGCTTGGACTGCTCGACAATATCCTTAGCCTTGGCGACATGCTCTGCAAGTCGGAGAAAACACAGTACACCGTGAATACTCGAAGAAGGAAGGCACAAAAGTAAGACGGAAATGCGCAAAAAGAAAATAGACTCTTGTTTTTGATGATCTGTTCCTTCAAGATAGTGGTTTTACCCTTTTCAGCTTCAAGGTCCGCGCGCATCTTCTGGTACTTGTCATTGGCCATGCCCCTCCGAGCATTCTCGTTCTGTGGAAACAAATACAAAGTCAAGTCGTTGTTCAGTCTACTTGGAGGCCCTAGTCGGAGATTTTTCCATCTAGGTGCTCGGGGGCTACAGCGAGAGTTTTTAACTTAGCAATATGCTTAGCTTTTCTTTAAGCATCTAGTCGAAACTAATTCTGTTCTCACCTAAATGCTTGGGGGCTACAGTATGAAGTTTTTAACTCGGAAAAAATGCTTATCTTTTCTTTAAGTATCTAGTCGGAACTAATTCAGTTATAACTAGAGGCTTGGGGCCTACACCACTTAAAATTATGAACACTGTGTATGCTACTCTTAAAGCATCTAGTCGGAATAATTCATTCCATCTAAATGCTTGGGGGCTACAGTGAGAGTTTTTTCTAACTTAGTCACTCTTAGAGCATATAGATGCAAAACCAATGGTTTTCCGTCTACATCCTCGGGGGCTACAGTGGGATACTCATATGAAATGCAAAAGGTAAAGAAAAACTTACAAGTGTGATGATCTTGAGGTTCGTAGCACTCTCGGCCAGCAGCTTGCCAAAAGAAACGTTGTTGCTTCGCAAGATGTCTGCTTGTCAGAGTAGCTCCTCAAGACCGCACGTCGGAGATGACGGCACTCCTCCAGGAACCGTAGTTGTTCTACCCGGCGTAAGCACCGGGAAGATGATCTTTGGCAGTTCTAAGGTTTTCTGGGGGGCAGAGGCGCCGCCTTCGGCGGATGTACCAACAACCGCCACCGCCTTGCCGCTACCGATGGCATCCTTAGCCGGAGCTTCAGCCATTTGAAGAGCAGCGCTCTCCTGCGTCGCCTGCTCGCCGACAACCGCGAGTTCGGTAGAGGCGCCAGAATCCACTTCCATGGCGGAAGGGCCTAGTGCCTCCTGGGCTTGGGAGCTTGTCGGAGCGGAGGAGGTCTTGACGGCAGGAGTAGTAGGGGCGATGGTGGGGGAAGAGTCGCGGTGCAACATATCTTTAATATTTCTAGAAGCCCCAAGAGTCTTGGAGGACTTCTTGAGGCTGGTTGTAGCTTTCTTCCTCAAACGTGCAAAATGCATAAGTACAGGAATGAGACAAATAAACAAGACAATGTCGGAGAATGAGAAGCTTACACTAGGGGGGCGCTTTGGCAAACATCCCAGTGGCTTTCTTCTTTTCCGCCTCTAGGGCGGCAGTACTCTTTTTGGAGGCTCCACCCTCCGTCTTCTTTTTCTTGCCTCCGTCGGCAGCGTTAGAGGTGGAGCTCTTCCGCTTTTGCCCCAACGGGGCGTCATCGTCGGACACGACCGTGACTTCCTTCATCTTGGGATCATAGATTTGGGCAGCCAGGTTGTCCTCCTCTAGATCGCTAAGCTGTTAAGTGAGAAATCACCGTGTTAGACAAAATTATATTAGCAAGACGGAAAAACCGGAGCAATGTCACACGCGGAGAATAAATACCTACCTTTGGGCACTTTCTGTTTACGAACATGTCGTAGGTAAGGGTGAAGCCATGCTTCTGGTCCTTCACCTTGACGATGTCCTTAATACGGAACTTCACGGAGTCGCTCGAGAAGTTGTCCTCGGAGATCCGGAGGGTATCCCTTCGGTCGCCGGTGTACTCGTGCATGACCTTCGTGCGGTGCTGCAGAGGTTGGATCCGCCCGATGAACCTGCACATGGCTAGGTCCAACCCGGTCAGACCCGTATCTACGAACCATTCGATCTGCCTTATTGCGCGAGAAGCGTTGAGGTCGGAAGGAAGGGAGGCATGGGACCGCCATGTGGAGACTTCAGCGGCGGCTCCATCCACGAAGTCCGGGTACGTTGCTTCTCGGCCCGACAAAGGAATGTCGGGGCCGTAGAAGTACGTCCGCTGCCAGTTCTTACACGACTCGTGGTCGACAATGTCGGGGAACCGCCGGCCAGGTCGGATCTTGAAGCTTATGGTGCCGCAGTTTCTAAGCTCCTCCTTGCTGTGTCCGGCTTCACGTTTCACGGTGAAAAAGTAGACAAACAGATCTAACCTAGGCCTAATCCCTAGGTAACCCTCGCTAAGTGCCGCGAAGTTGCTAAGCACTAGGATGCTATTGGGGGAGAGGTTGTGGGGTTGGACCTGGAAGTGGTTCAAGACGGACAGGAAGAAGTGGGAGATGGGCAAAGAAACGCCGCGTACCAGTTGCGCCTTGAGGTATACCTTCTCTCCGACTTGGGGAGAAGGGGTCACCTCGCCGGCCGGCGCCGCCCGCCAGGCTAGCCCCTCCGTCGCGGGGAGGTAACCTTCGGCGACCATCTCCTGGATGTCGCGCGTGGTGATATCCGACCCGCTCCAGTCGCCTTTGTGAGAGTCAGGCTCCACTTCCAGGGGCTCCAGCGCAGCCAAGTTATGGTCACCGCCGGTGGTTTCTATCACCGCCGATGCGGGGATGACCAGCCCTTCTGGGGGCACGACGATGGAGCTCGCCGGCTTCGCCGCTTCTTCACTCGACGCCGCCATTGAAGGGGATGAACTGCTGCTGGCCATGGAGGAAGGAAAAGGACATGACTGGTGCAGGCAAGAGGCTAGGGTTTCTCGAGGTTTTCGCGGAGAGCTCGAGGAGGCGCGCGGCTAGAGGAAGAAGACGATGACGCGAGGGAATGAGGTGAAAAAGTGGCAAGTGTCTCACGGCCGATATTTATCTTACTCTGCGTCAAGATTCGTGCAACTAATCGGACGGTTGCCGCGTAGACGACGTGTCTGTGAACATGCGCGGTAATTCTGCCACGTCTCCAACCGTCGCTGCCAATGGTTTGTATCGCTCGCGCGGGAAAACCGGCATTGATTACGTTCTCTGCATGTGTGAGTTACGAGGCGTCGCTGACCTACAGCCTAAGTCGTCATAACTGACAGGTAGATGAGCCGTCCCATCGAAGATTCCGGCGTGGACGGATTTAATCCGACAACGGGAGCATGCGATGGAAGATTCAGCATTTCTCCGACTTACTCGTAGAAGATGGAGGAAACCTTGCAGGGTTCTTTGAGAGGACTACAAGATATTGCTTGACGATTTGCCAACATCCATCTAGACAGTACAATCCACGGGAAGAGGCAAGATGGCGCAAGATCTCGGATTCTCCGGGGGCTACTGTTGGGGATATGCTATATGGGTATCCTCATAGCATGTCTCTTATCCGACTAACCCGGGTGGCCCATAGTCGGTAGCATGGCTTATGGCCTGCTGGGGGGCCCAGTTAGGTGGATCCAGAAGGGAGGCCCATGCCGGATAAAGGAAGGCTACGTTTGAGTCACCAGCGTACCCGGAGCCTTGGAGTGAAAGATACACAAAACTAGTAATAGACGGTGTAGGACTCTGTAACCTGTCCGGCTAGGACTTTTCCCTGTAACCCTAGGACCTGACGACTATATAAGCCGGGCCTATGGGAGCCTTTAGCGCAACGATAACTTAGACTTTCTAGTCACCTCGCACAGCGAACCTAATCTCTTTAACTCGGCGTATTGCCATTATAGTGATTTATAGCAGGAGTAGGATTCCGCCACCTTTGTGGGATCTGAACCTGGGTAAGCTGTGTTACCTCGTACCCGTCAACCGTCCGCCTTACCCCACGTCTCTAAACACGCACTGTGAGGACCCCTCCATGGCGTACTCGTGGGCAATACCATGACACCGCCCCACCGCTGCCTCCCACAGCCTCCTGCACCGGGGAGATCGGCACCTCCTCCTCCGGCTTCTCGACGATGGGCCTGGCCGAACTGGCTGGAGCATCACTCCAAGCCGGGTTCACGCCAGCCAGGCGGACGGGGGGTGCCAGAGCCCAGAGCGGCCACGAAGAGCTGCGTAATCCGTGATGTCGCAGGAGAGTGTTGCAGCTCTTCCGCGGCTGGTGAGGTCTGAGTAGGTGCAGGCGGAGGCGACGCGGATGGTTCAGCCAGCTTGGTCTGTGTCAGGGCAGCGGGGGGGGGGGGGGGGGCATCCGGTTCCACCGTTAGAGTCGGGGGAGAGGTGGCGGCGATATAGTCATAGCCGCCCTACGACATCGCCTCACTAGAAAAGAATAAACCCAGGAAGTTCAAGAACACTGAAGAAAGAACAAGCAAAAGCAAGGAGATGGCAAAGTACATACCAGACAATGGATGGCATGACGCTGGCCTGCCTCACCCGGCGCGTCCTGTTCTGCTACACGGCGGCCGAGACGGTGCTGGTCGCCGCCCTCTTCCCCTTGGACTTTGTCGCGGCCTTGATCTCGCGTGGGCCATCCCTGACGTCATTGGCTGCAACAGCATACACAGAAACATCAACAACAACCTACAGAAGCAAATTGCATGGGGATTTTCAACGGCAATTATCATGCGGGTTTGAAGGCATGTCGTCATCCCGGACAGGGAACCCCTCCGGATCCATTTGGGGGTACTTCGGCGGCTTCCGGTCGGGGGTGAAGTCGGGGACAACATTGTCACCAACCCCATCCTTGGTGTGCTGCGACGTAAAGAGCTACTCAAGGGAACATAAGAAACTCAAAGAAAACCTTCAGGTAAAGAATCCATCCGGAAAGGGAATAATAACTTACCCGGGGTGGTAGCCGGCCGCGATGATATGCCGGCAGGAGTAGCGCCAGTCGTCCTCTAGGCAAAATTTGGAGACCATGTCAAGCCAATTCCGGAGGGCGTCGTGCGACACCTCGAGCCGTGATCTCTGGGTGGGTTCGTCCATGGTGAAGAGGTGACACATCTTGTGCGACCGGTGCTGGAGCAGAAGCATCCGGCGCACCATCTAGGAGAGCTGATGTCCCGGGCGGTGATCCGCTTTATTGCCACCATCGCCTCCAACCTGGCCCCCATCCGATAGATGTCTGCCTGGGCACCCATATTCTTGACGGACCAACCCTTCCGCGTCGACGACACATTGGCAACTAAGGGGAGCCAGATCCCGTCAACCTCGGTGGCTTTGCTCACATAAATATATGATCACTTGCACAACTTGACGGTGTCGGGGGGTCTAATCGCGACACTAGGGAGGAAGGCCGCAGGTACATTGTGCAGCAACCAGTGTCCATCTAGGGGCCATCCTTGATCAGTGTCTAAGCCTTGAAGTTGAAATTTTTTAGGAAGTTCACCGTGTCAGGGCGTACTCCTAGGTACGACTCGCAGCATGCCGCATGATGTGACACCTGCGCGATGGCATTGGCGCCGAGGTGGTGGAGCTCGAGGTTAAAGAAGCCGAATAACTCCAAGATGAAGTCGCTGACAGGGAGGCCAAAACCGCGGGCGATGGGCGAATAAGACCACAGCCTCCCCCGCCAAAGGCTCTGGCACCCGCCCCCCCTCCGGCGAAAGCCGGTGCTTCACCAGCCTCAACTACAGGAGAAACTTCCCCTGCCGATACTTGTGCACCAGGTGATCGGTGACCAATGACCCACACAAGCCGCCGTGCTGATCTGGAAGCATCTCAGCGCACGGAGAAGCCGTGGCGGAGATGGGGTTGCCAGCATGTGTGACACCCCCGGGATCAGGTCTAAACAAATCCCAGACCTCCGTCTGAATTTAAGTTTTACCTTGAGCTTGAGTGTATCCAGTGAAGAATCGGTAACACAATAGTGACCCTATGACACAAAATTATTACAGCAAGCTCATAACTGAGCAGAGAACCAGATTATTAAAAACAGAGGTCACTGACCACAAACATCAAACAACGGAAGGCAAACTATGCTATTAAGTATAGCAAACTTAACAGATGGCCTAAGAGGCCTGAAGCATAACGATGACGTCCTAGCCCATAGATTCCAGGCTGCCGGCCAGGAACCCCAAGCTACTCGTCGATGTCGATGCAGTCCGGAACTTCTCTTCAAAGGAACACTTACTCTGCCAAAAGTATCAAAAAAGCAAGGGTGAGTACAGGGTGTACTCCGCATGACTTTTGGCTGGTGGAGTTGTTTTGCATAAAGCCATCTTTGTTTATAAAACAAGAGGGAGAGACGAAGATCGTCTAATAAGAGTATTTTAAAAGGGAATAAGCGAGCGACATCTCCAAAATATCGATCATCATCTTTTGATATCCACCAATCATCATCTCGTGAACTAGGATCACCCCCTCGTACCCATGAGGAAGCATCCTTAAGCACACATGGATTTGCCAAGCTTTACGATTAGGTTATAGTTCTCTATGATCTTAGAATCTGGTCACCAAGCGTTCATAACAGTGAACACGGCTTTTCGAAAAGATTTAACCCTGTAGGGGTGAACAACTTTACCCACACGTACCAACCGACTCTTAATGCCAGTACATTAGCCCTCTTCCTTGGAAGACAGGCAGAGGGTGGTTGGCCAGGACCTTTACCTTGCTTTCGCTGAGACCATGAGTCACGAAATAAGTATGGTTCCGCCATAACAGGTCAAATCCCGAAGCTGGTACTGAAAGATGTGAGGCGACGTTGGTTCACCAGGGGCTCCATCGAACCCAAGCAACGCGGTCCACGCTTCCCTACCTGTTGTGAATGCACCTCCTTCACCTCCTTCTTTCGAAAACGTTTTCAATGCATATGTCGAATGGAACGCCCGAACTATGTGACTCATGGAATCTACTAGGCAAGTTAATTAGGCGAGGGGTTCCCAAGCCCCGTGTGGCTGTACTCTCATCTCGGTTCCAAAGGCAAGAACTCAGGTCCTAGTGGTGGCGAGCATGGGACTAGAAAAACCACATCCCACTGTGGCCTCCCATACAAGCCTTAGCACGTGTAATCTCATATCACTGATCTCATCATGTTCTCCAGTCATACTAGATTATCTGCATCGGATACATCATCTTGATGGACCAGACTCAACAACTATGCATGGCTAAGCAAGACATAATAAGCTCTAGCAGTGCACACAAGCCAACCTAGTTATGTTAGGAGCAATAGATCAGGTAATATAAGCTCAAAGGGAGTAATGCAACAGATAGGATACTCTATCTATCGATAAAAGACCATAGTATAATCGTATGCATCATGGCAGGAATTGAAATGCCTTTCGAAATCATAGGATTATATCATGGTTGGGCTATGCTTGCCTTTGCTAGTTGATAACAGATAAGCAGATCTTTGGGAACCTTGTACTTGACTTGTTACAGTTGGTCAAGTATTGTTCTTCGATCTTCGATATTCAACGGTGTTGATCTCGGTCTTTGATCTCGATCTCGATCTCGATCTCATATTCTACCGGGAAGAACCAAAACACCGGAAAGAGAGGGAAACAATCAACACATGGCATCGATGCAATGCTCAAGCAAGGATGATGATATGACAAGTTGAATTGTATTGAATTGAAACCCTAAAACATGCTCGGCAATTTAATCGGGGTTCCGAGGGGTGAAAACTCCGGAAACACATGAGAGGGGTTGATTTTGTTCTCTAATTAAACTTTTCATTTTAGTTGTTGATCAATGCATGATGATAGCTTAAATATCTAAGTTTCATTTTTCTGAACATTTTTATATATTATTTGTATTTTTCTGATAAACAGATAATTAGTTATTGATTCTATAACTTTATTACATTTTCTGGAATTATTTAAACCAATTTAATTGATTTACTGCGTCAATATGATATCAGCAGAGGCATTTAAACTTTTTACACTGCAGGCATACCTAGCCACAGTGACTGATAGAGGGGCTTGGAGCCACCCAGCAGCCACACAAGCAAAGGGGAAACAAGGGCATTTGTCACTGGGGGCAGAGGCTGCCCACTCTGACTGACGGGTGGGGCCGAGGCCACGTTGGAAAGCCACACAGGCGCCACGCGGGCCTCGCCGGAGAACGGCTAGACGGCAGTGACAGACAGTGCTAGGGGGCGATATGGGAAGCACGAGCGTGTGAGTTTGATTCAGCGTGGCGAGGCGGACCAGAAAGTGGCGGCGCCGCTCTAGTTGGGTCATTGGAGCTTCGCCGACAACCACGTCCAGCGGCGGCGCACGGCAGGATCTGACGCGAGCATGGCACAAAGCGACATAGGAAGGGAGGAGGGGTCCAGGAGGACGAGAATATCACCAAGAACGTGACTATGGGGTCGTTGGCGCGAGGGGAGGTCGGGCGGCATCGAAAACTTTGACGAAAGCAGCGGCCAGAGTTGAAGAAGATGGCCCGATGCCGTCGATTCATAGCGCCCCGGCTTGATTCCTTCTACGAGATGATATAGGAGATCATGGTGGTTCTCCGGGGATTCTCAGAGAGGTGAGGGAAGGCGCAAAATGGCAGGGAACATCGACGACCTCCGAGTAGGGTTCGGGGCCTCACACGGGGAAGAGAAGAGAGCACTGGAGAGGGGGAGAGAGAAACACAGGGGAAGAGGGACACGAAGCGGTGGTCTTATCCTATCCCGTAGGCGGCGGGGCGAGCATCTTGGCGCATCGGCGTGGCGGACGACGACGATGACAACACCGAGCTGGTTGGCGTCGGCAGCAAAGACGATGAACGAGACATAAAGCTAAAGGGGTATGGGCCGGTGGCGGGCTGCCACTGGGCCGAGGTGGACCGGCTGCGGGCGCACTGGGCGGCAGGGAAGGGAGAAGAGGGAGGTGGGCTAGCTGGGCTGCGGCCTGGTTAGCTCGCCTGGATATTTTTTTCTTCTCAAATACTTTTTTCCTTTTCTGTTTTTGTTTTTCTGTTTGAATTTTCACATCCAAAACTGTTTTGAGTATTTCGAAAATACCAGGGCTTTATAAAACATAGTAAATATTGTGGGGCCCTTTTATACAATTTGGGCTCCAAAAATTTTGGTAACTTTTCAAATTCAAAACCATTTGAATGCTTTCAATTAGAGGGAGAGAGTAGGGTTTAGGGTTTTACTTAAATTTTCTTCAATGCACATTTTAAGGCATGATGCTGATGAATGCACAAACAAACCCTAAATAGTTATTAGCTAAAACTGGGGTGTTACATCTCTATCCCCCTTACGAGAATCTCGACCTGAGATTCCAAAGGTAGGAAAAGAGACAGAGAGAGAAAGAAACAAGGCAACTCTAAAAATAAGAGGGAAACACACTAAACAACACACTGAGTATTTCATGGTCAACTCAGGTACGTAGTGTTCAAAAAACAACTCTGAGATGACGAACATGAAACACATCAAGGTAACGCAGGAAACACGAGGAGAAGGTTTGAAGTTTGATAGATCGATGGTCTTCATAAGGATTGAGACCATGGAGCTTACATAAGAGTTTTGAAGCTTCTAAGAAAGAAGGCTTCCAACAGAAAGAACATGACCACATACTTCGCTAGGGAACCTCTACTAAATGGATTAAGTAGAGATTTCGGATTGTGAAGATATAGATCAACAAAACCAAGCTGTTGAACTACTTTTGACACAGAAGGTTCACTCTTTCATCCAACAGGAGGCCAAGACGGAAAGGTGTTTTGTGTAGAGAGGACTCATAAGAGTCACAAGGAACATGTAGCAAGAGAAACTATTGATTACCAAAATCATATTCACTCTTAAAACATGCGAAAGAAAATGAAGGAAACTCTATTTATCCAGGTCTATCAAAATCTTTGCCAAAGATTATGATATCACTTTTCACCACTAGATGAGTAAGTAAGAAGATTCCTGATGACACGAGAAGAAAGAAACTTCGTTCTTAGACTTCAATTACTTGGCACAACAGAGTGCTTGCCAACATAAAATGGTTTGGAGGATCGACCGAGAGACATTTAGCAACACTACTTTAAATGTTCTCCTTGATGTTCGAGAAATCGGACACCATGTAAAGGTCAGACTTCGGATACAAAGGAAACCATGAGTACAACTCCTATAATAAATCATAGAAGAAGCCTCATGAACAGTGGTTGTTATTGCTGGATCAAGGAATATGACAAAGGTTTTTCCGGCTAAGTGTGTCAACCATTACATCCATCTTTCCTGATTTACAATGAAACCTATGTCAAAACCTTGAGGAACACCAACCATCATTGCTGCTTGAGATTCAGCTTTGGTTTGGTGGAAGGATACTTCAGACTCAGCATGTCCAATAGAAAGTTTGCAACATTTACTTCAAAGATAAAGTTACTAGATTCTCAAGATATGGACTACAGTGTAAATCTCCAAAAGAGTGAGCTAAATTGTTAGACCCATGTTTTAACAACTTGTTGAAAGACAACTGCACACACATAAGGTACTGACAATAAAACACACATGTGTCCTTAAGAAAAGGAAGATAACTCCTCTCGAATTCATGTCGACATCTTTCAACAATTGCACGTGAACCAGAGAAGGTTGTTTCTAACATCGAGAAGACTTACTTCAAAATGACCCGAAGATAGTTATCTAAGTTTCCAACATTAATGCCAAATGTTCCATATGAATACAATCTAACATGTAGAAAATAAGAATGTCATTGATGGTCTCAACAACAAACTTACCATGACACTCCAAGAATATGGACTCATATGTCGCGTGAACAAGACAAAAATACTGGTCAGATCATAGGACACGAAGATGTACTCAAGTGAAACATCACATAAAGAAACATCATTAAGATAGTTCTTGGAACTGAGTTTGATTTGACGATAACCGAAATCAAATCAAAGTTGGGGAACTATAACATATCCACGAAGGAGATACTATCTTTCTTCAGCACAAACAAAACTAGACATCCCTTTACGAACGAATAGAGACGAGTAGAACTTTTGTCTTACAACTCTCCTAGTTGTTGTTTAAGCTCGACCAACTAGTTCAGGGGTATCCAGTATAGATCCTTGGAGAAAGGAGTAGTTCAGAGAACTTGCTTGCTCAAGTACTTGACAACACGGTCATGTGGAAACAAGGCGATACTTCTAGTAAGACATCCAAAATATCACGAACCACCGATATGTCACTTAGTTCGAGAGGAAACTTGCTTGGTAAGGCAAGAAGACATAGTCTCGGATCTTCGGCACAAGCCTAACTCTTTGACCAAAGAGAGTGTACCAGAATAACGTACTTGGTAGCACAATCATCCTTTGCTTAGTGATAAGGGTAACCAATCACACTAAGAATGACTCAAATGTCCTTGGAGTTCAAAACAATAATAATTGTTAAGAATCTCAGATGGCCACATTATTACGCACACGCATAACTCACGAGCACGAAAGCTCGAGGAAGGGTGGTAAAAATGTCTAAGAGTATCACTTCATTAATAGGGTCATGAATCTCAGCACGACCTCTTAATATAAAAGAGTGTGATACTTTAAGGTAGAATAGAAGGAAGACAATCTATGCCTCTTGATCTGCGGATTACAACACTTTGGCCTGGTCTCAGATATGACGAGGTACTGGAGTTTGTTTCTCCTAGACATCCCGAAATGGTTTGTCTTGATGGACCACAAGAGTATCTTGCATCAGAAGACACCAATGCATATTTACTACTTGGCTACCAACTGGTAGACAAAGGTCGGGAAACAACAAGGGGAAAGGAACATACTCAGGATAGAATCCTGATATGTGGATGCATAAGTCAACAATCTTCCGAAAACCAATGCAGAGAAGGGAAAGGTGTGGCAGAATCACGAGTATAGATGCGAGACTCACGAGGAGTACTCTTGTCGTGATTTGTTTGGTTCCATTAAAGAACATCTGCCATAGCATGTGGTAGGGGAAGTCCTTCATTGTCACAATTCAATCGCGACAAAGACCACAGACTTGAAGGCTAGAACTGTAGTACCATCCATCCTGACGTAATGTATGAATAGTAATGCCAGGGGTCAATAGAAGGGACCTTGAGTTAAAGGTCAGCTTCATGTACAAGATTCACAACACCAGAATCCAGCACAATTGGGGATCTTAGGTTCAAGTCCAAGGGTTAAAATGAAAAGAAGTAACTACTATTTGAGTGATGCAACGTACACTACAAGATAGTAATCACGAGATAGCTTCCAAAAGAAGAAACATCTTCTGAAGTACCAAACAAACAAAAAGGAGGCACACGAGGCGAAAGGAGACATCGACGCCTAGAACAGAACACTACAGATCCAACAATATAATATTGTGGGTCCCAAAATATAGAGAGATCATGATAGAAAGGAATATCTCATGTGAACAGGATCAAAGGGGAACAAGGAATTCACAACACACACAACTCTAGAGAACTCAACACTAGGTCAACAGGTTGAGAAACGACATGCCAAGAAGGCACCTAAGTTTTGAAAGACAAGAAGAGATATCAAAACTTTTCCAAAATCAACACCAGATAAGATGACCCAGAGTAAGAGAGAAACTAGATAAGGAGAAAAGAAGCATACTAGAGTTTTCGAAAATACTTTTTAGCTTTTTAAGATAGTTTTCACAAATGCTAGACTCAACATCGATCAATAGCAAGGCTTTCCTACGGTCCGTACTACTCTGATACCAAAACCTGTGACACCCCCAGGATCAGGGCTAAACAAATCCCAGACCTCCGTCGGAACATAAGCTTAACCTTGAGCTCGAGAGTATCCAGTGAAGAATCGGTAAAACAAGATTGACCCTATGACACAAAATTATTACAGCAAGCTCATAACTGAGCAGAGAACCATATTATTACAAACAGAGGTCACTGACCACAAACATCAAACAACGGAAGGAAAACTATGCTATTAAGTATAGCAAACTTAACAAATGGCCTAAGAGGCCTGAAGCATAACGATGACGTCTCATCCCATAGATTCCAGGCTGTCGGCTGGGAACCCCAAGCTACTCGTCGATGTCAATGCAGTTCGGAACTTCTCTTCAAAGGAACACTTACTCTGCCAAAAGTATTAACAAAGCAAGGGTGAGTACAGGGTGTACTCCGCAAGACTTTTGGCTGGTGGAGTTGTTTTGCATAAATCCATCTTTGTTTATAAAACAAGAGGGAGAGAGGAAGCTCGTCTAATCAGAGTATTTTAAAAGGGAATAAGAGAGCGATATCTCCAAAATATTGATCATCATCTTTTGATATCCACCAATCATCATCTCCTGTACTAGGATCACCCCCTTGTACCCATGAGGAAGTATCCTTAAGCACACGTGGATCTGCCAAGTTTTAAGATTAGGTTATAGTTCTCTATGATCTTAGAATCTGGTCACCAAGCGTTCATAACCGTGAACACGGCTTTTCGAAAAGATTTAACCCTGCAGGGGTGTAAAACTTTACCCGCACGTACCAACCAACTCTTAATGCCAGTACATTAGCCCTCTTCCTTGGAAGGCCGGCAAAGGGTGGTTGGCCACTAACTTTACCATGCTTTCGCCGAGACCATGAGTCACGCAATAAGTATGGTTCCTCCGTAATGGGTCAAATCCCGAAGCCGGTACTTAAAAATGTGAGGCGAGGTTGGTTCACCAGGGGCTCCATTGACCCCAAGCAACCCGGTCCATGCTTCCCTACCTGTTATGAATGCACCTACTTCACCTTCTTCTTTCAAAAACGTTTTCAATGCGTATGTCGAATGGAACGCCCGAACTATGTGACTCATGTAATCTACTAGGCAAGTTAATCAGGCGAGGGGTTCCCAAGTCCCTTGTGGCTATACGCTCATCTCGGTTCCAAAGGCAAGAACTCAGGTCCTAGTGGTGGCGAGCATGGGTCTAGAAAAACCACATCCCACCGTGGCCTCCCATACAAGCCTTAGCATGTGTAATCTCATATCACTGATCTCATCTCATCACGTTCTCCTGTCATACTAGATTATCTGCATCTGATACATCATCTGGATGGACCAGACTCAACAGCTATGCATGGCTAAGCAGGACATAAATAAGCTCTAGCAGTGCACACAAGCCAACCTAGTTATGCTAGGAGTAGTGGATCAGGTAATATAAGCTCAAATGGAGTAATCCAATAGATAGGATACTCTATCTATCGATAAAGACCATAGTAGAATCGTATGCATCATGGCAGGAATTGAAATGCTTTCGAAATCATAGGCTTATATCATGGTGGGGCTATGCTTGCCTTTGCTAGTTGATAACAAATAAGCAGATCTTCTGGAACCTTGTACTTGACTTGTTACAGTTGGTCAAGTATTGTTCTTCGATCTTCGATCTTCAAAGGTGTTAATCTCGGTCTTCGATCTCGATCTCAATCTTGATCTCGTATTCTACCAGGAAGAACCAAAACACTAGAAAGAGAGGGAAAAAATCAACACATGGCATCGATGCAATGCTCAAGCAAGGATGATGATATGACAAGTTGAATTGTATGGAATTGAAACCCTAAAACATGCTCGACAATTTAATCGGGGTTCCGAGGGGTGAAAACCCTAACTCGGGGAAAACTCCGGAAACACATGAGAGGGGTTGATTTTGTTCTCTAATTAAACTTATCATTTTAGTTGTTGATCAATTCATGATTGTAGCTTAAATATCTAGGTTTGATTTTTCTGAACATTTTGATATATAATTTGTATTTTTCTGATAAACAGATAATTAGTTATTGATTTTATAACTTTATTACATTTTCTGGAATTATTTAAACTAATGTAATTGATTTACTGCGTCAATATGATGTCAGCAGAGGCGTTTAAACTTTTTATACCGCAGGCATACCTAGACACAATGACTGATAGAGGGGCCTGGAGCCACCTCAGCAGCCACACAAGCAAAGGGGAAACAGGGGTATTTGTCACCGGGGAAGAGGCTACCCACTCCGACTGACGGGTGGGGCCGATGACACGTTGGCAAGCCACGCAGGAGCCACGCGGGCCTCGCCGGAGAACTGCCAGATGGTGGCGGCAGACGGTGCTAGGGGGCGATATGGGAAGCGCGAGCGTGTGAGTTTGATTCAGCGTGGCGAGGCGGACCAGAAATTGGCGGCGCCGCTCTAATTGGGTCATCAAAGCTTCACCGGCAACCACGTCTAGCGGTGGTGCACGGCAGGCTCCGACGCGAGCGCGGCATAGAGCAACATAGTAAGGGAGGAGGGGTCCAGGAGGACGATAATCTCACCAAGAACGCGACTATGGTGTCGTTGGCGCGAGGGGAGGTCGAACGACATCGGAAACTTTGACGAAAGCGGCGGCCGGAGTTGAAGAAGATGGCCCGATGCCATCGATTCGTAGCGCCCCAGCTTGATTCCTTCTGCGAGCTGATAGATGAGATCATGGCGGTGCACCAGGGCTTCTCAGAGAGGCGAGGGAAGGCGCGGAACGGCGGGGCACATCGGCGACCTCCGGGTAGGGTTCGGGGCCTCACACGGGGGAGAGAAGAGAGCACTAGAGAGGGGGAGAGAGAAACACAGGGGAAGAGGGACATGGGGCGGTGGTCTTATCCTATCCCGTAGGCGGCGGGGCAAGCATCTTGGCACATCGGCGCGGCGGACGGCGACGGTGACAACACCGAGCTGGTTGGCGTCGGCAGCAAAGACGACGAACGAGACAGAAAGTTGAAGGGGTATGGGCCGGTGGCGGGCTGTGGCTGGGCTGAGGTGGGCCGGCTACGGGTGCACTGGGCGACATGGAAGGGATATGAGGGAGGTGGGCTAGCTTTGCTGTGGCCTGGTTAGCTCAGCTGGCTATTTTTTTCTTCTCAATTCCTTTTTCCTTTTCTGTTTGTACTTTCAAATCCAAAACTGTTTTGAGTATTTCGAAAATACCAGGGCTTTTATTAAACATAGTAAAATAGTGTGGGTCCCTTTTATACAATTTGGGATCCAATAATTTTGGTAACTTTTCAAATTTAAAATTATTTGAATGCTTTCAATTAGAGTGAGACAGTAGGGTTTAGGGTTTTACTTAAATTTTCTTCAATGCACATTTTAAGGCATGATGCTTATGAATGCACAAACAAACCCTAAATTGTAATTAGCTAAAACTTGGGTGTTACAGCATGCGCGCGAGAAACGACAGAAGCGCCGTCAACCAAAATTGAGCGGCACAAGGAGGAAGAAAAGCTAGATCGGAAAAAACACAGAAGGCAAAGGAGGCACACGCGAGGAGGAAGATGAAGTGGAGAGGCCACTCCTCCTCGTGGCCCTATTTGTCAGCGTGGGGCACAACCGTCTCCCCTGCTCCCCTATGATACTTGGTAGGGCAATGGTTCCCCTCCTGTGACGGTTCGGCTATAATCATTTGTGTCGGCGTAATCGCGCGAAAAGATCTGCGGGGGTTACTGCGGGAGACGAGGCATGCGCACGCACCCCAAGAAACCGTAGCAGCCAGGCGTGTGCGCAGTTACCAAAAAACTGACGCCACGACACCAAAAGTCAAACAAACGCGACATGCGCTAGTTGTGGCTTACGCAAGCACCAAACTCATCAACATACATTTCGTTTCTAGTTGCACCAGCCGGTCGCTTCCTTCGCTGTTTACACCCAGTGGATGGCCACCGACCCTGTAGCCGGTCGAATCTAGCCGGAAAGCACGAACCAACCTGTAGCCGGATTTCATCATCAAAAACTTCAACCCAACCAAAGGAGCTCGCAAGAACTTCCCCGCAGGAAAAGTCCTAATGCGCTCGGGTACTAGTGTCTGGGGGATGACCCCAGATGGGGCAAGACAGGTCTAATCAAGCCGGCTCTAGAAGCTATCGGCCGGCTGGCTGCTAAATAGAAGAACTCCAGCCGGATGGATGATTCTATCCGGTTAGACCCTAAAGCTTTCTCGGCTGGCCCGTCTAGCTGGATATCCAAAAGAACCAGATGCGCGGACGTTTCCACCCGGCCGCCTCGTATTCGATGGAGGATGTAGAGGGGTGATGCTCCTTGCGAGGTATGCCTCTGGTCCTTCCCTTCAACAGACAGGCTGGCGTGCAGCCCTGACCGACACTACCAGACAAAGATAAAGCGAAGCTGTCGGCTGACTGATAAAGAAGCCCCAAGTGATCGTTAAAGCGGGGGATGATGCCTAAAGGATGGCACTGGGACACTCTAGCGCCGTCCACCAATGTACTGGAGGTTGACTGGGTCCTGGTCCACCGTCTAGGGCCCTGCAGCTGGCCCGCCTTGTAAACCTAAAGTCCAAATAGTAAACCCTAGAGCCCACATTGTAATCTACCTCTCCCAGCCAGTATATAAGGAAGGGTAGAGCTAGGGTTCTAGGTAAGATACACATTTAGTAGAGAATTCCCCTATATCATCGTCTTCCTCTAGCCTCCGATAGTTTCTAAGGAAACAGCTCCAGGAGAACTTGTATTGGGTGTTCGCCCCATCATAGTAGTTCTTGCAGGAGTAGCAGTGTTACCTCATCGAGAGGGCCCCGAACCTGGGTATGTCTGTTGGGCCATGCAGAGATGTAGATGAGGTAGAAGGCCACGAGGATTACCACTAGACGCGAGGTTGCGGATTACTGATGAAGCGCATTAGTTGATGCATTGTAGTCTCCATGATCTGATCTGATCATGATCGTCCTGGTGCTGATCGTACATCACCTCTGCTGGTATCCACACATACAAGGAGGAGCACCGGCTAGAGTGATGTGGAGCTAGGGTTTCTAAAACATGGAATAATGTAACCGTTAAATGTTATGGGTTTCTGCGCCCCACTATATATAGGGAGTGAAAGTGGGCTCCACTCACTCGTGGCCCATTCACTAAATCCCACATAGTATTTTTCACCGTGAATCCGACTCACTAACTTACTCCAAATCCAGCTCGGGTCCAACCCAATCAGATTTCTGGTTGAGATCCAATCCGACCTTGCTCTTGCTCTTAAGTGTGTGACCCTGCAGGCTCATGGTAACTTGGAAACAAGTGGAGTACGACTCACAATCCGTAGTCGATTCTAGCAAAACATGCTGACTCCCAAGTACCAAAGAGTCATGTCGCCTTGCCTTTCCAATGCGACTTGCGTCTGAGTCCCTTTTGCCTCATTATATGCCTTGTCAAACTATAGGCGAATAATTTTCATCCCTTAAGTAGTCCAACTCTCTTCTCGATCCAAGATAAGTTCTTCATCTGACTAACTCTTAGTTGATCGCCTTGGTTAACACTTAACCGAGTCGTGCATGGCCATGCTTTTTGAATGATATCATCCGAGAGGGCCCATAGAATATCTCTCCAAGTGGAGGCAAAAAATCCCATCTTTGTTATTCACGTCACACAGCTTGATTCTCAGTCGACCCGAACTCTGCCTTTATAAATACCCAGTTATAGATCAGCGTTTGACAGAACCTAAGTCGGTGACCCTCAACTTGGACTGTGCAACAACCTCATGTCTAAGGATTACATTGATTGAGATATACAAATGAAAACTTGTTCGTTGTACCTCAATATGGGTCAATCCGACTCTCTAAACTCTTTAGACGAATCTGTGTAAGTCGGAATAGCATCTCCATGCCCATGATAAGTGGAACCGAGTCATCAGTCGACTTTCACACTGGTATAAGTTGTGTGTCTAGCACAACCTTGATGACCAAGGATATTTATTGCAAACAACATGAATGTATAGTTCCACAACTGAATCACATATTTAATGATACACATCAGATGTTTATACAAGGACAACTTAATATCTTTATCAATACAATGGGAAATATCATCACACATGATTGCCTCGAGGGCATATTCCCAATAGTCTCCAAGTCGAACGAAGTTAGGAGTCCATGATCATGGAGCCTCTTCATGCGTTTCCAACTTATATGACAAAGACAATAGTGCCAAAAGTAACTCACCATCAAGATTCAAAATAAATAACCCATCCTGGACGTTTGCAAATCCGTGTAGCATATCATTCAAATATAAAGAACAACCATTATTCGTGATATTGGAGTCATAGCCTTGCCTCATCAAACATGAAGCATAAATAATGTTTCGACTGAGCACTGGAACATAATAACAATTATTCAGTTCCACAATGAATCTGGAAGGTAGATGAAGTTGCATCGTGCCAACTTCTAACGCAGTGACTCTCGCTTTGTTGCCGACTCAAATATCAACCTCGCCTCTTGCTACACTCCTAGTTCTTACCAGTCCCTACAACGAGTTGTAGATGTGAATACCTGATCCGGTATCATATACCCAAGAACTACTAGGTGCATCTGAAAGATAGATGTATATAACATTGCAAACAAGTGTACCTGAGTTGGAAGTCATACCTCCACTCTTGGCTTTGTTGGCCAAATACTTGCTGCAGTTCCTCTTCCAGTGGCCATCCGCCTTGCTGTAGAAGCAAGTGGATCCGGCTGAAAGAGATGGCTTAGTCCCTAGGAAGCACTTGGGACCGGGTCCTGAGCCTGCTTTCCTCCCGACTTATCCTTCTTCTTAGTCCAAGAACTCTTCTTGAACATAGCCTTATTCTGCACCATCAACACTTGACTGGCACCCTTCTTGAGATCCGCCTCTGCCTGCTTGAGCATCCCATGCAATTCAATGAGCTTCTTATCCATACCATGCATGTGGTAGTTCGATATGAACTGACCATACGCACTAGGAAGAGAGTTTGGAATTATATTCATAGTGAACTCTTCGCTAATGGGGTATCCAAACCTCTCCAGCGACTACACATAACCAATCATTTTGATCACATGTGGACTCATTGGATCACCATCCTTAAGCTTGCAACTCAGCAAAGCCTGAGAGACTTGATACCTATCAATCTTTGCCTGATCCTGGAACATACTTTTGAGGCTTTCGATCATATCGTAGGACTCAACATTCTCGAACTTGTTTTGCATGTCCGGTACCATGTGAGCAAACATAATACAACTAATATCCATGGACTCATCCTTAGCCCGACGGTAGGCATTGGTGGAAGCGACAGTCGCATTCTCATTCGGATCATCTCGAAGCGTGTTTTCTAGGACATGGTCCTTCTTTTCTTGTTTGAGAATAATTCTCAGATTTCAATACCAGTTGGTAAAATTAGTTTCGTTCAGTTTATCTTTCTCAAGAATGGTTCTCAAGGAAAAACTGAATATCTTAGGGTGACTGTTACTAGGTGCCATGATCGACAGCAGAAAATATGAAAAACACTTAAGACATGTATTCATAAAAGAGCAAGCATATTAAACACTAATATTTATGCTCCCACTAGAACCAACACCCCTCTGATGTTTACTTAGTGATTCAGAATCCTAGATAAGCAAGTTGGCTAGTGAGCTTTAGCATCACCGCTAGCTGCCAAGTGATCTAGGTAGAAAACTCCTTGTCAATCGCATCTCATACGACTAATGTTGGTCGGGTGGCATCACATGCCCGTCTCCCGTCAGACTTTTCCCCGAGTCCCACAACCGTTGTGATAGACCTGTTTAGCTTACCGAGTGTTTCCGCAGTAAGAATCCGACTCGAACCCACCTAGTCGGAAAGGATTGGCAGCACCTCAATTTTATGAGCCCACTACCAAAAATGTCCGACTTGTGATGCTGCAAACACTGGAGGGAAAACCGACTAGACCTTCTTTGAGGGATTAAATTTGACTGACTATCCAATAGAGTTAAAACAGAGACATATCAACTAACACAAAACAAAACAATTATAATGTGGAATGGTATGGCTCTATTCATGGCGATCTCCATCTCCACAAAGCCTATAATCTGACTTGTGCCAACTATTGTCACTTGTCATCTTACTCTAGGTCGCCAACATGTACATCGAATTGCATGCCATTCGGGTTCTCCAAACAGCTACACTAGCTTAGTAAATTAAATTACATAGACAATCCGACACGCAGGTCGTTATACAATAAAATGACAGCACCTAGGCTCCAGTCGGCTGACAAAACCGTGATTCGCAGATCACGTATGGAGTACAATTGATCCAATCAACCTTGTACAAAAACAATCTATCTCATAGAACGACCACCAAAACAGCATATAGATCCAATCTACAGCTAACCACGTATCACATATATGAGATCTCGAGCCTAAAACCAGAAGCTATCGCTCTGATACCACTGTTGGGGCATGCAGAGATAAAACAATTTTTTCCTCTAATGTGGTGATACCAAGATCTAGCTGAGGTAGAAGGCCACGAGGATTACCACTACATGCGCGGTTGCGAATTACTGATGAAGCGCGTCAGTTGATGCAGTGTAGTCCTCACGATCCGATCTGATCACAATTGTCATGGTGCTTATTCTACAACACCTGTGCTGGTATCCACACGGACAAGGAGGAGCACCGGCGGCAAACTGCTAGGTTCGATACGACGGCTGGACTATTGTGGAGCTAGGTTTTCCAATGCATGGAATAACCAAACCGTTAACCCTTATGGGTTTCTGCGCCCCACTATATATAGGGAGTGAAAGTGGGATCCACTCACTCGTGGCCCATTCACTAAAGCCCATATAATATTAGTCACCGTGAGTCCGACTCACTGATTCAGTCCAAATACGACTCGGGTCCAACCCAACTAGATTTCTGGTTCAAATCCAATCCGAGCTTGCACCTTCTCTTAAGTGTGTGACCCTGCAGGCTCATTGTATCTTGGACACGATTGGAGTCCGACTCTGAATCGATCAATCATTAGAGGCTCCTAACAGAACATGACGACTCCCAAGTACCAAAGAGTCATGATGACGTTCCTTTCCAATGTGACTTGCGTCTGAGTCCCTTTTGCCTCACGATATGCCTTGTCAGACTATAGGGACATAATTGTCATCCCTTAAAAAGTCCGACTCTCTTATCGATCCAAGATAAGTGATTCATCCTACTAACACTTAGTCCATCACCTCGGTTAACACTTAACCGAGTCGTGCATGGCCATGCTTTCCGAATCATATCATTCGAGAGGGCCTAGAGAATATCTCTCCAAGTGGAGGGGCAAAATACCAGATTGGTTATTCATATCACGCAGCTTGATTCTCAGTCGACCCGAACTCTCCTTTATAACTACCCAGTTACGGATCAACGTTTGATAGAACCTAAGTCGGTGATCCTCAATCGGACTGTGCAACAACCTCAGGTCTAAGGATTACATTGATTGAGATATAGAAATGACAACTTGTTTGTTGTACCTCAATATGGGTCAATCCGACTCACTAAACTCTTTAGCTGAATCTGTGTAAGTTGTAATAGCATATCCATGCCCATGAAAAGTGTAAGTTGTGTGTCCAGAACAACATCAATGACCAAGGACATTTAGTACAAACAACATGAATGTATAGTTCCACAAATGAATCACATATTCAATGATATACATCAGATGCTCATACAAGGACAACTTAATATCTTTGTGAATACAATGGGAAATATCATCATACCTGATTGCCTCTAGGGCATATTCCCAACAGGAACCTCCACTCACACCCGGGCTTTAGGTTTGTCGGGAGCACCACACACGCTCCCGGGCTTTTTAGATGGTAGGGTGGATGCGAGAATTTTTTAGCTTATTCAGAGATCCACTAGTACCAGAATAGTCATCGGAACTAGGTTCCGGAAAAGGTCGCAAACTCTTCCTGAGCAAGTCGGGAATATGGGTGAAACATTGGTATGAATCGGACAAAGGATTAGTGAGAGTCATAGGGAAAGCAGTGGCTGCCAGTTTGAACAGATGTTCAGAGCAGAACACAGCGTCCGTGATATCACCTTTGATGGTCAAGGTCCCCCACGAGGAGAGAAGCTTGAGCGAGTTGTAGGCATGGTGGGAAACCACCATGAACTTTGCCAATGCATGCCGCCCTATGATTGAAGGGAATATCCCCGTGAGGAAATAATAAAGTTTTTATTATCATATTCCAAGTATATGATAGGTGTTTATTTTACATGGTATAATTGTATTAAATGCAAACGTCAATACACGTCTGTTTAATAAAGAAATAATGTGTTCCTATTTATGCCTCTCATATAAACTAGCTCGTTGATTAATATGATGATCAAGGTTTCCTGATCATGGACATTGGATGTTGTTAATAACGAGGTCATAACATTGGTGGAATTATGAGATGAACATTCATGTGAAGTATAGTAATATGATCAAAGTCCTTATGTTTAAATTTCTATAACATCATTACAATTAACTCTAGTCCTTAGACCATGAGATCATGCCAATCACTAACATATGAAGAATAACTTGATAACATCAAACGTCACACCGTAACAGGGTGACCATAAAGGTGGGTTCAGATACTCTGATAATGTTATGTAGATTCTCATGGATCAAGAGTGGGATTTGTCGATCCAAATGTTGGAGATATATACTCTGGACCCTCTCGGTGATATCACATTGATATAACTTGCAAGCAAGTGATGGATATCACTAGAATGTTATATCACAGGAACAAGAAAGGAGTACATGTCGGTAATGGGATCAAACTAGGTATGGGGATACAGATGATCGAATCACGGACATGAAAAATATCATGAGACAAAAGGATTTAGTTGCAATGTTAAGGTCCTCACGATCGCAAGAAGTCATCATTGAATGTGTAGGAGTCAATACGGATCTGAACCGAAGGGTGACACATATAAGGCATATTGACACCATTTGGAGCAAATGAGATGCCAAGAAAAGAATATCAAAGCGCTGGAATTATTTCAATGGACAGCGAAATTGTTTCGGGTGAAATTGCTGAAATTGGTTCCGCATGTGAAATTGAAATGTAGTAAGGGGTTTTATGTGATTTTTTGTTAATTAATGTAATTGTAAAAATTCTGAATAAATAAATAAAATATTTTTATTTACTGAGAGATTATATTAAATTTGGTGGAAATTTAATGGATTTTGAGTGGAGGAAATGGAGAGGCAAATGGGTGATTGGGAGGTCCACTCAAATGGATGTAGGAAGAGGTGGGGGAACCACCTTGGCCACCGTCCAAGGGGATGGCTGACCCACTCCTCCTATAAAATGCCTCCCTCTCCCTCCTTCTCACTCACACCTCCTCCTGAATGATCTCTCGCCCACTCTAGTACTATTCCCCATGCTCTCGGCTTAGAGAGATACATGTTCTCGGTGGATTTTTCTAGAGCGAGGATTTGCTTCTTCCGCTGCACTACTGGAGCAAGGTCACGGAGGTTGTCGGGGTGCCGGACGTGTGTGAGATCACGAATGCTCCGCTAAGTTGTGGTGCTGCCGGACATCCACATGAACTTCAGATCGGCAAGAGATCGACTACATCACCAACGAGTCCATAGTCGTAAAGCTTTGTCGGTCTTCAAGGGTATGTATTCTATAGATGTATATCCACCCGTTGATTGTATCAAGATAGATGGATCATGGCATATACAGTTCCCATCGTAGAACTTTTTTGTTTTCTATGTTGCGAACCCAACAGTGGTATCAGAACAGGATATATGCGTAGATATGATACACATCTAGTTATATGGGCGATGATGGTCACGCTATTGCTTAGTGTGTGTATTTCTGATATAGGTGGCATAACGGGATGAAGCGGCCTAGACAAACGTTGCATGTCCTTACACATGAGACATGTTTCACGCTTGACATGCAACTAGTTTTGCATAAGTGGCTTGCGGGTGTCTGTCTCTCCTACTATAGTCAATATCTAATCTACATGAGTTACCAATAATTTGATTATCATCGTTGTGGTTGCATGTTCATAGGTAAGAACGGTTCTATCTTTGAAAGCCCTCACCCCACGTAAAACATGCAAAAGATAAATTAGAAGCGTCTAGTTTTTTGGTTTTGCCGGGCAAGTACTATGACATGGTAGTATTATAATTTTTCGTATGGATCGATACTATTGGAAATTACAATATGCCAAAGTGTAAGTTCCACAGACCTTGGCCTTACACATATAGGATTCCAAAGATCATACCACAATGCATAAGATAATGATCATGTGCAAGAACGAAATCATATCACATTTAGCATATGATGTTTGTATGCATCTTATATTGCTTGTTTAGCCATTTAGTAGCATGATTACATGATCCCTCATTTAAATATCAAGATAAAATGTGTTCTTCCTTTAGTATGCACCATCTAAAAGTTTGTCGTTTTGAGACACCAAGTGATGATCGGGTGTGATAGAATCAACGTTCGCATACAACGGGTGTAAAAAAGTTTTACACACGTGATTACTAAGGTTCTTACTTGCGAGTGTACCATGTATACACATGGTATCGGAACACTAACCGAGAGGTAAAGCATGAGTCATATGGTTGATCTGATGATCATCGTGATGATCACCTTTGAAACTACAACAACTGATGTGATGATCAGTCTTGTTGTAGAGGATTTGGTTCATGTAATCACCAAAAAGACACGAGGGATGCTATTTTTAGTGGGAGTTCATTTCTAATTTGGATTAGTTGGACTCATATATATCATAAACTTAGACTAAAATAAACTTTTCAAATTCTATTGTAGATGGTACCACCTTCTTTTAATTTCAATGTGTTCATGGAGAAAGAGAAACTTGCAACAAATGGTAGAAACTTTACGAACTAGGCCATGAATTTGAGGATTCTCCTCATTGCTGCACAAAAGCAATATGTGCTAGAAACGCCGCTAGGCCCCACCACTTGATGATGCTTCCTACGAAGTAAGAATGTTTACTTGAGTCATCAGGAGGACCACAATTTGGTTCATTGTGGCATACTGTATGGGCTAGAGCCGGAACTCCGAACGCATTTCGAGAATGGCAATGCCTTCGATACCATGGGTGAATTGAAAATGATTTTTGAGACCCATGCTGCTGTGGAGAGTTATGATGCTACAGAAAATTTCTTTAGTTGCATGATGGATGAGAACAACTTCGTTACTAAGCACGTACTAAAAATATCTGGGCACGCCGATAAGCTTGTTTCCTTGGGAATAACGATTCCCATTGACTTAGGCATACATCGTGTTCTCCAATATCTGTTAGGAAGCTACAAGAGCTTCGTGATGAACTATAACATGAAGGGCATAAAGAAGACTCTCCCCGAGCTTTTGTCTATGCTTAAGACTGCTGAAGTGGAGATCAAGAAAGAACATCAAGTGTTGATGATCAATAAGACCACTGGTTTCAAGAAGGACTAGAAGGGTAAACAAAAGGGTAACTTCAAAAGGGGAGGCAAATCTTTTGTTGTGCCCGAGATGTCAGGGGATGAACCCTGGATAGGGCAAGCTAGGCCTAAGCAGGTCGGCTCCAGAAGCTATCGGCCGGCTGGCTAGTAAACAGAAGAACTCCATCCAGATGGTTGGTTCTATCCGATTGGAGCCTAAAGCTTTCCTGGCTGGCCCATCTAGCCGGATAGCCGGAAGAACCGGATGCACGACTGTTTACACCCGGCCCGCCATAGATTCGATGGAGGATGCAGAGGGGTGACGCTCCTTACGGGGTATGCCTCTGGTTCCTCTCGTCAACAGATAGGCTGGCGCGCCGCCCTGACCGGTGCGACCAGACAAAGATAAAGCAAATATGTCGGCTGACAGCTAAAGATGCCCCGGGTGACCGTTAAAGAAGACGATGATGCCCAAAGGAGGGCCCTGGGCCACTATAGTGCCATCCACCAATGTACTGGAGGCTGACTGGGTCCTGGTCCATCGGCTGGGGCCCTACAGCCGTCACGCCCTGTAAACCCAAAGTCCAAACAGTAAACCCTAGATCCCACATTATAATCTACCTGTCTCAGCCAGTATATAAGGGAGGGTAGAGCTAGGTTCCTAGGTAAGATGCACATTCAGTAGATATTTCCTCTAGATCATCTTCTTCCTCTAGCCACCGATAGTTGTTAAGGAAATAGCTCGAGGAGAACTTGTATTGGGAGTTCTCCCCCATCATAGTACATCTTGCAGGAGTAGGGGTGTTACCTCACCGAGAGGTCCCCGAACCAATGTACGTCGCTATGTTTGTGGTTCATCATGCCCAACCTGTTGCATTAGCCACCGATTGCATCTTGAGTGTACATCTTAAGCCATCCCGGATAGAACTGCCGTGCTCCACACCACGACAGTTGGCGCCCACCATGGGGCACAACGCTTCTGCTGGGATCATCTTTCGCATGGGACTTCGCTCATCGCCGATGAGCGTGTAGCCTCCGGACTCATCCTCACAATCAGCACCTTCAACTGCGTCATCGACAATCCTTCGTGTTTCGCTGGCGATACCTTTCCCGTCGACGACTCCATCCTGCACTTCGGAGGCCACTAGGTCTACGTCGCCATCATCGCCAAGGCCTTCCCCAACAGGGTCGACACCGTCTTCGTCGTTCCTCTCGGCTGCGCCACCAGCGGCATCGCTGCAGCCAATGGCTGCGTCGAGGTCATGATGGTGAACGCCCGCGAGAACCATCGCCCGCCTCCAGAGGGCCTGGCGGGAGGCGACGCCGCCGTGAATGATCAAGATCTGCTCACTGCCTCCATCCGGCACCTCCGTGCCCCCGTCGTCATCGAGGCAGACGCGGAAGCTGCCCCGACCGTTCTTGAGGCTACGCGCCAGAAGATTTTGGAGGAGGCCAACAAGGTCGTTGCTACCCAGCGCCGGCTAAATGCCACCATGCGCGAGTAAAACACTGCTCCCGATTTCAACTGGCAGATCCAGCACCAAGGCCGTGACCTCGGGTCGGAGCTGGACCGTGCTGTAGACTTGCATGCTCACATGATCCAACCCGTCTACAACACTCCCTCCAAAAACATGAGGGCGGCGGAGGCGGCAGCCGCCGAACTGAGGAACCTCGAGGGAGAAGAGCTCCGTTGTCAGAAGAACGTGTCCAGCTCCTCCACCCCCAACAAGCAACAAGCTGAGGGAGCTCCTAGTTAGGGGGAAACACCAGGGACATAGTTCCTCGCCGAGGAGAAGATCCAACGGCAGCCGGAGGGAGCAGGCACTAACAGGATTCTTTGTTAGATGGCATGGGGCAAAGCAGCCGCCCTCGTGGTGGTTCGGGCAACCGTGGCTATCGTAACCATGATGCCGCTATCACCAGCAGAAGTCGCACGTCGGCTGACAAAGCCGGGCGAGGAAAGAAGTCCCGCACGTCGGAGGAAGGAGTTGGTGGAAACCAAGATCCGCCTGCATCCCGTCTCTTAGGATAGCTCGGTCCCCGCTAGCTGGCTGACGTGCATGAGCGCATCAACCTCCTGGTCTACTCGTGTGCTATGGAAGAAGAAAGTCCAGCTGGCCTGAAATGTTTCAGCCCACGCATCTAGAACGAGCTGTTTCCACAGGGATTTTCGCTCCCAAGGACACGCCAAAGTACAATGGCACCGTCAAGCCGGAGGACTGGTTGGTGCAATGCACCACCACAGTAGGCATCACAAATGGCAACCTCCGCTTAGCCATCCTCTATGTTCCCCTCATGCTTGCCACTCGGAAAGAACATGGCTCAACAGCCTCCCCGACAAAAGCATCTATGCCTGGCTAGACTTGGAGGAGGCATTCATCCTCAACATCACCGGCACGTTCAAACATCCGGGTCGGCCTTGAGAGCTTGCCCTCTGTGTTCAAGGCAAGGACGAGTCCGACCGCGCCTACCTCACCCGATGGACCAACATGCATAACTCGTGCGAGGGGGTGCGCGAGCACCATGCGATCGATTTCTTCACCAACGGTTGCCGAGACGGCACCATGCTGAAGCACAAACTCAGCAGGGCAGATCCCCAAACCATGTCTCAAGTCATGGCCATCATGGACAAGTACGCCACTGCCGACGCAGGTATGAAGAAGCCCATCGTGGTGGATGACCAAGGCCAGATCGTCACAGCCGAGCAGGCAGAACGGCGCCAGCCGGGTGATCATCATCACTCCATGTGGCACGGCCACGCAACCGCCTTGGAAATTGGAAATACAATCAGCCCGACAGTCGATACAGCACCAAGAAAGTAGCAGCGGTGCACGAAGACCCGGCTACAGGCGGCAGCCGGAGGCAGAGGCCGGATGTCAGGCCCCAGTTTCCCAAGTACACCATGGAGTCCATGCTCGATCCGCCAAGCAAGTTCCATAGTGGTGGAAAAAAGCAAGTGAATCACACAACACGTAAGTGCAGCTAGACAAAAAATATGGATGAAGCCGGCAGGCTACCAGCACCACCACCTCTAGATGGCAGCCCACCAGATAACTGCGAGCGAGATAATCGCCAAAAGGACGATGAAGATGGGTACCCACGCCAAGTGGGAACTTACCACATCTATATCGCCGAGCCGGAGACCAAGCACATCAAGAGACGATGTGAGGCAGAGGTGAACGTTATCGTTCCCCTGTCCCATAATACCTGGACTGGTCCGAGCACACGATCACCTGGAGCAAGGAGGACCAGCCAGCCATGCTACCTAAGCCTAGCATCTACGCGCTAGTCCTGGATCCTATCATCATCTCCAAGAAGAACTCCTGTCGGTTCTCGCATGTCTTGATCGACGGAGGAAGCAACATCAACCTCTAGCACAGAAGTAGCCTCGAACGGCTTGGACTCAGCGAGTCTCAACGACAGCCCTCAAGCACTTCCTTCCATGGGGCAGTCCCGGGTCGATCGCACTCGCCAATCAACAAGATCCGGCTAGACGTCATCTTCGGCACCGAGAGCAACTTCCGCCGTGAGCCGATCTTGTTTGAGGTGGTTAACCTCTCCAGTGCCTACCACGCCATACTCGGGCGCCCGAATCTCACCAAGTTCATGGTTGTGCCACACTACACATACCTCAAGATGAAACTATCAGGGCCAAAGGGAGCAATGACCATCGATGGCTGCTACAAGCGGTCGATCGAGTGTGCTTCAGATGACTCCAGGCTAGTCGAGGCCATGATCATTGCAAAAGAGAAGCGCATCATAATGCAAAATGTCGTGGCCCTGTAGGCAGACATGCCGGATGGGAACCCAAACCAGCTGGGGAGTTGCATTTCAAGCCGTCCAAGTGCACAAAAAAGATCCTTCTGAACGAACTGACCTGAGCATGTTAGCCCTGGTCGGAGATGGCCTGGACTGCAAATAGGAAAGAACGCTCGTCGACTTCCTCCATGAGAATTGGGATATATTTGCATGGTCCCCAAATACATGCCATGTGTCCTGAGGGAACTCGCCGAGCACTCTCTTCATATTCGACCGGACACGAAGCCGGTCAAACAATCTTTACAATGCTTAGCAGAAGAGAAAATAAGAACGATCGGTGAAGAAATCACCCGACTGCTCGTTGCGGTTTTATCATGGAAGTTTACCACTAGGAATGGTTGGAGAAACCGGTGCCGGTGCTGAAGAAGAAAAAGACATGGCGCATGTGTGTGGACTACACCAGCCTCAACAAGGCCTGCCCCAAAGATCCTTTCGCCCTTCCGCGAATAGATCAAGTCATCGATTCCACGACAGGCTGCGACCTGCTGTCTTTTCTGGATGCCTAATCGCGCTACCACCAGATAAAACTGAATGTAACCGACCAAATAAAGACATCATTCATAACCCCGTATGGGCCTTGCTGCTATACCACCATGCCTTTTGGTTTGAAAAACGCAGGGGCAACCTACCAGCGCTGCATGTAGAAATGTCTGTAGATGCAAATTGGTAAAAACGTACACGCCTACGTTGACGATGTCATTATCAAGACCAAAGAGGATGCACGCTATTGGAGGACCTGAAGGAAACATTCAAAAACTTCCATCGTTTCTAGATCAAGCTGAACCCGCAGAAATGCTTCTTTGACGTCCTAGCCGGCATGCTCGTCGGTTTCCTCGTCTCAGAATGGGGAATCGAGGTGAACCGGGAGAATAGAGGAGCGATCGAGCGCATGGAGATACCGCAAAATTTGTGCGACATGCAAAAATTCACTGGGTGCCTGGCATCGCTCAGTCGATTCGTTAGCCGGCTGGGCGAGAAGGCACTCCCTCTGTACCAGCTCATGAAGAAGACAGACAAATTTGTCTCGACGGCCCAGGCAGACGAAGCTTTCCGCAACCTGAAGTACATGCTCACCTCCCCGCCGGTCCTAGCGGCTCCAGCCGCAAAGGAGTCCATGTTGATTTACATTGTAGCCACCAACCGGGTCATCAGTGTCGTTCTCTTGGTGGAGATACCAGAAGAAGGGAAGGCACAGCCAGTTCAACGCCCTGTATATTACCTGAGTGAAGTACTCTCACTCTCAAAGGAAAAGTACCGCCACTATTAGAAGCTGGTCTATGGCATGTACAAGGTTGCGAAGAAGCTCATGCACTACTTTCAATAGCACTCCATCCAGGTGGTGGCGCTGGCTCCACTCGCATAGATCATAGGTAACAAGGACGCCTCCGGCTGGGTGGCGAAATGGGCAATAGAGATCGCAGCTCATAACATCCAGTAAGAGCCAAGAACTGCAATTAAGTCCCAGGCGCTAGCCGATTTTATCATTGACTGGTCCGAAACACCATACATGCCACTGGTTCCCGACTCCCCGCATTGGAAGCTACATTTCGACGGTTCCAATTTTCTTGGACGGCTCGGATCCAGTATCATCCTCACTTCCCCCAAGGGCGACTGGTTGAAGTACGTACTACAGATCCACTTTAGAGCATCGAACAATGTAGCTGAGTACGAGTCGCTCATTCACGGTCTCAAGATGGCCAAGGAGATAGGCATCGAGAGGATTCTCTACTCCGGCAACTCGGACTAGGTGGTGTAGCAAGTCTCAGGCGAATGGGACGCGTCGGACGCAAACATGGCCCTATACCACTTCTTCGTCAAGAAGCTATGTGCTTACTTTGAAGGGTGCGAGTTCCGCCACGTCCCTAGAGCCAACAACAAAGCTGCCGATGCCCTATCCCGAGTCAGTTCAACAAGGAAAGCCATACCGCCTGGAGTCTCCCTCGAACACCTGCGCAAGCCATCCATAACTTCGTCTCTAGAATCCGACACCATAGTGTTGGATGTGGACCCAGGGATCGCCGGCTCCGCAGACCTGGGGAATGTCGTGCCACACCCGGTGACTACCACGCCACACCCGGCGTTTTCCGTGCCACACTTGGGGATTGCCAAACTAGTCATGGGGACTGCCGACTCAAAGCTTCCACCCCGGAGGCCTCCAGAAGCACTAGACCTGGCAGTCCGGGAGGAGATCAAGCCATCATGCTAACTGTGCACGCTATTCGGGTAACTCCCGACTGAGCCAAGCCATTCATGGACTTTCTGGTCAAAGGCGAGCTCCATGAAGAGATGGTAGCAGCGCGACAAGTAAGATGTAGGGAAAGCGCATACACCATCATCAACAATGAGCTATACAAGCGCCGCGTCAGAGGCATTTAGCAACGCTACGTAAGCAAAGAAGGAGTTAAGCTTCTGATCGAAATCCACCAAGGCAAGTGCAGCCACCACGCCTCATCAAGAGCTATAGCATTCAAGGAACTTTGCCACAGTTTCTATTGGCCAACTGCATTGAATGACGCCGAGGATATGGTTAACGCATGAAACGGTAACCAGCATTTTAGCTAGTTAAAACACACACTGTCTGTAGCACTCACGACAATACCGCCCTTCGGTTCTGGCTGCAGACCGCAACCAGACTCATAGCCGGCAAGGTCACAGCTTGAAAGGCCAATACTCACTAAGTAAAGGACTAAGTTGTCGGCCTAGTTCGAAAGGGTATCTTTTCCAAGTTCTCGGATAACCATAAACATATCCACCCATGTGCGTAACTAACGGAGGCGACGTTGTGTTTGTTTTTGCATGAGCTACAAACGGCAAGGCAGCAAGCGGCAAAGATCTTCGACCCAGATAGCTACTTGTAACACCCTCAGATCGAGCCTATGTAGGTTTTAGAGATTCCCGCCAAACCCGCATAGAAACGATTCAAAGGTGCCCACCAGGCACTTTTGTGCGGGTGGAAAACGAAGTAATATCATTACACAACCGTCCACGATGGAACCCACAAAACGGATATATACAACAACGACTCCACGAGTCACGAATACATATATACAATACCAAGATCAAAATCACCTTGAAATGATACAGCGTCCAAGTACGAACAAGATGCAAATTGAGCTAAGATCCCCGAAGAATAACCAATGGCGTCCATAACCCTACCCAGGCCAAGCCGAAAGGGTAAGCCTACTAATGAAGTCGATCTCAAACCTTCTAAACAAAATGTGTGCCGGCAAAGGGGAAAGGAAAAAGAGAGCGGTCAGTACTGAGGCCAGTACACGACGAGTCTTAGAATTCGGCGGCTCTCGCCTACATAGGTATGGTGGACTGAAGCGGCAGCACAGCATGCACTAAACAACCTATAGAGACTAGATACAGCTATCGGTTATCAGAGAGGGATAAGAAAGACCTATTTGGATCTATCATAATACTAACACCAATCATACCCTTCCTGGTATTTCCCCCTTGATACCAAACGAGGGAGTCATGCTGAGGAAACTCACACGGTTGATAGTTTTATTCATTCTGTTATAGTTGCGGCAATTACTAGTCAAATATAGATAGCCCGATTCATCCTAATATAATAAGCAGTGGGCACTTTTAGTTAACAATTCCGTTGTAGTTGCGATACTTACTAGTCAGATACATATAGCTTGAGACAACCCAATTCCAGAAGTTGTTGGCACTTTTATTTAGCCATTCCATTGTAGTGAAGCTGATTACTAGTCATTTCAAAGTCAAATTTATAGCAGTACTTTAGTTATAGTTGTCTATGATCGAGATACTGTGCTCTAAGTCGTCCATAACCGTGGACACGGCTTTCAGAAAGTTTTACCCTGCGGGGGGGGGGAGCACAAATAGTAACACACGCACGATCAACGTTGGAAAAACCAAATGAAAATCCAACGAGGCATCACAACAAAGAAATCACAAGATTCATATAAATTTCAGGGTGGCACCCCACTAAGCTACCCGCGAAGAAGTTGGCCGGCTCCGAGACGGCCCTAGTGGTTCGTGTCGACGGCTATAAACGACTGGGAACCCGAAAGTGCGACTGGGCTTGTCGATACCGCAAAAACATATCACAATTACTAAACAGTACAGGCTCTCCATGTGCAATAGTAAATAAATCAGTAAAGCATGGCATAATCATGGCATAAGTACGGGATGGTAATAAAGTCCCAAACTACTTTATGGCCCCAAGAAATAAGATATGACTCATGATCATGCTAAGGGGATTCATGGTCCCACATGAGGATAGTGCGAATATTCAAGGAACAGGTATCAAGTACTCGGGGTCCTACGGGACACAAGTGGATGGTTAAAAAACCAAATAACATCGATTGCCCACCCATGCCTCTGCATTATTTACCTACTTTCAATATTAGTTGTTAAACTATAAATGAAGCCATGGTCATCTCCAACATAAAGCATGATGCATTTCTCTGACAACTGTGGTACTTGACGACATTAAAACAACAACTGAGTAAGCAACTACGACTCGCAAGGCCGGCTAACTACGAAACAAAGGTAATAGGAGGTGTCCAAGGAAATATAATGGCTAAAAGGGATATCACGGGTACGGAAACTAGAGCATCGCAACACAGATAGAAATAGAACAACATGAGCGAATAAATACTATAAAGTAAGATGTGTAGAAAGGGGGAGAATGCTCGCCTGGAAAATATTTCCGAAGTTTCATATCCGGAGAACTTGTCGAAGCTCACAACATCTCATCGTCCTATCCAGGGAGAAGCAAATCACTAAAAGGAACAAGCGATGCAGCAATTACAACTAATGTGGAAGAATCGGCATGATCATGATATGATGCATGACATGGAAAGTTAATGATGCAAACTATGTCGAAACGATATTAGGGGCATAGCACAATGATGATATATCATTCATGAGGCATTATTAATAAGAAACAATTAGTTCCCAATTTTATTTATCATCTTTTCCTCGTACAAACCATACTGATTATAAATCTGCTCTTAATGCATGATACAAATGATAACATGGATATCATGATCAGAGAGTTCTCGTTGCCCTGATCGATTTGGACACATCATTTGCCGAATTCGGAGTTACATATTTAAAGTTATACAATATTTAAGAAATGGCAATTATTAACATTTAAATTATTTCGAATTTTTAAAATACTCAAATGATATTGTAAATATCATAAACAGATTTCTGATTCAAAAACATATATTATACTGAATATTTATAATAACCAATTTTAAACAATATTTAAATCATTTATATAAAAAGTGGTCAAATGTTATTAGTTTGAATTAGTTTTGAAAAGCTTAGAGGTTACAAAGGAATTCATATTGAGAAACCAAACATATTTCATATTACACTTGTATTCAAATTTGAAAGTATTTAAAAGTTATGAATGAATTGCACCAAATTCATTTTCCAAAAATTTTGGTTTATATTAGAAATGTTTCCAGGATTTTCTTACTCAGAGGTTTCCTAACCTCGGCCTCTGACGAGTGGAGCAGCGGGCGAGGTGGTTACAAGTGGCAGGCCTGGGGAGGGCCACGGGTTGGAACCGGAAAACAATAGGGGCCTTTTTAGAAAAACTGCTGGACTGATCTAACGAGACTCAAACTGCATCGCGAAAACTGCTAGCTCGGGCTGATCTTCGGAAGATGATGGCAACAATTCCATCGAGAACTCCAACATTCCACAAAAAAAAGACAAAGAGGGTTGAAAGGTCTACAAGTTTCTTGTTCAACTTTTCCCTGTATGAAGTCTGTGTGCGCCGGAAACAAACGGTGAACAGAGGCCAAACATGTGTCGAAACTAAATTTCTCTGCACTCGAAAACTGCTAGATCGGCCGATCTTGCGAGGATGATAGCGATGGATACAAAGCGAAATTTAATATGATGTAAAAACGAAAATCTAAGAGGGATGATTGATCTATAACTTTCATTCAGAAGGATTTCGCAAAGGTTCATCAGGGGTGACAGGGAAACGACGGGATACGGGGGTCTGCAAGCCTGCGTGCTGGTTCTCTACCTGCGTTGCAGGGGGCATGCGGCGAGGCGAGCGTCGCGGACGTAAGAAGTGACAGGCTTGGGAAAGAACAGGGAAGGACGGGTGAGGAGAGAAGCTCACCGATGTTTGCAATGAGGTCGACGGGGGAAACGGCGACTTGGCGTTATGGAGAAGAGGGAGACGGACATAGCTCTTGGCGACAGGGAGGAAGACCTTGGCGAGGTTCCGAGCAGCGGCGGCCCTGGATCATTCAGAAAAGTTGTCCAGGTTGATGATGTGGTTCCATTCCCGCTGCCATCTTGTAATAGCATGCACCATGTCACCGGCTCGCTGGAAATCCGCGGTGGTGGCCCTTAGCGCTATCGGTGAGGAAAAAAATGGCGGCACTGGTGGAAAGGAAGGAAGGGAAAAGAGGCTAGGGTTCAAGGCTTCCCTGGCGATAGAGATAAGGGGGAGGCAGGTGAGGCGGATGACGGCGGGGAGGACATCCACCTGCCCTGCTATGTCTGCACGTAGAGAGGAAGGCAAACGACATCAAGGAGGAGAAATAGTAACGAAGCTCGTTCTGTTGCTGCGAAGGGGTATGACCCAGAGGAAGAAAAGAAGTAGCCGGGTGGATCGCTTATGGCTGATCTGATGGTCACTGCAGCTGGGCTGCCAGGCCTTCTCTAGGTCTCCCTAATAAATTTCCGATTCAAAACTAATTGGGTTTGTTTCCTTATTGTGTATTTCAAACTTTATACAAACAACTATTACAAATAACTTGGATAGGCCAACAATAAAACCAAGGTAAGGGATAGGTATAGGAACCACAAGAGATAAATCTAGAAGGGGAAAAAGAAAGATGAAGATCTTAACATAGGGTTTCCTTTATTAGGTGATCGTGCATGCTGTTTGGGAAACAACACCAACAAGGACACACGCACTCACAAAAAACCATTTGTAAAATAAGAAGGAATGAAGGAATAACTTTGCATGGGCCATGCATGGACATTAAATGCCATCACTTGTAGTTGTGAAAACAACCATAAATCAATATGGTATAAAATCCATACATGCACTCCAATTGAGTAAGGCCAATGCAAGATATACAACTTGATTCTCCTATGGAGTGGTTGGAAAAATAAGCATAAATGAATATAAAGGGGTAACACTAGTGTGTGGTTTTCACTAGATGATTGTTTAGCCCCTTCTATATTCAAACATGCTCACATTTTCAAATTCAAAACATAAAGAGGATAGAGAGGAGGTTCTACTCACATAGCATGCAAAAGTGGCCACGAGGCTTCCGCTATTCAATATTGTGAAAACAACATATATCATATATGGGAACATGTAGAGATAGAAGTGGATCCATTCCAACCATATGAGCTAGATTTAAATACCAAATATAATTGCAAGGCTCATATATCATTAGGATGGTGAAGTTGTAAGGTGATGCAAAATAAAGGTGGTGGAGTTAATAAAAGATATGCCCCCAATTCAACATGGGAATTAAGCATTATATCAAGAACCAACTACAATATATATCAAGAGTCAAATACAAGTAATACAATATAAATGCATATGTGATAAGAACAACAAAAGGGTTTTATATGATGCTCAATTGCAATGTGACATGATGACATGAACATGATATACTGATGATGCAATAAATGACATTAAATAAGTAGCAATATATAGACTAGGCAAGTAATTTGGAGGCTAGACTACTCCAACCGACACGAACCTCGGGGACTACACCCAGTGGGCGCGCTCCCGTGCACCCACAAAAGAACATCAAGGCGGAAAAGAGCTTCGACCCGGCTGACTAATCCAACCGGCCCGAACCTCGGGGACTACACCCAGTGGACGCGCTCCCGCATACCCACACAAAAACGCAAAGGACCATAACGTCCAGAAGGACAAGAACAAAACAAATCCAAGGCAAAGCAAAAGAGGCATCTGATAGATCAACAGAAGACGAAGCTTTCACGCCAGTTTAACGTTACAGAAGTTGTTCACCAAAGTGATGGCCAGATAATCAACAAGTTTTTAATGCGATACAAATACACCTGGCATCCCAGGGATTCAAGGTTGAAGTCCAGCAGAGGGAGAAGGAATAGAGGCACCGGGTGCGAGAGTTTGGCTTGAGGAAGCAATGTCGGTGCTGAGTGCAGGAGTCTGGCTAGAGGAGGCGATGTCAACACCGTTTGGAGGATCTTGGATCAACTTGATCACCGCCGGCTTCGACGGGTCGCTGAAGTCACGATCTAGCTGCACATAGCTACCGATCTTGACCCCACACGGCCGGATCAGGAATGTCCTAGCGGAGATCTTCATAGTTGGTCCCAGCGCGGAAGCCTCGGGTGAGGGCACCAAGATCCGTGTCTGGATACCAAGACTTAACCACTGCTAGCGCCATCTCCACACCACTGTGGGCCTTACACTCCCGCACATTGTCAAGATGGTACATGGCAGGCTTGAATCAGGTCGCCAGATCGATGATAGTATGCGGCACTCCCATCTCTGACCACACATACTGGAAGACATCCATGACAGCGTTGCGAAGCTCGTCGCTCTCCTCGGCCAGAAACGTCACCAGATCTTCTGGCGTGAGCTCATGACCGGCCTCCTTCGTGGGCAGGCGCTCAATAGCCTAGTTGGTTGACTCGGGATAGTGAGCTGCAGCCAGGCAAAGCCAAGGGGTTAATAAGAGTGAAGATAAGAAAAATCATCCCAGACAGAAGAGATAAACCACCATGAGCTTACTGATGACCATCTTAGCAAAGCTCTGAAGCTGCGATATTGCCTCCTTCTCCTGGGATCAGACCGTCTTGAGCAACTGCTCCTGCTGGGCACAAGCTGCCTCTAGGTTATGGGCCTTCTTGCCCTTCTCCACCGTGGCCTCCAACTTGTTCTTCGTCACCACCAGCTGGTCAATCTAACCCTGGCGGATCTAGTTGGACTCCTGCAGCCGGGCAACCTCAACCTTCAACCGCTTCACCTCCTTCTCCTTCTCCACAATCATGGCTATAGGATGGTACGTGATAGTTAACAAAAAATGGGAAAAGGAGGATAATCTCCAAGACATATCAGAGGAACCAATCATACGCCCCAGCTCCTGTGTACTCTTCGCAGCTTCAGAAAATACTTTCTACAGAGAAAGGGAAGTAAGGGGCGAAGCATGCAAAAATCCAGCTAGAGAAGGCCAATCCGGATTAAAAAACAAAGATACCGAGAGAGAAACCAACCTACAAAGAAACAACCAATCCTCTGGCTTTGCCAAGCCCCCGCTCCATCCTCTCCACCATGTGGCGAGCCTGGTCGATAGAGACGGGCGCCACGCCAAAGAGCTACGCGAGGATGGCATCCGGCATCAGCGTAGCCGGAGCTGGCCTGGAACCAGTCACAAAGACATCATCGTCATTAGCGGCGGCGCGCGACATCGCGGCCACCACCAGCTTGGCTCTAGAAGAGCCAGAAGCTCCCGCCCCACCGCTGCCTCCCACAGCCTCCTGCACCGGGGAGATCGGCAACTCCTCCTCCGGCTTCTCGATGATGGGTCTGGCCGAACTGGCTAGAGCATTGCTCCAAGCCAGGTTCATGCCAGCTGGGCGGACGGGGGTGCCAGAGCCTAGAGCAGCCACGAAGAGCTTCGTGGTCCGTGATGTCACAGGAGAGTGTTGCAGCTCTTCCGCGGCTGGTGAGGTCTGAGTAGGTGTAGAAGGAGGAGACGCACACGGTCCAGCCAGATCGGTGTGCGCCGGGGCAGCCGGGGGGGGGGGGCGCATCCGGTTTCACGGTCAGAGTCGGGGGAGAGGTAGCGGCGGTAGAGCCATAGCCACCCTACGACATCGCCTCACTAGAAAAGAATAAACCAAGGAAGTTCAAGAACACTTAAGAAAGAACAAGCAAAAGCAAGGAGATGGCAAAGTACATACCAGAAAATGGATGGCATGACGCTGGCTTGCCTCACCCGACGCGTCCTCTTCTGCTACATGCCAGCCGGGATGGTGCTGGTCGCCGACCTCTTCCCCATGGACTTTGTCACGGCCTTGCTCTTGCGTGGGCCATCCCTAACGTCGTTGGCTGCAAGAGCATACACAGAAACATCAACAACAACCTACAGAAGAAAACTGCGTGGGGAGTTCCAACCGGCAATTACCGTGCGGGTCTGAAGGCGTGTGGTCATCGCGGATAGCGAACCCCTCCAGATACGTTTGGAGGTACTTCAACAACAACATTGTCACCAACACCATCCTTGGTGTGCTGCGATTTAAAGAGCTACTCAAGGGAACATAATAAACTCAAAGAAAACCTTCAGTTAAAGAATCCATCCGAAAAGGGTAACTTACCCGGGGTGGTAGCCGGTCGCGATGATATGCGGGAAGGAGTAGCACCAGCCATCCTCCAGGCGGAATTTGGAGACCATGTCAAGCCAATTCTGGAGGGCGGCACCTCGAACCGGGATCTCCGAGTGGGTTTGTTCACGGTGAAGAGGTGACACATCTTGTGTGACCGCTGCTGGAGCAGAAGCATCCGGCGCGCCATCTAGGAGAGCTGATGTCTCGGGCGCTGATCTGCTCTGTTGCCACCATCGCCTCCAACCTGGCCCTCATCCGATAGATGTCCTCCTGGGCACCCATATTCTTGACGGACCAGTCCTTCCCTGTCGATGACACATTGGCGAATAAGGGGAGCCGGATCCCGTCAAACTCGGTGGCTTTGCTCACATAAAAATATGAGCACTACCACAACTTGACGGTGTCGGGGGTCTAACCGCGGCATTAGCGAGGAAGGCCACAGGTACATGGCGCAATAGCTAGTGTCCATCTGGGGCCGTCCTTGATCAACGTCTAAGCCTTGAAGTTGAAAATTTTTAGGAAGTTCGTTGTGTCAAGGCGTACTCCTAGGTACGACTCGCAGCATGCCGCATGATGTGACACCTACGCGATGGCATTGGCGCCGAGGTGGTGGAGCTCAAGGTCGAAGAAGCCGAATAACTCCAAGATGAAGTCGCTGACAGGGAGGCCGAAACCACGGGCGATGGGCGATTAAGACCACTGCCTCCCCCGCCAAAGGCTCCAGCACCCGCCCCCCCCCCCCTCGGGTGCAAGCCGGTGCTTCACCAGCCTCGACTACAGGAGAAACTTCCCCTGCCGATACTTGTGCACCAGGTGATCGGTGACGAACGACCCACACAAGCCGACGTGCTGATCTGGAAGCATCTCAGCGCGCGGAGAAGCCGTGGGGGAGATGGGGTTCCCAGCATGCGCACGAGAAACGACAGCGGCGCCGTCAACCAAAATGGAGCGGCGCAAGGAGGAATGAAAAGCTAGATCGCAAAAAACACAGAAGGCAGAGGGGCACACGCGAGGAGGAATATGAAGTGGAGAGGCCACTCCTCCTCATGGACCTATTTATCACCGGGGGAACAACCGTCTCCCCTGCTCCCCAATGATACTTGGCAGGGCAATGGTTACCCTCCCGTGACGGTTCAGCTACAATCATTTCTGCCGGCATAATCGCGCGCAAAAGATCTGCGGGCGTTATTGGGGGAGACGAGGCGTGCGCACGCGCCCCAAGAAATCGTAGCAGCCAGGCGTGCGCGCAATTACCAAAAAACTGACGCCACGGCACCAAAAGTCAAACCAACGCGACATGCCTTAGTTGTGGCTTACGCAAGCACCAAACGCATCAACATACATTTCATTTCCAGTTGCACCAGCCGGTCGCTTCCTTCGGAGTTTACACCCAGTGGGTTGCCACCGACTCTGTAGCCAGTCGAATCCAGCCGGAAAGCACGAACCAACCTATAGCCGGATTTCATCATCAAAAACTTCAACCCAACCAAAGGAGCTCGCAAGAACTTCCCCACGGGAAAAGTCCTAATGCGCTTGGGTACTAGTGTCAGGGGGATGACCCTAGATGAGGCAAGCCAGGTCTAAGCAAGCCGGCTCCAGAAGCTATCCGCTGGCTGGCTGCTAAATAGAAGAACTCCAGTCGGATGGCTGGTTCTATCCGGTTAGAGCCTAAAGCTTTCTTGGCTGGCCCATCTAGCTGGATATCCAGAAGAACCAGCTGCGCTGCCGTTTCCACCCGGCCGCCTCGTATTCGATGGAGGATGTAGAGGGGTGATGCTCCTTGCGAGGTATGACTCTGGTCCCTCCCGTCAACAGACAGGCTGGCGTGCAGCCCTGACCGGCACTACCAGACAAAGATAAATCGAAGCTGTCGGCTGACCGCTAAAGAAGCCCTGGGTTATCGTTAAAGTGGAGGATGATGCCTAAAGGATGGCACTGGGCCACTGTAGCGCCGTCCACCAATGTACTGTAGGCTGACTAGGTCCTGGTCCACCGTATAGGGCCCTGCAGCTGGCCCGCCTTGTAAACCTAAAGTCCAAATAGTAAACCCTAGAGCCCACATTGTAATCTACCTCTCCCAGCCAGTATATAAGGAAGGGTAGAGCTAGGGTTCTAGGTAAGATACACATTTAGTAGAGAATTCCCCTAGATCATCGTCTTCCTCTAGCCTCCGATAGTTTCTAAGGAAACAGCTCCAGGAGCACTTGTATTGGGTGTTCGCCCCATCCTAGTATATCTTGCAGGAGTAGCAGTGTTACCTCATCGAGAGGGCCCCGAACCTGGGTACGTCTGTTGGGCCACGCAAAGATAAAACAAAACTTTTCCTCTAACGTGGTGATCCCAAGATCTAGATGAGGTAGAAGGACACGAGGATTACCACTAGACGCGAGGTTGCGAATAACTGATGAAGCGCATTAGTTGATGCAGTGCAGTCCCCATGATCTGATCTGATCATGATCGTCTTGGTGCTGATCATACAGCACCTCTGCTGGTATCCACACATACAAGGAGGAGCACTGGCGGCGAACTGCTAGGTTCGATACGACGGCTGGACTGATGTGGATTTAGGGTTTCCAACACATGTAATAACCTAACCGTTAAATGTTTTGGGTTTCTGCACCCCACTATATATAGGGAGTGAAAGTGGGCTCCACTCACTCGTGGCCCATTCACTAAATCCTATATAATATTAGTCAGCGTGATTCCGACTCACTGACTTACTCCAAATCCAGTTCGGGTCCAACCCAATCAGATTTCTGGTTGAGATCCAATCCAAACTTGCTCTTGCTCTTAAGTGTGTGACCCCACAGGCTCATGGTAACTTGGACACAATTGGAGTACGACTCTCAATCGATCAATCCGTAGTGGCTCCTAGCAGAACATGCTGACTCCCAAGTACCAAAGAGTCATGACGACTTGCCTTTCCAATGCGACTTGCGTCTGAGTCCCTTTTGCCTCACGATATGCCTTGTCAAACTATAGGCGAATAACTGTCATCCCTTAAGTAGTCCGACTCTCTTCTCGATCCAAGATAAGTTCTTCATCCCACTAACTCTTAGTCGATCACCTCGGTTAACACTTAACCAAGTCGTGCATGGCCATGCTTTTTGAATCATATCATCCGAGAGGGCCAATAGAATATCTCTCCAAGTGGAGGGAAAAAATACCATCTTTGTTATTCACATCACGCAGCTTGATTCTCAGTCGACCCAAAATCTGCCTTTATAACTTCCCAGTTACAGATCAGCGTTTGACAAAACCTAAGTCGGTGATCCTCAACTCGGACTTTGCAACAACCTTAGGTCTAAGGATTACATTGATTGAGATATACAAATGACAACTTGATCGTTGTACCTCAATATGGGTCAATCGACTCTCTAAACTCTTTAGACGAATCTGTGTAAGTCGGAATAGCATCTCCATGCCCATGATAAGTGGAACCGAGTCAACTGTCGACTTTCACATTGGTCTAAGTTGTGTGTCCAGCACAACCTCGATGACCAGGGATATTTATTGCAAACAACATGAATGTATAGTTCCACAACTGAATCACATATTCAATGATACACATCAGATGTTTATACAAGGACAACTTAATATCTTTATGAATACAATGGGAAATATCATCACGCATGATTGCCTCTAGGGCATATTCCCAACAGTCTCCCACTTGCACTAGAGTCAGTCATCCGACATCACATGTCTAGGCATCTAATGCCCATGGCTCTTAGGTGCGCCTCATGCTTCGGCTATGGTAACGGCTTTGTCAACGGATCTACAATATTTGCATCCGTGTGTACCTTGCATAACTTGATATCACCCTAATCCACAAACTGGTGAATCGGGTGGTACCGCATGAGTATATGCTTGTTCTTCTGGTGTTGTCTATGTTCCTTGGCTTGTGCAATAGCACCATTGTTGTCACAATACACGTCTAACGGATTGGATGATCCCTGAACCACACCAAGATCCATGAGGAAATTCCTCATCCAAACCCGGTTCCTTTGCTTCCTCCAAGGCGGCAATATACTCAGCCTCTGTTGTAGATGTAGACAGAGCCTCTTGCTTGGAACTCTTCCAGCTCATAGCCCCTCCGATTATCACAAACACATACCCGAATTGCGAACGATAATCATCAGAGTCGATAAGATAACTCGCATCCGTGTAACAAAAAAAATATCCTTAGTCCTTCTCAAGTACTTTAGGTTATTTTTAGCCGCTATCCAGTAGATTTCTCCAGGATTAGCCTAGTATCTGCTCACAACACTTAGAGCATATGAAACATCTAGCCTAGTACAAATCATGGCATACATGATGGATCCGAACGCAGAAGCATACTGACTCGCACTCATCCGACTTCGCTCATTAGTCGTCAAAGGACATGAGTCTTGCTAAGGTTTACACCATGGGATATCGGTAAGAACCCCTTCTTAGACGATTCCATGTTGAACTTATTCAACACTTTATCCAAATAAGTACTCTGACTCAATCCAATGAGCCGTCTTGATCTATCTCTATAGATCCGGATTTTGAGAATATATGTTGCCTCACCAAAATTTGTCATTGAGAAACTCCTTTCCAATGATTCCTTGGTTTCTTGCAACATTTGGATATCATTTCTAGTTAGTAATATGTCATCCACATATAAGATTAGAAATTTTACTTTGCTCCCACAAAACTTATTGAATAAACAAGAATCATGATCACTCTTGATGCAGCAAAACGATTTGACTACCTCATCAAAGCGAATATTACAACTCAGAGATGCTTGCTTCAACTCATAAATGGATTTCTAAAGTTTGCACACTTTGTCAGCGTTAGCCGGATTGACAAAACCCTCGTGTTGTATCATATACATGTCCTCTATTAAATTTTTGTTAAGGAAAGCCGTTTTGACATGCATCTGCCATATCTTATAGTCAAACTAGGCTTCTATAACTAACATGATCCTTACTGATTTAAGCATAGCTACGGGAAAGAAAGTCTCGTTGTAATCAACTCCTTGAACTTGTCGGAACCCCTTCGCGACAAGACGTGCTTTATAGAAGGAAACATTTCCATCCATATCAGTTTTCTTCTTAAATAACCATTTGCACTCGACGGGTCCTGCACTGTCTGGCAGATCAACCAAGTTCCAAACTTGATTTTCATCCATGGACTTTAACTCGGATCTCATGGCTCCAACCCATGACTCGTAATCATATCCCACCATCGCTTTCGAATAATTTGTAGTACTGGTGCTACTGCCGGCTCAGCTACCACGACCGGCTCAACCTTAAAGGTTTTTGCCGACTCGCTACTAGCCGGTTTCTCTCGAATTTCTTTGAGCTGCACTGTGCTCCCACTGACTCACCGATTGAGAAACTCTTTCTCTAGGAAGACACCGTTCCGAGAGACAAACACTTTGCCCTCGTATCGGTTGTAGAAGTAGTAACCTAAGGTTTTCCACGGATACCCCACAAAAATACACTTACCTGACTTGGTCGTAAGCTTGTCCGACTGAAGCCTCTTGAAAAACGCTTCACAACCCTAAATCTTAAGAAAAGACAAACTCGGCTGTTTGCCTGTCCACATCTCATGCAGTGTCTTCTCTACTGACTTTGATGGAACTCTATTTAGTGTGAATGCTGCTGTTTCTAGACAATAACCCCAAAATGATAAAGGCAGATCTGTTCGACTCACCATTGATTGTACCATGTCCAACAAGGTCCGATTCCGCTTTTCCGAGACACCGTTCCTCTACAGTGTTCCCAGCGGAATAAATTGTGGAACTATTCTACAACCTTTCAGATGGTCATCAAACTCTTGGCTCATGTACTCGCGTCCTCGGTCCGACCAAAGAAACTTTATTTTCTTGCCGAGTTGATTCTGTACTTCATTCTGGAATTCTTTGAACTTTTCAAAGGCTTCCTACTTATGTTTCATCAAGTAGATATATCTATACCGACTCAAATCATTAGTGAAGGTAATGAAGTACTCATAACCACCCCTGGATACCATGCTCATTGGTCCAAATACATCACTATGTACTAGTCCCAACAAGTTGGACACCTTTTCGCAACTCTTTGCAAAAGGTGTACTGGTAATGTTGCCAAGAAGGCAATATTCACATGTCTCAAATGACTCCAAGTCGAACGAAGTTAGGGTTCCATCATCATGGAGCCTCTTCATGCTTTTCCAACTTATATGACAAAGAAGACAGTGCCAAAAGTAATTCATATTTAGATCATTTTGTTTCAATCTTTTAACATTTATGTTATAAACCGACTCACCATCAAGATTCAAAATAAATAACCCATCATGGACGTGTGCAAAGCCGTGTAGAATATCATTCAAATATAAAGAACAACCATTATTCGTGATATTGGAGTCATAGCCTTGCCTCATCAAACATGAAGCATAAATAATGTTTCGACTGAGCACTGGAACATAATAACAATTATTTAGTTCCACAATGAATCCGGAAGGTAAATGAAGTTGCATCGTGCCGACTTCTAACACAGTGACTCTCGATTTGTTGCCCACTCGAATACCAACCTCGCCTCTTGCTACACTCCTAGTTCTTACCCTTCCCTGCAACGACTTGAAGATGTGAATAACTAATCCGGTATCATATACCCAAGAACTATTAGGTGCATCAGCAAGATAGATGTATATAACATTGCAAACAAGTGTACCTGAGTTGGAAGTCATACCTCCAACTCTTGCTTTGTTTGCCAAATACTTGTTGCAGTTCCTCTTCCAGTGGCCATCCGCCTTGCTGTAGAAGCAAGTGGATCCGACTGAAGGAGATGGCTTAGTCCCTAGGAAGCACTTGGGACCGGGTCCTGAGCCTGCTTTCCTCCCAACTTATAGTTCTTATTAGTCTAAGAACTCTTCTTGAACTTAGCCTTAATCTGCACCATCAACACTTGACTGGCACCCTTCTTGAGATCCGCCTCTACCTGCTTGAGCATCCCATGCAATTCAATGATCTTCTTATCCATACCATGCATGTGGTAGTTCAATATGAACTGACCATACGCACTAGGAAGAGAGTTCAGAATTATATTCGTAGTGAACTCTTCGCTAATGGGGTAGCCAAGCCTCTCCAGAGACTACACGTAACCAACCATTTTGATCACATGCGGACTCAGTGGATCACCATCCTTAAGCTTGCAACTTAGCAAAGCCTGAGAGACTTGATACCTATCAGTCTTCGCCTGAGCCTGGAACATACTTTTGAGGCTTTCGATCATATCGTAGGCCGCAACATTCTCGAACTTCTTTTGCATGTCCGGTTCCATGTGAGCAAGCATAAGACAACTAATATCCATGCACTCATCCTTAGCCCGACGGTAGGAAGTTGTGGTAGCGACAGTCGCATTCTCATTCAGATCATCTCGAAGCGTGTTGTCTAGGACATGGTCCTTCTTTTCTTGTTTGAGAATAATTCTCAGATTTCAATACCAGTTGGTAAAATTAGTTTCATTCAGTTTTTCTCAAGAATGGTTCTCAAAGAAAAACCGAATATCTTAGGGTGACTGTTACTAGGTGCCATGATCTACAACATAAAATATGAAAAACACTTAAGACATGTATTCATAAAAGAGCAAGCATATTAAACACTAATATTTATGCTCCCACTAGAACCAACACCCCTCTGAAGTTTACTTAGTGATTCAGGGTCCTAGATAAGCAAGTTGGCTAGTGAGCTTTAGCATCACCGCTAGTTGCCAAGTGATCTAGGTAGACAACTCCTTGTCAATCGCATCTCATACGACTAATGTTGGTCGGGTGGCATCACATGCCCGGCCCCCATCAGACTTTCCCCAAGTCCCACAACTGTTGTGATAGACCCGTCTAGCTTACCGAGTGTTTCCGTAGTAAGAGTCCGACTCGAACCCACCTAGTCGGAAAGAATTGGAAACACCTCAATTTTATGAGCACTACCAAAAATGTCCGACTTGTGATGGTGCAAACACTGGCGGGAAAACCGACTAGACCTTCTTTGAGGGATTAAAATTTTACTAACTATCCAATAGAGGTAAACAGAGACATATCAACTAACACAAAATAAAGCAATTATAATGTGAAATGGTATGGCTCTATTCATGGCGATCTCCATCTCCACAAAGTCTGTAATCTGACTCGTGCCAACTATCATCACTTGTCATCTTACTCCATGTCGCCAACATGTACATCGACTTGCATGCCATTCGGGTTCTCCAAACAGCTACACTAAATTAGTAAAGTAAATTACATAGACAATCCGACATGCATGTCGTTATACAATAAAATGACAACACCTAGGCTCTAGCCGGCTGACAAAACCGTGATTCGCGGATCACGTATGGATTACACACATACATCACATGCACATGAACCATACCATTCACAACTTCCTGCAAAAACAAGTTATACATAGATACGATACCTACCGGCGTTGTGAAACTCGCAACGACATCTAAGGCGCTACGACAGGGCGAAGCAGGTAGTCCCGACAACTTTTCCAAAAATGTAGATCTCATCTACAATCCGGACATGGATTCTAATCATTGATATGATTCGATCAAACTCTTTTGACATTCGATCACCGCTTCTGGATTTACGTGTCATAGTCTACCCCGATGGTGGAAACTGACCGGTAGGGGTATGTCATTCCACGACCTCAGTAGTATGATCATGGAAATCAGATCTACCATTCCTCGAGTACAATTGATCCAATCAACCTTGTACAAAACCGATCTATCTCATAGAACGACCACCAAAACAGCATATAGATCAAATCTACAGCCAACCGCATATCACATATGCGAGATCTCGAGCCTAAAACCAGAAGCTATCGCTCTGATACCACTGTTGGGCCATGCAGAGATAAAACAATTTTTTTCCTCTAACGTGGTGATCCCAAGATCTCGCTGAGGTAGAAGGCCACGAGGATTACCACTAGACGTGCGGTTGCGAATTACTAATGAAGCCCGTCAGTTGATGCAGTGCAGTCCTCACGATCTGATATGATCACGATTGTCCTGGTGCTGATTGTACAACACCTCTGCTGGTATCCACACGGACCAGGAGGAGCAACGGCGGTGAACTACTAGGTTCGATACGACGGCTGGACTGTTGTGGAGCTAGGTTTTCCAACACATGGAATAACCAAACCGTGAACCCTTCTGGGTTTCTGCGCCCCACTATATATAGGGAGTGAAAGTGGGATCCACTCACTCGTGGCCCATTCACTAAAGCCCATATAATATTAGTCATTGTGAGTCCGACTCACTGATTCAGTCCAAATACGGCTCGGGTCCAACCCAACTAGATTTCTGGTTCAGATCCAATCCGAGCTTGCTCCTCCACTTAAGTGTGTAACCCCGCAGGCTCATTGTATCTTGGACATGATTGGAGTCCGACTCTCAATCGATCAATCATTAGCGGCTCCTAACAGAACATGACGACTCCCAAGTACCAAAGAGTCATGATGACGTTCCTTTCCAATCAGACTTGCGTCTGAGTCCCTTTTGCCTCACGATATGCCTTGTCAGACTATAGGGACATACCTGTCATCCCTTAAATAATCCGACTCTCTTCTCGATCCGAGATAAGTGATTCATCTGACTAACTCTTAGTCGATCGCCTCAGTTAACACTTAACCGAGTAGTGCATGGCCATGCTTTCAGAATCATATCATTCGAGAGGGCCCAGAGAATATCTCTCCAAGTGGAGGGGCAAAAATCCCATCTTGGTTATTCACATCACGCAGCTTGATTCTCACTCGACTCGAACTCTGCCTTTATAACTGCGCAGTTACGGATCAGCGTTTGACAGAATCTAAGTCGGTGATCCTCAACTCAGACTATGCAATAACCTCAGGTCTCAGGATTACATTGATTTAGATATCCAAATGACAACTTGTTAATTGTACCTCAATATAGGTCAATCCGACTCGCTAAACTCTTTAGACGAATCTATGTAAGTCAGAATGGCATCTCCATGCCCATGACAAGTGGAACCGAGTCATCAAGCCAACTTTCACATTGGTCTAAGTTGTGTGTCCAGCACAACATTAATGACCAAGGACATTTAGTACAAACAACATGAATGTATAGTTCCACAACCGAATCACATATTCAATGATATACATCAGATGCTCATACAAGGACAACTTAATATCTTTATGAATACAATGCATACATGATTGCCTCTAGAGCATATTCCCAACAGGAATATCCACTCACACACAGGCTTTAGGTTTGTCGGGAGCACCACACACGCTCCCGGGCTTTTTAGATGGTAGGGTGGATGCGATAATTTTTTAGCTTATCAGAGATCCACTAGTAACAGAATAATCATCGGAACTAGGTTTCGGAAAAGGTCGCAACCTCTTCCTGAGCGAGTCGGGAATAGGGGTGAAACATTGGTATGAATCGGACAAAGGATTAGTGAGAGTCACAGGGAAAGTGGTGGCTGCCAGTTTGAACAGTTGTTTAGAGCAGAACACAGCGTCCGTGATATCACCTTTGATGGTCAAGGTCCACCACGAGGAGAGAAGCTTGAGCGAGTTGTAGGCATGCTGGGAAACCACCATGAACTTTGCTAATGCATGAAGTTTTTATTATCATATTCCATGTATATGATAGGTGTTTATTTTACATGCTATAATTGCATTAAATGCAAACGTCAATACACGTGTGTTTAATAAAGAAATAATGTGTTCCTATTTATGCCTCTCATATAAACTAGCTCGTTGATTAACATGATGATCAAGGTTTCCTGATCATGGACATTGGATGTTGTTAATAACGAGGTCACAACATTGGTGGAATTATGAGATGAACATTCATGTGAAATATAGTAATACGATCAAAGTCCTTATGTTTAAATTGCTATAACATCATTACAAGTAACTCTATTCCTTAGACCATGAGATCATGCCAATCACTAACATATGAAGAGTAGCTTGATAACATCAAACGTCACACGTAACAGGGTGACCATAAAGGTGGGTTCAGATACTCTGATAATGTTATGTAGAGGCTCATGGATCAAGAGTGGGATTTGTCGATCCAAATGATGGAGATATATACTCTGGACCCTCTCGGTGATATCACATTGATATAACTTGCAAGCAAGTGATGGAGACAAAGGAGTACATGTCGGTAACGGGATGAAGCTAGGTATGGGGATACAGATGATCGAATCTTGGACATGTAAAATATCATGAGACAAAAGGATTTAGTTGCAATGTTAAGGTTCTAACGATCACAAGAAGTCATCATTGAATGTGTAGGAGTCAATACGGATCTCAAAGTCCCGCTACAGATTATTGATCGCAGAGGGGTATCTATCATGTGTGCATTATTCGCGAACCGAAGGGTGACACATATAAGGCATATCGACACCATTTGGAGCAAATGAGATGCCAAGAAAAGAATATAAAAGTGCTAGAATTATTTCAATGGACAGCAAAATTGTTTTGGGTGAAATTGCTGAAATTGGTTCCGCATGTGAAATTGTAATGTAATAAGGGTTTTTATGTGATTTTTTGTTAATTAATGTAATTGACAAAATTCTGAATAAATAAATGTCTCCCTCTCCCTCCTCACTCACACCTCCTGAATGATCTCTCTCCCACTCTAGTACTATTCCTCATGCTCTCGGCTTAGCGAGACACATGTTCTCGGTGGATTTTGCTAGAGAGAGCATTTGCTTATTCCGCTGCACTACTGGAGCAAGGTCACGGAGGTTGTCGGGGTCTCGGACGTGTGTGAGATCACGAATGCTCCGCTAAGTTGTGGTTCTCCCGGACTTCCACATGATCTTGAGATCGGCAAGAGATTGACAACATCACCAACGAGTCCATACTCGCAAAGCTTTGTCGATCTTAAAGGGTATGTATTCTATAGATGTATATCCACCCATTGATTGTATCAAGATAGATGGATCATGGCGTATACAGTTCCCATCACAGGACATTTATTGTTTTCTATGCTGCGAACCCAACAGTGGTATCAGAACCGGATATATGCGTAGATACGCTAGACGGGTAGTACACATATGGTTATGTGGGCGCTGATGGTCACGCTATTGCTTAGTGTATGTATTTTTGATATAGGTGGAATAATAGGATGAAGCGTCCTAGACAAACTTTACATGTCCTTGCACATGAGACATATTCCACGCTTGACATGCAACTAGTTTTGCATAAGTGGCTTGCGGGTGTCTGTCTCTCCTACTATAGTCAATATATAATCTACACGAGTTACCAATAATTTGATTATCATCGTTGTGGTTGCATGTTCATAGGTAAGAATGGTTCTATCTTCGAAAGCCCTCACCCCACGTAAAACATGCAAAAGATAAATTAGAGGCGTCTAGTTTTTGGTTTTGCTGGACAAGTACTATGACATGGTAGTATTATAATTTTTCGTATGGATCGATACTATTGGAAATGCAATATGCCAAAGTGTAAGTTCCATAGACCTTGGCCTTACACATATAGGAATGACAAAGATTATACCACAATGCATAAGATAATGATCATGTGCAAGAAACAAATCATATAACTTTTAGCATATGATGTTTGTATGCATCTTATATTGCTTGTTTGGCCATTTAGTAGCATTATGAGATGATCCCTCATTTAAATATCAAGATAAAATGTGTTCTTCCTTTAGTATGCACCATCGAAAAGTTTGTCGTTTTGAGACACCACGTGATGATCGGGTGTGATAGACTCAACGTTCGCATACAACGGGTGTAAAACAGTTTTACACACGCGAATACTAAGTTTCTTACTTGGCGAGTGTAGCATGTATAGACATGGTATCGGAACACTAACCGAGAGGTAAAGCATGAGTCATATGGTTGATATGATGATCATCATGATGATCACCTTTGAAACTACAACAACTCATGTGATGATCGGTCTTGTTGTAGCGGATTTGGTTCATGTAATCACCAAAAAGACATGAGGGATTCTATTTTTAGTGGGAGTTCATTTGTAATTTGGATTAGTTGGACTCATATATATCATAAACTTAGTCCAAAATAAACTTTTCAAATTCTATTGTAGATGGCACCACCTGCTTTTGATATCAATGTGTTCATGGAGAAAGAGAAACTTGCAACAAATGGTAGAAACTTTACCAACTAGGCCATGAATTTGAGGATTCTCCTCACTGCTGCAGACAAGCAATATGTGCTAGAAACGCCTCTAGGACCCCACCACTTGATGATGCTCCCGACGAAGGAAGAATGTTTACTTGAGTCATCAGGAGGACCACAATATGGTTCATTGTGGCATACTGTATGGGCTAGAGCCGGAACTCCGAACGCATTTCGAGAACGGCAATGCCTTCGATACCATGGGTGAATTGAAAATTATTTTTGAGACCCATGTTGCTGTGGATAGTTATGATGGATGAGAACAACTTCAGAAAATTTCTTTAGAAAAGTTCTTTAGCTGCATGATGGATGAGAACAACTTCGTTACTGAGCACGTACTAAAAATATATGGGCACACCGATAAGCTTGTTTCCTTGGGAATAATGATTCCCATTGACTTAGGCATACATCGTATTCTCCAATCTCTGTCGTCAAGCTACAAGAGCTTCGTGATGAACTATAACATGAAGGGCATTAAGAAGACTCTCCCCGAGCTTTGGTCTATGCTTAAGACTGCTGAAGTGGAGATCAAGAAAGAACATCAAGTGTTGATGATCAATAAGACCACTGGTTTCAAGAAGGACTACAAGGGTAAATAAAAGGGTAACTTCAAAAGGGGCGACAAATCTATTGTTGTGCCCGAGATGTCAGGGGATGACCCCTGGATAGGGCAAGCCAGGCCTAAGCAGGCCGGATCCAGAAACTATCGGCCTGCTGGCTAGTAAACAGAAGAACTCCATCCGGATGGCTAGTTCTATCCGATTGGAGCCTAAAGCTTTCCTGGCTGGACCGTCTAGCCGGATAGCTGGAAGAACCGGCTGCACGATTGTTTCCACCCGGCCCGCCTTAGATTTTATGGAGGATGTAGAGGGGTGACGCTCCTTACGGGGTACGCCTCTGGTTCCTCTCGTCAATAGACAGGCTGGCGCGCCGCCCTGACCAGTGCGACCATACAAAGATAAAGCAAAGATTTTGGCTGACAGCTAAAGATGCCCCAGGTGACTGTTAAAGCAGAGGATGATGCCCAAAGGAGGGCGCTGGGCCACTATAGCGCCATCCAACGATGTACTGGAGGCTGACTGGGTCCTAGTCCACCGGCTCGGGCCCTGCAGCCGTCACGCCCTGTAAACCCAAATTCCAAACAGTAAACCCTAGATCCCACATTATAATCTACCTCTCTTAGCCAGTATATAAGGGAGGGTAGAGCTAGGTTCCTAGGTAAGATACACATTTAGTAGAGATTTCCTCTAGATCATCTTCTTCCTCTAGCCACCGATAGTTGCTAAGGAAATAGCTCCAGGATCACTTGTATTGGGAGTTCGCCCCCATCATAGTAGATCTTGCAAGAGTAGGGGTGTTGCCTCACCGAGAGGGCCCCGACCCTGAGTACGTCGATTTATTTGCGGTTCATCATGCCCAACTTGTTGCATTAGCCACCGATTGCATCTTGAGTGTCCCTCTTAAGCCATCCCGGATGGCACTGCCGTTCTCCAGACCACAACAGTTGACGCCCACCATGGGGCACTTCGCCCATCGCCGGTGAGAGTGTAGCCTCTGGCCTCATCCTCACACTCCGCACCTTCGACTGTGTCATCGATAATCCTTCGTGTTTCACTGGGGATACCTTTCCTGTCGACGACTCCATCCTGCACTTTGGGGGCCACTAGGTCTATGTCGCCATCATCGCCAAGGCCTTCCCCAACAGGGTCGACACCGTCTTCGTCATTCCTCTCGGCCGCTCCACCAGTGGCATTGCTGCAGCCAATGGCTGCGTCAAGGTCATGATGGTGAACGCCCGCGAGAACCATCGCCCGCCTCCAGAGGGCCAGGCGGGAGGCGACGCCGGCGTGAATGATCAAGATCCGCTCACAGCCTCCATCCAGCACCTCCGTGCGCCTATCATCATCGGGACAGACGCGGCAACTGCCCCGGCCGTGCTTGAAGCTACAAGCTAGAAGCTTTTGGAGGAGGCCAACAAGGTCACTGCTACCCAGCACCGGCTAAATGCCACCGTGTGCAAGTAAAACACTGCTCCCGATTTCAACTGGCAGATCCAGCACCAAGGCCGTGACCTCGGGTCGGAACTGGACCGCGCTGTAGACTTGCGTGCTCAGATGATCCAGCCCGTCTACAATGCTCCCTCCAAGAACATGAGGGCGGCGGAGGCGGCAGCCGTCTAACTGAGGAACCTCGAGGGAGAAGAGCTCCGTTGTCAGCAAGAACGTGTCCAGCTCCTCGTCACCACTCCCAACAAGCAACAAGCTGAAGGAGCTCCTAGTTAGGGGGCAACACCAGGGACATAGTTCCTCGCCGAGGAGAACATCCAACGGCAGCCGGAGGGAGCAAGCAGCCGCCCTCATGGTGGTTCGGGCAACCGTGGCCATCGTAACCATGATGTCGCCATCACCAGCGGAAGTCGCACGTAGGCTAACGAAGCTGGGCGAGGATAGAAGTCCCGCACGTCGGAGGAAGGAGTTGGTGGAAACCAAGACCCGCCTGCATCCCGTCTCTTAGGATGGCTCGGTCCCCGCGAGCTTGCTGACGTGCGCGAGTGCATCGACCTCCTGGTCCAGTCGTGTGCAATGGAAGAAGAAAGTCCAGCTAGCCTAAAATGTTTCGGCCCGCGAATCTAAAACGAGCCGTTTCCACAGGGATTTTCACCCCCAAAGACACGCCAAAGTACAACGGCACCGTCAAGACAGAGGACTGGTTGGTGGCATGCACCACCACAGTAGGCATCACAAATGGCAACCTCCGCTTAGCCGTCCTCTATGTTTCCCTCATGCTTGCCACTCGTAAAGAACATGGCTCAACAGCCTCCCCGACAACAACATCTATGCTTGGCTGGACTTGGAGGAGCCATTCATCCTCAACATCACCGACACGTTCAAACATCTGGGTCGGCCTCGCGAGCTTGCCCTCTGTGTTCAAGGCAAGGACGAGTCCGACCGCGCCTACCTCACCCGATGGACCAACATGCATAACTCGTGCGAGAGGGTGCGCGAGCACCATGCGATCGATTTCTTCACCAACGGTAGCCGAGACGACACCATGCTGAAGCACAAACTCAGCAGTGCAGATCCCCAAACCATGTCTCAAGTCATGGCCATCATGGACAAGTATGCCACCGCCGACGCAGCTATGAAGAAGCCCATCGTGGTGGATGACCAAGGCCAGATCGTCACAGACGAGCAGGCAGAATGGCTCCAGCCGGGTGATCATCATCACTACAGGTGGCACAGCCACGCAACCACCTTGGCAAGTGGAAAGACAATCAGCCCGACAACCGATACAGCACCAAGAAAGTAGCAGCGGTGCACGAAGACCCGGCTGCAGGCGGCAGCCGGAGGCAGAGGCCGGATGTCAGGCCCCAGTGTCCCAAGTACACCATGGAGTTCATGCTCGATCGGCCATGCAAGTTCCATAGTGGAGGAAAAATCCTGTGAATCACACAACACGTAAGTGCAGCTAGACAAAATAGATGGATGAAGCCGGTGGGCTACCAGCACCACCACCTCTAGATGGCAGCCCGCCGAATAACTACGAGCGACATAATCTCCAAAAGGACGACGAAGATGGGTACACATGCCAAGTGGGCACTTACCACATCTATATTGCCGAGCCAGAGACCAAGCACATCAAGAGACGATGCGAGGGGAGGTGAACGTTATCGTTCCCCTGTCCCACAGTACCTGCACTGGTCCGAGCACACGATCACCTGGAGCAAGGAGGACCAGCCAGCCATGCTGCCTAAGCCTGGCATCTACGCACTAGTCCTGGATCCTATCATCATCTCCAAGAAGAACTCTTGACGGTTCTCGCACGTCTTGATCGACGAAGGAAGCAACATCAACCTCCAGTACAGAAGTAGCCTCGAACGGCTTGGACTCAGCGAGTCTCAATGACAGCCCTCAAGCACTTTCTTCCATGGGCAATCCTGGGTCGATCGCACTCGCCAATCGGCAAGATCCGGCTAGACGTCATCTTTGGCACCGAGAGCTACTTCCGTCGCAAGCCAATCTTGTTCGAGGTGGTTAACCTCTCCAGCGCCTACCACGCCATACTCGGGCGCCCAAATCTCACCAAGTTCATGGTTTGCCACACTACGCATACCTCAAGATGAAACTGTCAGGGCCAGAGGGAGCAATCACCGTCGATGGCTGCTACAAGCGGTCGATCGAGTGTGCTTCAGATGACTCCAGGCTAGCCGAGGCCATGATCATTGCATAAGAGAAGCCCATCATAATGCAGAATGTCATGGCCCTATAGGCGGACATGCCGGATGGGGAACCCGAACCAGCAGGGGAGTTTCAGTTCAAGCCGTCCAAGGGCACAAAAAAGATCCTTCTGAACGAAGCTGACCTGAGCATGTTCGCCCTGGTCGGAGACGGCCTCGACTGCGAATAGGAAAGAACGCTCCGCGACTTCCTCCATGAGAATTGGGATATCTTTGCATTGTGCCCCAAAGACATGCCATGTGTCCAAAGGGAACTCCCCGAGCACTCTCTTCATGTTCGACCGGATACGAAGCCGGTCAAACAATCTTTACGATGCTTACCAGAAGAGAAAATAAGAACAATCAGTGAAGAAATCACCCGACTGCTCGCAGCCGGTTTTATCATGGAAGTTTACCACCAGGAATGGTGGGAGAACCCGGTGCCTGTGCTGAAGAAGAAAAAGTCATGGCGCATGTGCATGGACTACACCAACCTCAACAAGGCATGCCCCAAGGATCCTTTCGCCCTGCCGCGAATAGATCAAGTCATCGATTCCACGGCAGGCTGCGACCTGCTTTCTTTTCTGGATGCCTACTAGTGCTACCACTAGATAAAACTGAATGTCACCGACCAAATAAAGACATCATTCATAACCCCGGATGGGGCTTACTGCTATACCACCATGCCTTTTGGTTTGAAAATCGCAGGGGCAACCTACCAGCGCTGCATGTAGAAATGTCTGTAGATGCAAATTGGTAAAAACATACACGCCTACGTCGACGATGTCATTATCAAGACCAAAGAGGATGCACGCTATTGGAGGACCTGAAGGAAACATTCAAAAACTTCCACTGTTTCCAGATCAAGCTGAACCGGGAGAAATGCTTCTTCGACGTCCTATCTGGAAAGCTCGTCGGTTTCCTCATCTCAGAATGGGGAATAGAGGTGAACCCGGAGAAGGTAGGAGTGATCGAGCGCATGGAGCTACCGCAAAATTTGTGCGACATGCAAAAATTCACTGGATGCCTGGCATCGCTCAGTCGGTTCGTTAGCCGGCTGAGCGAGAAGGCACTCCCTCTGTAACAGCTCATGAAGAAGACAAACAAATTTGTCTCGATGGCCTAGGCGGACGAAGCTTTCCGCAACCTGAAGTGCATGCTCACCTCCCCGCCGGTCCTAGCGACTCCAGCCACAAAGGAGCCCATGTTGATTTACATTGTAGTCACCAACCGGGTCATCAGTGTCGTGCTCTTGGTGGAGATACTAGAAGAAGGGAAGGCACGGCCGGTTAAACGCCCTGTATATTACCTGAGTGAGGTACTCTCACTCTCAAAGAAAAAGTACCGCCACTATTAGAAGTTGGTCTATGGCGTGTACAAGGTTGCGAAGAAGCTCATGCACTACTTTCAATAGCACTCCATCGAGGTGGTGGCGCTGGCCCCGCTCGCATAGATTATAGGAAAAAAGGACGCCTCCGGCCGGGTGGCGAAATGGGCAATAGAGATCGCAGCTCATAACATCCAGTAGGAGCCAAGAACTGCAATCAAGTCCCAGGCGCTAGCCGATTTTATCGTTGACTGGGCCGAAACACAATGCATGACACTGGTTGCCGACTCCCCGCATTGGAAGCTACATTTCGAAGGTTCCAATTTGCTTGGAGGACTCAGATCCGGTATCCCCAAGGGCGACTAGCTAAAGTACGTACTACAGATCCGGTATCCCCAATTTGCTTGCCGACTCCCTAAGGGCGACTAGCTAAAGTACGTACTATAGATCCACTTCAGAGCCTCGAACAATGTAGCCGAGTACGAGTCGCTCATTCACGGTCTCAAGATGGCCAAGGAGTTAGGCATCGAGAGGATTCTCTGCTTCGGCAACTCAGACTAGGTGGTGCAGCAAGTCTCAAGCGAATGGGACGCGAGGGACGCAAACATGGCCCTATACCACTTCTTCGTCAAGCAGCTATGCGCTTACTTTGAAGGGTGCGAGTTCCGCCACGTCCCTAGATCCAACAAAAAAGCTGCCGATGCCCTATCCCGAGTCAGTTCAACAAGGAAAGCCATACCGCCTGGAGTCTCCCTCGAACACTTTCGCAAGCCATCCATCACTCTGTCTTTGGAATACGACACCATAGTGTTGGACGCGGACCCAGGGATCGCCGGCTCCGCACACCTGGGGAATGTCGTGCCACACTCGGGGACTACCACGCCACACCCGGCGTTTGCCGCGCCACACTCGGGGACTGCTAAACTAGTCCCGGGGACTGACGTCTCAAAGCTTCCACTCCGCAGGCCTCCAGAAGCACTAGACCCGACAGTCTGGGAGGAGATCAAGCTCATCATGCAAACTGTGCACGCTATTCAGGAAACTCTCGACTAAGACAAGCCATTCATGGACTTTCTGGTCAAAGGCGAGCTCCATGAGGAGATGGTAGCCGCGCAACAAGTAAGACGTAGGGCAAGCACATACACCATCATCAACAATGAGCTATACAAGCGCCATGTCGGAGGCATTTATCAGCGCTGCATAAGCAAAGAAGGAGTTAAGCTTCTGATCAAAATCCACCAAGGCAAGTGCGGCCACCACGCCTCATCAAGAGCTATACCATCCAAGGAACTTTGCCACGGTTTCTATTGGCCAACTGCATTACATGACACCGAGGATATGGTTAACGCATGAAACTGGTACCAGCATTTTAGCTAGTTAAAACACACACCGTCTGTAGCACTCAAGAGAATACCCCCCTTTGGTTCTGGCTGCAGACCGCAACAAGACTCGTAGCCGGCAAGGTCACAGCTTGAAAGGCCAATGCTCACAACGAAAAGGACTAAGTTGTCAGCCTAGTTCGAAAGGGCATCTTTCCCAAGTTCTCACATAACCATAAACATATCCACCCATGTGCATAACTAACGGAGGCGATGTTGTGTTTGTTTTTGCATGAGCTACAAACGGCAAGGCAGCAAGCGGCAAAGATCTTCGACCCAGCTAGCTACTTGTAACACCCTTAGATTGGCCCTATGTAGGTTTTAGCGATTCCCGCCAAACCCGCATAGAAACGATTCAAAGGTGCCCACCAGGCACTTTCATGCGGGTGGAAAACGAAGTAATATCATTACACAATAGTCCACGATGGAACCCACAAAACGGATATATACAACAACGACTCCACGAGTCAAGAATACATATATCCAATACCAAGATCAAAATCACCTTGAAATGATACAGCGTCCGAGTACGGACAAGATGCAAATTGAGCTAAGAGCCCCGAAGAATAACCAATGGCGTCCATAACCCTGCCCAGGGCAAGCCGAAAGGTTAAGCCTGCTAACAACGTCGATCTCAAACCTGCTAAACAAAATGTGTGCCGGCAAAGGGCAAAGGAAAAAGAGAGCGGTCAGTACTAAGGACAGTACACGACGAGTCTTAGAATTCGGCGGCTCTTGCCTACATAGGTATGGTGGACTGAAGTGGCAGCACAACATGCACTAAACAACCTATAGAGACTCGATACAACTATCGGTTATCAGAGAGGGATAAGAAAGACCTATTTGGATCTATCATAATACTAACACCAATCATACCTTCCTGGTATTTCCCCCTTGATACCAAACGAGGGAGTCATGCTGAGGAAACTCACACGTTTGGTAGTTTTATTCATTCTGTTATAGTTGTGGCAATTACTAGTCAGATATAGATAGCCCGAGTCATCCTAATATAATAAGCAGCGGGCACTTTTAGTTAACAATTCCGTTGTAGTTGCGATACTTACTAGTCAGATACATATAGCATGAGACAACCCAATCCAGCAATTGTTGGCACTTTTATTTAGCCATTCCATTGTAGTGGAGCTGACTTCTTGTCATTTCAAAGTCAAATTTACAGCAGTACTTTAGTTATAGTTGTCTATGATCGAGATACTGTGCTCTAAGTCGTCCATAACCGCGGACAAGGCTTTCGGAAAGTTTTACCCTACAGGGGGGCACAAATAGTAACACACGCATGATCAATCTTGGAAAAACCAAATGAAAATCCAACGAGGCATCACAACAAAGAAATCACAAGATTCATATAATATTTCAGGGAGCCACCCCACTAAGATACCCGCGACGAAGTTGGCTGGCTCCGAGACGGACCTAGAGGTTTGTGTCGACGGCTATAAATGACTGGGAACCCGAAAGTGCGACTGGGCTTGTCGATACCGCATAAACGTATCACAATTCCTAAACAGTACAGGCGCTCCACGCGCAATAGTAAATAAAGCAGTAAAGCATGGCATAAGTACAGGATGGTAACAAAGCCCCAAACTACTTTATGGCCCCAAGAAATAAGATATGACTCATGATCATGCTAAGGGGATTCATGGTCCCACATGCGGATTGTGCGAATATTCAAGGAACAGGTATCAAGTACTCGGGGTCCTACGAGACACAAGTGGATGGTTAAAAAACCAAATAACATCGATTGCCCACCCGTGCCTCTGCATTATTTACCTACTTTCAATATTAGTTGTTAAACTATAATTGAAGCCATGGTCATCTCCAACATAAAGCATGATGCATTTCTCCAACAACTGTGGTACTTGACGACATTAAAAGAACAACTGAGCAAGCAACTACGACTCGCAAGGCCCGCTAACTACCAAACAACATGTAATAGGAGGTTTCCAAGGCAATATAATGGCTACAAGGGATATCACGGGTACGGAAACTAGAGCATCGCAACACAGATAGCAATAGAACAACATGAGGGAATAAATACTATAAAAGTAAGATAGGTAGAAAGGGGGATAATGCTCGCCTGGAAAATATTTCCGAAGTTTCATATCCAGAGAACTTGTCGAAGCTCACAACATCTCATCGTCCTATCCGGGGAGAAGCAAACCACTAAAAGGAACAAGCAATGCAGCAATTACAACTAATGTAGAAGAATCGGCATGATCATGATATGATTCATGACATGGCAAGTTAACGATGCAAACTATGCCGAAACGGTATTAGGGGCATAACACAATGATGATATAGCATTCACGAGGCATTATTAATAAGAAACAATTAGTTCCCAATATTATTTATCATCTTTTCCTCACACAAACCATACTGATTATAAAACTACTCTTAATGCATGATATAAATGATAACATGGATATCATGGCCAGAGAGTTCTCGTCGCCCTGATCGATTTGGACACATCTTTTGCCGAATTCGGAGTTACATATTTAAAGTTATACAATATTTAAGAAATGGCAATTATTAGTATTTAAATTATTTCGAAATCTTAAAATACTCAAATGATATTGTAAATAGCATAAAAAGATTTCTCACATTTTTCTGATTCAAAAACATATATTATACTCAATATTGCCTTAGAGTGGTCAAATGTTATTAGTTTGAATTAGTTTTAAACAATATTTAAATCATTTATATAAAAAGTGGTCAAATGTTATTAGTTTGAATTAGTTTTGAAAAGCTTAGAGGTTACAAAGGAATTCATATTGAGAAACCAAACATATTTCATATTAGACTTGTATTCAAATTTGAAAGTATTTACAAGTGATGAATGAATTGAACCGAATTCATTTTTCAAAAATTTTGGTTTATATTAGAAATTTCTCCAGGCTTTTCTTACTCAGAGGTTTCCTACCCTCGGCCTCTGACGAGTGGGCCAGCGGGAGAGGTGGTGACAAGTGGCAGGCGAAAACTGCGAGCTTGGGCTGATCTTCGGAAGATGATGGCGACAATTCCATCGAGAACTCCGACATTCCACAAAAACAAAAGACGAAGAGGGCTTAAAGGTCTACAATTTTCTTGTTCAACTTTTACCTGTATGAAGTCTGTGTGCGCCAGAAACAAGCGGTGCACAAAGGCCGAACATGTGTCGAAACTAAATTTCTCTGCACTCGAAAACTTGTAGATCAGCCGATCTTGCGAGGATGATAGCGATGGATACAAAGCAAATTTTAATATGATGTAAAAACAAAAATATAAGAGGGATTCTTGATCTCTAAATTTCATTCAGAAGTATTTTGCAAAGGCTCATCAGGGGTGACAGGGGAACGACGGGAACAGGGGGTCTGCAAGCCTGCGTGCTGGTTCTCTGCCTGCGATGCAGGGGGCAGGCGGCGAGGCGAGCGTCGTGGACGTAAGCAGTAACAGGCTTGGGGTAAACGGGGAAGGACGGGCGAGGAGAGAAGCTCACCGAGGTTTGCAAAGAGGTCGACAGGGGAAACGGCGACCTGGCGTTGTGGAGAAGAGGAAGACGGACAGAGCTCTTGGCGACAGGGAGGAAGACCTTGGTGAGGTTCCGAACATCGGCGGCTCCGGATCATTTAGGAAAGTTGGCGAGGATGATGATGCGGTTCCATTCCCGCTCCCATCTTGTAATAGCATGCACCATGTCACCGGCTCACTAGAGATCCGCGGCGGTGTCCCTTGGCGCTATCGGTGAGGATAAAATGGCAGCGCTGGTGGAAAGGAAGGAGGGGAAAAGAGGCTAGGGTTCAATGTTGCCCTGGCGGTAGAGATAAGGGGGAGTCAAGTGAGGCGGATGACGGATGGGAGGACAGCCACCTGCCCTGCTCCGTCTGCACGTAGAGAGGAAGGCCAACGACATCAAGGAGGAGAAACAGTAATGAAGCTCGTTCTGTTGCTGCGAAGCGGTACGACCCAGAGGAACAAAAGAAGTAGCTGGGTGGATCCCTTATGGCTGATTTGATGGTCACTGCAGCTGGGCTGCCAGGCCTGCTCTAGGTCTCCGTAATAAATTTCCGATTCAAAACTAGTTGGGTTTTTTCCTTATTGTCTATTTCAAACTTTATACAAACATCTGTTACAAATAACTTGGATAGGCCAACAACAAAACCAAGGTAATAGATCGGTATAGGAACCACAAGAGATGAAGCTAGAAGGGGAAAAAGAAAGATGAAGATCTTAACAGAGGGTTTCCTTTATTAGGTGATCGTGCATGTTTTTTGGGAAACAACACCAACAAGGACACAAGCACTCACAAAAAACCATTTGTAAAATAAGAAGGAATGAAGGAATAACTTTGCATGGGCCATGCATGGACATTAAAAGCCATCACTTGTAGTTGTGAAAACAACCATAAATCAATATGGTCTAAAATCCATACATGCACTCCAATTGAATAAGGCCAATGCAAGATATAAAACTTGATTCTCCTATGGAGTGGTTGGAAAAATAAGCATAAATGAATATAAAGGGGTAAGACTAGTGTGTGGTTTCCACTAGATGATTGTTTAGCCCCTTCTATATTCAAACATGCTCACATTTTCAAATTCACAACATAAAGAGGATAGAGAGGAGGTTCTAGTCACATAGCATGCAAAGGTGGCCATGAGGCTTCCGCTATTCAATATTGTGAAAACAACATATATCATATAGGGGAACATGTAGAGATAGAAGTGGATCCATTCCAAGCATATGAGCTAGACCTAAATACCCAATATAATTGCAAGGCTCATATATCATTAGGATGGTGGAGTTGTAAGAGTGATGGAAAAGAAAGGTGGTGGAGTTAATAAAATATATGCCCCCAATTCAATGTGGGCATTAAGCATTATATCAAGAACCAACTACAATATATATCAAGAGGCAAATACAAGCAATACAATATAAATGCATATGGGATAAGAACAACAAAAGGGTTTTATATGATGCTCAATTGCAATGTGACATGATGACATGAACATGATATACTGATGATGCAATAAATGACATGTAGGAAGTAGCAATATATAGACTAGGAAAGTAGCATTACAATTGTTAGACAATTGGGATGCTACACTACTCCAACTGGCACGAACCTCGGGGACTACACCCAGTGGGCGTGCTCCCGTGCACCCACCAAAGAACATCAAGGCGGAAAAGAGCTTTGAACCGGCTGACTACTCCAGCCGGCCCGAACCTCGGGGACTACACCCAGTGGACGCGCTCCCGCGTACCCACACAAAAATGCAAAGTACCATAACGTCCAGAAGGACAAGAACAAAACAAATCCAAGGCAAAGCAAAAGAGGCATCTGATAGATCAACAGAAGACGAAGCTTCCGCGCCAGTTTAACATTACATAAGTTGTTCACCAAAATGACGGCCAGATAATCAACAAGTTTTTAATGGGATACAAATACACATGGCATCCCAGGGATTCAAGGTTGAGGTCCAGCAGAGGTAGAAGGAATATAGGCACCGGGTGCGAGAGTTTGGCTTGAGGAAGCAATGTCGGTGCTGAGTGCAGGAGTCTGGCTGGAGTAGGCAATGTCAACACCGTTTGGAGGAGCTTGGATCCACTTGATCGCCGCCGGATTCGACGGGTCGCTGAATACTAGGAAAACGGCTATAGGTAATCAGCACATCCGTGGCTCACATGGTTGAAGTGCCCCACGGCTAAAACAGGCGTGGCTCACCTGTGGGCAGTGCCCTACTAATAACTAGAACAACCGTGGCGCACATGACCATAGTGCGCCACAGATGTGTGTGGGCCAGGGCCCTGTTGGCCACACGCCAAACTTCTGTAGCGCACTACAGTCATGTGCGCCACGGTTGTTAGGGTCATCTGTGGCGCACGTGTGCATGGTGCGCTACGACTAAGCGCATGCCCACCTCTGCTCTGAAACGGCCACAAACTTCTGTGGCGCACTCCGCCTAGTGCGCCACAGGGACTAGGAGCATCTGTGGCGCACTCCGCCTAGTGCGCCACAGAAGTTTGTACTCCCTGTGGCGCACTGGGGCCGTGTGCGCCACGGATGTTTCGATTCTTTTAGGACAGCACTTTATGTGCACATGTGTGCCCACACATCCACCACCCACACTTCACTTTCCCCTTCTTCTTCCTCCTTAGATCTAGTCGGGATCTTCTCCTTCCCACCTCAATTTCTCCATACATTCACCATTTTTAGCATGTAAAACTTGCTTTGGATGTTACATAAGTAATAGAGGAGGTCTCCGGTCTCTCATCTATCCGTCTCCGGTCGACGCGCGCACCTCTCCTTTCCATCTTTCTCGCGATCGGTCTCTCATCTCGGTAAGTTGTCCATGTAAGGATGTGTTCATGTGTATATGGATGATGCATGTGCTCATATGTATGTAGATGATCGATGCTCGTGATGTGTGTATGTGTGGAGAGGATCGATGGTCATATGTGTGTGTATATGGAGAGTATCGATGATGCTCATGCATGTGTGTATGGAGAGGATAATGATATGTTCATGTGTGTATGGATCGGTTTCTCTCTCTCTTGTGTTTGTATGTGAACTAGTTGCCTTTTGTTTTGCCAAAATGTTGATTCATTTCCATTTTGGCAAGACTTTGGCATTTCGCAAAGGTCCTAATTTTAGGATAGGTCATGCCGAAATTTTCTATCGACCATTGCATGCATGCATTCATTATGTGGTTCTAATAGACTTCAAAATTGTACCGTGTACATCGTGCAGGCAAAAATGGTCCGCATAATGAGCGAAGGCATTGTGGCTAGATTTTTGAAATGTGCGACAGCCGACATGATACGAAATAACAAGACAGATATAAGATGTCTGTGTAGAAGATGCAAACTCAACTGGGTGATCGACCCAGATTCCGGGAATCTGCAGGCGCACCTGCTCCGCCATGGTTTCATGGATGGATACACTCGTTGGATAAGCGATGGCGTAGATGATGGAGACGGTGAAGAAGGTGGCCAACATGACGATGATCGTCATCACGGCGAGAACGGGCGAGATGATGAAGAGTCTCCTGGAGATGGTGAAGGTGCGGAAGCAGACCGGGATGATTTATCGGGGCGAGGACGCGGAGAAAACCACATGTCCGGTGTGCGGCGTGAGTCGATACAAGAAAGGGAAGAAAGCACCTCGAAAAGTGGTATGGTACTTTCCTATCACCCCTCGTCTGCAGCGCTATTTCGCGGACCCTAAGGAAGCGAAGCTCATGCGATGGCATGCGGAAAGGAAGAAGCCAGGAGATGATGATGACCCCGAAAAGGATGAGCTGCTGACGCACCCTTCAGATGCTAGCCAGTGGAAAGCATTGGACCTCGAATTCCCAGAATTCGGTGGAGATTCGAGGAACATCAGGCTTGGTGCGAGCACCGATGGACTCAATCCGTTCGGTAGCCAGAGCAGCACGCACAGCACTTGGCCTGTGTTTGTATGGATGTACAACCTCCCTCCATGGTTGTGCATGAAGAAGAAGTACATACAAATGAGTATGCTAATTCAAGGGCCGAAACAACCTGCTAACGAATATTACTGCCCTCCTTCTTGCTTCACTCTAAGCCAAGATGAGATCAAACAGTTTTTCAAGTGCCTTCTAGGAGTCAAATTTCCTTACGGCTACGCGGGCAAGATAAGCAGATACCTAGACGAGGAGAAGCAGAGGTTCAGTGGCATGAAGTCTCACGACTGTGCCGTGCTAATGACGCAGGTACTTCCGGTCGCACTAAGAGGGATAATGGACGAGCACGTCCGTGAAACGTTATTTGGCCTATGCAAGTTTTTCGACGTCATCTCTAGGAAGTCGATTGGCTTGAATCAGCTCGGAAGGCTATAGGAGGAGATCGTGGTGATACTATGTGAGCTTGAGGTCTACTTCCCACCCGCATTCTTCGACATTATGGTGCATCTGCTGGTCCATGTCGTGGAGGACATCGTACAACTCGGGCCGATGTTTCTCCGCAGCATGATGGCGTTCGAAAGGATGAACGGACACATCAAAGGATACGTTCGCAACAGGTCCCGTCCAGATGGAAGCATAGCCAAGGGCTTTCTGGCCGAAGAGTGCATCTCTTTCTGCACGAATTATCTAGACATCGAGAACCCTGTCGGTCTTCCCGTCAACAGACACCTTGGCAAGCTCGACGGATCTGGTCACCGAGAGGGTCGTCGCATACTGCATGCAGACTTCGATTTTCGACGCGCAGACTTTGATCGAGCAAACCTCGTCGCGCTACAGCATTTAGAACTGGTCGATCCTTGGGTACAGAAGCACAAAAGGTTAATCGAGAAGAAGTACAGTGACCGGGGCATACAGAGGACGCAGGGAGAAATAATCAAAGAGCACAACTCAGATTTCACGCATTGGTTTAGGCAGACGCTCCTTGATAATCCCCCGCGCTCGCATTCTTCTGACACGGAAAAGATCATATTCACCTTGTCGCAGGGACCGATGCAAAACCTGGTGACCTATCAGGCGTATGATATCAACGGCTACACATTCTACACGGAGGAAAAGGACAACAAGTGTGATTATCAGAACTCAGGCGTAACGTCGGAATTCTACACCGATGACAACGTGAAGGAAAGATTCTACGGAAGAATCGAGGAGATCTGGGAGCTCGACTACTGTGGAGAAAAGGTGCCGATGTTCCGTGTCAGATGGGCAAAGAGCGTCGAAAGAGAAGACCGGTATTTCACAACCATGGATATACCCGAAGCAGCCAAATCCAAGGCCGCCGGTGCAAACGTGGCCGCGAAAAATGAACCGTGGGTACTGGCTACCAAAGTGGACCAATGTTTTTTCATTACCGACCCGACAAAGCCTAGCCGTGTTGTCGTGAGGAGAGGAAAAAGGAACATCATCGGAATGGATGGAGTCGCCAATGAGCAAGACTTCGACCAGTACGGCGATCCAAAGATTGTGCACCCCGATCCGTAGCGCACTTGGCCAGGGTGCGCTACACCTATGTGTGTTGGACGCTAGTCAACCGCTCCATCTCACAGACACCACACGCACACCGCGAAGCCGCGCCGCTGCATCTGACAGACACCACACGCACACAGATCGCCACCGCCACAGATCGCCACCGCCGCGCTGCACTGTGCTCTCGAGGAGGAGGAGGAGGCCCGCCACCGCGCTGCGCTCTCGAGGAGGAGGAGGCCCACGCTTGTGGAGGAGGAGGCTCCGTGGAGGAGGAGGAGGCCCGTCGCTTGTGGAGGAGGAGGATCGCGCCGCCGCCCGTCGTCGTTCGCCCGTCGTCCGCCCGTCATAGGTAGCCCCTCCCCTGTCTCTCCCTCTCTCCCTCCCCTGTCTCTCCCTCTCTCCCTCTCTCCCTCTCTCCCCCTCTATCTCCCTGATGGGGGTCTGCCTCTGAACCAAGCCAGATTGCTAGATTGCTAGGCCAATCTGGGTAGGCTACTGGTAGGCTAAGCACAGCAGTCAATCGCCGGGATTGACGCGATTGACGCCGGTCCTAGGTTCACAGGTTGTTCTAGATTCGCTTTGTTCGTCGGATTCCAAGCCTACATGCAGATTAAAATTTTCAGATTTGTCTACATCTTCTAGTCTAGCTTATAATGGCATCTGTGTAGCATCTGCGGCCTATTTAGACAAACATGTTTGGTGTTTTGTAAAATTTTGGGATGCTAATCAGTAAGTTTTTTTCTGTTGAGATTTACTTAATGTTTCAGTGTTGTGCTCCAGGAGATACCATGTTGATCAAGTCAATAGGGTTTTGTAGTTAATCAATGTTGCCAATCTGGAATATAATGATGTTTAGTTAATTGTGATTTGTTTGTTTAGTTATCGTGTAGCTAGATGTCAATCTTGATTAGCATCTGAACTTCTTAGAAACATTGAATTGTTTCAGGCTTGTTCTGATTTGCCTACACGCAGATTAAAATTTTCAGATTTGTCTACATCTTCTAGTCTAGCTTATAATGGCATCTGTGTAGCATCTGAGGCCTATTTAGACAAACATGTTTGGTGTTTTGTAAAATTTTGGGATGCTAATCAGTAAGTTTTTTTCTGTTGAGATTTACTTAATGTTTCAGTGTTGTGCTCCAGGAGATACCATGTTGATCAAGTCAATAGGATTTTGTAGTTAATCAATGTTGCCAATCTGGAATATAATGATGTTTAGTTAATTGTGATTTGTTTTTTTAGTTATCGTGTAGCTAGATGTCAATCTTGATTAGCATCTGAACTGCTTAGAAACATTGAATTGTTTCAGGCTTGTTCTGATTGACTTATACAATTTTCTTGCCAAGCTTGGACAGTAGCTCACTTTAGCATCTGAAAGTTCTCTGTTAATTTGGTTCTCCATGTTGTTGTTGTTGTTGTTGTTGTCCTTTCTCACTTGTGGACCTAATTTTATCTAGGATTCTAGTAATGTTCATATCTAGCTGTGCTCTGATTGCAGAAATAAATTGATAGTTAAACCAACTAGTGCTCAGTAATATAAACTTCTCCTATGTGCATCCATTGTTTCAGCTTTTATTTGACTAAGATAGCTTTTGTACATTTTTTACTTAATAGAATGGCCTGCAGTATTTTCTTATTAATAAAATTAGAATGGACTGGATGCTATCATATACTTGTTGTCATATTTGTTGTCATACTTGCTGTCATATACTTGCTGTCATACTTGTTGTCAATGACAGTTGATATAATCTGTGGTGATATAATTGTAGCACTTGAAATTGTGCTTGTGCTTGTATATGAAGAACTTTATTATGTGTGTATGCAGGTTCTTGTATGAAATGAGTCCCGATTTTTGCCGGAATGTTGATTAACTTCCGTTTTGGCAGAAATCGGGCACTCCTAGTTTAAGAAAATTAGCAAAGGTCATGCCGGATTTTTCCGTGCATTTAACCAATTATTTGTTTTTTATTAGTGCAAAGATGTGTGACAACGACGAGGCTGGATGTTCTAAGCGCATCAGCGCTGAAGGAGAACTCAGACCTCCGAATAAACAATTGACATTCTGGGAGGCCGCCCAGCGGCTAGAAAACGATGAAGAATACCATCCTTCGGAGAGCGAGGATGATGAGATGGAAGACGCGGAGGAAGAAGCCGAAGGAACGACGGACGATGAAACCACTGATGGCGGCGAGGGCACAGGGAGTGGTAGCAACCCTCCTAAGAAGAAGAAGCCGAAGGACCGGCGCCCGAACACGGTCGGCACGGTCAGGGAGGAAATTACCGAAGTGAGCCCAACAAGGGTTCCTTTGGAGCCCGCCCTTGTCGTCAAAGGGTACGGTGGGCAAGTGGCGGCGATCACCCGGACAACCATCTCGATCAACACCGAGAATCTCCGGCATAAAGATAATGGCCACTTGCGCACACTCCTCTTCGAGAAGCTGCACGCCAGATACAAGTTCCCCGCTAAGTATCAGAACACAAATTATCATGGGAACGAAGTAAACAAATCCGCCCTCACAAAGATGAGCACCGCCCTGGCCAGCTGGAGAACCCGGATAAAGAAGAAGATCTATAAAGAAGGCAAAAGTCTCGAGGAGATCCAGAAGATTGACCCGCAGATCACCGAAGATCAGTTCCGGGAGTTCAAGGAGAGGTGTGAATCCGAAAGAGCCCTGGCCAATAGTAATCGGGGAAAGGTGCTGCAGGCGATGAATATAGGTCATCACCATCTCGGATCTGGTGGATACAGAACCGCGGAGGCCAAATGGAATAAGGAGGACGAAGAGTATAGATCCAAGGGGATAGAAAACCCCTTTGCTAAATTCGAACCCGGGCAGGTTCGAAACTTCATCAGGGCCCGTTACCATGTGGACCCAAAAACCAAACAACTCACCGCGGATCCTGCGGTGAAGGAATTCGAGGAAATTGTGGTAAGTATAATCTAATTACCGGTGATCAACACGATTGCAATCTAATCGATGATCTAAATGATTCACTGTTACTTCTTCTGCAGGAGGAGGAAATTGTTGCTAGTCATGGATCCCAGGGTTCCTCATCCCAGGGGTCGACGGCGGCCACCCGGTGGGATAACCCTTTTAACAGGGCGTTGAACCGGGCCAAGAAAATAGAGCCGGTTACGAAGAAGCCGTCGTCGGCTGGCCGTCTGGCCGGCCTCGGGGATAAGAATTGGGTGGATCATTTTGGTCCACCGCCGAGGACGCATGTGGCGCCGTCGGGAAGGAGCGAGGAGGAAAACAGAGAGGTTCAAGAACTTAAGGCACAAGTGGCGCGGATCCCGCAGATCGTCCAAGACAACCTGGCAATCACCCTTACGTCCTTCCTGCCTACCTTGGTGGAGTCAATAGCGAACTGGAGTGCAGGTGGTCGAGTAGGGCCGTGCCCGATTCCAAGCATGGTCAGCAGCCACTCGAACAACGCGGCGCCGACGAATCAGGCGAACTACGTGTTCGTGACTCCGCCCGCTAGCACCGCGGCGCCGCAAGTGTTGGTGACTCCCCCTGCCATCACCGCGGCGCCAGAGTACATGTTGGTGCCCCCCCTGCCATCGTCGCGGCGGCACCGGAGCTCCAAGCACCCGTCGGTAGGGAGAATACACCGGCGGCCAGCACCGCGCCATCAAGCAGCCCTTCCGTCTCTTGCACGCCCGTCGCCGTATGCGGTGCGTCAACATTAGCCGATCTCGACGCCATCACGGTAAACAAATTGCTTTAATTACCGCCTTTCATGCCATCTATATATTACTCTTGTGGCATCTCGCTCTGACGACGCCGTACATGTTTTCCGCAGACGGATGTTCCTTGCACTCTCTTATGCTACGTGAACAACGAGCTGAGGGATGTTGCCAAGGGTACCATCGTTCAACCCTTGCAGCGCACGTTCCACTCAAAGCCGATGCCAGATAGCGTGCACAGGGTTAAAATTAGTCGGGTGCTAAGGGGCTGCGATGACCTGGAACCTCCCATTCAACCCCCAGGAGCGGATGAAGAAGAGTCGTCTGTCCTCAGAAGTTGCTTCGGCTTGTTCATGCTATGGCCAAAGAGCATGATCCGTTTGGGGACGGCGGGGGCCATCACGCCACAGACAACAGCACCGCCTGTCGTGCCAGCGACAAGCGGTGGCAAGGCCCCCTTACCGCCCTCGCCGTCACCTCCACGCGGTGGGTCGGATGATCATGTTGATGATATGCACATGGCACAGGATCCGGCCGAGGACTTCGAAGACTGGAATGATCACTTCTTCAGCACTCAGTTTGGCAACGAAGAAGACCTAGCTGGTGGCCCCACAGAGAAAGCCACTATCACCAAGCGTCTGTTTGGTTCTCAGGAGACGCCTCCAGCTTGCGCCTTTACAGAGCCAGCTGATACAACCAACCGGCCCTTTATTCTAAGCCCTGACACACTACATAGGGCGGCCGGTGCTCAGATTGCGGTGCCTGCCCGCTCTCCAAAAGGAAAAAAGGGCAGGAAAAGAAAATCTAGCAGCTCGAGCCAGCCGGTGGCGTCAACAACTGCGAATCCGATCAGGTTTCGGGACGGGCCACCAAGACCCGAGGGTATTATGTGGAGGATTCATGTGGCGGGTGAGCCCATGCTACCTAAGAATTTGCGGAAGCTCGCCAGTTCGGAACTGCAGAGTGTGCATGACAGCGTGCTGACGATAGAGAGACGCCTTCTATCGGAGAAAGATCCCTCGCACCCGGTATTCGTGGTTAAGGTGCCACCAGGCTTGGGCTTCGTCGACACTGCCCCCGCGGATCTGTTCTTCCTGCGGTTCGAGGACATCTTCAATATGTTCCACCTATACCCGCTGCACTATACCATGGTCCGTCTCTTTTCTCTCAGCCTGGCCACGCAGATCATTAGAGAGAACACACCGGGCATCGCTATAGTGGACCCCTACTACATGCGTGACGGCTGCTTGGGTTCCCCCGCCGAACGACGTATCGTGGCCTCGTACCTAAAAAGAATCCTCGTGGCAAATAAGACAAAGGAATACATTCTCGTGCCTTACTTTCCCGAGTAAGTCGTTATTCAGTCGCCACCGTCGATTGGCTTTATTAGATCATCATCATTCTTTTTTCAACACATTCCATTTGAATTTTTTGCGCAGAGATGAACACTGCACGCTCATCTCCTTATCGCCGAAGCATTCCCACGCCACGTATTTCGACTCGGGGAGTCTAGAAAAGAAGAAAAACTACGACAAGATCAAGGAAGTTCTGGATGATGCTCTCACTGGCTTTGCCTCGACGGAAGGCACCAGCTTCGTGCGTAAGAAGGTCAAGTTCGGCAGGCACGTCTTCAACCACGTAACAGAGTTCCCTTGCGTGAAGCAGCCGGAAAACAGTAAGAAGGAAGCCTACTACGCACTCCATCACATGAGGGCGTCCCTTGGATCTTCTGTGGCGCACTACGCCTAAAGCGCACCATGGATGTTTAGTGGCGCACTGGGTAGTGCGCCACAGAAGATCCAAGGGGTAGCGCACCACGCCAAACTTCTGTGGCGCACTAGGTGGTGCGCTACGCCTATCTCTACACAACCGTGGTGCACTAGGCAGTGCGCCACGGCTGAGAGATAGCCGTAGCGCAAGGCCCGTGGCGCACTACAGGTGCGCCACGGATGGGCCTTTCAGGTGCGCCACAGACGACCATTTTCCTAGTAGTGGAAGTCGTGATCTAGCTACACATAGCTGCCGATCTTGACCCCACACGGCTGGATCAGGAATGTCCTAGCGGAGATCTTCATAGTTGGTCCTACCGCGGAAGCCTCAGGTGAGGGCACCAAGATCCACGTCCAGATACCAAGACTTAACCATCGCCAGCACCATCGCCACACAACCGTGGGCCTCACACTCCCGCACATTGTCAAGATGGTCCAGGGCAGGCTTGAGTTAGGTCGCCAGATCGATGATAGTATGCGGCTCTCCCATCTTTGACCACACATACTGGAAGACATCCATGACAGCATTGCGAAGCTCGTCGCTCTCCTCGTCCAGAAACGTTACCAGATCCTCCGGAGTGAGCTCATGACCGGCCTCCTCTGTGGCCAGGCACTCAATTGCCTAGTTGGTCGACTCGGGATAGTGAGCTGCAGCCAGGCAAAGCCAAGGGGTTAATAAAGTGAAGATAAGAAAAATCATACCAGACAGAAGAGACAAACCAGCATGAACTTACTGATGACCAGCTTAGCAATGCTCTGAAGCTACGCTATTGCCTCCTTCTCCTGAGATCAGACCGTCTTGAGCAACTGCTCCTGCTGGGCACAAGCTACCTCCAGGTTATGGGCCTTCTTGCCCTTCTCCACCGTGGCCTCCAACTTGTTCTTCGTCACCACCAGCTGGTCAATCTAACCCTGGCGGATCTGGTTGGACTCCTGCAGCCGGGAAACCTCAACCTTCAACCGCTTCACCTCCTTCTCCTTCTCCACAATCATGGCTATAGGAGGCTACCTGATAGTCAACAAAAAATGGGAAAAGGAGGATAATCTCCAATACATATTAGAGGAAGCAATCATACGCCCCAACTCCTATGTACTCTTCGCAGCTTCAGAAAATGCTTTATGCAGAGAAAGGGAAGTAAGGGGCGAAGCATGCAAAAATCTAGCTAGAGAAGGCCAATCCGGATTAAAACACAAAGATACACAGAGAGAAACCATCCTCCAAAGAAACAACCAATCCTCAGGCTTCGCCAAGCCCCCCGCTCCATTGTCTCCACCAGGTGGCGAGCCTGGTCGATATAGACGGGCGCCATGCCGAAGAGCTACGCGAGGATGGCAGCCGGCATCAGCGTAGCCGGAGCTGGCCTAGAACCGGTCACAAAGACATCACCGTCATCAGCGGCGGCACGCGACATCGCGGCCACCACCATCTTGGCTCCAGAAGAGCCAGAAGCTCCCGCCGCACCGCTGCCTCCCACAGCCTCCTGCACCGGGGAGATCGGCATCACTCCAAGCCGGGTTCACGCCAGCCGGGCGGACGGGGGGTGCCAGATCCTAGAGCAGCCACGAAGAGCTGCGTAATCCGTGATGTCGCAGGAGAGTGTTGCAGCTCTTCCGCGGCTGGTGAGGTCTGAGTTGGTGCACGCGGAGGCGACGCGGATGGTTCAGCCATCTTGGTCTGTGCCGGGGGAGCCGGGGGGGGGGGGCATCCGGTTCCACCGTTAGAGTCGGGGGAGAGGTGGTGGCGATAGAGCCATAGCCGCCCTACGACATCGCCCCACTAGAAAAAAATAAACCCAGGAAGTTCAAGAACACTGAAGAAAGAACAAGAAAAAGCAAGGAGATGGCAAAGTACATACCAGAAAATGGATGGCATGACGCTGGCCTGCCTCACCCGGCGCGTCCTGTTCTGCTATACAGCAGCCGAGACGGTGCTGGTCGCCGCCCTCTTCCCCTTGGACTTTGTCGCGGCCTTGCTCTCGCGTGGGCCATCCTTGACGTCGTTGGCTGCAACATCATACACAGAAACATCAGCAACAACCTACAGAAGCAAACTGCATGGGGATTTCCAACCGGCAATTACCGTGCGGGTTTGAAGGCCTGTCGTCATCCCGGACAGGGAACCCCTCCGGATCCATTTGGGGGTACTTCGGCGGCTTCCGGTCGGGGGTGAAGTCGGGGACAACTTTGTCACCAACCCCATCCTTGGTGTGCTGTGACGTAAAGAGGTACTCAAGGGAACATAAGAAACTCAAAGAAAACCTTCAGGAAAAGAATCCATCTGGAAAGGGAATAATAACTTACCCGGGGTGGTAGCCGGCCGCGATGATACGCCAGCAGGAGTAGCGCCAGTCGTCCTCTAGGCGGAATTTGGAGACCATGTCAAGCCAATTCCGGAGGGCGTCGTGTGACACCTCGAGCCAGGATCTCCGGGTGGGTTCATCCATGGTGAAGAGGTGACACATCTTGTGCGACCGCTGCTGGAGCAGAAGCATCTGACGCACCATCTAGGAGAGTTGATGTCCCGGGCGGTGATCCTCTTTATTGCCACCATCGCCTCCAATGTGGCCCCCATCCGATAGATGTATGCCTGGGCACCCATATTCTTGACGGACCAACCCTTCCGCATCGACGACACATTGGCAAATAAGGGGAGCCAGATCCCGTCAACCTCGGTGGCTTTGCTCACATAAAAATATGAGCACTTGCACAACTTGACGGTGTCGGGGGGTCTAATCGTGACATTGGCGAGGAAGGCCGCAGGTACATGGTGAAGCAACCAGTGTCCATCTAGGGCTCCTTGATCAGCGTCTAAGCCTTGAAGTTGAAATTTTTTAGGAAGTTCTCCATGTCAGGACGTACTCCTAGGTACGACTCGCAGCATGCCGCATGATGTGACACCTACGCGATGGCATTGGCGCCGAGGTGGTGGAGCTCGAGGTTGAAGAAGCCGAATAACTCCAAGATGAAGTTGCTGATAGGGAGGCCGAAACCGCGGGCGATGGGCGAATAAGACCACAGCCTCCCCCGCCAAAGGCTCTGGCACCCGCCCCCCCTTCGGCGCGAGCCGGTGCTTCACCAGCCTCTACTACAGGAGAAACTTACCCTGCCGATACTTGTGCACCAGGTGATCGGTGACGAACGACCCACACAAGCCGTTGTGCTGATCTGGAAGCATCTCAGCGCGTGGAGAAGCCGTGGCGGAGATGGGTTTGCCAGCATGTGTGACACCCCCGAGATCAGGTCTAAACAAATCCCAGACCTCCGTCTGAACATAAGTTTAACCTTGATCTCGAGAGTATCCAGTGAAGAATCGGTAAAACAACAGTGACCCTATGACACAAAATTATTACAGCAAGCTCATAACTGAGCAGAGAACCAGATTATTACAAAGAGAGGTCACTGTCCACAAACATCAAACAACGGAAGGAAAACTATGCTATTAAGTATAGCAAACTTAACAAATGGACTAAGAGGCCTGAAGCATAACGATGACGTCTCAGCCCATAGATTCCAGGCTGTCGGCCGAGAACCCCAAGCTACTCGTCGATGTCAATGCAGTCCAGAACTTCTCTTCAAAGGAACACTTACTCTGCCAAAAGTATCAACAAAGCAAGGGTGAGTACAGGGTGTACTCCGCAGGACTTTTGGCTGGTGGAGTTGTTTTGCATAAAGCCATCTTTGTTTATAAAACAAGAGGGAGAGACGAAGATCGTCTAATCAGAGTATTTTAAAAGGGAATAAGCGAGCGACAGCTCCAAAATATTGATCATCATCTTTTGATATCCACCAATCATCATCTCCTAAACTAGGATCACCCCTCGTACCCATGAGGAAGCATCCTTAAGCACACATGGATTTGCCAAGCTTTACGATTAGGTTATAGTTCTCTATGATCTTCGAATCTGGTCACCAAGCGTTCATAACCGTGAACACGGCTTTTCAAAAAGATTTAACCCTGCAGGGGTGTACAACTTTACCCACACGTACCAACCGACTCTTAATGCCATTACATTATCCCTCTTCCTTGGAAGATAGGCAGAGGGTGGTTGGCCACGACCTTTACGTTGCTTTCACTGAGACCATGAGTCACGCAATAAGTATGGTCCCGCCGTAACAGGTCAAATCCCGAAGCCGGTACTGAAAGATGTGAGGCGAGGTTGGTTCACCAGGGGCTCCATAGACCCCAAGCAACCCGGTCCACGCTTCCCTACCTGTTGTGAATGCACCTCCTTCTTTCGAAAACGTTTTCAATGCATATGTCGAATGGAACGTCCAAACTATGTGACTCATGGAATCTACTAGGCAAGTTAATCAGGCTAGGGGTTCCCAAGCCCCGTGTGGCTGTACGCTCATCTCTGATCCAAAGGCAAGAACTCAGGTCCTAGTGGTGGTGAGCATGGGACAAGAAAAACCACATCCCACCGTGGCCTCCCATACAAGCCTTAGCATGTGTAATCTCATATCACTGATCTCATCTCATCATGTTCTCCAGTCATACTAGATTATTTGCATCTGATACATCATCTGGATGGACCAGACTCAACAACTAGGCATAGCTAAGCAGGACATAATAAGCTCTAGCAGTGCACACAAACCACCCTAGTTATGTTAGGAGCAATGGATCAGGTAATATAAGCTCAAAGGGAGTAATGCAATAGATAGGATACTCTATCTATCGATAAAAGACCATAGTAGAATCGTATGCATCATGGCAGGAATTGAAATGCTTTCGAAATCATAGGATTATATCATGGTGGGGCTATGCTTGCCTTTGCTAGTTGATAACAGGTAAGCAGATCTTCGGGAACCTTGTACTTGACTTGTTACAGTTGGTCAAGTATTGTTCTTCGATCTTCGATCTTCAACAGTGTTGATCTCGGTCTTTGATTTCGATCTCGATCTCGATCTCGTATTCTACCGGTAAGAACCAAAACACCGGAAAGAGAGGGAAACAATCAACACATGACATCGATGCAATGATCAAGCAAGTATGATGATATGACAAGTTGAATTGTATTGAATTGAAACCCTAAAACATGCTCGACAATTTAATCGGGGTTCCGAGGGGTGAAAACTCCGGAAACACATGAGAGGGGTTAATTTTGTTCTCTAATTAAACTTGTCATTTTAGTTGTTGATCAATGCATGATGATAGCTTAAATATCTAGGTTTCATTTTTCTGAACATTTTTATATATTATTTGTATTTTTCTGATAAACAGATAATTAGTTATTGATTTTATAACTTTATTACATTTTCTGGAATTATTTAAACCAATTTAATTGATTTACTGCGTCAATATGATGTCAGCAGAGGCGTTTAAACTTTTTACACCGCAGGCATATCTAGCCACAGTAACTGACAGAGGGGCTTGGAGCCACCTCAGCAGCCATACAAGTAAAGGGGAAACAAGGGCATTTGTCACAGGGGCAGAGGCTAGCCACTCTGACTGACGGGTGGGGCCGAGGCCACGTTGGCAAGCCACGCAGGCGCCACACGGGCCTCGCCGGAGAACGGCTAGACGGTAGTGACAGACAGTGCTAGGGGGAGATATGGGAAGTGCGAGCGTGTGAGTTTGATTCAGCGTGGCGAGGCGGACCAGAAAGTGGCGGCACCGCTCTAGTTGGGTCATCGGTGCTTTGCCGGCAACCACGTCCAGCGGCGGCGCACGGCAGGCTCTGACGCGAGCATGGCACAGAGCGACATAGGAAGGGAGGAGGGGTCCAGGAGGACGAGGATATCACCAAGAACGCGACTATGGGGTCATTGGTGCGAGGGGAGGTCGGACGACATTGGAAACTTTGACGAAAGGAGCGGCCGAAGTTGAAGAAGATGGCCCGATGCCGTCGATTCGTAGCGCCCCGGCTTGATTCCTTCTACGAGATGATAGAGGAGATCATGGTGGTTCTCCAGGGATTCTCAGAGAGGCGAGGGAAGGCGCCAAACGGCGGGGCACATCGGCGACCTCCGGGTAGGGTTCGGGGCCTCACACGGGGAAGAGAAGAGAGCACTGGAGAGGGGGAGAGAGAAACACAGGGGAAGAGGGACACGAAGCGGTGGTCTTATCCTATCCCGTAGGTGGCGGGGCGAGCATCTTGGCGCATCGGCGTGGCAGACGACGACGGTGACAACACCGAGCTGGTTGGCGTCGGCAGCAAAGACGACGAACGAGACATAAAGCTGAAGGGGTATGGGCCGGTGGCGGGCTGCCACTAGGCCGAGGTGGGCCGCCTGCGAGCGCACTGGGCGGCAGGGAAGGGAGAAGAGGGAGGTGGGCTGGCTGGGCTACAGCCTGGTTAGCTCGCCTGGCTATTTTTTTCTTCTCAAATCCTTTTTTCCTTTTCTGTTTTTGTTTTTCTGTTTGTATTTTCAAATCCAAAACTGTTTTGAGTATTTCGAAAATACCAGGGCTTTTATAAAACATAGTAAATATTGTGGGGCCCTTTTATACAATTTGGGCTCCAAACATTTTGGTAACTTTTCAAATTCAAAACCATTTGAATGCTTTCAATTAGAGGGAGAGAGTAGGGTTTAGGGTTTTACTTAAATTTTCTTCGATGTACATTTTAAGGCATGATGCTTATGAATGCACAAACAAACCCTAAATAGTTATTAGCTAAAATTGGGGTGTTACATCTCTATCCCCCTTACGAGAATCTCGACCCGAGATTCCAAAGGTAGGAAAAGAGACAGAGAGAGAAAGAAACAAGGCCACTCTAAAAATAAGAGGGAAACACACTAAACAACACACTGAGTATTTCATGGTCAACTCAGGGATGGAGTGTTCAAAAAACAACTCTGAGATGACGAACATGAAACACATCAAGGTAACGGAGGAAACAAGAGGAGAAGGTTTGATGTTGTTAGATCGATGGTCTTCATAAGGATTGAGACCATGGAGCTTACAGAAGAGTTTTGAAGCTTCTAAGAAAGAAGGCTTCCAACAGAAAGAACATGACCACATACTTCGATAGGGAACCTTTACTAAATGGATTAAGTAGAGATTTCGGATTGCGAAGATATAGATCAACAAAACCAAGCTGTTGAAGTACTTTTGACACAGAAGGTTCATTCTTTCATCCAACAGGAGGCCAAGACGGAAAGGTGTTTTGTGTACAGAGGACTCATAAGAGTCACAAGGAACATGTAGCAAGAGAAACTATTGATTACGAAAATCATATTCACTCTTAAAACATGCGAAAGAAAACAAAGAAACTCTTTATTCATCTAGGTCTATCAAAATCTTTGAAAAATATCAGGATATCACATTGCACCACTAGATGAGTAAGTAAGAAGATTCCTGATGACACGAGAAGAAAGAAACTTCATTCTCAGACTTCAATTACTAGGCACAACAGAGTGCTTGCCAACATAAAATGGTTTGGAGGATCGACCGAGAGACATTTAGCAACACTACTTTAAATGTTCTCCTTGATGTTCGAGAAATCAGACACCAAGTAAAGGTCAGACTTCGGATACAAAGGAAACCATGAGTACAACTCCTATAATAAATCATAGAAGAAGCCTCATGAAGAGTGGTTGTTATTGCAGGATCAAGGAATATGACAAAGGTTTTTCCGGCTAAGTGCAACCATTACATCCATCTTGCCTGATTTACAATGAGACCTATGTCAAAACCTTGAGGAACACCAACCGTCATTGCTGCTTGAGATTCATCTTATGTTTGGTGGAAGGATACTTCAGACTCAGCATGTCCGAATAGAAAGTTTGCAACATTTACTGCAAGGATAAATTTACTAGATTCTCAAGATATGGACTACAGTGTAAAGCTCCAAAAGAGTGAGCTAAATTGTTAGACCCATGTGTTAACAACTTGTCGAAAGACAACTGCACACACATAAAACACACATGTGTCCTTAAGAAAAGGAAGATAACTCCTCTCGAATTCAGGGCGACATTTGTCAACAATTGCACGTGAACCAGAGAAGGTTGCTTCTAACATCGAGAAGACTTACTTCGAAATGACCCGAGGATAGTTCTCGAAATTTCCAACATTAATGCCAAATGTTCCATATGAATACAATCTAACACGTAGAAAATAAGAATGTCATTGATGGGCTCAACAACAAACTTACCATGACACTCCAAGAATATGGACTCATATGTCGCGTGAACAAGACAAAAATACTGGTCATATCAAAGGACATGAAGATGTACTCAAGTGAAACATCACATAAAGAAACATGATTAAGATAGTCCTTAGAACTGAGTTTGATTTGATGATAACCCAAATCAAATCAAAGTTGGGGAACGATAACATATCCACGAAGGAGATACTATCTTTCTTCAGCACAAACAAAACTAGACATCCCTTTACGAACGAACAGAGACGAGTAGAAATTTTGTCTTACAACTCTCCAAGTTGTTGTTTAAGCTCGACCAACTAGTTCAGGGGTATCCAGTATAGATCCTTGGAGAAAGGAGTAGTTCAGAGAACTTGCTTGCTCAAGAACTTGACAACACGGTCATGTGGCAATAAGGCGATACTTCTAGTAAGACATCCAAAATATCACGAACGACCGATATGTCACTTAGTTCGAGAGGAAACTTGCTTTGTAAGGCAAGAAGACATAGTCTCGGAGCTTTGGCACAAGCCTAACTCTTTGACCAAAGAGAGTGTACAAGAATAACGTACTTGGTACCACAATCATCCTTTGCTTAGTGATAAGGGTAACCAATCATGCTAAGAATGACTCAAATGTCCTCAGAGTTCAAAGCAATAATAATTGTTAAGAATCTCAGATGGCCACATTATTACGCACACGCATAACTCACGAGCACGAAAGCACGAGGAAGGGTGGTAAAAATGTCTAAGAGTATCACTTCATTAATAGGGTCATGAATCTCAGCACGACCTCTTAGTATAAAAGAGTGTGATACTTTATGTAAGGTTCCCAACCTTTAATAAGGTATAGATCCCTGTGTTTACAATGCTAGTCCCTGGATCAATAGCTAACATCCACAGTTAAGATGTAATATCAAGAAACAAAGGTCATAATACAACTTTATAACCAGGAATAAAATAATTTATTACATCTTACATAGCTCATTTGGCTATTTCATTACAATGCAACAGAATATAAAAATAGCATGGGGTCCTTCATCTTCAAAGTGCCACAGGCAGACATGTTGGTTGTAGACTTGTAATCCTAATCATTAAACTTCACTAACATCAATCAAACCTGCAACATAATAAGTTACAGCCACAAGGGTCAATACATTTGAATTGTATTGGCAAGTGATACTATGGTAGTATAGTGGAGTCTATCAACTATATGCATTTGGCTAAGTGGAGCTTAGGCTTGCTTTGCTCAAAATAGATTTTCCTTATCATTTGAAAACACTAAGTTTTTCTTTGTCAAAATCACCCAAGGCATCTCCCAATAGAAATTGGTGATCCTTCAACCCTTGTTCAACAACAGGTTTTTAACTTAGAAATTGGGATGAGGAGATTCTTGATAGCTTCCATGTCTTGATGCTCAAATTGTCCTTTGCCAGGGACATGGCTAAGTACTTAGATTTTTAACTCTGCAGAGGTGGTGCACTTTCCCCACAAGACTTGGTTTCACCAAGACAAGATCTTTCAGAAGCCTTCCCTTAGACCAGAATGGACGCGTTCCAACCTATCATTCCCCTACCACCAACTGTCCATTTGGCTAAGTTATTGCAACCTATATGATCCAGGCAGAGCCCATAATTCCAAGTGGCTGCACTTGAAGCTTCTCAACATTTGACATCTCAAATCTCTTTGTTCCTGGGTGGCATTCCACAAGTGTGATACACAAGGTTCACCAGTCCCCTGGTCTTGTGTAACCACTCAACACAAACCATTCCTTCCATTCCACCCAGGTGATTCATTCACTTAGTTGTTTTATTAAACAAAACACAAGTCCTCAGACTTAGAAAATTTTCCATAGCATGAATATATATTCCACCCTTATTTTCTATTAGCTAAGCTAAGCATGATAGTAATAGGAATCTTAACTTAGGAAATTTCTACTAAGGTTTCATCTACTAGGATTTCCCATGGCATAGTTTACACTTAGCAAAATTCCATGCAAGTCCTACTTAGAAATATCACTAATGCATAGTGAAAATAATGGGACAAAAGTATGTAGCATGACTTGCTTTTTTGGTAGAGAGTATAAGTTCACTCCTTGATCTTTGCAATGTTCACACACTTCAAATCACTACAATTCAATCAAGCAAACAATAATTCAATCTACCATTCAAGCAATTCATCACATAAAATGATATAAACCAAACAATGCATGCAAACATGCAAAAGATTGTTTTATTTGTAAGAGTGGTTTCTAATGGGTCTTAAACATTTGAAAACACCTAATGGTCATTCTATAAAGTGGCAAAACCATTTGCAAAAAGGTTTTACTTCATAAACCATTTTTAAACCAAATCATTATTTTATGTGGTGAAGAAATGCTTTTAATAAGGCAACATTCTATAGGTTCCACAAAATATGTTTTCAAACCATAAAACCTTGTGCTTAGGGTCAGAGAGTTTAAAATAAAACATTTCCCAAAGGTTTTCTTTCAAAACCATTTTTAATAAATAAACATTATTTTTATTTGACTAGAAATGGTTTAAATCAAGAGTTTATTCTTTTGCTTCACCATATACATTTTTCAAACCACCAATTGATTTCTAGGGTCAGTAGGTTCAAAACAAACCATTTGCCAAAGATTTTATCTCAAAAATCATGTTAGAACAATTTTAATATCCTAAACATGCATACACAAGTTTCATCAAAAAACAGTCAATTTAACAGAGGTTTTTTACTAAACAAAGTGCATGGTTTTCTAGGGCTTGTCTTGCTGAATCCATTGATATAAAATATGCAAAATTTGGACATGTAGATTAAAAGTTATAGATTTTACAAAATCTAGCATCTAATAGATCAAATCTGTTTTAAATCAAACGGATAGGGACACGTGGCTGCTTGCTACTAGCTGGTACCGGTTCGTTCGGATCACGCACTGAGAGCCGTTGGATTTAAGTTACATCGCATGGTTCAGAGACTCTCGTACCCCTTCGCTTAAGTGACTCCATCTAAGCCTCAGGATCAAGATCCAACGGTCCTAGTCTAATGACCTAGAACTGGCGGCGCTGGACTCTGACGCGCGGCGGCGGTGGCCTGGCAGTGGCGTTGCCGGCGATGCAGGAAGCGAGAAAGAGAGAGAGAGGCTCACCTGATTCGCTGAACGATGCTGATGCTCAACGTGCTCTCGGGGAGGCAGGGGGCGCACGAGGACGAAGGCAATTTCTCGCCGGAGTTGTCCTCTGGCTCGGGCTAGTCCTGTTGAAGATGATGGCGAAGGCACGGGGCACGCCAGAGAGAAAAGGAGATGCGGTTAGATGCGCGGGGTCACGGCAAGCATGTGCGTGTGAAGGAGAGGGATTAGGGCGGTCAGACTTTTACCAGGGGCTTCGCCGGAGAGGTAGCAGACGACGGCGGTGACAGTGATCGTCCTTGCCGACGCTCTGGGGCAAGCGCGACCGAGCTAAGGCCACTCGGAGGTGCGCCAAGGTTCGTGGAGAACGCGTGTGTGGTCGAGGGGGCAAGGGGTGACGCGGGGCTGCCGGAATTCGCTCGTGTAGCTCGTCGGAGCAGCGACAAAGCAAGGCAAAAGTGACGCAGCCTGGTGGCTTTCTGGCAGCGAGGTTTGAGGGGAAAGAGAGAGGAGACAGCAAGGATTTAACGAGCATGGTTGATGACAGGAATTAATCCCTGCATTGACGTGATTTACTCCCGCAAGATCAATGCAGAAACGGCGAGGAAGAACAGGTCGCGTGGGGAAGAAGCTGATGTGGTCGTGGGGTCCGTCTGTCAGTGAGAGAGGAAGAGAGGGAATGGGGTCCATCGGTCAGCGATGCTGTGGGTTTTTCTTGCGGTGAAAAACGGTTCGCTTGGGTGAGAGGGAGAGGTGGGCTGCTGGGCCTTAGTGGGCTGGCTGGGCTGGGCTGAGTATTTTACTTTTTTTTGTTCTAATTGTTTTTCTTTTTTCCTTTTCTAATATTATGTTTTGATTTTATTTAATCAATTCAATCATCCATTTGAATTCAAACCTCAACCAAAATTTGTGTAGGTTTAAATATTGATTAGTAATATAATCTGAAGTCAATTTTGGAATAAAGTTTTATTGTTTTGGGGGTCTTTTAATTATTCAAATAAGCCCTTGTTTTAAATCAAATAAGATTTAATAACATTTTCAAACACCATTTAAATTCTTAAACCTTCCAAATCTTTTCAGTAGGTCTTTATATGTTTAATAGGGTGTCAAATATTTCATCTTGAATTATTTGGAAAGTTTTTAGTATGATTCATAAATCATTTGAATTGGGTATTTTTTTTAATTCCAATGGAATTTAAATATAGTTCGAATTCCCTAAATTTTATTTGGAATATTTATTTTATTTAAATTAATTAAACAACTTTTATTCCACTTGGGTAAATTCCAAAATACTATTTTCTCATGAACTATATAATTATTTTTATTAGAGATTTGTATTTATTAAAATAGGGATAGAATGGTTAATGCCATTTTATTTTATTTTGGAATTTCTTTATCCTTTTATTTTATTTGGATTTGGATTATATTCATTCCATTTGCTTATGGAATAGGCCAAGATTTATTTGGTCTTTCAAATATTCTTTATTTAATATTTCTATCTTTGTCTTATAAAATCCATATCTTTTTATTTAGAGATCCAAACTTGGTGATTCCAATTTGTAAAATATTATTTAATATTTGTTTATCCCTTTAAATATATTTAGGATTATTTGCTCACCATTTGGTTTGGTTTTATTGATAGATGCTTTATTAACTTCGGAAATTTAATTTCTTTATCTTATTAAATTTATAAGATTTTATTCCTGGCTCCAATTTAAGTGAAACCAATTTATATGGTCTTATAATATTTCTATTTGTCATTCTTGATCATTTGTAATTGTTTATTGACAAATTTTTATATGGATCAAATCCATAGGCTTGGAGATAACTTGGAAATGATTTTATTCCATTAGGGTTTAGGGTTTGGTTTTATTTTCCAAGTGTTTAAATTTCTAGATGCATTTTATGAGGAATGCATTTCTCTTGATTTGGATTTTGTAGAATTCAAACTTTTAATTAAAGTTTGTTCAAGATGGGATTTTTAAGTTTACATTTAGAAACAAAAGTTTCTTTTCACCCTGATTTTCAACAATTATTTGTTTTGTTTATTTATTTTTCACATTACAAGATTTGGAAAATCTTGGGATGTGACACTTTAAGGTAGAACAGAAGGAAGACAATCTATGCCTCTTGATCTACGGATTACAATACCTTGGCCTGGTCTCAGATATGATGAGGTACTGGAGTTTGTTTCTCCTAGACATCCCGAACTGGTTTTTCTTGATGGACCACAAGAGTATCTTGCATCAGAAGACACCAATGCATATTTAATTCTTGGCTACCAACTGGTAGACAAATGTCGGGAAACAACAAGGGAAAGGAACATATTCAGGATAGAATCCCGATATGTGGATGCATAAGTCAACAATCTTCCGAAAACCAATGTAGAGAAGGGAAAGTTGTGGCAGAATCATGAGTATAGATGCGAGACTCGCGATGAGTACTCTTGTCGTGATCTATTTGGTTCCATTAAAGAACATCTTCCATAGCATGTGGTAGGGTAAGTCCTTCATTGTCACAATTCAATCGCGACAAAGACCACATACTTGAAGGCTAGAACTGTAGTACCATCCATCTTGACGTAATGTCTGAATAGTAATGACAGGGGTCAATAGAAGGGATCTTGAGTTAAAGGTCAGCTTCATGTACAAGATTCACAACACCAGAATCCAGCACAATCGGGGATCTTAGGTTCAAGTCCAAGGGTTAAAACCCAAGAAAAGAAGTAAATTATTTGAGTGACGCAACATACACTACACGATAGTAATCACGAGGTAGCTTCCAAAAGAAGAAACATCTTCTGAAGTACCAAACAAACAAAAAGGAGGCACACGAGGCGAAAGGAGACTTCGAAGCCTAGAACATAACACTACAGATCCAACAATATAATATTGTGGGTCCCAAAAGATAGAGAGATCATGATAGAAAGGAATCTCTCATGTGAACAGGAGCAAAGGGGAACAAGGAATTCACAACACAAACAACTCTAGAGAACTCAACACTAGGTCAACAGGTTGAGAAACGACATGCCAAGAAGGCACCTAAGTTTTGAAGACAAGAAGAGATATCAAAACTTTTCCAAAATCAACACCAGATAAGATGACCCAGAGTAAGAGCGAAACTAGATAAGGAGAAAATAAGCATACTAGAGTTTTCGCAAATACTTTTCAGCCTTTTAAGATAGTTTTCACAAATGCTAGACTCAACATCGATCAATAGCAAGGCTTTCCTACGGTCGGTACTGCTCTGATACCAAAACCTGTGACACCCCCGGGATCAGGGCTAAACAAATCCCAGACCTCCGTCTGAACATAAGCTTAACCTTGAGCACGAGAGTATCCAGTGAAGAATCGGTAAAACAACAGTGACCCTATGACACAAAATTATTACAGCAAGCTCATAACTGAGCAGAGAACCAGATTATTACAAAGAGAGGTCACTGTCCACAAACATCAAAAAATGGAAGGAAAACTATGCTATTAAGTATAGCAAACTTAACAAATGGCCTAAGAGGCCTGAAGCATAACGATGACGTCTCAGCCCATAGATTCCAGGCTGTCGGCCGAGAACCCCAAGCTACTCGTCGATGTCAATGCAGTCCGGAACTTCTCTTCAAAGGAACACTTACTCTGCCAAAAGTATCAACAAAGCAAGGGTGAGTACAGGGTGTACTCCGCAATACTTTTGGCTGGTGGAGTTGTTTTGCATAAATCCATCTTTGTTTATAAAAAAATAGAGAGATAAGAAGCTCGTCTAATTAGAGTATTTTAAAAGGGAATAAGAGAGCGAGATCTCCAAAATATTGATCATCATCTTTTGATATCCACCAATCATCATCTCCTGAACTAGGATCACCCCCTCGTACCCTGAGGAAGCATCCTTAAGCACATGTGGATCTGCCAAGTTTTAAGATTAGGTTATAGTTCTCTATGATCTTAGAATCTGGTCACCAAACGTTCATAACCGTGAACACGGCTTTTCGAAAATATTTAACCCTGCAGGGGTGTACAACTTTACCCACACGTACCAACCGACTCTTAATGCCAGTACATTAGCCCTCTTCCTTGGAAGGCCGGCAGAGGGTGGTTGGCCATGAACTTTACCTTGCTTTCGCCGAGACCATGAGTCACGCAATAAGTATGGTTCCTCCGTAACGGGTCAAATCCCGAAGCCGGTACTTAAAGATGTGAGGCGAGGTTGGTTCACCATGGGCTCCATCGACCCCAAGCAACCCGGTCCATGCTTCCCTACCTGTTATGAATGCACCTACTTCACCTCCTTCTTTCAAAAACGTTTTCAATGTGTATGTCGAATGGAACGCCCGAACTATGTGACTCATGGAATCTACTAGGCAAGTTAATCAGGCGAGGGGTTCCCAAGCCCCGTGTGGCTATGCGCTCATCTCGGTTCCAAAGGCAAGAACTCAGGTCCTAGTGGTGGCGAGCATGGGTCTAGAAAAACCACATCCCACTGTGGCCTCCCATACAAGCCTTAGCATGTGTAATCTCATATCAGTGATCTCATCTCATCACGTTCTCCTATCATACTAGATTATCTGCATCTCATACTTCATCTAGATGGACCAGACTCGACAGCTATGCATGGCTAAGCAGGACATAAATAAGCTCTAGCAGTGCACACAAGCCAACCTAGTTATGCTAGGAGCAGTGGATCAGGTAATGTAAGCTCAAAGGGAGTAATGCAACAGATAGGATACTCTATCTATCGATAAAATACCACAGTAGAATCGTATGCATCATGGCAGGAATTGAAATGCTTTCGAAATCATAGGATTATATCATGGTGGGGCTATGCTTGCCTTTGCTAGTTGATTACAGATAAGCAGATCTTCGGAAACCTTGTACTTGACTTGTTACAGTTGGTCAAGTATTGTTCTTCGATCTTCGATCTTCAACAGTGTTGATCTCGGTCTTCGATCTCGATCTCGTATTCTACCAGGAAGAACCAAAACACTAGAAAGAGAGGGAAACAATCAGCACATGGCATCGATGCAATGCTCAAGCAAGGATGATGATATGACAAGTTGAATTGTATGGAATTGAAACCCTAAAACATGCTCGACAATTTATTAGGGGTTCCGAGGGGTGAAAACCCTAACTTGGGGAAAACTACGGAAACACATGAGAGGGGTTGATTTTGTTCTCTAATTAAACTTGCCATTTTAGTTGTTGATCAATGCATGATGATAGCTTAAATATCTAGGTTTCATTTTTCTGAACATTTTGATATATTATTTGTATTTTTCTGATAAACAGATAATTAGTTATTGATTTTATAACTTTATTACATTTTCTGGAATTATTTAAACCAATTTAATTGATTTACTGCGTCAATATGATGTCAGCAGAGGCGTTTAAACTTTTTACACCGCATGCATACCTAGCCACAATGACTGATATAGGGGCCTGGAGCCACCTCAGAAGCCACACAAGAAAAGGGGAAACAGGGGTATTTGTCACCGGGGTAGAGGCTACCCACTCCGACTGATGGGTGGGGCCGAGGCCACGTTGGCAAGCCACGCAGGCGCCACGCGGGCCTCGCCGAAGAACAGCCAGACGGCGGCGGCAGACGGTGCTAGGTGGAGATATGGGAAGCGCAAGCATGTGAGTTTGATTCAGCGTGGTGAGGCGGACCAGAAAGTGGCGGCGCCGCTCTAATTGGGTCATCGGAGCTTCACCGGCAACCACGTCTAGCGGCGGTGCACGGCAGGCTCCGACGCGAGCGCGACACAAAGCAACATAGGAAGGGAGGAGGGGTCCAGGAGGACGATAATCTCACCAAGAACGCAACTATGGGGTCGTTGGCGCGAGGGGAGGTCGGACGGCATCGGAAACTTCGACGAAAGCGGCGGCCGGAGTTGAAGAAGATGGACCGATGCCATCGATTCGTAGCGCCCCAGCTTGGTTCCTTCTGCGAGCTGATAGAGGAGATCATGGCGGTGCTCTAGGGCTTCTTAGAGAGGCGAGGGAAGGCGCGGAATGGCGGGGAACATCGGCGACCTCCGGGTAGGGTTTAGGGCCTCACACGGGGGAGAGAAGAGAGCACTAGAGAGGGGAGAGAGAAACACATGGGAATAGGGACACGGCGCGGTGGTCTTATCCTATCCCGTAGGCGGCGGGGCAAGCATCTTGGCACATCGGCGCGGCGGACGGCGACGGTGACAACACCGAGCTGGTGGGCGTTGGCAGCAAAGACGACGAACGAGACAGAAAGTTGAAGGGGTATGGGCCGATGGCGGGCTGTGGCTGGGCCGAGGTGGGCCGGCTACGGGCGCACTGGGCGGCAGGGAATGGAGATAAGGGAGGTGGGCTAGCTGTGCTGCGGCCTGGTTAGCTCACCTGTCTATTTTTTTCTTCTCAATTCCTTTTTCCTTTTCTGTTTTTTTTTCTGTTTGTACTTTCAAATCCAAAACTGTTTTGAGTATTTCAAAAATACCAGGGCTTTTATTAAACATAGTAAAATAGTGTTGGTCCCTTCTCAATACCATTTGAATGCTTTCAATTAGAGTGAGAAAGTAGGGTTTAGGGTTTTACTTAAATTTTCTTCAATGCACATTTTAAGGCATGATGCTTATGAATGCACAAACAAACCCTAAATAGTAATTAGCTAAAACTTGGGTGTTACAGCATGCGCGCGAGAAACGACAGCATCGCCATTAGCCAAAATTGAGCGACGCAAGGAGGAAGGAAAAGCTAGATCGCAAAAAACACAGAAGGCAAAGGAGGCACACGCGAGGAGGAAGATGAAGTGGAGAGGCCACTCCTCCTCGTGGCCCTATTTATCACCATGGGGCACAACCGTCTCCCCTGCTCCCCTATGATACTTGGCAGGGAAATGGTTCCCCTCCTGTGATGGTTCGGCTATAATCATTTGTGCCGGCGTAATCGCGCGCAAAAGATCTGCGGGGGTTACTGCAGGAGACGAGGCGTGCGCACGCACCCCAAGAAACCGTAGCAGCCAAGCATGCGCGCAGTTACCAAAAAACTGACGCCACGACACCAAAAGTCAAACAAACGCGACATGCACTAGTTGCAGTTTACGCAAGCACCAAACTCATCAACATACATTTCGTTTCTAGTTGCACCAGCCGATCGCTTCCTTCGCTGTTTACACCCAGTGGATGGCCACCGACCCTGTAGCCGGTCGAATCCAGCCGGAAAGCACGAACCAACCTGTAGCCGGATTTCATCATCAAAAACTTCAACCCAACCAAAGGATCTCGCAAGAACTTCCCCACAGGAAAATTCCTAATGCGCTCGAGTACTAGTGTCGGGGGGATGACCCCAGATGGGGCAAGACAGGTCTAATCAAGCCGGCTCCAGAAGCTATCGGCCGGCTGGCTGCTAAATAGAAGAACTCCAGCCGGATGGCTGGTTCTATCCGGTTAGACCCTAAAGCTTTCCCGGCTGGCCCGTCTAGCTGGATATCCAAAAGAACCAGATGCGCAGACGTTTCCACCCACCGCCTCATATTCGATGGAGGATGTAGAGGGGTGATGCTCCTTGCGAGGTATGCCTCCGGCCCCTCCCGTCAACAGACAGGCTGGCGTGCATCCCTGACCGGCACTACCAGACAAAGATAAAGCGAAGCTGTCGGCTGACCGCTAAAGAAGCCTCGGGTGATCGTTAAAGCGGAGGATGATGCCTAAAGGATGGCACTGGGCCACTGTAGCGCCGTCCACCAATGTACTGGAGGCTGACTGGGTCCTGGTCCACCGTCTAGGGCCCTGCAGCTGGCCCGCCTTGTAAAACTAATGTCCAAACAGTAAACCCTAGAGCCCACATTGTAATCTACCTCTCCCATCCAGTATATAAGGAAGGGTAGAGCTAGGGTTCTAGGTAAGATACACATTTAGTAGAGAATTCCCCTAGATCATAGTCTTCCTCTAGCCTCCGATAGTTTCTAAGGAAACAGCTCCAGGAGCACTTGTATTGGGTGTTCGTCCCATCATAGTAGATCTTGCAGGAGTAGCAGTGTTACCTCATCGAGAGGGCCCCGAACCTGGGTATGTATGTTGGGCCACGCAGAGATCTAGATGAGGTAGAAGGCCACGAGGATTACCACTAGACGCGAGGTTGTGGATTACTGATGAAGCGCATTAGTTGATGCATTGCAGTCCCCACGATCTGATCTGATCATGATCGTCCTGGTGCTGATCGTACATCACCTCTGCTAGTATCCACACATAAAGGAGGACCACCGGCGGCGAACTGCTAGGTTCGATACGATGGCTAGACTGATGTGGAGCTAGGGTTTCCAAGACATGGAATAATGTAACCGTTAAATGTTATGGGTTTCTGCGCCCCACTATATATAGGGAGTGAAAGTGGGCTCCACTCACTCGTGGCCCATTCACTAAAGCCCATATAATATTAGTCACCGTGAGTCCGACTCACTGATTCAGTCCAAATACGACTCGGGTCCAACCCAACTACATTTCTGGTTCAAATCCAATCTGAGCTTGCTCCTTCTCTTAAGTGTGTGACCCTGCAGGCTCATTGTATCTTGGACACGATTGGAGTCCGACTCTGAATCGATCAATCATTAGCGGATCCTAACAGAACATGACGACTCCCAAGTACCAAAGAGTCATGATGACGTTCCTTTCCAATGTGACTTGCGTCTGAGTCCCTTTTGCCTCACGATATGCCTTCTCAGACTATAGGGACATAATTGTCATCCCTTAAATAGTCCGACTCTCTTCTCGATCCAAGATAAGTGATTCATCCTACTAACACTTAGTCCATCACCTCAGTTAATACTTAACCGAGTCGTGCATGGCCATGCTTTCCAAATAATATCATTCGAGAGGGCCTAGAGAATATCTCTCCAAGTGGAGGGAATATTCCCAATAGTCTCCAAGTCGAACGAAGTTAGGAGTCGATGATCATGGAGCCTCTTCATGCGTTTCCAACTTATATGACAAAGACAATAGTGCCAAAAGTAACTCACCATCAAGATTCAAAATAAATAATCCATCATGGACGTGTGCAAAGCCGTGTAGCATATCTTTCAAATATAAAGAACAACCATTATTCGTGATATTGGAGTCATAGCCTTGCCTCATCAAACATGAAGCATAAATAATGTTTCGAATGAGCACTGGAACATAATAACAATTATTCAGTTCCACAATGAATCATGACGGTAAATGAAGTTGCATCCTGCCGACTTCTAACGCAGTGACTCTCGCTTTGTTGCCGACTCGAATGTCAACCTCGCCTCTAGCTACACTCCTAGTTCTTACCAGTCCCTACAACGAGTTGTAGATGTGAATACCTGATCTGGTATCATATACCCAAGAACTACTAGGTGCATCTGCAAGATAGATGTATATAACATTGCAAACAAGTGTACCTGAGTTGGAAGTCATACCTCCACTCTTGTCTTTGTTGGCCAAATACTTGTTGTAGTTCCTGTTCCAGTGGCCATCCGCCTTGTTGTAGAAGCAAGTGGATCCGGCTGAAAGTGATGGCTTAGTCCCTAGGAAGCACTTGGGACCGGGTCCTGAGCCTGCTTTCCTCCCGACTTATCCTTCTTCTTAGTCCAAGAACTCTTCTTGAACATAGCCTTATTCTGCACCATCAACACTTGACTGGCACCCTTCTTGAGATCCGCCTCTGCCTGCTTGAGCATCCCATGCAATTCAATGAGCTTCTTATCCATACTATGCATGTGGTAGTTCGATATGAACTGACCATATGCACTAGGAAGAGAGTTCAGAATTATATTTGTAGTGAACTCTTCGCTAATGGGGTAGCCAAACCTCTCCAGCGACTACACGGAACCAACCATTTTGATCACATGCGGACTCATTGGATCACCGTCCTTAATCTTGCAACTCAGCAAAGCCTGAGAGACTTGATACCTATCAGTCTTCGCCTGAGCCTGGAACATACTTTCGAGGCTTTCGATCATATCGTAGGCCTCAACATTCTCGAACTTCTTTTGCATGTCCGATTCCATGTGAGCAAACATAATACAACTAATATCCATGGAATCATCCTTAGCCTGACGGTAGGCATTGGTGGCAGTGACAGTCGCATTCTCATTCGGAACATCTCGAAGCGTGTTGTCTAGGACATGGTCCTTCTCTTCTTGTTTGAGAATAATTCTCAGACTTCAATACCAGTTGGTAAAATTAGTTTCGTTCAGTGTATCTTTCTCAATAATGGTTATCAAAGAAAAACCGAATATCTTAGGGTGACTGTTACTAGGTGCCATGATCTACAGCAGAAAATATGAAAAACACTTAAGACATGTATTCATAAAAGAGCAAGCATATTAAACACTAATATTTATGCTCCCACTAGAACCAACACCCCTCTGATGTTTACTTAGTGATTCAGAATCCTAGATAAGCAAGTGGGCTAGTGAGCTTTAGCATCACCGCTAGATGCCAAGTGATCTAGGTAGAAAACTCCTTGTCAATCGCATCTCATATGACTAATGTTGGTCAGGTGGCATCACATGCCCGGCTCCCGTCAGACTTTTCCCCGAGTCCCACAACCGTTGTGATAGACCCGTTGAGCTTACCGAGTGTTTCCGCAGTAAGAGTCCGACTCAAACCCACCTAGTCAGAAAGAATTGGCAGCATCTCAATTTTATGAGCCCACTACCAAAAATGTCTGACTTGTGATGGTGCAAACACTGGAGGGAAAACCGACTAGACCTTCTTTGAGGGATTAAATTTGACTGACTATCCAATAGAGTTAAAATAGAGACATATCAACTAACACAAAACAAAGCAATTATAATGTAGAATGGTATGGCTCTATTCATGGCGATCTCCATCTCCACAAAGCCTATAATCTGACTCGTGCCAACTATCATCACTTGTCATCTTACTCTAGGTCGTCAACATGTACACCGACTTGCATGCCATTCGGGTTCTCCAAACAGCTACACTAGCTTAGTAAAGTAAATTACATAGACAATCCGACACGCAGGTCGTTATATAATAAAATAACAGCACCTAGGCTCCAGTCGGCTGACAAAACCGTGATTCGGAGATCACGTATGGATTACACACATAAATCACATGCACATGAACCATACCATTCACAACTTCCTGCAAAAGCAAGTTATGCATAGATGCGATACGTACCGGCGTTGTGAAACTCACAACGACATCTAAGGCGCTACGACAGGGTGAAGCCGGTAGTCCCGACAATTTTTCTGAAAATGTAGATCTCATCTACAATCCGGACATGGATTCTGATCATTGATCTAATTCGATCAAACTCTTTTGACATTCGATCACCGCTTCTGGATTTACGTGCCATAGTCTACCCCGATGGTGGAAACCGACCGGTAGGGGTATGTCATTCCACGACCTCAGTAGTATGATCATGGAAATTAGATATACCATTCCCCGAGTACAATTTATCCAATCAACCTTGTACAAAAACAATCTATCTCATAGAACGACCACCAAAACAGCATATAGATCCAATCTACAGCTAACCACATATCACATATGCGAGATCTCGAGCCTAAAACAAGAAGCTATCGCTCTGATACCACAGTTGGGCCATGCAGAGATAAAACAATTTATTTCCTCTAACATGGTGATCCCAAGATCTAGCTGAGGTAGAAGGCCACGAGGATTACCACTAGATGCGCGGTTGCGAATTACTGATGAAGCGCGTCAGTTGATGCAGTGCATTCCTCATGATCTGATCTGATCACAATTGTCCTGGTGCTGATTCTACAACATCTCTGCTGGTATCCACACGGACAAGGAGGAGCACCGGCGGCGAACTGCTTGGTTTGATACGACGACTGGACTATTGTGGAGCTAGGTTTTCCAATGCATGGAATAACCAAACCGTTAACCCTTATGGGTTTTTGCAGCCCACTATATATAGGGAGTGAAAGTGGGATCCACTCACTTGTGGCCCATTCACTAAAGCCCATATAATATTAGTCACCGTGAGTCCGACTCACTAATTCAGTCCAAATACGACTCGGGTCCAACCCAAGTACATTTCTGGTTCAAATCCAATCCGAGCTTGCTCCTTCTCTTAAGTGTGTGACCCTGCAGGCTCATTGTATCTTGGACACGATTGGAGTCCGAATCTGAATCGATTAATCATTAGCGGCTCCTAACAGAACATGACGACTCCCAAGTACCAAAGAGTCATGATGACGTTCCTTTCCAATGTGACTTGCGTCTAAGTCCCTTTTGCCTCACGATATGCCTTGTCAGACTATAGGGACATAATTGTCATCCCTTAAATAGTCCGACTCTCTTCTCGATCCAAGATAAGTGATTCATCCTACTAACACTTAGTCCATCACCTCGGTTAACACTTAACCGAGTCGTGCATGGCCATGCTTTCCAAATCATATCATTCGAGAGGGCCTAGAGAATATCTCTCCAAGTGGAGGGGCAAAATCCCAGATTGTTTATTCATATCACGCAGCTTGATTCTCAGTCGACCCGAACTCTCCTTTATAACCACCCAGTTACGGATCAACGTTTGACAGAACCTAAGTCGGTGATCCTCAATCGGACTGTGCAACAACCTCAGGTCTAAGGATTACATTGATTGAGATATACAAATGACAACTTGTTTGTTGTACCTCAATATGGGTCAATCCGACTCACTAAACTCTTTAGCTGAATCTGTGTAAGTTTTAATAGAATCTCCATGCCCATGAAAAGTGGAACCGAGTCATCAGCCGACTTTCACATTGGTCTAATTTTGTAGTGACCTTGGATCAATAAAGATCCTAAGTCCCTGTGATTTACATGTTAGTCCCTGGATCAATAGCTAGCACTCACAGTCGATGAATATCATGTAAAACACAAAGTCATTATTACACGGAGAATCCAGAGTATGAATTTATTACAAATTTTCTTAGCATTAAGCTAGCTCAAATAACAGCGGAAACATTAAAGCAGCTTGAGTCCACCAACGCCCCAGGCTTGTCTAGTGTAGACTCGCGATCCCTACACACCTTTCAATCTTCGGATTCTGCACATAAGACGTGCAGCCAACAAGTTGGGTCAATACTTTGAATGTATTGGCACATTACACCAAGGAAAGAAAAGACTATCTCTACATGCACGGCTAGTTTAGGATGTAGAGTTCATTTGCTCAAAGATAGTTTTCTTAAGTATAGAGAAGAAGAGAAGATTTTCCCTACTTTGTAAACTTTTGTTTAAGTAATATATGGTCGAATGGCACAAGAGGATATTACTCACCAAGTTTCCAAACAACCTAACACTTGTATATTACTCACCAAGTTCCCAAAACCCTCCCAATAGAGATATGACTCACGCCTTGGGTTTTTAGAAAACTTTAAGTTTTGAAAGAGAGAGAGGAAGATCCTTCAGAGGCTCCATCCTTCAGATGCTCAATGTTGTTCTATTTCCATGAACACGGCTGATCGATCAGATTGCAATACTCTCGAGAGTTTGTGCACTTTACCCACAATCCACGATCAAGTCCTTTAACAGACAAGACCATGGCGAGGCTTTCCCTTAGTATCCCCGCTACCTTCTAGATCCAACCGTGCCAAGAACCTCCAAATGTTGGTACCCAGGTGAGGTTTCCCACTAAGTACTAGGCCAAGACAGAGCCCATATGTATTGTGGTTGCACTGGAAGCTTCTGAATTCTGAAACATGGCAGACTTATTTGATTCCTGGGCGGCCGTCCTCCACCAAAATCTCACTCGTTGACCCAACAACCAATCCAACGAGAAGAAAACTTAGTTTTATTTTGAAGTGGATTTCAGAAGAAAAGTTCGCTCAAGAGGGCCTTTATACTTATAAGAATTTCATTGTCTTTCGAACCCCCCAACGATACTTTACATATATATATAGCATAGCAAGCAATACGTAGCAAAACAGGGGAACCTATTAGGAAGGGAAAATCCTAAGTATAGAACTACTCGTGGCATACTAAAAAATCATCGCACTTGCAAAATAATACCAAGGAAAAATTCTACTAGAACATCCTACACATGCATACTACAGAATTTTGAAGATCACATGCATAGAATCAAATCTGGGACAAAAGATATGAACAAGTGGTGTAACTTTCCTTGATCCGAGCAGCACTCTACACAATAGCACTCCTCAGCGCACTCCGAACAATCTAACGATACACAAACATAGATCTAATCACAACTTGCACAAAATATGCCACCGAGATAATATGCATGCATACAACATGGTACTTATGCAAGATTTGTTTTCTAATTTGACCAAGGTAGTCTAATTGGATTGCAATTGTGTTAGGGATGTTATTAGTATTGATTTCCCACTGGTTTAAACAAATTTGGGTCTCTAATTCTTGGGCTCACTAGAACATCGAACCATCTAATTAGCCCCAAATCAGATCTAATGCTCTTAAGCAAGGTTCTATAATTTTGTTCAGTAGGTACTATAAAAACAAAGTCAACGCAACAAGAATTAACTGAAACGGGGTTTTAATTATTTTTTTATGGATTAAACACTCTAATCTAGAGATTAATTTATACACAAAAAAACTTACTGCAAACTTGTAATATTATTACAGATCCGTGTTCTACACAATTTTGTGAATCCAACGGTATATTATACTCAAAATTTTGCCAAGTATTTGATTTTCTATGAATTTCGCAAGAATTACCGCAATCTGCCAAAATAAAACTATACTGAACTTAATCTAACCCTAATCACCACGTGTCACGATGTTACTGGGCGCCGCGGCCATGGCTGAGTCAGCGCTGACGCGCACGCGCGTGCCACGCGGCACAACGCCATTGGCCGGTACCGCTTCGGCGGTCCTTCTAATCTACCGCGTGGATTCAAGATCGGACGGCTAGGGTATGCACGACTTAGAGGGCGGTGGTGACGTCGGTGTTGACGGCGGCGGGCTCCGACGAGCAATTCCGGCGGCCCTGGCGCTCCTGCGAGGGGGAAAACAAGTTAGAAGATGTGGCATTGCACGAGGATTCGAGCCCAGGTGATTAAGGGGAAAGGGGGAGGCAGGGTTGTCGACCCCAAGATCGACCTGAGCTTGGTAATGGCGATGGCGGCGAGATTGGAAGAAACGAAGCGGCGGCTAGGGTTTGCACGAAAAAAAATTTAACGAGGCGAGGCCAAGGGTTGCGGGGGTTATATGGAGGCAGAATCTTGGGCGAGGGGCTAGGATCGGCCACGGATCCTACCGGATTCCGTTCGAAAACGTGCTGCAGGCGGACTCCAGCTCGAGGTAGGGGACGAACGGGTGGGTCCCGCGTGTCGGTGGCGGAGAGGGAAGTGGGCTGGCGCGAGGTGCGTTGGCTAGTTAGCTGTCGCGCGGGCGCAGGTGGGCTAGCGCGAGGCGTAGGTGGGCTGGCGCAGCCGGCCCAGCTAGGTTAGGCCGTTGCTTCTCCTTTTTTTCTATTCCCTAATTTTTTCCATTTTCTGTTTTAATAAAACCTCAATAACTTTTGCATAGCAAATCCAAACTTAGTAAAACTTGTTTCCAAATTTTTGTAACAATGAGGTGGTCATCATAGAGTCACAGATTAATATTTTTACAAAGCTTTTAGAAGGGTCAAGCATGATTACATCATTATTGCTCACATAGGGGAATCTTTGTTAGGGTTTTGGTAGGTTTTGATGTTAGGGTTTTGTTGCAACTTCATTTGTAGGATGATGCATGCTTCTAATAACATCCTATTAAAAAATCTGGGATGTTACAAACCTAGCCCTCTTAAGAAGAATCTCGTCCCCGAGATTCGGGCTGGCTAGCAAATAGGTGTGGGTGTTCTGCCTTCAAATCTTCTTCACGTTCCCACGTGGCTTCTTCCTCGGAATGGTGGTTCCATTGGACTTTGCAGAATCTGATAGTCATGGTACGGGTAGTCCTTTCGTCCATTTCCAAAAAAATTATTGGCTTCTCCTCATAAGTAAGGTCATTCTACAATTGAACCTCATCCAGGGGAACGGTATCTCTTAGCAGTGTTTCGGCTATTTCTGGGCGGCACTTCTTTAGTTGTGACACGTGAAACACATCATGAACTGTCAGTCCGTCTGGTAACTCCAACTGATAAGCAACTTCACCTCTACGGGCCAGAACCTTATATGGTCCTATGAATCGTGGGGCTAACTTACCCTTGATTCCAAACCTCTTAACTCCTCGCAGTGGTGAAACTCGAAGATACGCACGGTCCCCTATTTTATAAGCCACATCTCTGCGTTTCGAATCAGCATAACTCTTTTGTCGGGATTGGGCTACCTTTAGCCTATCATGAATTTGTCGTACCTTTTCTTCGGCATCCTTTATCAATTCAGGCCCAAAAAGACTACGTTCACCAACTCCACTCCATAACAACGATGTACTACACTTCCTACCATACAGAACTTCAAATGGAGCCATCTTGATACTTGTCTGGTAGCTGTTGTTGTATGAGAACTCAGCATATGGCAGGTTATCATCCCAACTAGATCCATAGTCTAGTGCGCAAGCTCTCAACATATCTTCCAGAATCTGGTTCACCCTTTCCGTTTGGCCATCTGTTTGAGGGTGGAAAGCAGTACTGAATTCTAGTCTGATTCCAAGAGACTCATGTAACTGTCGCCCAAATGTTGAAGTGAACTGGGTGGCTCTATCTGATACGATTCCCTTAGGGACACCATAAAGACTTACAATCCTTAACATATATATCTTGGCAAGCTTAGCACTTGTATATGTGGTCTTTACGGGGATGAAGCGAGCCACCTTGGTAAATTGGTCCACCACTACCCAGATAGAATCAAATCTTGAACGTGTCCGGGGAAATCCCGTGATAAAGTCCATGCCTACCTTGTCCCATTTCTAGTCTGGTATGGGTAGTGGTTGGAGTAGTCCGGCTGGTTTCTGATGCTCGGCCTTAACTCTATTGCATACGTCACATAGAGAAATATACTCGGCAATTTCTCTTTTTAGGTTATTCCACCAAAATCTGTCCTTCACATCCATGTACATCTTCATGTTACCTGGATGAATTGAGTAAGGTGAATCGTGAGCTTCTTGTAAAATCAACTTCCTGATATCGGGGTCATTGGGAACGCACAAATGCTTCCCATACCAAAGGGTTCCTTGTTCGTCAGACGAAATTCTTTTGTCTTTCCTTCACTTATTTTGACTCTTATTTCATCCAACTCTTTATCTCCCTTTTGTGCTTCCTTGATTCTCTCTTGGAAAGTAGACACTATTTCCATAGTTGCTACGTCTCCTTTCGGAATTATTTCTAGCCTGAGATCCTTGAATTGCTTGCATAAATCCTCTAGAAGTTCCCCTGCGGTAAGTCCATTCACATAAACCTTACGACTTAAGGCATCGGCCACCACGTTTGCCTTTCCGGGTGGTACTGTAAATCTAAGTCATAATCCTTAATCAGTTCAAGCCATCTTCTTTGCGTCATATTCAACTCCTTTTGGGTGAAGATGTATTTCAAACTCTTATGATATGTGAACAGATCACAATGTTTGCCCATGAGGTAGTGTCTCCATACCTTGAGTGCATGTACCATAGACGCAAGTTCCAAAACATGTGTGGGGTAGTTGTGTTCGTGGTTCTTAAGTAGTCGAGAGGCATAGGATACAACTTTCCCATCTTTCATCAATACACTTCGAAGTCCTTGTCGAGAAGCGTCACAATAGACTTGAAAATCCTTTTGGATATCAGGCAGACACAGAACAGGTGTCGTTACGAGACGTTTCTTCAACTCTTGAAAACTTTCTTCACATGCCTCGGTCCATAGGAATTTATTTTCCTTATTCAATAGTTTCATCATGGGTTTTGCTATTTTGGAAAAGTTTTCAATGAACCTCCGGTAATATCCTGCGAGGCCCAAGAAACTCCTAATGTCCCCCACATTCTTGGGTGACTACCATTCCGTTACGGAAGCTACCTTACTGGGTTCTACGGCAACTCCTTTTTCCGACACAACATGACCAAGGAATCCTACTTCCTTTAACCAGAATTCGCATTTGCTGAATTTGGCATACAACTTGTGTTCCCTTAGTTTCTCCATAATTAGGCGCAGATGTTTTTCATGTTCCTTCTCATCCTTGGAGTATATGAGTATAACATCTATGAAGACCATGATAAACTTGTCCAAATATTCCATGAACACCTTGTTCATCATGGTCATGAAGTATGCCGGGGCATTGGTTAGACCAAACGACATCACCGTGTACTCCTACAATCTGTATCTCATGGTGAAGGTTGTTTTGGGCACATCCTGTTCTCAAAATTTTAGCTGAAAGTAGCCTTGTCACAGATCGATCTTTGATAAAACACTGGCTCCCTTTAACTGGTCAAACAAGTCATTGATGTTAGGCAGAGGGTACTTGTTCTTGATGGTCACTTTGTTCAACGAGCGGTAGTCCACAACCAGCCTCTTGGTTTTATCCTTATTTTCCACGAATAGGACAAGTGCTCCCCAAGACGACGCGCTGGGTTGAATGAATCCCTTGTCCAATTGTTACCTAAGCTGATTATTGAGTTCCTTCAACTCGTCCACATCCATCTTGTACGGTCTCTTAGCTATCGGACCTGTGCCTGGCATCAAGTCAATGAGAAACTCGATATCATGGTCGGGAGGCATCCCAGGTAACTCTTCCAGAAAGACATCTGGGTATTTCTTCACAATAGGTACATCTTCCAAGATAACCCCCTTAAGAGAGTTCACCATGACTTCCTTAAGTGCGAAATTTGACCTCATACGAATCCTCGTCCCTTCCGGTGTTGTGAGCGTGACAGTCCTTTTGGGACAATCTATGACTCCTTCATATTCGGTCATCCAATTCATGCCCAAGATTATGTCTAATCCTTGTGACTCCAGAACTACTAGACTTGTGGGAAAGATGTGTGTCACAATCCTTAGTTCTAATCCTCGGCAACCAGAGTTTGCCACTATTTCTCCTCCAGGAGAACTTACCCTTAGAGGAGAGTTCATAGTCTCCATAGGTATCTTGCCTCTATCCACAAATACCCTTGATATGAATGAATGCGATGCTAAGGTATCAAAAAGAACAACAGCGGAAATAGAATTGAGCTTGAACTTACCAATCACGGAGTCTGGTGCATCACAAGCATCCTCCATAGAGACATGATTCATCGTGGCTTTGACAAATGGATTTGGCTTCTTCCCGTTTCCATTGCCATGGTTGTGTCCATTTCCATTCCCATTGCCATTGCCATTATTTTTCTCGGGGCAAGTGGTTGCGTAGTGCCCTGTCTTGTTGCACTTAAAGCATGTCACCTCACTGAGATCCTTTGCATTGCTGCCATCCCCATTGCGGTTTTTATGCCCATTGTGTTTGTGGCCGCCATGGTGATGACCGTTATGGTTGTGGCCATTATTGTTATAAGGTGGTGGTGAGGAAGTGCGCTGCTTCTGGTACGGAACAGAGTGCTTGTGAGGGTAAGACTTCCTCTTGCGGTTTTCTATGCTCTTTCTTTTGGATTCAACCACAATGTCTTTGTCCAAGAGTTCCTAAAAGTTGTCAAATTTCTGAGCCACAAGCTGAATGGATATCTCATCATTGAGTCATCTTAAGAATTCCTCCTGCCTCTTGGCATCAGTGGAAACATCATCGGGTGCATAACGGGCTAGCTTGTTAAAAAGCTCACCATACTCGGTGACAGAACGGTGCAGCTGGTGTAGGTCGTGAAACTCGCGCCTTTTCAGAGTCATGACACCATCAGCCACATGATGAGTGCGAAAAGCTAACTCGAACTGATCCCAAGTGATAGCATAAATATCCTGGTGGGTGACTTGGTAGTTATCCCACCATTCTGCAGGAGGTCCTTCAAGCTGGTGCACGGCATAACGTACCCTGTCGGCTCCGACAGCCTGCACAGTGTCCAACTTCTTGTTAATTGTACGGAGCCAGTCATCTGCGATGATTGGTTCAGCGCTGCTAGTGAAGGTAGGTGGGTTCAACCTCAAAAACCGAGTCAAGCGATCCTGTTGAGGTGGTGGTGGAGGTGGCGGTGGTGGCGCGTTGTTGTTGTTGTTGTTGTTTTGCATGTTCTGAGTGAGAAGTTGGATTAGCTGGTTCTGAGTGGACAGAAGTTGTGCAATTTCTGGAGGAATTTCGATGTTCGCACGTCTTAGCGGCATCAGTGGGGTTTGAGAGACAAGTTAAGAAATAGACAGAAAGACTAAGTAGTAAACTCCTACCCTTATGAAAACACACAAGGCACACCAGACACAAAGCATAGACTTAACACAGAAATCATCCAAGTTTAACTAAACCAAATATGTCTTGGTATTTATTACAATTGCGAAATACGTTCTACTATAGAATTTAAAGGTGGTCCAACTACTACACATCTTCCACGCCTTCTTCTTCCTCGTCCTCGAACGAGTAGCCTTCCTGCTCTAGGGTTGTCTTGTATAGCTCCATCTCCTTTGTGGTGGCTTCAAGCTTCTCTTGGAGGTTCTTTATCTCATCCTGCAGCTTCTTGGTAGTGGCTTGTAGCTGCTCCTGAAGTCCCTCCTTCTCGCTTTGTAGCTCCTCCACCAGACTTGACTTCTTTGTGGCTTCAAGTTGATTTGCCAAGTCCCTCTTGGAAGCACGCACATCATTGATTATCTTGCAAAGGCCTTCGGTTTGCACTTCAGTTCCATCGATCTCCTACTTGAGTTCCCTAATCCTGTTCTTTTTATTTATCACCCTCTTCTCTTGGTTAGCGAACTTCTTCTCTTGGTCCTGGAACTTTATCTCTTGGAGCTTCATTGCCTCCTCCTGCTGCTTGATCATTTCCTCCTTCTCCTTGATGAGAGCGCATAGCTCATCGTTCCTTAACAACTCGAGGAAGCTACTTTTTTCGAGGTCATGGATGTGGCACTCCAAGTCTTGGTATTGGGTCCTTCGGCGCTTGGTAGAAGTACTTTCCTCAAAGGTTAACTCCATGGGAATTCATTCCTCATCTCGTCTTCCAAAGAGGCCGCCGCAGTGTCCTTGGAGAGCCTCATGACGGCGTCCGCACAGGAGACCAATGAGCTGCTGCAAGCTGATGCTAAGGGCCTTCTCCTTGGAGTCGCTAACAATGTGGATTGCTATGTATTCCTCCGGGTTCTTGCCTCGCTCTTGTCATGGCTAGATGACTTCGACTCCCCAACAGCCGTCCTTGTGGAGTTTCTTCATTGTGCTTCCCTGGATTGTTGGCAGGGGAAGGTCCAAACGCGTGAGAAGGTCCATGAGTCATCCACCAAAGCGAAGGGGCTCGATGTCCGCGACGGTGTCGTAGAGGAAGCTTGTCATCCTTAAGTTAGAATAGTGAAGATTAGATACTTGAACAAGTAGAGGAAACCAAGTACTAGAAGTGCGAAAAATAACTTAGAAGGAAAAGCAAGTAAGGCACATATGTTAAAGGTGGTTCCAATCCTAGGGTCACGTCCTACAGGCAACGATGTGCTCTGATACCATCTGTAGTGACCTTGGATCAATAATGATCCTAAGTCCCTGTGATTTACATGCTAGTACCTGGATCAATAGCTAGCACTCACAGTCGATGAATATCATGTAAAACACAAAGTCATTATTACATGGAGAATCCAGAGTATGAATTTATTACAAATTTTCTTAGCATTAAAATAGCTCAAATAACAGCGGAAACATAAAAGCAGCTTGAGTCCATCAATGCCCTAGGCTTGTCGAGTGTAGACTCGCGATCCCTACGCACCTTTCAATCATCGGATTCTGCACATAAGACGTGCAGCCAACAAGTTGGGTCAATACTTTGAATGTATTGGCAAATTACACCAAGGAAAGAAAATACTATCTCTACATGCAAGGCTAGTTTAGGCTATAGAGTTCATTTGCTCAAAGCTAGTTTTCTTAAGTATATAGAAGAAGAGAAGATTTTCCCTACTTTGTAAACTTTTGTTTAAGTAATATATGGTCGAATGGCACACGAGGATATTACTCACCAAGTGTCCAAACAACCTAACACTTGGATATTACTCACCAAGTTCCCAAAACCCTCCAATAGCGATATGACTCACGCCTTGGGTTTTTAGAAAACTTTAAGTTTTGAAAGAGAGAGAGGAAGATACTTCAAAGGCTCCATCCTTCATATGCTCAATGTTGTTCTATTTCCGTGAACACGGTTGATCGATCAGATTGCAATACTCTCGAGAGTTTGTGCACTTTACCCACAATCCACGATCAAGTCCTTTAACAGACAAGACCATGGTGAGGCTTTCCCTTAGTACCCCTCTACCTTGTGGATCCAACCGTGCCAAGAACCTCCAAATGTTGGTACCCATGTGAGGTTTCCAACTAAGTACCAGGCCAAGACAGAGCCCATATGTATTGTGGTTGCACTGGAAGCTTCTGAATTCTGAAACATGGCAGACTTGTTTGATTCCTTGGCGACCGTCCTCCACCAAAATCTCACTCGTTGACCCGACAACCAATCCGCCCAGAAGAAAACTTAGTTTTATTTTGAAGTGGATTTGAGAAGAAAAGTTCGCGCAAGAGAGCCTTTATACTTATAAGAATTTCATTGTCTTTCGAACCCCCCAACGATACTTTACATATATATATATCATAGTAAGCAATACGTAGCAAAACAGGGGAACCTATTAGGAAGGGACAATCCTAAGTATAGAACTACTCGTGGCATACTAAAAAATCATCCCACTTGCAAAATAATACCAAGGAAAAATTCTACTAGAACATCCTACACATGCATACTACAGAATTTTGAAGATCACATGCATATAATCAAAACTTGGACAAAAGATATGAACAAGTGGTGTAACTTGCCTTGATCCGAGCAGCACTCTACACAATAGCACTCCTCAGCGCACTCCGAACAATCTAACGATACACAAACATAGATCTATTAACAACTTGCACAAAATATGCCACAGAGATAATATGCATGCATGCACCATGGTACTTATGCAAGATTTGTTTTCTAATTTGACCAAGGTAGTCTAATTGGATTGCAATTGTGTTAGGGATGTTATTAGTATTGATTTCCCACGGGTTTAAAAAAATTTGGGTCTTATTCTAATTCTTGGGCTCACTAGAAGATCCAACCATCTAATTAGCCCCAAATCATATCTAATGCTCTTAAGCAAGGTTCTATAATTTTTTTCAGTAGGTATTGTAAAAACAAAGTCAACGCGACAAGAATTAACTGAAACGGGGTTTTAATTATTTTTCTATGGATTAAACAGTCTAATCTAGAGATTAATTTCTACACAGAAAAAATTACTACAAACTTGTAATATTATTACAGATCTGTGTTCTACACAATTTTGTGAATCCAACGGTATTTTATACTCAAAGTTTTGCCAAGTATTTGATTTTCTATGAATTTCGCAAGAATTAACGCAATCTGCCAAAATAAAACTATACCGAACTTAATCTAACCCTTATCGCAACGTGTCACAATGTTACTGGGCGCCGCGGCCATGGCTGAGTCAGTGCTAACGCGCACGCGCGTGCCACACAGAACAACATCATTGTCCGGTATCGCTTCGGCGGTCCTTCTAATCTACCGCGTGGATTCAAGATCGGACGGCTAGGGTCTGCGTGACTTACAGGGCGGTGGTGACGTCGGTGTTGACGGCGGCGGGCGGCAGTGGCAGCAGCGGGCTCCGACGAGCAATTCCCGCGGCCCTGGTGCTCCTGCAAGGGGGGAAACAAGTTAGAAGATGCGGCGTTGCACGAGGATTCGAGCACATGTGATAAAGGGGAAAGGGGGAGGCAGGGTGTCGACCCCAGGCTCGACCTAAGCTCGGTAATGGCGATGGTGGCGAGATTGGAAGAAACGAAGCGGCGGCTAGGGTTTGCATGAATTTTTTTTGAACGAGGCGAGGTCGAGGGTTGCGGGGGTTATATGGGGCGGAATCTTGGGCGAGGGGCTAGGATCGTCCGCGGATCCTACCGGATTCCGTTCGAAAACGTGATGCCAGCGGACTCCAGCTCGAGGTAGGGGACGAACGGGCGGGTCCCGCGTGTCGGTGCCGGAGAGGGAAGTGGGCTGGCGCGAGGTGCGTTGGCTAGTTAGCTGTCGCGCGGGCGCAGGTGGGCTGGCGCGAGGCGCGGGTGGGCTGGCGCGAGGCGCGGGTGGGCTGGCGCAGCCGGCCCAGCTAGGTTAGGCCGTTGCTTCTCCTTTTTTTTTATTCCCTATTTTTTCCATTTTCTGTTTTAATAAAACCTCAATAACTTTTGCATAGCAAATCCAAAATTAGTGAAACTTGTTTCCAATTTTTTCTAAAAATGAGGTGGTCATCATAGAGTCACAGATTAATAATTTTACAAACCTTTTAGAAGGGTCAAGCATGATTACATAATTATTGCTCACATAGGGGAATCTTTGTTAGGGTTTTGGTAGGTTTTGATGTTAGGGTTTTGTTGCAACTTCATTTGTAGGATGCAATGATGCATGGATGATGCATGCTTCTAATAACATCCTATTATAAAATCTGGGATGTTACAAACCTACCCCCCTTAAGAATAATCTTGTCCCCGAGATTCGGGCTGGCTAGCAAATAGGTGTGGGTGTTCTTCCTTCAAATCTTCTTCACGTTCCCACGTGGCTTCTTCCTCAGAATGGTGGTTCCATTGTACTTTGCAGAATCTGTTAGTCATGGTATGGGTAGTCCTTTCAGCCGTTTCCAAAATTTTGATTGGCTTCTCCTCATAAGTAAGGTCATTCTCCAATTGAACCTCATCCAGGGGAACAGTATCTCTTAGCGGTGTTTCGGCCATTTCTGGGTGGCACTTCTTTAGTTGTGACACGTGAAACACATCATGAACTGTCAGTCTGTCTGGTAACTCCAACTGATAAGCAACTTCACCTCTACGGGCCATAACCTTATATGGTCCTATGAATCGAGGGGCTAACTTACCCTTGATTCCAAACCTCTTAACTCCTCGCAGTGGTGAAACTCGGAGATATGCATGGTCCCCTATTTTATAAGCCACATCTCTACGTTTGGAATCATCATAACTCTTTGGTTGGGATTGGGCTACCTTTAGCCTATCCTGAATCTGTCGTACCTTTTCTTCGGCATCCTTTATCAATTCAGGCCCAAAAAGACTACGTTCACCAACTCCACTCCATAACAACGGAGTCCTACACTTCCTGCCATACAGAACTTCAAATGGAGCCATCTTGATACTTGTTTGGTAGCTGTTGTTGTATGAGAAATCAGCATATGGCAGGTTAATCCATAGTCTAGTGCGCAAGCTCTCAACATATCTTCCAGAATCTGGTTCACCCTTTCCGTTTGGCCATCTGTTTGAGGGTGGAAAGTAGTATTGAATTCTAGTCTGGTTCCAAGAGACTCATGTAACAGGCGCCAAAACTTTGAAGTGAACTGGGTGCCTCTATCTGATACGATTCCCTTAGGGACACCATGCAGACTTACAATCCTTGACATATATATCTTGGCAAGCTTAGCACTTGTATATGTGGTCTTTACGGGGATGAAGTGAGCCACCTTGGTAAAGTGGTCCACCACTACCCAGCTAGAATCAAATCCTGAACGTGTCCGGGGAAATCCCGTGATAAAGTCCATACCTACCTTGTCCCATTTCCAGTCTGGTATGGGTAGTGGTTGCAGTAATCCGGCCGGTTTCTGATGCTCGGCCTTAACTCTATTGCATACGTCACATAGAGAAATATACTCGGCAATTTCTCTTTTTAGGTTATTCCACCAAAATATGTCCTTCACATCCATGTACATCTTCGTGTTACCTGGATGAATTGAGTAAGGTGAATCATGAGCTTCTTGTAAAATCAACTTCCTGATATCGGGGCCATTGGGAACGCACAATCTCTTCCCATACCAAAGGGTTCCTTGTTCATCCAGACGAAATTCTTTTGTCTTTCCTTCACTTATTTTGACTCTTATTTCATCCAACTCTTTATCTCCCTTTTGTGCTTCCTTGATTCTTTCTTGGAAAGTAGACACTATTTCCATAGTTGCTACGTGTCCTTTCGGAACTATTTCTAGCCTGAGATCCTTGAATTGCTTGCATAAATCCTCTGGAAGTTTCCCTACGGTAAGCCCATTCACATAAACCTTACGACTTAAGGCATCGGCCACCACATTTGCCCTTCCGGGGTGGTACTGTAAATCTAAGTCATAATCCTTAATCAGTTCAAGCCATCTTCTTTGCCTCATATTCAACTCCGTTTGGGTGAATATGTATTTCAAACTCTTATGATCTGTAAACACATCACAATGTTCGCCCATGAGGTAGTGTCTCCATACATTGAGTGCATGTACCACAGACGCAAGTTCCAAATCATGTGTGGGGTAGTTGTGTTCGTGGTTCTTAAGTTGTCGAGAGGCATAGGATACCAATTTCCCATCTTGCACCAATACACTTCCAAGTCCTTGTCGAGAAGCGTCACAATAGACTTGAAAATCCTTTTGGATATCAGGCAGACACAGAACAGGTGCCGTTACGAGACATTTCGTCAACTTTTGAAAACTTGCTTCACATGCCTCGGTCCATAGGAATTTCTTTTCCTTCTTCAATAGTTCCGTCATGGGTTTTGTTATTTTGGAAAAGTTTTCAATGAACCTCCGGTAATATCCTGCGAGGCCCAAGAAACTCCTAATGTCTCCCACATTCTTGGGTGACTCCCATTCCATTACAGAAACTACCTTACTGGGATCTACGGCAACTCCTTTTGCCAACACAACATGACCAAGAAATCCTACTTCCTTTAACCAGAATTCGCATTTGCTGAATTTGGCATACAACTTGTGTTCCCATAGTTTCTACATAATTAGGCGCAGATGTTTTTCATGTTCCTTCTCATCCTTGGAGTATATGAGTATATCATCTAGGAATACCACAATAAACTTGTCCAAATATTCCATGAACACCTTGTTCATCATGGTCATGAAGTATGCCGGGGCATTGGTTAGACAAAACGTGTAGAGGGAGTGTCCCAACCTTTACACAATATGAGGTGGAGTCCCCTGTGTTTACAATGCTAGTCCCGGGATCAATAGCTAGCATCCACAGTTATGATGTAATATCAAGAAACAAAGGTCATAATATAACTTTATAACCAGGAATAACATAATTTTATTACATCATACATAGCTCATTTGGCTATTACATTACATTGCAGCGGAATAACTATAATCATGGGGTCCTTCATCTTCAAAGTGCCACAGGCAGATGTTGGTTGTAGACTTTGTAATCCTAATCAATCAATCTTCACTAAAATCAATCAAACCTGCAACATTACAAGTTACAGCCACAAGGGTCAATAAATTTGAATTGTATTGGCAAGTTTCACTACTATGTGGAATATAAGTGGATCCTATCATTACATGCATATTTGGCTAAGTAGAGTTTTAGGCTCATTTGCATAAAGCAAAATTTATCCTATCTTTTCAAAATGGTTTTGTTTCCTTTGTCAAATCTCTTTATCAAAATCCCTTGAACTACTTGGTATCCCCCAAGTATTCAAGTCTTTGTCAAAAATCCCTTGAGCTACTTGGTAACCCCAAGTGCATCAAGTTTTATCAAAAAATCTCATGAGTTCCTTGGTAACCCCAAGTGTTCATGTTTTCATCAAAATCTCTTGAGTTCCTTGGTAACCCCAAGTACATCAAGTTTTATCAAAGTCTCTTGAGCTCCTTGGTACCCCCAAGTGCATCAAGTTTTAAAGGTTTTCTTTTAGAAATTAGAATGTCGAGATTTCCCATAGCTTCAAACTTTAGTTGCTCAGTATTGTCCATAACCGGGGACACGGATAAGTACTTAGATTTTTATTATCTTCTGCAGAAGTAGTACACTTTACCCACATGTCACAATCCCATCCTTTTGCCACCAGTGGCCACTGGATTAGTGCTCACCAAGATGGAGTACCGGCAGATTGAGAATGTGACGAAGTCTTTCCAAAGGGTCCTCCCATGCACCATTGCTAGCTTGTCTTCAAGTACCCATGTAGGATTCCAGGTCCTCATGTCCAGTAGCCTGAAGACAATGCATGGGTCTTCCCAATGTAGTTGACTAAGCCAGAGCCATAATAGCATGTGGTTGCACACGAAAGCCACAATTGGAGAAACATGTACAATCTCTAATTTTCCTGGGTGGTTTCCTTTGGAGCACAACACAAAGAGATTGCCATAGACATGGTTCCTTTTGTTGCCACCTTCTCCAAAACTCAAAGTGTCCTTGGCCACCCAGGTGGTTCATTGAGTCCTTGTTTTATTATATAAAATTTCAAGTCTTTTTCTCAATATTCATAAAATCTCAACATGTATCTCTTTTCAAAATATGGCATGGCTAAGCATGTAACAACTACATTGTTTCACTAAGGAATGTATAGGGAATCCTATTAGGATTTAGCATAGCATAAGTATAGAAATTCTTTTCATGCATGTTTCAAAATCCACTAAGTATAATGAAGATAGTAGGACTTTAGATGATAGTGTAACTTGCCTTTTTGGTAGGGAATGTTGGTTCACTCCTTGATCTTGCTAGTCTCACACTTTTCTAACTTCACTACAGTCAATCAAGCAAACACAATATCAACTAGCATTCCAACCAATAATCAAACAACAATTTCACACACACAAAACAATGGGATCTAAGTCATGCATGTAAGCATGCAAGAGATGGTTCTATTTGCAAAGATGGTCTTGACTAGGCTTCTAAACTTTACAAGGTCCAAAGTGGTCATTTTCCTAAGTGGCAAAGTCATTTGCAAAAGGGTTTTGTTCAAAAACCATTTTAAAATCAATCATCATTTTATGTGGTGGAAAATATTTTTATCAAAGCAACAACCTTAAGTTGTTCACAAAATAATTTGTTGTTTCTCAAAACTTGGTGTTTAGGGTCAGTAGGTTTGATCCAAAACATTTTCCCAAAGTTTTTACTCCAAAAACATTTTCATAACAAAACCATTATTTTTATTTGGCTAGAAATGGGATAAATCAATTATTCCATTCTAAACTTCACCAAATTCATTTTTAAAACCATGGGTTGGTTCCTAGGGTCAGTAGGTTCACAACAAACCAAATTGCCAAGGTTTCAAACTCAAAAACATTTTTGAATCATTTTTCTAATCTAAACAAGCATACAATTTTTTTTGCAAAAACAACCAATCTAACAGATACTATTTGCTAAAAAAATTCCATGGTTGTCTAGGGCTTGTTCCACTGATTCCAACGATATCAAGTTTGCAATTTTTGGACGTGTGGATCAAAAGTTATAGGGTTTTCAAATCTGCATCTAATCTGATTTCAAATCTGTTTTTAAACAGAACTGGTGACACGCGTCGCTTTTCTATTCGCTGGTACCGGTTCGGGTGGATCGCGTGCTGCAGGCCGTTAGATCAAGTTGCATCGCACGGTACTGGCTGCGTACCCTTTCGCTGTTAAGTGGATCTATCGTGTCTCTCCGATCTAAATCGAACGGCTGCTAATGCCTGGCCAAGAACTGGCGGCGCTCGACGGCTGCGCGCGGCGGCGACGGTCAGATGGTGGCGGCGCCGGCGATACAGGAATCTAGAAGGGAAGGGAAAGTGCTCACCGTGATCGCAAGGACGTGGTGATGCTCAACGTGTGGTCGACGTGGCAAGGGGCGCTCTGGTACAGCTGCGATTGCTCGCCGGAGTTGGGTCTGGCGACGGGCGGCTCTGGTCCTGGTCGGAGTCGACATTGCAGATCGCCCTAAGGCAAGACAGGAGCATGGTCAGATACAGGAGGACATGGCGAGTGTGGGAGCATCATCGAGGAGTGTTGGGGCGAACGGAGTCTACCTGTGGAGTTCGCCGGAGTGGAAGACAGACGCGGCGGCGCTCAGAGCTTGTCGAAGACGGCGTTCTGGGGCGCCCGCGGTTGAACGGAGGTACATGAAGATGCGCCAGGGAGTGGGGAAGGTGTGATCTTGGTCGGGGAGGTATGGGGTGACGCGGTTCGGTCGGAATTGTCGCCGGAGTTTCGTCGGACAGAGGGTGGTGCGGCGAGGAATTGGGCAGCCTAGGGGCGTGCCGAGGTGGGGCGACAGAGGGGAAATGGAGAGGAGGAGTGGGCGCTTAAGAGGGCAGAATTGCTGAGCGGAATCACTGCGGCATTACTGTGAATTTACGCGCGGATTGAATGACAGAGAACGGCAGCGAGGTTTGGGGGAGAAGAGGTCGCGGCGGGTGGAAACGATGACCGTGCTGTGGGGCCTGGCTGTCAGCGAGGGAGTGAGAGGGAGAAGAGGGGCCACCAGTCAGCGATTGCGCGGGTTAAAGATTGAGTGCGAAACGTTTTTTCTCGTGAGAGGAAAGCTGGTCTTATTGGGCTTGGCCAGTTGGGCTGAGTCCAGATCCTATTTTTTTCTGTCTGATACTTTTTCTTTTTCTAATTCTTTTTCTGTTTTGAAATTCAAACAACCAACCAAACAAACAAAACAAATCAAACATTCATCATACTTTTCATTTGAATTTGGTTCTGTTTAACACATAAACCAAAGTCCAAAATGAAATAATATTTTAAATCTTTTTAGGTTCCATTCATTAATTAAATAAAATGGACCATGGTTTATTAATCAAAATAGGTTTTGTTTTATTTAAATTCTTTATTTGAAATCTTATTATTTTCAAAACCAAATCAGTAGGTTTTATTTGAAAATACAAAATACTTGGAAACTTATTTTTAAATAAATAAATAAGTTTTTGATGTTTTGGAAATAGTAAAACTTTATTAATAAAATTTGGATATTAAATCCTTATTATTTTATTTAATAAACCTTTACCATTTTTATCAAAACAAAATGTTTTATTTCAAATGCTTGGCCAAGGTTTAATTTGGCTTTATAAAATAATCTTTATTTATAAAATTTCCTTCTCTTTTGAAAAACAAAAACCTTTATTAAAAGATCCCAAATAGTAATTTTAAATATTTTGAAGTTTATTGTTTATTAAACTTTTTAAATCCCTTTAGGATTTTATTTGATCCAAATAGGTTTTGAAAGTTCCCAATTGGATTCAAAAAGTTTCTTCTCACTCTGAAAATCAAACAAAGTTTTATTTTATTCATTCATTTTTCACATTACAAGATTTGGAAAATCTTGGGATGTGACAAAACGACATCACGGTGTACTCATACAATCCATATCTTGTGGTGAAGGCTGTTTTGGGCACATCCTGTTCTCGAATTTTTAGCTGAAAGTAGCCTGATCGTAGATCGATCTTTGACAAAACACTGGCTCCCTTTAACTAGTCAAACAAATCATTGATGTTAGGCATAGGGTACTTGTTCTTGCTAGTCACTTTGTTCAATGAGCGGTAGTCCACAACCAGCCTCTTGGTTTTATCCTTATTTTCCACGAATAGGACAGGTGCTCCCCAAGACGACGCACTGGGTTGAATGAATCCCTTGTCCAACTGTTCCCTAAGCTCTTTCTTGAGTTCCTTCAACTCGTCCACATCCATCTTGTAATGTCTCTTAGCTATCGGCCCTGTGCCCGGCATCAAGTCAATGAGGAACTCGATATCACGGTCGGGAGGCATCCCGGGTAACTCTTCCAGAAATACATCTGGGTATTCCTTCACAAAAGGTACCTCTTCCAAGCTAACCCCCTTAAGAGAGTTCACCATGACTTCCTTAAGTGTGAAATTTGACTTGATACGAATCCTCTTCCCTTCCGGTGTTGTGAGCATGACAGTCCTTTTGGCACAATCTATGACTCCTTCATATTCGGTCATCCAATTCATGCCCAAGATTATGTCTAATCCTTGTGACTCTAGAACTACTAGACTTGTGGGAAAGATGTGTGTCCCAATCCTTAGTTCTAATCCCCGGCAACCAGAGTTTGCCACTATTTCTCCTCTAGGAGAACTTACCCTTAGAGGAGAGTTCATAGTCTCCGTAGGTATCTTGCCTCTGTCCACAAATACCCTTGATATGAATGAATGCGATGCACCGGTATCAAAAAGAACAACAGAGGAAATAGAATTGAGCTTGAACTTACCAATCACGGAGTCTGGTGCGTCACAAGCATCCTCCATAGAGACATGATTCACCGTGGCTTTGACAAACGGATTTGGCTTCTTCCCTTTTCCATTGCCATGGTTGTGTCCATTTCCATTCCCATTGCCATTGCCATTCTTTTTCTCGGGGCAAGTGGTTGCATAGTGCCCTGTCTTGTTGCACTTAAATCATGTCACCTCGCTGAAATCCTTTCCATTGCTGCCATTTCCATTGCGGTTTTTATGCCCATTGTGTTTGTGGCCGCCATGGTGATGACCGTTATGGTTGTGGCCATTATTGTTATAAGGTGGTGGTGTGGAAGTGCGCTGCTTCTGGTACGGAACAGAGTGCTTGTGAGGGTTAGACTTCCTCTTGCGGTTTTCTATGCTCTTTCTTTTGGATTCAACCACAATGGCTTTGTCCAAGAGTTCCTAAAAGTTGTCAAATTTCTGAGCCACAAGCTGAATGGATATCTCATCATTGAGTCCTCTTAAGAATTCCTCCTGCCTCTTGGCCTCAGTGGAAACATCATCGGGTGCATAACAGGCTAGCTTGTTGAAAAGCTCACCATACTCGGTGACAGAACGGTGCAGCTGGTGTAGGTCGCGAAACTCGCGCCTTTTCAGAGTCATGACACCAGCAGCCACATGATGAGTGCGAAAAGCTAACTCGAACTGATCCCAAGTGATAGCATCAATATTCGGGTGGGTGACCTTCTAGTTATCCCACCATTCTGCAGCAGGTCCTTCAAGATGGTGCGCGTCATAACATACCCTGTCGGCTCCGACAGCTTGCACAGTGTCTAACTTCTTTTTAATTGTACGGAGCCAATCATCTGCGATGATTGGTTCAGCGCTGCTAGTGAAGGTAGGTGGGTTCAACCTCAAAAACCGAGTCAAGCGATCCTGTTGAGGTGGTGGTGGAGGTGGCGGTGGTGGCGCATTGTTGTTGTTTTGCATGTTCTGAGTGAGCAGTTGGATCAGCTGGTTCTGAGTGGCCAGAAGTTGTGCAATTTCTGGAGGAATTTCGGTGTTCGCACTTCTTGGCGGGATCTGTGGGGTTTGAGAGGCAAGTTAAGAAATAGACAGAAAGACTAAGTAGTAAACTCCTACCCTTATGAAAACAGACATGGCACACAAGGCACACCAGACACAAAAGCATAGACTTAACACAGAAATCATCCAAGTTTAACTAAACCAAATATGTCTTGGTATTTATTACAATTGCCAATAACGTTCTACTATAAAATTTAAAGGTGGTCCAACTACTACACATCTTCAACGCCTTCTTCTTCCTCGTCCTCGAACGAGTAGCCTTCCTGCTCTAGAGTTGTCTTGTATAGCTCCATCTCCTTTGTGGTGGCTTCAAGCTTCTCTTGGAGGTTCTTTATCTCATCCTGCAGCTTCTTGGTAGTGGCTTCTAGCTACTCCTAAAGTCCCTCCTTCTCGCTTTGTAGCTCCTCCACTAGACTTGACTTCTTTGCGGCTTCAAGTTGCTTTGCCAAGTCCCTCTTGGAAGCACGCACATCATTGATTATCTTGCAAAGGCCTTCGGTTTGCACTTCTGTTCCATCGATCACCTGCTAGAGTTCACTAATCCTCTTGTTTTTATTTATCACCCTCTTATCTTTGTTAGCGAACTTCTTCTCTTGGTTCTGGAACTTTATCTCTTGGAGCTTCATTGCCTCCTCCTGGTGCTTGATCATTTCCTCCTTCTCCTTGATCAGAGCGCATAGCTCATCGTTCCTTAACATCTCAAGGAAGCTACTTTTTTCGAGGTCATGGATGTGGCACTCCAAGTCTTGGTATCGGGTCCTTCGGCGCTTGGTAGAAGTCCTTTCCTCAAAGGTTAACTCCATGGGAATTACTTCCTCATCTCGTCTTCCAAAGAGGCCGCCGCAGTGTCCTTGGAGAGCCTCATGATGGCGTCTACATAGGCGACCAATGAGCTGCTGCAAGCTGATGCTAAGGGCCTTCTCCTTGGAGTCGCTAACAATGTGGATTGCTATGTCTTCCTCCGGGTTCTTGCCTCGCTCTTGTCCTGGCTGGATGACTTTGACTCCCCAATAGCCATCCTTGTGGAGTTTATTCATTGTGTTTCCCTGGATTGTTGGCAGGGGAAGGTCCAAACGCGTGATAAGGTCCATGAGGCATCCACCAAAGCAAAGGGGCTCGATGTCCGCGACGGTGTCATAGAGGAAGCTTGTCATCCTTAAGTTAGAAGAGTAAAGATTAGATACTTGAATAAGTAGACGAAACCAGGTACTAGAAGTGCGAAAAATAACTTAGAAGGACAAGCAAGTAAGGAACATATGTTAAAGGTGGTTCCAATCCTAGGGTCACGGCCTACAGGCAACGATGTGCTCTGATACCATCTGTAGTGACCTTGGATCAATAAATATCCTAAGTCCCTGTGATTTACATGCTAGTCCCTGGATCAATAGCTAGCACTCACAGTCGATGAATATCATGTAAAACACAAATTCATTATTACACGGAGAATCCAGAGTATGAATTTATTACAAATTTGCTTAGCATTAAGCTAGCTCAAATAACAGCGGAAACATAAAAGAAGCTTGAGTCCATCAACGCCCCAGGCTTGTCGAGTGTAGAATCGTGATCCCTACACACGTTTCAATCTTCCGATTCTGCACATAAGACATGCAGCCAAAAAGTTGGGTGAATACTTCGAATGTATTGGCAAATTACACCAAGGAAAGAAAAGACTATCTCTACATGCAAGGCTAGTTTAGGCTGTAGAGTTCATTTGCTCAAAGATAGTTTTCTTAAGTATAGAGAAGAAGAGAAGATTTTCCCTACTTTGTAAACTTTTGTTTAAGTAATATATGGTCGAATGGCACAAGAGGATATTACTCACCAAGTGTCCAAACAACCTAACACTTGGATATTACTCACCAAGTTCCCAAAACCCTCCCAATAGAGATATGACTCACGCCGTGGGTTTTTAGAAAACTTTAAGTTTTGAAAGAGAGAGAGGAAGATCCTTCAGAGGCTCCATCCTTCAGATGCTCAATGTTGTTCTATTTCCATGAACACGGCTGATCGATCAGATTGCAATACTCTCGAGAGTTTATGCACTTTACCCACAATCCACGATCAAGTCCTTTAACAGACAAGACCATGGCGAGGCTTTCCCTTAGTAGCCCCTCTACCTTCTGGATCCAACCGTGCCAAGAACCTCCAAATGTTGGTACCCAGGTGAGGTTTCCCACTAAGTACTAGGCCAAGACAGAGCCCATATGTATTGTGGTTGCACTGGAAGCTTATGAATTCTGAAACATGGCAGACTTCTTTGATTCCTGGGCGGCCGTCCTCCACCAAAATCTCACTCGTTGACCTGATAACCAATCCGCCCAGAAGAAAACTTAGTTTTATTTTGAAGTGGATTTGAGAAGAAAAGTTCTCTCAAGAGAGCCTTTATACTTAGAAGAAATTCATTGTCTTTCGAACCCCCCAACGGTACTTTACATATATATAGCACATCAAGCAATACTTAGCAAAACAGGGGAACCTATTAGGAAGGGAAAATCCTAAGTATAGAAATACTCATGGCATAATACAAAATCATCGCACTTGCAAAATAATACCAGGGAAAAATTCTACTAGAACATCCTACACATGCATACTACAGAATTTTGAAGATGACATGCATAGAATCAAAACTGGGACAAAAGATATGAACAAGTGGTGTAACTTGCCTTGATCCGAGCAACACTCTACACAATAGCACTCCTCAGCGCACTCCGAACAATCTAACGATACACAAACATAGATCTAATCACAACTTGCACAAAATATGCCACAGAGATAATATGCATGCATGCAACATGGTACTTATGCAAGATTTGTTTTTTAATTTTACCAAGGTAGTCTAATTTGATTGCAATTGTGTTAGGGATGTTATTAGTATGGATTTCCCACGGGTTTAAACAAATTTGGATCTTATTCTAATTCTTGGGCTCACTAGAAGATCCAACCATCTAATTATCCCCAAATCAGATCTAATGCTCTTAAGCAAGGTTCTATAATTTTTTTCAGTAGGTATTGTAAAAACAAAGTCAACGCAGCAAGAATTAACTGAAATGGGGTTTTAATTATTTTTCTATGGATTAAACACTCTAATCTAGAGATTAATTTCTACACAGAAAAACTTACTGCAAACTTGTAATATTATTACAGATCTGTGTTCTACACAATTTTGTGAATCCAACGTTATATTATTCACAAAATTTTGCCAAGTATTTGATTTTCTATGAATTTCGCAAGAATTAACGCAATCTGCAAAAATAAAACTAAACCTAACTTAATCTAACCCTAATCGCCACTTGCCGCGATGTTACTGGGCGCCGCGGTCGTGGCTGAGTCAGCGCTGACTCGCACGCGCGTGCCACGCGGCACAACGCCATTGGCCGATACCGCTTCGGCGGTCCTTCTAATCTACCGCGTGGATTCAAGATCGGACGGCTAGGGTCTGTGCGACTTACAGGGCGGTGGTGACGTCGGTGTTGACGGCGACGGGCGGCGGTGGCAGCAGCGGGCTTCGGCGAGCAATTCCGGCGGCCCTGGCACTCCTGCGAGGGGGAAAAACAAGTTAGAAGATGCGGCGTTGCACGAGGATTCGAGCCCAGGTGATAAATGGGAAAGCGGGAGGCAGGGTTTTCGATCCCAAGCTCGACCTGAGCTCGTTAATGGTGATGGCGGCGAGATTGGAAGAAACGAAGCGGCAGCTAGGGTTTGCACGAAAAAAATTTGAACGAGGCGAGGCCGAGGGTTGTGGGGGTTATATGGGGGTAGAATCTTGGGCGAGGGACTAGGATCGGCCGCGGATCCTACCGGATTCCGTTCGAAAACGTGCTGTAGGCGGACTCCAGCTCGAGGTAGGGGACGAACGGGTGGGTCCCGCGTGTCGGTGGCGGAGAGGGAAGTGGGCTGGCGCGAGGTGCGTTGGCTAGTCATCTATCGCGTGGGCGCGGGTGGGCTGGCGCAGCCGGCCCAGCTAGGTTAGGCCGTTGCTTCTCCTTTTTTTATTCCCTATTTTTTCCATTTTCTATTTTAATAAATCCTCAATAACTTTTGCATAGCAAATCCAGACTTAGTGAAACTTGTTTCCAAATTTTTGTAAAAATGAGGTGGTGATCATAGAGTCACATATTAATTTTTTACAAAGCTTTTAGAAGGGTCAAGCATGATTACATCATTATTTCTCACATAGGGGAATCTTTGTTAGGGTTTTGGTAGGTTTTGATGTTAGGGTTTGGTTGCAACTTCATTTGTAGGATGCAATGATGCAAGGATGATGCATGCTTCTAATAACATGCTATTATAAAATCTGGGATGTTACAAAGTTGTGTGTCCAGCACAACCTCGATGACCAAGGATATTTAGTGGAAACAAATTGAATGTATAGTTCCACAACTGAATCACATATTCAATGATACACATCAGATGTTTATACAAGGAAAACTTAATATCTTTATGAATACAATGGGAAATATCATCATACATGATTGCCTCTAGGGCATATTCCCAACAACGTTGCTATGTTTGCGGTTCATCGTGCCCAACCCATTGCGTTAGCCACTGATTATATATTGAGTGTCCCTCTTAAGCCATCCCGATGGCACTACCATCTTCCACACCACGACATAAGAAGAAGACCCGTGCTGGCCCTATGTCTGATACCGAGTGCTACTATTGCAAGGGGAGTGGCCATTGGAAGCGCAACTGCCCCAAGTATTTGGCTGACAAGAAGGCCGACAATATGAACAAAGGTATATATGATATACATGCTATTGATGTGGATTTAAATAGTACTCACAGTAGCACCTGGGTATTTGATACTGGTTCGGTTGCGAATATATGCAACTCGAAGTATGGGGCTTCGGAACAAGTGACTTCTAGCAAAGGGTGAGGTCCAGATGCGTGTCAGCAATGGATCAAAAGTTGATGTTATCGCCATCGGAATGCTACCTCTCCATCTGCCATAGGGATTAGTTTTGAACCTAAATAAATGTTATTTGGTTTCTGCGCTGAGCATGAACATTGTATCCGGATCGTGTTTATTGCAAGACAGTTATTCTTTTAAATCTGAAAATAATGGTTATTCGGTTTATATGAATAATATCTTTTATGGTCATGCGCTTGTGATGAATGGTTTATTTCTATTGAATCTCGATAATAGTGATACACATATCCATAATGTAGATGCCAAAAGGATTAAAGTTGATGATGATATATCTTCATATCTGTGGCACTGTCGTCTAGGTCATATTGGCCTAAAACAGATGAAGAAACTCCTTTCTGATGGACTTTTGGAATCACTTGATTTTAAATCACTTGATACATATGAGCCATGCCTTATGGGAAAAACTACTAGAACCCCGTTTTCCGATACAATGGAGCGGGCGAAAGATTTATTGGAAATTATACATACCGATGTATGTGGTCGGATGAGTGTGTCGGCACGAGGTGGATATCATTATTTTGTTACTTTCCCAGATGATTTGAGTAGATATGGGTATATCTATTTGATGAAAAACAATTCTGAAACCTTTGAAAAGTTCAAGGAATTTCAGAATGAAGTGGAAAATCATCCTAATAGAAATATTAAATTTATGCGATCAGATCGTGGGGGTGAATATCTAAGTTACGAGTTTGGCTCACACATGAGAGAGTGTGGAATAGTTTCAGAACGCATGCCTGCCAGAACACCACAACGTAATGGTGTATTGGAGCGTCATAGTCGTACCTTATTAGATATGGTCCGATATATGATGTCTTTGTCTTACTTGCCAATTTATTTTTGGGGCTATGCACTAGAAACCGCTGTATTAAATTTAAATAGGTCACCATCTAAATCCGTTGAAACGACACCGTATGAATTGTGGTTTGAAAATAAACCTAAGTTTTCATTTCTTAAAGTATGGGGATGTGATGTTTATGTGAAGAAACTTCAGCCGGATAAAATTGAACCCAAAGAGGAAAAATGCGTCTTTATAGGATACCCTAAAGAAAAAATTGGGTATTCCTTCTATCATAGATCCGAGGGCAAGGTTTTTGTTGCCAAGAATGGATCCTTTCTAGAGAAGGAGTTTCTCGCGAAAGGTGTGACTAGTTGGAAGGTAGAACTCGAAGAGGTTACTGAACTTTCTCTTCATAAAACGGCGAGTAGCACAGCGCTAGAAATAGTTTCGGAGTTGACTTCACTGAATGAAGAAGGAACTAATGATAAATATCATGAAACTTTGAAAGAGGATACTACCCAACCTATCAAGCAGGACATGTGCAACTCCTGATCTGTACAAAAATCCTTTCATGAATTTCATGGTTGATGGAAATGATGACCCTGTGATGTATGAATAAGCGATGATGATCTTGTATTCCAACAAATGGCTACAAGCCATTCAATCCGAGATGGAATTCATGTATGAAAACCAGGTTTGGACCTTGGTGGACTTACCTCACGACTGAAAGGTCGTTGAGAATAAATGGATTTGCAAGAAGAAAATTGATGCTGATGGTAACATGACCATCTATAAAGATTGACTTATCGCAAAGGGGTTTCGAAAAATTCAAGGAGTTTACTATGATAAGATATTCTCTCCCGTAGCGATGCTAAAGTCGGTGTGGATTATGTTAGCAATTGCTGCATTTTTTGATTATGAAATTTGGTAGATGGATGTCAAAACCGCGTTCTTCAGTGGTAATATTGAGGAAGAGTTGTATAAGGTATAACCAAAGTGCTTTGTGAATCCTAAGGATGCTAGCAAGGTATCCAAACTTTAGTGATCCATCTATTGACTGAAGGAAGCATCCTAGAGTTGGAATTTCTATTTTGATGAGGAGATCAAAGGGTTTTGATTTGTCCAAACTTACAGAGAAGTTTGTATTTAAAATAAAGTGAGTGGGAGCTATGTGGAATTTCTAATATTATATGTGGATCACATATTATTTGTTGGAAATGATATAGATATTTTAAATAAGGTTAAAAGTTATCTAAACAACAAATTTTCGACAAAGGACCTTGGTGAAGCATCATATATATTAGGCATCAAGATCTACAGGGATAGATTAAGATGTCTAATTGGGCTATCACAAAGTACATTCATTGATAAGATTTTAAAGAAGTTTAAAATGGACGGAAGTAAGAAAGGGTTCTTACCTATGTTGCAAGGAAATACATTTAGTAGGACTCAAAGTCCGACTACAGCGGAAGAAAGAGAAATGATGGATAGGATCCCCTATGCCTCGGCCATAGGCTCTATAATGTATGCCATGTTATGTACAAGACCGGATGTGGCACATGCTACTAGTTTGAATAGTAGATACCAATCTGATCCAGGTTCGGAACACTAGATAGCGGTCAAGAATATCTTTAAGTACTTAAGAAGGACTAAGGATATGTTTCCCGTGTACGGAGGTGACGAAGAGTTCGTCACTAAGTGTTATGTCGACGCTAGGTTCGACACTGATCCGGATGACTCTAAGTCTCAATACGGATACGTATTTCTCATGAATGGAACAACAGTTAGTTGGAGGAGCTATAGACAACCCGTGGTGATGGGATCAACAATGGAGGCGGAATATGTTGCTGCTTTAGAAGCAGCATAGGAAGCAGTTTGGATGAAGGAGTTCATAATGGAACGGGGTGTGGTTCCTAGTTCATTGGACCAATGGTGATTTATTATGACAACAATGGAGCCATAGCCAATGCCAAGGAACCAATGTCTCACAAGAATTCCAAGAATATCAAGTGCTGGTTTCACTCCATCTGCAAGCATGTCAAGGATGGAGATATAAATATTTGTAAAGTACATACGGATCTGAATGTAGCAGATCCGTTGACTAAACTCTCCCTAGAGTGAAACATTATCAACACCAAAACTCCATGGGTGTTAGATTTATCACAATGTATACTAGATTACTGTATCTAGTGCAAGTGAGAGACTGAAGGGAATATGCCCGAGTGTCAATAGTAAAGTTGTTATTATCGTATTCCAAGTATATGATAGTTGTTTATTTTACATGATATAATTGTATTAAAAGGAAATGTTAATACATGTGTGTTTAATAAACAAATAAAGTGTTCCTAGTTATGACTCTCATATAAACTAGCTCGTTGATTACCATGATGATCAAGGTTTCCTGATCATGGACATTGGATGTTGTTAATAACGAGGTCACAACATTGGTGGAATGATGTGATGAACATTCATCTGAATTATAGTAATATGATCAATGTCATTATTTTTACATTTCTATAACATCATTACAAGTAACTCTAGTCCTTAGACCACGAGATCATCTCAATCATTAACATATGAAGAGTAGCTTGATAACATGAAACGTCACACCGTAACAGGTTTACCATAAAGGTGAGTTCAGATTATCCGATAATGTTATGTTGAGGCTCATGGATCAAGAGTGGTATTTGTCCATCCAAATGACGGAGAGATATACTCTAGGACCTCTCGGTGATATCACATTGATATAGCTTGCAATCAAGTGATGGAGATCACTAGAATGTTATATCACGGGAACCAGACAAGAGTACATGTGGGTAACGAGATCAAACTAGGTGTGGGGATATCAATGATCGAATCTCGAACATGTAAAATTTTGAGAGATAAAAGGATTTAGTTGCAATGTTAAGGTTCTCATGATCACAAGAAGTCATCGTTGAATGTGTAGGAGTCAGTACGGATCTCCAGGTGCTGCTGGTGATTATTGATCAGAGAGGGGTCTTGATCATGTATGTATTATTCACGAATCGTAGGGTGACACACTTTAGGGATATTGATACCATTTGGAGAAAATGAGATGCCAGGAAAAGAATATTAAAGTGTTGGAATTATTTGAATGGACACCGAAATTGTTTCGGGTGAAATTGCTAAAATTGGTTCTGCATGTAAAATTGAAATGTAGTAAGGGGTTTTATGTGATTGTTTGTTAATTAATGTAATTGACAAAATTCTGTATAAATAAATAATTTTTTTATTTAATGAGAGATTACATTAAATTTGTTGGAAATTTAATGGATTTTGAGTGGAGGAAATGGATATGCAAATGTGTTAGTGGGTGCTCCACTCACATGAATGTAGGAAGAGGTGGGGGCACACCACTTTGGCCACCGAACAATGGGAGGGGTTGCCCTCCTTCTCCTATAAAAGGCCACCCTCTCCATCCTCACTCACACCTCCTCGTGAAGGATCTCCCTCCCCCTCTAGTACTATTCCCCCATGGTCTCAGCTTAGCGAGAAACATGTTCCTGGTGGCTTTTTTTGGAGCGAGGATTTGCTGCTTCCGCTGCACTACTGGAGAGAGGTCATGGAGGTTATTTTGTCGGGTTCCCGGATGTGTGTGCGATCACGGATGCTCTTCTAAGTTGCGGTGTTGCCGGACTTCCACACGATCTAGAGATCGGCAAGTTATCGACTACATCATAAAATGATTCCATACTCGTAAAGCTTTGTCAGTCTTCAAGGGTATGTATTCTATGGATATATATCCACCCGTTGATTGTATCTAGATAGATGGATTATGGTGTATACAGTTCCCATCGTAGGAATTTTTTTGTTTTCTATGCTGTGAACCCAACAATGATGATGTTATACGGAGGGCAATGTCCGCAACATCAAATATGATGTTCTCAGTGTGGTAGTTGTCTTGAGTGCCGAATGTGACAGGCAGCTCAATCTTACACCACGGCTAGGTAACTCCAGGGCTTATACCTAGAAAATACCGCATAGGGGCTAATTGATCTTCCGTGATCTGGAGCTTATCCATCAGCTTTGCTGAGAGGATGTTGAGGCCAGCCCGTCCATCCACCGGCATCTTGGTGACGTTGATGTTCTTTATGATGGGGGAGACCACCAGGGGTATCATGCCGCCCCCGGCGACATGTTCCGGGTGATCTCCTGAATCAAAAGTAATTGGTACATGAGACCATAGAAGCGGCCGCTGCTCCTCCGGACTGTGTTGTACGACACACAGTTCATGGGAGAAATTCTTAAACTCCCCGTGGGAAGCCATAGTGTAGGATCCTCTGTGTATGCTCTCACGGTCCTGCACTTGTGGGTGCTGCCCGCACCCATCATCATTGTCGTCTTGGTTGCCGATAGGATTGTTGCCGCACAGGTGAGGGTTTTCATTGGCGCGGCCCCCTCCGTGCCCTGCTCTTGCTCAACCGCCTCCATCTCCTCCTCGTGCAGCGCCCATGTTGCCCCCACGTCCTCCGATGGGAGCATCTGGGCCAGGCTGGGCTGTGCAATCCTTGGCGTGTTGGCCAGCCTTGTTGCATCGGTAACAGTTCCCGAATGTATAGTTAGCCCCTTGTTCAGTGATGCGCCACATCCATCCCTCGGCATAGTAGAGGATGGAGAAGAAGATACAAGCGTCGTGCTCGTCGGACTCGTGCACAAGGCTCCACTTCCCTGCGGCGGGCTTGGTAGCCGCCACTTCTTCATCGGGTTTAGTCCTCTTTTCAACCCCGGCAGGGGCACTAGTATCCATAGCCAAAGCCTGTCGAAGGCTCGCTTACGCGAGACACTATTCTTGGCAGTAGTTCTTCCCGGGGCTCTCGCTCCAGCGGCTTCCCAGGCAGCATCCTCGGGCGCCAACCGTCCTTCCTCTGCTAGGGAGCAGAGGTCAGCCAACGACCATAACTCGTATGTACCCTTGACAGGGTGCATGTTAAGCTCTTGGTGCACCTTTCTATCGTGCACATTCATCATGAACGCGCCAATAATGGCATCGTCCCCGGTATCCGGCATAGTGTGTGTGATCTGTGAGAATCCCATCATGAATTCTTGTCACCACTCGCCACTCCCCTGGACCACTGTGTGGAGCTAAAGGAGTGTTCCCAGGCTCCTGAAGTCTCCCTGGAATGCGCTCACAAAGCGTGTACACACTTCGGACCAAGAGAGAATGGAATCCTTAGGTAGATGCATGAGCGAGGACAAGGTCGTTCCCTTAAGGGTCATTGAAAACCAATTGGCCACGGCCTTCTCATCAGCACCCGCAACAACCATCGCGGTGTAGTAGATGGCCAGAAACTCCTTTGGGTTGGTGTTGCCTAGAAACTTGATGGGGACTATGGGACGGAATTTTGGCGGCCACGCCACCTGCTTTAAGGCAGGAGGAAAGGCCGGGTAGCTTCTTCCATATCCCAAAACCATGCTCCCTGCCTCATTTGCGCCCTGCTGGTTTGGGACGGTTGCACCTATAGATTGTAGACGCAGATACAACAGGTAATCTCGAACCAATACCTTGTTGGCTGCAGCAGAATCTCCTCGGTGCAATTCAGTGCGCCTAAACGCGGGGTCAGTGGAAGACCCCATAGAAACATGATCTTACTCCATAGGTCTTGGGGCTCCTATACCCAAGTGGCCTGCGGTGTGGATGCCGGTTCTCCTTCCACCATCGTGGGATCCAGCAGCCCCCCGACCCGGGGGCAGCATTCTGGGAACACGGCCTCGGGGCAGGGTTTTGCATGGGCCCTGCGGCAGCAGCGTGAGCACGCTCTACCCCATGATCGGCTCCAGGTTGGACCGGGAACGAGCGTGAGCAGTCTCCTAGTGCAGCCTGATAAAATCCAACTACTCGTCGAGGTCATATCACCATGTGGCATATTGGGACAGTGTAGCATCCCAATTGTCTAACAATTGCAATGCTACTAGCCTAGTCTATATAAATGCTACTTCCTATATATATAATTGTTGCATCATAATTATATCATACTCAAGTCATCATGCCACCTTGCATTTGAGCATCATATAAAACCCTTTTTGGTTTGGTTCTTCTCTCATATGCATTGTTAATTGTATTTGCCTCTTGATATTGTATTTGGTTATTGATATATTGTTTAAATGCCCAAGTTGAGTTGGGGGCATATCTTTTATTCAACTCCATCACCTTTCTCTGCCACCACCTTATAATTCCACCATCCAACTAAATATGAGCTTTGCACTTTATTAGGTTTTACCTCTAGCTCATGTGGGTTGGGATGGAACCAATTCTATTTCCACATGCTCTCATCTTAGCATCATGTTGTTTTCACATTATTGATATGTGGAGCCACCTTTGCATGCATTATGAGTAGTGCTCCTTTTTCCTAGCTTTCATATGGATTATCATGGATTTATGCTCATGTTGGGATATTTTTGGTACTATTAAACATCTAGTGGAATATACACACTAGCAAGTCCCAATTATAATCAAATGTGATCATCTCCATCTACTCCATCTGGAATTTTTCCTTTAAATTCTTTTGCTTGGCTTAATTCCACTTTTGGGAATGCATAGGAATAATGCCATGTAAATATTATTGTTTTCACAAGAATAAGCATGGCATTAATTGTTTTGCATGGGCCATGCAAGAACCTACACATTCTAGTCTTTTGGGTTTTTATTTGACTCTTGAGTGGATCATCTCTCCCTCTCTTTTCTCTCCCTGCCGTGAGGGCCCCTCCAGCCCAAGCCACACCTCTCTCACCTCACCCTCTCCTCTCACCCATGCCGAGCCTCTCCTTGCTGGCCTCACCTGGCCACCCTTTCTCCCTGGTCCCACCTAGCTACCTTCCTACCCCAACCCTAAACAAAACCCCAACCCGAGCCTAACCCATCCTACCCTAGCTCTCCCTCTCTCTCTCTGGTTCTCTCTCCCTGCCACAGCAGTCCCACCCGAGCTAGCCACCTCGGCCTCGCCTTGGATCCACCCTACCTGCCCTGCCTGCCCTGGACCAGCCCCAGACCGAGCCCTGCCCGAGCACGTGAGGAGGAGAATGGTGGAACCCGAGCCACCTTTATCTAACCTGCCACGGCTGCCCTCGCCTCTCTCCCTCGCTTTACCTCCGCCCCACGGCTCCTCTGTCGTCCCCAGATCCGCCCAGAGCCTGCCCTCTCCTTCCCCTTCCTCTTCACCGTCGACAGCACCTGCCGCCGGTCGCGTCGTCTACCTCTGCTCCTCGTCGCTCCGGCCGGCGAGCGCGTCAAGGAGGTGGTCTGGAAGACCGAGGAGTACCTTCTGCTTCGCCCCGTACCTAGCAGCGAGGAGGAGGAGGCCTGCACCCTCTGCTCGCCGACGCGTCCTGACGAAACCCTAGCCCTGCAGTCCGTCTGCATCGCCGGCGATCCACCGCGTCCCAGCCCAATCCGTCTCCACCAACAACCCCACGGTGAGCCACTAACCACCCTAGACATGTCCCTGTCCAGCGTTGCTTCCCGGTTGCGTCGTTCGTTTCGTCGAACGCCCACCGTGCGCCGCCGCTCGCTGTGTCTGCTCGGGCCCGCGCCGCGTAGTGCCTCAACTAGCCGCCAGCCGCCCTCCTGTCACCTTCCGAATGCCAGCCGCGCTGGTTCCGCCCCTCAGCGCGCACGCCCGCGACCTAGGTTCGATTCCCGCCCCGCGTCGCGCACCGATCGGTCGCCAGCGACGCCGAGAAGATCCACAGTACCGCGGCGCTGTTTTGCAGATAGCCCCTCCCTTTTTGTTTCGCTCAACCCGCAGTCCGCCGAGCCCACCAACCAGCCGCTGTGGGAACTTTGCAAAGAGCACCCCATAGAATCTGAGTCTTAACCCACGATCCCACGGATGCCCCACGTGTCGCGTCCCCGCTGGCGCGCCCGCGAGTGGGTCCGCGTGTGCCGTGGCCCCACTTGTCATTCGCAGAGGCTAGGTAAAGCCGCGGTGAGAAAGCCTTTTCCTGGACGCGTGTGTCCTAGTCATCCTTGGCCCCACTTGTCTGTGACTGTGGCTAGGACTGGGCTGAGTGACAAAAGACCTTCTGTTTTTCTGTTTTAATTCAAACTTTTCCAAAATTAATTTAAATTCAAATTTAAATTTGTTTTATAATAACTTTTGAAATATAATTCTAAATTAAACATGTAATATATGTTTTGAAATCAGGAAAATGTGAGGAATTCAAATATGCCCTTCAAAATATATTTTGAACACTTTAAATTTCGAGTTGATCTAAATTACAATAAAATGCCCTTTTCCCTTAATTAATTAATAACTTTTGTTTTATAACTCCAAATTTGACAAATGATATGTCTAAATCGATCAGCTCGATGAGACCTTTCTTTTTATGCATTCCATGATCTGAATTGCAGCATGCATCATATAAATATAAAGTATACAGAAAATTATTGGAGTATAAAATGTGACCCAAACTCAATAAAATGCTTATTTCTTGTATTCCACACCTCACCCATGCCATGCTACTTTATTGCCATGCAAATTGTGCATCATTCATCATGGCATGATTGTTTGCTTGTCGCATTTTATTCTTATGCTTGTGCACTTTATTTATGTTGGCCCTTGTTTGTTTGGTTCTTCTTCGAATAGACGCTGAGCAGGGGATATATCAAGAAACCCAGGAGCACTACCCAGATCCTTCTCTCGCTTCAACTGAGCTGCCAGGCAAGCACTACCACATGCTTGCATACATATAGTACCTATTGCCTCTATCTTATTCTTGCATCATTGAGTCGCGATCGCATTAAACTGAATCCCAAGTACTGCATAGCCTTTACTTTTAAACCCCACCGAAGCTTGTTCCTCCATCCCATGAGCCATTACTACAGGAGTTGTTTGAGCCATGCGGGTCGTAGAACAGCATGTGTAGGGTATGTGAGTGTCTGATGGATAACGAGGTACCTAAACAACTTAAACTGAGTAGTGTGGGATAACTAATGAAAGTGGCACCGGTGAGCAATATCTGCTATTTGGTTTTTCATGCTCACTTGTGTCCCGCAGGACCCCGAGTACTTGATTCCTGTTCCTTGAATATTCACGCTATCCACATCCGGGAGGCTTATGGGACCCCCCCTGAGCCAGAGCTTGATTCATTCTTATTTCTTGGGGCCACAAAGTAGTTTGGGGCTTTATTACTATCATGTACTTATGCCATGCTTTACTGCTTTATTTAAGATTATGCGAGGAGCACCTGTACTGTTTAGGTAAGCGGAGTGTCTTCGCGGTATCGACAGGCCCAGTCACAGTTTCGGGTTCCCAGTCGTTTACAGCCATTCACGCAAACCTTGAGTCCGTCTCGGAGCCGGCCAACTTCGTTGCGGGTAGCTTAATGGGGTGGCCCCCTGAAATATTTCTGAATCCTGTGATCGCTTTGTCGTGAATGCCTCGTTGGGTTTTGATTTGGTTTTTCCGAGGTTGATCGAGTGTGTGTTGCTATTTGTGCACCCTTGCAGGGTAAAACGTTTTGAAAGCCGTGTCCGCGGTTATGGACGACTTGGAGCACAGTTTCTCGATCATAGACAAGTATAACTAAACTACCTCTTTTAATTTGACTAAGTAACTGACTAGTAAATAGTGCAACACTCATGGAATGGATAATAAAACTGCCAACGGATGGGGGGGGTGTTCGTCCGCTTCCTCGTTGGTAAGCAAGGAGGAGGATGGATCTGTTAATATTACTGTTATAACTGTTGTTATTAATTCACGGACATCCGTCTATCTTTGGTTAGGCGGATGGTTAGCGAGTATCTATAGAATTGTTAGGTATTATCTTTTGCTGCAATTGCGTCACCCAGGTTGTGTCCCCTTTAGAGGGATAAAGAATTGCTGAGTACCCCTAGGGTCTCACACGATAAATTATTTGATTCAGATGAACAGGTACACTCACAAGATGGATACTGGGTGGAGGAGACGGACGATGTGGGCAACGATCATTCGGTGTAGAGATTCCGGGAACGGGGATCCGTGAGATCTGTGGGCGGGATGTGTTTATTATGGGGCATCTTATGCCGATTTGCTTCTTATCCGTACTCGGATCTTGTTTGCCGCTTCCGCCTGATACTCTGATGTTTGATGTATGAGGAGATATCCTAAACTAGTATATCTATCTAGGACATTTGGATCTTGCCGTATGGCGTTGCAATATCTCTATTTCTTTTAGATGGAATGGCTCTGAGGACTGTTGTATGGTGGCTTGCATACATACTCATTTGTGTATGTAGTTGATCCCTTCGCCTGCCGATTACGCCGCCCGTTCTCGTCCCGATGTTTGGTAATGGTTAGGACGGCCGAAAGGTCTACCTGTGAGTGGCATTTGGGCCCCACCGTACTATTTTAACCATTTCCACTCATCTAGGCTTGTAACTAGGAGCGTAATTCACCGAGGTAGTTACAATTGGTATCAGAGCCATCCCGCCCTTCAGGGTCTCAGCCAAATGGTCGTTGTCAGTCTAGCAAATATTTTTGGTAGCTATGTATACTAGGGGAAAACAAAACGCGAGAGTAGGACTGCTTCCACTTTTCTTCTTACCCACCCATCCACCTTTTTCTGGTAAGGAAGTGTAACGTTTTCAATCCTCTTCTTAAAAGTTCAAACTAGGATTCATGTGTTCTGGGTTTCCGTAGTACCATAGGTTGAGTGTGTGTGTGTGTTTGTGTAATTCCTTGTCTATCTGTTGTATCCAACATGTTATCTTTATCTGCCTTTGGTTATCAACTATTGGTACATTCCATACTGACAGGCTTTTGAATACCGGCGCGATCTATCTGACTCCTTGTTAACCGGTGCCATCTTCTTAAGGGTGTCCTTCCTTCTAGCAACTCCACATTCTGTGAAACCATCAGTTGCTAATCGCTACCTGATAAGTGTTTTTGCGCATCTATTGGTATTTTAATGCCGAAAAATGCGGAAAAATTTTCTTTGATACATCTGTGCTTCCACACTCCTTTTCAGTCGTGTGTGAAACATTATCTATCTCCCTTTTATCAGCATGTCCATGCTAACTCATTCTTTTGTCACCGGCGCTTAATCCTAGAGTTTCATTTCATCTCCAATTCTCTGGGGCTAATTACATAACATGTGTCGATCCGATGCTGGTGATTGTAATTTGGTTCTCGGCATAGCTATATGACACTTATCTTGAGTGGAATATGGAAAATGCAATCACCACTATCCTCCAAATGGTGACGGTTATCTCCTGTGATTTTGAGTACACCGCGATCATATCTATGCATATTCAAGAATCTTTGGCAATCCAGAGTTTCTCCAAGCACTACGGCGGTCTATCATCTGTCCATCATGCTGCACATCCTTTTGAACCCCATATCTGCACAATTCTCCTGGATACGAGGGAATTGCATCTTTTCGTCTCTGATAGCTTTGCTTAAGGTATGAGCTATCATCGGTTCTTATCCAAGATCTCTTTATCTTTGTAACCGGTGATCCGATCGACAATGTGAACCAGGTGACATATCTTTTTCTTCCGAAGGACCAGTTAACCTATTCTGTCAGCGCATCTTCTTCAACAGGAATCCTTACTCGTAACGTTGATCTTTCAAAGAGTGTTGAGCTCAGAAAGTGTTTCGAGCATTTGTTCGTTCTCCCGCCTCTTGAACTTGGTATTCTGGGAATATCTTGTTAATCCATGGTGGTATATGTTGATAATATGCTTGCCTATTCGATATCTATGGAAGGACATGGAAGATCATCTGTGTCTCTTTCTCTCGAGCTTCGTGAGCACTGCCTGTGTGCAAAGTCTCAAAGTGAGAATTCTAACTTTTTGAAGTCACATATCTCGACCACTTCCTTCTGCTAAACACATTACTTCAACTCTAGAATCAGCAAGTCCATTGTTAATTCCATCCTCCATCTTCAACCAATCCGGAGTTGTTCCTTGTTGGCAAGTTATCATCGTCGTTCCGCTGAAGATTTCCTCAAGGCTTTTAAATCTCTCTCAATCATTTCAAGAAGAACATGGAGTTCTTTCACCTCAATCTCGTTAAGTAATCTCTTGAAACCCTCTCGCTCTATCGTCTATGCTAAATCCACCGGAGGCCATGAAGACCTTCTAGATCTTGTTTCCTTTCGTTCAAGTTGGTGCTATCTTTTCTGTAGCTGTTGAATCTTGCTGTTCTTCTCCGTAATCTTCCTTCATATCTTTCTGGTGGCTTGGTACTTCAGACATGACGATAACATCATCACCCTTATCTATCTTTAATCCGGCGAATCGTTTGCATCTATCCTTATTTTCTAGCGGAGTTCCATGAGCTATTCTTGTCAATACCTTCAGTCTATTTCGGTAGTTGGGTTGCATGGTTTTCTTATTCATTTGTGGAGTAATTCTTTGAGTGCGGGATGGAGTAGCTACCATACCACTACTCTTATCATTCGCTCTTGTACATTGAATTGGTGAATTAATGTGATTTCACTCATTCCATGGAAGTTAGAAGTGGCCTTTATCCCTTGATACTTTTACTTCCGTCCTTGTTTTTCCGGAGTGCTCTTTCGAAGAAAGTAATCAATAATCTCTTGTTGGTGATCTCACCCTTTCTACACGGAGCAAAATCCTCAATTATCTGGTGGAAACAAACGCAAACCTTTTTCTGTCCTCGTCTTTCTACCGATGCTCGATATCCCCAAACAAGATTAAAGGAAACTATCTCTCTCTTTGTTTCATCAATTCTTTTTCTGTGGTAAAGCCAATTATGGTTGATGCCATCAGCCGCAAATCTATTGCGTTATCCTCAAGGCTAAAGAAAGCAATAAGTATCTCTACAATAAACTCCAGATCCTCCATATTCTTTGCTTCTCGGGATTCCACCATGATCCGGCTTCACATCCATCTCTGGAAGTTATATCTGCGCACCTAAATTGCGTGATCCTTGGTTCTTACCGGCGCAACAAGAATCTAATCTGACGATGTCTAACTAAATCTTTCTGTTGTTATCAAGGGACTCTATTGTTTGAAGGCAATATTGTTTCCGAACTTCATTTCCAAATCCAAGGGAAGATACGATGCTATTGTCATAGTGGTTCAAACCTCTCCAATCTAGCTCTTTTTCTTCCGGCGAGATAAAGGTTCATCCTCTATAGTATCGGTAAATCTTTTATCTTAACGGTGTGTCTTTCTGTATCCATGATACATCATCTTTTCCTTTTCTTTCACAAGTGGTTCTAGTCTTTTATCATGTTCTTGAGAAAACCGGAGCTATGCCCATCCTATCCTTCTTGTCTCACGACAATCCTTCAACTCTTCTAACCCGTTGTTTCTCAAGCAAAACGCAAGACTCGCAACAAGTCTAGCAAGTTTTGCAAGGTGTAGTGGTCGCACCATTCCGTTGTTCATCAACTTGGGAACGTGAGGGTCACCTTCGTTCGAACACCCGCCTCTCCTTGTGTTGTTTTCTTTTTCCTAGGAATCTCGGGGCGAGATTCTTGTTTAGTGGGGGAGAGTTGTAGCATCCCAATTGTCTAACAATTGCAATGCTACTAGCCTAGTCTATATAAATGCTACTTCCTATATATATAATTGTTGCATCATAATTATATCATGCTCATGTCATCATGCCACCTTGCATTTGAGCATTATATAAAACCCTTTTTGGTTTGGTTCTTCTCTCATATGCATTGTTAATTGTATTTGCCTCTTGATATTGTATTTGGTTATTGATATATTGTTTAAATTCCCAAGTTGAGTTGGGGGCATATCTTTTATTCAACTCCATCACCTTTCTCTGCCACCACCTTATAATTCCACCATCCAACTAAATATGAGCTTTGCACTTTATTAGGTTTTACCTCTAGCTCATGTGGGTTGGGATGGATCCAATTCTATTTCCACATGCTCTCATATTAGCATCATGTTGTTTTCACATTATTGATATGTGGAGCCACCTTTGCATGCATTATGAGTAGTGCTCCTTTTTCCTAGCTTTCATATGGATTATCATGGATTTATGCTCATGTTGGATATTTTTGGGACTATTAAACATCTAGTGGAATATACACACTAGCAAGTCCCAATTATAATCAAATGTGATCATCTCCATCTACTCCATCTGGAATTTTTCCTTTAAATTCTTTTGCTTGGCTTAATTCCACTTTTGGGAATGCATAGGAATAATGCCATGTAAATATTATTGTTTTCACAAGAATAAGCATGGCATTAATTGTTTTGCATGGGCCATGCAAGAACCTACACATTCTAGTCTTTTGGGTTTTTATTTGACTCTTGAGTGGATCATCTGTCCCTCTCTTTTCTCTCCCTGCCGTGAGGGCCCCTCCAGCCCAAGCCACACCTCTCTCACCTCACCCTCTCCTCTCACCCATGCCGAGCCTCTCCTTGCTGGCCTCACCTGGCCACCCTTTCTCCCTGGTCCCACCTAGCTACCTTCCTACCCCAACCCTAAACAAAACCCCAACCCGAGCCTAACCCATCCTACCCTAGCTCTCCCTCTCTCTCTCTGGTTCTCTCTCCCTGCCACAGCAGTCCCACCCGAGCCAGCCACCTCGGCCTCGCCTTGGCTCCACCCTACCTGCCCTGCCTGCCCTGGACCAGCCCCAGACCGAGCACTGCCCGAGCACGTGAGGAGGAGAAAGGTGGAACCCGAGCCACCTTTATCTAACCTGCCACGGCTGCCCTCGCCTCTCTCCCTCGCTTTACCTCCGCCCCACGGCTCCTCTGTCGTCCCCAGATCCGCCCAGAGCCTGCCCTCTCCTTCCCCTTCCTCTTCACCGTCGACAGCACCTGCCGCCGGTCGCGCCGTCTACCTCTGCTCCTCGTCGCTCCGGCCGGCGAGCGCGTCAAGGAGGTGGTCTAGAAGACCGAGGAGTACCCTCTGCTTCGCCCCGTACCTAGCAGCGAGGAGGAGGAGGCCTGCACCCTCTGCTCGCCGACGCGTCCCGACGAAACCCTAGCCCTACAGTCCGTCTGCATCACCGGCGATCCACCGCGTCCCAGCCCAATCCGTCTCCACCAACAACCCCACGGTGAGCCACTGACCACCCTAGACATGTCCCTGTCCAGCGTCGCTTCCCGGTTGCGTCGTTCGTTTCGTCGAACGCCCACCGTGCGCCGCCGCTCGCTGTGTCTGCTCGGGCCCGCGCCGCGTAGTGCCTCAACTAGCCGCCAGCCGCCCTCCTGTCACCTTCCGAATGCCAGCCGCGCTGGTTCCGCCCCTCAGCGCGCACGCCCGTGACGTAGGTTCGATTCCCGCCCCGCGCCGCGCACCGATCGGTCGCCTGCGACGCCGAGAAGATCCACAGTACCGCGGCGCTGTTTTGCAGATAGCCCCTCCCTTTTTGTTTCGCTCAACCCGCAGTCCGCCGAGCCCACCAACCAGCCGCTGTGGGAACTTTGCAAAGAGCACCCCGTAGAATCTGAGTCTTAACCCGCGCTCCCACGGATGCCCCACGTGTCGCGTCCCCGCTGGCGCGCCCGCGAGTGGGTCCGCGTGTGCCGTGGCCCCACTTGTCATTCGCAGAGGCTAGGTAAAGCCGCGGTGAGAAAGCCTTTTCCTGGACGCGTGTGTCCTAGTCAGCCTTGGCCCCACTTGTCTGTGACTGTGGCTAGGACTGGGCTGAGTGACAAAAGACCTTCTGTTTTTCTGTTTTAATTCAAACTTTTCCAAAATTAATTTAAATTCAAATTTAAATCTGTTTTATAATAACTTTTGAAATATAATTCTAAATTAAACATGTAATATATGTTTTGAAATCAAGAAAATGTGAGGAATTCAAATATGCCCTTAAAAATATATTTTGAACACTTTAAATTTCGAGTTGATCTAAATTACAATAAAATGCCCTTTTCCCTTAATTAATTAATAACTTTTGTTTTATAACTCCAAATTTGACAAATGATATGTCTAAATCCATCAGCTCGACGAGACCTTTCTGTTTATGCATTCCATGATCTGAATTGCAGCATGCATCATATAAATATAAAGTATACAACAACTTATTGGAGTATAAAATGTGACCCAAACTCAATAAAATGCTTATTTCTTGTGTTCCACACCTCACCCATGCCATGCTACTTTATTGCCATGCAAATTGTGCATCATTCATCATGGCATGATTGTTTTCTTGTCGCATTTTATTCTTATGCTTGTGCACTTTATTTATGTTGGCCCTTGTTTATTTGGTTCTTCTTCGAATAGACGCTGAGCAGGGGATATATCAAGAAACCCAGGAGCACTACCCAGATCCTTCTCTCGCTTCAACTGAGCTGCCAGGCAAGCACTACCACATGCTTGCATACATATAGTACCTATTGCCTCTATCTTATTCTTGCATCATTGAGTCGCGATCGCATTAAACTGAATCCCAAGTACTGCATAGCCTTTACTTTTAAACCCCACCGAAGCTTGTTCCTCCATCCCATGAGCCATTACTACAGGAGTTGTTTGAGCCATGCGGGTCGTAGAACAGCATGTGTAGGGTATGTGAGTGTCTGATGGATAACGAGGTACCTAAACAACTTAAACTGAGTAGTGTGGGATAACTAATGAAAGTGGCACCGGTGAGCAATATCTGCTATTTGGTTTTTCATGCTCACTTGTGTCCCGTAGGACCCCGAGTACTTGATTCCTGTTCCTTGAATATTCGCGCTATCCACATCCGGGAGGCTTATGGGACCCCCCTGAGCCAGAGCTTGATGCATTCTTATTTCTTGGGGCCACAAAGTAGTTTGGGGCTTTATTACTATCATGTACTTATGCCATGCTTTACTGCTTTATTTAAGATTGTGCGAGGAGCACCTGTACTGTTTAGGTAAGGGGAGTGTTTTCGCGGTATCGACAAGCCCAGTCACACTTTCGGGTTCCCAGTCGTTTACAGCCATTGACGCAAACCTTGAGTCCGTCTCGGAGCTGGCCAACTTCGTTGCGGGTAGCTTAATGGGGTGGCCCCCTGAAATATTTCTGAATCCTGTGATCGCTTTGTCGTGAATGCCTCGTTGGGTTTTGATTTGGTTTTTCCGAGGTTGATCGAGTGTGTGTTGCTATTTGTGCACCCCTGCAGGGTAAAACTTTCTGAAAGCCGTGTCCGCAGTTATGGACAACTTGGAGCACAGTTTCTCGATCATAGACAAGTATAACTAAAGTACCGCTTTTAATTTGACTAAGTAACTGACTAGTAAATAGTGCAACACTCATGGAATGGATAATAAAACTGCCAACGGATGGGGGGGTGTTCGTCCGCTTCCTCGTTGGTAAGCGAGGAGGAGGATGGATCTGTTAATATTACTGTTATAATTGTTGTTATTAATTCACAGACATCCGTCTATCTTTGGTTAGGCGGATGGTTAGCGAGTATCTATAGAATTGTTAGGTATTATCTTTTGCTGCAATTGCGTCACCCAGGTTGTGTCCCCTTTAGAGGCATAAAGACTTGCTGAGTACCCCTAGGGTCTCACACGATAAATTATTTGATTCAGATGAACAAGTACACTCACAAGATGGATACTGGGTGGAGGAGACGGACGATGTGGGCAACGATCATTCGGTGTAGAGATTCCGGGAACGGGGATCCGTGAGATCTGTGGGCGGGATGTGTTTATTATGGGGCATCTTATGCCGATTTGCTTCTTATCCGTACTCGGATCTTGTTTGCCGCTTCCGCCTGATACTCTGATGTTTGATGTATGAGGAGATATCCTAAACTATTATATCTATCTAGGACATTTGGATCTTGCCGTATGGCGTTGCAATATCTCTATTTATTTTAGATGGAATGGCTCTGAGGACTGTTGTATGGTGGCTTGCATACATACTCATTTGTGTATGTAGTTGATCCCTTCGCCTGCCGATTACGCCGCCCGTTCTCGTCCTGATGTTTGGTAATGGTTAGGACGGCCGAAAGGTCTACCTGTGAGTGGCATTTGGGCCCCACCGTACTATTTTAACCATTTCCACTCATCCAGGCTTGTAACTAGGAGCGTAATTCACCGAGGTAGTTACAATTGGTATCAGAGCCATCCCGCCCTTCAGGGTCTCAGCCAAATGGTCGTTGTCAGTCTAGCAAATATTTTTGGTAGCTATGTATACTAGGGGAAAACAAAACGCGAGAGTAGGACTGCTTCCACTTTTCTTCTTACCCACCCATCCACCTTTTTCTGGTAAGGAAGTGTAACGTTTTCAATCCTCTTCTTAAAAGTTCAAACTAGGATTCATGTGTTCTGGGTTTCCGTAGTACCATAGGTTGAGTGTGTGTGTGTGTTTGTGTAATTCCTTGTCTATCTGTTGTATCCAACATGTTATATTTATCTGCCTTTGGTTATCAACTGTTGGTACATTCCATACTGACAGGCTTTTGAATACCGGCGCGATCTATCTGACTCCTTGTTAACCGGTGCCATCTTCTTAAGGGTGTCCTTCCTTCTAGCAACTCCACATTCTGTGAAACCATCAGTTGCTAATCGCTACCTGATAAGTGTTTTTGCGCATCTATTGGTATTTTAATGCCAAAAAATGCGGAAAATTTTTCTTTGATACATCTGTGCTTCCACACTCCTTTTCAGTTGTGTGTGAAACATTATCTATCTCCCTTTTATCAGCATGTCCATGCTAACTCATTCTTTTGTCACCGGCGCTTAATCCTAGAGTTTCATTTCATCTCCAATTCTCTGGGGCTAATTACATAACATGTGTCGATCCGATGCTGGTGATTGTAATTTGGTTCTCGGCATAGCTATATGACACTTATCTTGAGTGGAATATGGAAAATGCAATCACCACTATCCTCCAAATGGTGACAGTTATCTCCTGTGATTTTGAGTACACCGCGATCATATCTATGCATATTCAAGCATCTTTGGCAATCCAGAGTTTCTCCAAGCACTACGGCGGTCTATCATCTGTCCATCATGCTGCACATCCTTTTGAACCCCATATCTGCATAATTCTCCTGGATACGAGGGAATTGCATCTTTTCGTCTCTGATAGCTTTGCTTAAGGTATGAGCTATCATCGGTTCTTATCCAAGATCTCTTTATCTTTGTAACCGGTGATCCGATCGACAATGTGAACCAGGTGACATCTCTTTTTCTTCCGAAGGACCAGTTAACCTATTCTGTCAGCGCATCTTCTTCAACAGGAATCCTTACTCGTAACGTTGATCTTTCAAAGAGTGTTGAGCTCAGCAAGTGTTTCGAGCATTTGTTCGTTCTCCCGCCTCTTGAACTTGGTATTCCGGGAATATCTTGTTAATCCATGGTGGTATATGTTGATAATATGCTTGCCTATTCGATATCTATGGAAGGACATGGAAGATCATCTGTGTCTCTTTCTCTCGAGCTTCGTGAGCACTGCCTGTGTGCAAAGTCTCAAAGTGAGAATTCTAACTTTTTGAAGTCACATATCTCGACCACTTCCTTCTGCTAAACACATTACTTCAACTCTGGAATCAGCAAGTCCATTGTTAATTCCATCCTCCATCTTCAACCAATCCGGAGTTGTTCCTTGTTGGCAAGTTATCATCGTCGTTCCGCTGAAGATTTCCTCAAGGCTGCTAAATCTCTCTCAATCATTTCAAGAAGAACATGGAGTTATTTCACCTCAATCTCGTTAAGTAATCTCTTGAAACCCTCTCGCTCTATCGTCTATGCTCAATCCACCGGAGGCCATGAAGACCTTCCAGATCTTGTTTCCTTTTGTTCAAGTTGGTGCTATCTTTTCTGTAGCTGTTTAATCTTGCAGTTCTTCTCCGTAATCTTCCTTCATATCTTTCTGGTGGCTTGGTACTTCAGACATGACGACAACATCATCACCCTTATCTATCTTTAATCCGGCGAATCGTTTGCATCTATCCTTGTTTTCTAGCGGAGTTCCATGAGCTCTTCTTGTCAATACCTTCAGTCTGTTTCGGTAGTTGGGTTGCATGGTTTTCTTATTCATTTGCGGAGTAATGCTTTGAGTGCGGGATGGAGTAGCTACCATACCACTACTCTTATCATTCGCTCTTGTACATTGAATTGGTGAATTAATGTGATTTCACTCATTCCACGGAAGTTAGAAGTGGCCTTTATCCCTTGATACTTTTACTTCCGTCCTTGTTTTTCCGGAGTGCTCTTTCGAAGAAAGTAATCAATAATCTCTTGTTGGTGATCTCACCCTTTCTACACGGAGCAAAATCCTCAATTATCTGGTGGAAACAAACGCAAACCTTTTTCTATCGTCGTCTTTCTACCGATGCTCGATATCCCCAAACAAGATTAAAGGAAACTATCTCTCTCTTTGTTTCATCAATTCTTTTTCTGTGGTAAAGCCAATTATGGTTGATGCCATCAGCCGCAAATCTATTGCGTTATCCTCAAGGCTAAAGAAAGCAATAAGTATCTCTACAATAAACTCCAGATCCTCCATATTCTTTGCTTCTCGGGATTCCACCATGATCCGGCTTCACATCCATCTCTGGAAGTTATATCTGCGCACCTAAATTGAGTGATCCTTGGTTCTTACCGGCGCAACAAGAATCTAATCTGACGATGTCTAACTAAATCTTTCTGTTGTTATCAAGGGACTCTATTGTTTGAAGGCAATATTGTTTCCGAACTTCATTTCTCAAATCCAAGAGAAGATACGATGCTATTGTCATAGTGGTTCAAACCTCTCCAATCTAGCTCTTTTTCTTCCGGCGAGATAAAGGTTCATCCTCTATAGTATCGGTAAATCTTTAATCTTAACGGTGTGTCTTTCTGTATCCATGATACATCATCTTTTCCTTTTCTTTCACAAGTGGTTCTAGTCTTTTATCATGTGCTTGAGAAAACCGGAGCTATGCCCATCCTATCCTTCTTGTCTCACGACAATCCTTCAACTCTTCTAACCCGTTGTTTCTCAAGCAAAACGCAAGACTCGCAACAAGTCTAGCAAGTTTTGCAAGGTGTAGTGGTCGCACCATTCCGTTGTTCATCAACTTGGGAACGTGAGGGTCACCTTCGTTCGAACACCCGCCTCTCCTTGTGTTGTTTTCTTTTTCCTAGGAATCTCGGGGCGAGATTCTTGTTTAGTGGGGGAGAGTTGTAGCATCCCAATTGTCTAACAATTGCAATGCTACTAGCCTAGTCTATATAAATGCTGCTTTCTATATATATAATTGTTGCATCATAATTATATCATGCTCATGTCATCATGCCACCTTGCATTTGAGCATCATATAAAACCCTTTTTGGTTTGGTTCTTCTCTCATATGCATTGTTAATTGTATTTGCCTCTTGATATTGTATTTGGTTATTGATATATTGTTTAAATTCCCAAGTTGAGTTGGGGGCATATCTTTTATTCAACTCCATCACCTTTCTCTGCCACCACCTTATAATTCCACCATCCAACTAAATATGAGCTTTGCACTTTATTAGGTTTTACCTCTAGCTCATGTGGGTTGGGATGGATCCAATTCTATTTCCACATGCTCTCATCTTAGCATCATATTGTTTTCACATTATTGATATGTGGAGCCACCTTTGCATGCATTATGAGTAGTGCTCCTTTTTCCTAGCTTTCATATGGATTATCATGGATTTATGCTCATGTTGGATATTTTTGGGACTATTAAACATCTAGTGGAATATACACACTAGCAAGTCCCAATTATAATCAAATGTGATCATCTCCATCTACTCCATCTGGAATTTTTCCTTTAAATTATTTTGCTTGGCTTAATTCCACTTTTGGGAATGCATAGGAATAATGCCATGTAAATATTATTGTTTTCACAAGAATAAGCATGGCATTAATTGTTTTGCATGGGCCCTGCAAGAACCTACACATTCTAGTCTTTTGGGTTTTTATTTGACTCTTGAGTGGATCATCTCTCCCTCTCTTTTCTCTCCCTGCCGTGAGGGCCCCTCCAGCCCAAGCCACACCTCTCTCACCTCACCCTCTCCTCTCACCCATGCCGAGCCTCTCCTTGCTGGCCTCACCTGGCCACCCTTTCTCCCTGGTCCCACCTAGCTACCTTCCTACCCCAACCCTAAACAAAACCCCAACCCGAGCCTAACCCATCCTACCCTAGCTCTCCTCTCTCTCTCTGGTTCTCTCTCCCTGCCACAGCAGTCCCACCCGAGCCAGCCACCTCGGCCTCACCTTGGCTCCACCCTACATGCCCTGCCTGCCCTGGACCAGCCCCAGACCGAGCCCTGCCCGAGCACGTGAGGAGGAGAAAGGTGGAACCCGAGCCACCTTTATCTAACCTGCCACGGCTGCCCTCGCCTCTCTCCCTCGCTTTACCTCCGCCCCACGGCTCCTCTGTCGTCCCCAGATCCACCCAGAGCCTGCCCTCTCCTTCCCCTTCCTCTTCACCGTCGACAGCACCTGCCGCCGGTCGCGCCGTCTACCTCTGCTCCTCGTCGCTCCGGCCGGCGAGCGCGTCAAGGAGGTGGTCTGGAAGACCGAGGAGTACCCTCTGCTTCGCCCCGTACCTAGCAGCGAGGAGGAGGAGGCCTGCACCCTCTGCTCGCCGACGCGTCCCGACGAAACCCTAGCCCTGTAGTCCGTCTGCATCGCCGGCGATCCACCGCGTCCCAGCCCAATCCGTCTCCACCAACAACCCCACGGTGAGCCACTGACCACCCTAGACATGTCCCTGTCCAGCGTTGCTTCCCGGTTGCGTCGTTCGTTTCGTCGAACGCCCACCGTGCGCCGCCGCTCGCTGTGTCTGCTCGGGCCCGCGCCGCGTAGTGCCTCAACTAGCCGCCAGCCGCCCTCCTGTCACCTTCCGAACGCCAGCCGCGCTGGTTCTGCCCCTCAGCGCGCACGCCCGCGACCTAGGTTCGATTCCCGCCCCGCGCCGCGCACCGATCGGTCGCCAGCGACGCCGAGAAGATCCACAGTACCGCGGCGCTGTTTTGCAGATATCCCCTCCCTTTTTGTTTCGCTCAACCCGCAGTCCGTCGAGCCCACCAACCAGCCGCTGTGGGAACTTTGCAAAGAGCACCCCGTAGAATCTGAGTCTTGACCCGCGCTCCCACGGATGCCCCACGTGTCGCGTCCCCGCTGGCGCGCCCGCGAGTGGGTCCGCGTGTGCCGTGGCCCCACTTGTCATTCGCAGAGGCTAGGTAAAGCCGCGGTGAGAAAGCCTTTTCCTGGACGCGTGTGTCCTAGTCAGCCTTGGCCCCACTTGTCTGTGACTGTGGCTAGGACTGGGCTGAGTGACAAAAGACCTTCTTTTTTTCTGTTTTAATTCAAACTTTTCCAAAATTAATTTAAATTCAAATTTAAATCTGTTTTATAATAACTTTTGAAATATAATTCTAAATTAAACATGTAATATATGTTTTGAAATCAAGAAAATGTGAGGAATTCAAATATGCCCTTAAAAATATATTTTGAACACTTTAAATTTCGAGTTGATCTAAATTACAATAAAATGCCCTTTTCCCTTAATCAATTAATAACTTTTGTTTTATAACTCCAAATTTGACAAATGATATGTCTAAATCGATCAGCTCGACGAGACCTTTCTATTTATGCATTCCATGATCTGAATTGCAGCATGCATCATATAAATATAAAGTATACAACAACTTATTGGAGTATAAAATGTGACCCAAACTCAATAAAATGCTTATTTCTTGTCTTCCACACCTCACCCATGCCATGCTACTTTATTGCCATGCAAATTGTGCATCATTCATCATGGCATGATTGTTTGCTTGTCGCATTTTATTCTTATGCTTGTGCACTTTATTTATGTTGGCCCTTGTTTGTTTGGTTCTTCTTCGAATAGACGCTGAGCAGGGGATATATCAAGAAACCCAGGAGCACTACCCAGATCCTTCTCTCGCTTCAACTGAGCTGCCAGGCAAGCACTACCACATGCTTGCATACATATAGTACCTATTGCCTCTATCTTATTCTTGCATCATTGAGTCGCGATCGCATTAAACTAAATCCCAAGTACTGCATAGCCTTTACTTTTAAAACCCATCGAAGCTTGTTCCTCCATCCCATGAGCCATTACTACAGGAGTTGTTTGAGCCATGCGGGTCGTAGAACAGCATGTGTAGGGTATGTGAGTGTCTGATGGCTAACGAGGTACCTAAACAACTTAAACTGATTAGTGTGGGATAACTAATCAAAGTGGCACCGGTGAGCAATATCTGCTATTTGGTTTTTCATGCTCACTTGTGTCCCGTAGGACCCCGAGTACTTGATTCCTGTTCCTTGAATATTCGCGCTATCCACATCCGGGAGGCTTATGGGACCCCCCTGAGCCAGAGCTTGATTCATTCTTATTTCTTGGGGCCACAAAGTAGTTTGGGGCTTTATTACTATCATGTACTTATGCCATGCTTTACTGCTTTATTTAAGATTGTGCGAGGAGCACCTGTACTGTTTAGGTAAGCGGAGTGTTTTCGCGGTATCGACAAGGCCAGTCACACTTTCGGGTTCCCAGTCGTTTATAGCCATTGACGCAAACCTTGAGTCCGTCTCGGAGCCGGCCAACTTCGTTGCGGGTAGATTAATGGGGTGGCCCCCTGAAATATTTCTGAATCCTGTGATCGCTTTGTCGTGAATGCCTCGTTGGGTTTTGATTTGGTTTTTCCGAGGTTGATCGAGTGTGTGTTGCTATTTGTGCACCCCTGCAGGGTAAAACTTTCTGAAAGCCGTGTCCACGGTTATGGACGACTTGGAGCACAGTTTCTCGATCATAGACAAGTATAACTAAAGTACCGTTTTTAATTTGACTAAGTAACTGACTAGTAAATAGTGCAACACTCATGGAATGGATAATAAAACTGCCAACGGATGGGGGGGTGTTCGTCCGCTTCCTCGTTGGTAGCGAGGAGGAGGATGGATCTGTTAATATTACTGTTATAACTGTTGTTATTTATTCACAGACATCCGTCTATCTTTGGTTAGGCAGATGGTTAGTGAGTATCTATAGAATTGTTAGGTATTATCTTTTGCTGCAATTGCGTCACCCAGGTTGTGTCCCCTTTAGAGGCATAAAGACTTGCTGAGTACCCCTAGGGTCTCACACGATAAATTATTTGATTCAGATGAACAAGTACACTCACAAGATGGATACTGGGTGGAGGAGATGGACGATGTGGGCAACGATCATTCGGTGTAGAGATTCCGGGAACGGGGATCCGTGAGATCTGTGGGCGGGATGTGTTTCTTATGGGGCATCTTATGCCGATTTTCTTCTTATCCGTACTCGGATCTTGTTTGCCGCTTCCGCCTGATACTCTGATGTTTGATGTATGAGGAGATATCCTAAACTATTATATCTATCTAGGACATTTGGATCTTGCCGTATGGTATTGCAATATTTCTATTTCTTTTAGATGGAATGGCTCTGAGGACTGTTGTATGGTGGCTTGCATACATACTCATTTGTGTATGTAGTTGATCCCTTCGCCTGCCGATTACGCCGCCCGTTCTCGTCCCGATGTTTGGTAATGGTTAGGACGGCCGAAAGGTCTACCTGTGAGTGGCATTTGGGCCCCACCGTACTATTTAACTATTTCCACTCATCCAGGCTTGTAACTAGGAGCGTAATTCACCGAGGTAGTTACAGACAGTGGGTGCCAAGCTATGGAATGGGCAGCAGCAATTGCTTCCCCCGTAGTTCCGTTCCCATAGCGGTGAGACTGGAGTTGTCGAGTAGCACTTGGCGCATTGAGGCGACACCCGGCATGAGATGGGATTGTCGTGTGCTGGGTTGATGCTTGAAGCTCCGGTTCAGGGTCAGCTCCTCTGGCCCCGACTGGCAGTACTCCTTCTAGAAAGTGGCCTCCCTCAGCGGCATCTCCTATGCGACATGGGAGAAATGCTCCAGCGGTGGTGCCTCCTAAGTCGCCAATGAAGGGATCCTTGAGAAAAATGCCTCCTACGCCCTAGTGGTGGTATCTCTTGGGCAGCGGCGCCCCCGCCTGCATGTTGAGCTTCCTGAACCGCGGAATGCGATGGCGACTATGGTAGCGGTGGTGCTACTACTCTTGAACCTGGACATGGGTCGACACCTGGGACGGTCAAAAATCTTCATTCACGACCACGAGATCAGGCGTGGATCTGTGATGAGGTTCCTCTACGATGTTGAGAAAAGATTTTAGAGATGGTGTATGACCCCATGGCGTGCCATGCTGACTACCCCCGCCATCTTTGAAAAGGTTAGGGGGTTTTCGTGCTGCAGCTATGGAGGAGCCGTCGGGTTTTGCCAGCTTTGTTAGCGTAGGGGACGTAGTGTCATTTATATCCCTGTAAGACTGTTCTGGGTGTATGTAAGCGAATTTTTGCGCTTGTTGTTTCTTATTTTGCCAGTATTTGCTGTGATGCTTGGAGTTTGTGTGTCCATGATTCGGTGTCGGTTCGGCGGAGCTGGCGGCGGCTGGTGTCTTTCCCAGCGGTGGGCCTTTGAGCCCTCCTATGAACCCGCGAAGGGGTGGCATCAGGAGACAATGCCCTCATGAGGGGGAGGGGCTTCTTGTGGAGGTCGTGCCCAATTAGGTGGCTTCCGGAGGTGGCGTCAGGGAGACAACACCATCGCGGAGCACTTCTAGACTATAGCCTTTCTCCTTACGCCGTGGATCCTGCGCGGTGGCTTGCGAGGAGCTTCCGCGTGTTTCTGGGTCTAGCTGTGGATCCTGAGCGGCGCTAACCTCGCAAGGCTCGCGTGTACCCTTATTTTGTGTGCCTCCTCCTGAGGGGAGTTCCATAATGCATGCGCCTTGCCGTGGGTGAGGTACCTCATTGTTGATCCTTTTTGGGATGAAATTCTAGTGATTGCGCCACTAGAGGGATTTTACTTGCACCCCCCTTTAGAGCCTCTCGATGAGACGACTGTAGACGAAATAGGGGTGCAGCGAAGGACCTGAAATATGCTCGGGCAAAGAGCTTTCGAGCGTCAGGAACCATGGGTTGTGACTTACTACCGAAACCGGACCGTATGTTCAGGGCTTTACACTTCAGATCCTGCAAATTTATGTCTGCTAGAAGGGAACTGCCACACGATCCGCCTTGTGAGCCTCTCAAGGAGAGGTCCATAAGGAAAATTATTGTCCCGACGGCCCCTCTAGGAGGAGTTCGTCGTTCTAGCGTGAAGGTTTTTGATTTTTTAAAGGCTAGTGACCATGTGTGAGGTCACTTATAGCCGCAATTAGACCGTAGGTTCATAGGTCGACACTTTAGGCCCTGGAGTGTTTTGGCCGCTAGAGTGGGTGTACCATGCGATGCACCCTACAAGCCTCTAGAGGAGAACTCCATAGGGGAAGTTCTTATTCCGCTGGCCCCCGGTAGAGGGGGTTGTAGATTTAGCACGAGGATTTTTTAAATAACAGGAACCATGGGTGCGGTGACTTACCGTCAGAACCAGTCAGTAAGTTCAGAGATCAACACTTTATGTCCAGAGAGCTTAGGCCGCTGAGGGGAGGTGCCACGCGACCGGTGCGTCGATGTCTTTTTTGGTCAGGAACCGTGGGTGAGGTTACTTATTACCGAAATCGGTTAGCGAGTTCAGAGCTCCACAATTTAGGTCCTGAGATCTTGGGCCGCTAGACGGGCAGTGCCTCACGAGCCGCCCCATAGGTTAAAAACACACTATAGTCAAACCCTTCACACATGCTATGCAAGACCTCTAGGTGACAGGAACCGTGGGTGAGGTGAATCATCGTCGGACCCGGTCTGTAAGTTCAGAACTTGACACTTTAGGTGCTACAGTTTTTTCCGTCAGAGGGCTTTTCCTCGTGAGGCGCCCCTTAGACCTTACAAGGAGAGGGCTGTAGGGAAAATGCACATGCCGCCGGAGGTCCATACATGCGCCGTGCGAGGGTCTCAAGCACCGGCAACCATGGGTGATATGACTTATGGTCGGAACTAGTCCGTGAGTTTAGAGCTCGACACTTTAGGCTCTGATGTTAATGGGGAGTGACCTAGTGATGAGCACCATTCCTTGCCCCCTTCTCGCATGGTGTATGTGAGGGAACCTAGGAGGAAAGGTTTTTGGAGAAATGTTTTTCCGAGGGAAAAAATAGCAAGGCGTGCGTCAAATACAACATCCAAAAAAACGCGAGTAGTAAAAGCTTATTACAATGCCGCCATGCCCGCACGAGGTCTTACAGGAGATGAAGCTATAAGGAGTGAGAGTTTTTTTAGGGTCACCTTAAAAAAGTCAAGGAGTCAGGCGTGCCATTCGGAGAGGTTTGTCCACCTTCTAGCAGCCCAATCCCCTTGCTCAGATGGTACCTTAGTTGTCGTCTGAGGGGCAGTCGATGTTGGATGCACGTTGAGTGCAGTCCACTGGGAAGTCCAGAGCCCCCTTCTCGATGTAGTTCTTGGGAGCTTCCTCATCGCTTAGGGGAGTGGGCGGTGGTTTCCCTGAGTTCCTCTTAAGGGCGGAAGAACCGTTCACGCTCTGCTCCTCGCGAGGTGGGAACAAAGCGGTTGCGATCCTCATGGCCATGACAATTTGCTGGGCCACCATTTGCTTCCTCCTCGTGGTACATCCAACATAGTCCAGGGCATCCAAGTGATTAGGTTAGGTGGTGGCCACAGTATTGTAGGCGTGCTCGAGGGAGCGCGAGACTTCTACCTCGTCATGGCGGACCGTGATGACCCCCCCCTCCCCCCCCCCGTTACCTCCAGGCATCTTGACGATGTTGTAGGTGTGGTGAGTGGCCGCCGTGAACTTGGCCAGCGCAAGGTAGACGAGGATGACATTGTACGGGTGACTGGTGTTCCACATCGAAGTCGATGAGCTTGGTGTGGTAGTTGTCACCCATCTTGAACGTGACAGATAGGCGAACCTTCCTGATGTGTATTGTAATAACCTCAGATCGGCCCTATGCAAGTTTTAGCGATTTCTGCCAAACCCGCATAGAAACAATTCAAAGGTGCCTGAAGTGAGGGTGGAAAACAAAGTAATACTATTACACATTAGTCCGTGATGGAACCCATAGAACATATATAAAACAATGACTCCATGAGTCAACAATACAGATATACAGTACAAAGATCTAAATAACCTTAAAAACTATACATCATCCGTGTACATACAAGATGCAAATGGGGCTAAGAGCCCTAAAGGATAATCAATGGTGTACATAAACCTGCCCAGGACAAGACGGAAGGGTAACCCTTCTAATGGCATCGATCTCAAAAACTTCTTAAACAAAAGGGGTGTCGACAAATGGAAAAGGAAAAAGAGAGTGATCAGTACTGAGGCTAGTACATGGCGAGACTTAGAATTCGGTGCCTCTCGCCTACATAGGTATGGTGGACTAAAATGGCAGCACAACATGCACTAAACAACCTATAGAGACTCGATCCAACTGTCGGCTATCGGAGAGGGATAAGAAAGACCTACTCGGATCCATCCGCATACTAACATCAATCATACCCATCCTGGAATTCCCCTTCGAGACCAATGAAGAAGTAATACGTAGGAAACTCACACAATTGGCAATTTTATTCATTCCATTATAGTTGCAACGATTACTAGTCAGGTATGGTGAAAATGAGTCATACTAATATCATAAGCAGTGGGCAATTTTAGTTATCCATTTTGTTGTAGTTGCCATACTTACTAGTCAAATACATATAGCATGAGGCATCCCAATCCCAGCAGTTGTTGATACTTCTATTTAGCCACTCCATTGTAGTGAAGCTAACTAGTAGTCATCTAAAGTCAAATTTATAGCAATACTTTAGTTATAGTTGTCTATGACTGAGACACTATGCTCCAAGTCATCCATAACCACAGACACGACTTTCAGAAAGATTTACCCTACATGGGGGCACAAATAGCAACACATGCATGATCAACCTCAGAAAACCAAATGAAAACCCAACGAGGAATCACGACGAAGCAATCACAAGATTCATATAATATTTCAGGGGGGCAACCCATTAAGATACCTGTCTTTGGTGTGGAAACGATAGTTTGTAAGAAGGCTAGGAAGTGGTGTGGGAGCGAGTAGTGAGGCGAGCGACGACGTCCGTAGGCGAGATTGGGCACAAGCAAGCGTCTGGGACACAAGAAGTAAACAGGTTCGGGGCCCTCGTAGTGAGGTAAAACCCTTACTCCTACCGATCTGACTATTAATATGAACAAAGGCTACAAGGGCTCCTCGAGCTGTTTGGTGTGGAGCTATCTAGAAATGAGCGTACTCTTGCCTATGATTCCCATGCCGCCCCTTATATAGGGATGAGGCAGCATGGCTAGCGACATGGCCGGCTTCCGGGCCCCATAGGTGGGCCCCAGCTAGATACTCACCTATAGTGTCCAGCATGGCAGGCATTTACCCATAGTCAGAGCCATGCCACAACGTGAGCCATAGTGGTCGCCGTGCGAGCAGTTACATAGTGCCACCTACTGAACACTATTACATCTGTCATCGGTAAACTCTTCGGTATGTGCCGAGTGTCCCAATCTTCTCTCCGTCTTTTCCGCCATCCTGGGCGTACCATGCATTGTGCCGTGCATCACCTTTTCCTTCTTATGGCTTCGTTGTCCGGCTAGGGCTACCTAGCCTGCTGGCCTTTTGTTCCGTCTAGCTTTACCCGTCTGGGATGATCCAACCGAACACATATCTTCGCGGTGCTTTTTATCCGGCTATCTGCTTTTCCACCATGTACTACGTTAGGTCTTCTCTTCCGGTATCTTTGAGTTTTTACATCCGGTTGGACCCAGCCAGTTGGACATTGTATTGCCCTTATATCTTGTCCGGTTAGCCTACCCGAGGTTGACCCCCCCGACACTAGCCACCGAGCGCGTGTAGATTCCACCCTTAGGCGAAATGTCCGTGCTCTCTAAAGATAGTTTGAATTTTTGTCCGACTGGAATCTGGCGGTTGGGTTACCCGGCGCAAACGATCCAGGAGGGGCCACACATGGGGGTGCTGCCAGGTGGCGAGCCGGACGATTGGCCTCCCCCGCCATGATTACCGGTGGGGGCTGCGTGCACCCCCCACGTCACCATTCTTGCCTTCCACTGCGTCTATGCGCACTACACCACCAATCCGCTGAGCCCTGTCGCCGTCGACCTTGCCATTCTTCTGCCCACGTGCCGCTTCTTGCCGCCACCATTATCGCATATTCGAGATTCGTCAGATCCGCCCGCTTTTTGCTCGTCGAAGCGATGGGCCATCGTCTTTCCTCCGCCTCCATTCCTTCTTCTCCTTCGCTCGCCCTCGACGACAAGATGGCCGAGAGCTGTGGAGCTTGGTGCATCTCCTTCGTGTTGTAGGAGCAAATTGAGAAGTATCGGCGTTCCCGCGTGCTTCCCGCGGCGACGGAGGTCGGGGTTTTCCTTGCACCAGCTGACAAGGTGACGCCATAGCTGGAGGAGGGCGAGTGCGTCATTTTCCTTGTGCACCTAGCACGCAGCCTAGCGCTCCCGGCTAGCGCCTTTCTCCTCACCTTCCTCGCGAATTTCGACCTCCTGCTCCACCACCTCGGCCCCAACGCAATCGTTATCCTTTCCCACTTCGTCGCCTTTTGCAAGGGCTACCTCGGGATCCAGCTGGATCTCGGGATCTTCTGCCGCCTGTTCCTCATCCGGGCGCAGGTGTAGTTTGCCAAAGGCCCGCTGGTCCCATGCGGTGGCGCCTCCATATACTTGTGCGCTTAGACCGGGTACCCGAAATTCTGGCTGCACGACATGGTCAAGATCTGGCAGCAGACGTACTTCTATGTACGGAACCTCACGGAGGTTGACCGGATTAACCTCCCCGCCTTCCAAGACCAGGATTCCAGCCTGTCAAACTGGGAGGTGAAGATCTACAACTCCAAGACAGAGTTGAGCGAGATGTTGCGCCGGATGAGGGAGCTCGTCATAGCCAGCTTGAGTAGTGTCGAAGTCACCCTCGGCTGGGTCTCCCGGCTCCTGATGCCACTGCGGCAGAGGGCACACAACATGTGGTACTACTCTGGCCGGCTGAACCCGACTCGGCTCTCGTGCCATGATCCTCCCGTCACCAAACTTTATGAGTGGGTTTGGATGAAAATGAAGGAGAAGATCTAGGCCGACTCGAGCTTCAGGTTGGCCCCTTACTCCCGCCATAACCGCGCCCCCCGTGTAAGTCGCTGTATTTCCCTTGTTTACTTTTTCTTGCCGGCTTTCTTAACTTTGCGCCTCAATCCAGCTTGCCTTTCTTATCCTTTCCATAGATATTCCCATGCATCCTCCATGAGGAGGGCCCGACTCCCCTCCATAAGTTTAATGCCGACCTCTTGGAGCCGCGCTCGTGGTGATCCGTCAAAGGATCCAACTGCGAGGGGGATTATTTTCCCAGCCAGAATGATGAAGTCGCGAAAGATCCTCACGACCCTGCCCCGGAAGATGGTGAGCTCTCCGCTGCCCCAGAGGTAGGTCAGAAGCGGTCCGGCGAGGCTAGCTCGAGCCATGTCTCCATGACCGATGATCCAGCTACCAAGTGGAGCCGCGGCGGAAACCCCCATCCTACCCGGTTCGGGGTGATGCGAAAGAAGACCGGGGCCCCTTCGTGCAAGGGTAAGCTTCTGCCTTTTTCGGGTCCTCTTGATGCTTCTTTCTTGCTTCCGTCTGATTGCGTTTCTGCCTTCTTCTTTCCTTGCCCTTAGCTCCGTCGTCTCTTTTGGCACCGCCAGCCCGTCTCGTGGTTCCACCGCCTCGCCTCCTCGTGCCTCCCTCATCGGCCAAGACGATCCGACCCCAACTGCCCCCCGCCGCCTCCGGAAGTCACCCCACCTCCAGAGCAATAGCCAACGGTGCATCCGGATCCATCCAACTAGCTGTATGCTTCTAGCCAGCCGTATGGCTCCGAGGTGTCTTGGCCTAGCGGGAGTTCTTACGCGGGCGCGATGTGGTTCTACATCCAGGAAGCAGATTGTCACCATGGATGACGACGACTCAGAGGACGAGTAGACTCGGCAGTGGCTCGTCGTGGCCCGCGATGCCCCTGCCTCCCTGGTGGATAATGTAGCCTCACTGCTGCCTACCGCCTTTGCCTCCCTTAAGGACCTAGAGGTCAACTTGGAGGCCGGCTTGAAGGGTTGCCGGCTACTCTAGGCGTCGCTAGAGGATGCCAACTGGTTGGCTGCCGAGCAGATCGCCACTGCGCGGGGGACCGCCCGTTCTAATTTTTCATCTTCGTCCATCTTTTTTCCCTTCCGGCTGACTTTTCCTCTTGCATTCATCTTCCAGACATCCTCGTCTGCTCCTAGCGCGAGATTGACCGGCTAACACGGTCGAATACGCTCCTCAGCCGGGACCACACAATGGTCCACGTGCATACCAAGGAGTTCCACGCCAAAGTCTACTAGCTAGAGGCGACCACTACAGAGCATGAGAAGACACTTTCCATCCGGGCCATGGCCTTTAATTTGCTATACAAGGAGGTCACTCGGCTGAAGGAGCGTGAGGCGTTCTTGATGGATGAGCTCATGAAGATTGGGCACGTCGCAAAAAGGTGAGTTTGCCATTCGTTTTCCTTTGTCCGGATGGATCCGTTGTGTTCATTTTGACTTAATTTTTTGATCAAGTCTTCTATCCAGAAGTAGACGCCCTGGTACATGACCGAGTCCAGCAGGTGGATCCGGGCGAGAAGGCCAGCGTTCGAGACATGGTCGCCTAGCTGGGAGAGGATGTTTCCCACCTATGCAAGGCCGTCACCTCTGTCCACGACTTCATCTGGCCGGATGATCTCGTTCCAGAGATGATCGACTCCCTCACAATCAAGGTCAGCGACGCCCTAGCTGCCATCGACCGGCTCCACGACATTTCTTCTCTGGCTGGGGCCGAAATGGCCTTGGCGCTGATGGTGAGATAGTATAAGAACGCCCCAGTGGAGAATCTGGTCTGAGGATTCTGTGTCGGTGCCGACCACGCCGCTATGCTCCAAGCGCATCCAGGTCTTCGTGCCGCCGCCATCAAGATCGCCGGCTACGCCGATGTCGACAAGGTGTCTTCCCAATGCGATGAAGCCGACCAGGAGAGCCCCCACGGCAAAGGGCCGACCACCTGAAGGGAGGTTCCCCGGGATGCCAGGAGTATTTGTATATGCTTTGTCTTGCACTGGTTGTATTTGTGAACTTGGATATGCGGGGGATTCGCCCCCGCCGTTTAATGACTATGGGAATGCCTTATGCTTTTATTGATTTTTGCTTTTGTGCGTGGCTGACTACTTCTTCCAACTGGCACTCTTTGATCGGCTTCTGCCTTCCTTGTGGCTTCTGCTCACTTTGTTGTGAGCTATTTCTGCCCAACTAGTCACCTCCAGTCGGGGGTGTGAATTTTTATTTATCATTTTCCTGGCTAACTACCTTCATATGGGGGAAATTTCACTTCTAGTGGGGGAACGCCAGCACACCACTAGGTATAGCCCCCGAGATTAGAGGTAGCTAGCGCAGCCGGGTGGTTTGAATCTTACAAACTTAAATATTCCCCTTTTATTGTGCGGCCGACTGGCCTGACTTAATCGGACGGAGGAACTACACCCCGGCTCGAACTAACCAACGCTCGTATCTAGATTTGCGCCCTTTTTATCTATTACTTTCCTTCCTTGCGATCTTTTGTTTCTCTCTTTCTTTCCTTCCAAATTTATTTCCTTTCAACTTTATTTCCTTCTCTAAACCTGCACAGACCGACTAAACATCTTCTAGAGGGGAGCTTCATACTTCTAGTGGGGGCGTGTTAGCGCACCCACTGGGTGTAGCCCCCGAGATTGGGAGTAGCTGGCGTAGTTAGGTGCTTCAAATCTTTTCAAACTTGCGTTCTTCTAGTGCCCTTGCGTGTCCGACTGACGAAGCTCAGCCGGGCGGGAGAGCCTGCATACCTACTCGCGTAAACTTGTTGTCCTGCCTTATCTGCCAGTTCGTCTTGCTCCGACCGGCTGGAACATCTTCTAGCCAGGAGCTACATGCTTCCAGTGGGGGCGCATTAGCGCACCCACTGGGTGTAGCCCCCAGTATTCGGATTGGCTACTGGTGGGAGGTGCTTCGAATCTTATCTGTTCTTGAGATCCGACCTGGTGAAGTCATGCAAAAGAAACACACATAAATGGATTTTTGTCAGTATACTAACATACAGTACACATGATGTCCAATGAATGATGGTTTTTTGTTCCAAAAACTAGCTCGTGCTTTTCTGAACACTTAGTCACTTTCCCGTGCGCTCTGCTGTTTATGTTGTGTACATGTCAGGAAACCGGGTTGCGGTCTAGAACCGGAACTGAAGGGGAACCTTACAATACATTGTTCACGGTAGTAGGGGCTTAGCAACCGGAAAATACCAACTGGGCACATGGCCGGAATGTCCAATTTGTCACATCCTTCGCCGTTTTTCAAGTGGGATGCCTCGGGATTTTGCTCTTGCTAGACGGATAGTGGGGTTGCGGTCTGTATCCGAGAGGAAGTGTGGGCCTCTAACACCATCGCACACTACTTAGTCGGTTTACAGAATTAGAATTTCGGGCCAACCGGCGAGCCCCGGGTTAGGGGTCGACGGAGCCAGAAAACATTGTAGGATTTAATCAGAAAATACAACAAGAGAATATCTGGACAGGAGACCCCGAGCGTCAACTGGGGTTCCACATCATTCATTCATTCAGGGTTCCGGATACATACACTGTTATGCGACTAAGTGTAAAACGGGCGCTGTAGGTCCACGTTCCACGACCTTTCGGTCTCCTCATCCGACTTGTCCATCTTGTTCTTGCGTGGCTGCTGCACGTCAATGATGTAGTAGGACTTTTTGTGCAGTGCCTTGATGATGATGAAGGGGCCCTCCTAGGAAGGGGACAACTTGTGTATGCCCTTAGCGTCTTGTATCAGCTAAAGCACTAGATCACCCTCGCGGAATGCGAGGGGACGAATCCGGCTCGAATGTTGTCGGCGCAGCCCTTGCTGGTATATCGCCGATCTTGACAGAGCCAGCTCGCGGGCCTCTTTGAGGAGGTCTACGATGTCCTCCCTTGCATCTTGGTTCCCCTTCTCCGTGTAGAGGATCTTGCTGGGCGAGTCGAACTTGATGTCCGCCGCAAGAACTTCTTCTGATCCATAGGTGAGGAAGAATGGGGTGAAGCCGATTGACCGATTCAGGCTGGTGCGCAGGCTTCAAAGCACATCTGGGAGTTCTTCAATCTAGCAGTCGACCGAGTGCTCCAGCGGCTCGATTAGCCGGGGTTTGATTCCGGCTAGTACAAACCCTTTTGCCCTCTCTACCTGCCCGTTGGACTACGAATGTGCGACGGACGCGAGGTACAGTCGGATTCCCTTGTTGTGGAAGAATCGGGCACAGGCTCCCTTGGTGAAGTTCGTGCTGTTATCGGTGATGATGCTATGGGGTACCTGAATCTGATGATGATGTCTCGGAAGAAGGTGATGACTGTGGCACCGTCTAGGTTACAGATTGGTTTTGCTTCTATCCACTTGGTGAACTTGTCCACCACGACTAGTTGCTGGGTCATGCCGGCTCAGGCCCGGTTGAAAGGACCGACCATGTCCAGTCCCCAAATATCGAAGGGCCGTGTGATTAGTATAGTCTCTAGCACCAAAGTTGGCACATGCATGAGTTGGCCAAATCGCTGACATCCGTTGCATGCACGAACCATCTACTCCACATCCTCGGCTGCGGTGGGCCAATAGAAACCGTGGCACATGGCCTTGGAGACTATGGCCCGGGAAGAGGCGTAGTGGCTGCATTCCCCCTAGTGGATTTCCATCAGCAGCCGATAGCCGGTTTCCGCATCGATGCACCACTGGAAGATGCCAGAAATGCTACGCTTGTACAACTCCTTGTTGATGATGGTGTACGTGTGCACGCGGCACCTAATTTGCATTGCCTCGACCTCATCATCCATAAGTTCGCCTGATGGAACCTTCCGGATAGAGAGGATGCTCCCGGGTATAGGCTGAGGCTCATTCGGAGGGCGACCGGGTGGGATGCCCGAGTCAACAGCCCACGAGTGTCTTGGCTTACTTGGTGGTGCCTGGCCTGAAGTCATGGCAGCCCCCGGGTCTTTCGATCCGGCCGCCCTCGGGTCCGCCACCCAGATAATGGACTCGGATTCAAGGGAAGAAGTGATGCTTGGATTGCGAAGTTTCTCCAAGGAGACGACGGAAGGGATTGCCTGCCTGGTGAATCCGACTCGCGCGAGGGAATCAGCCGCTTCGTTGTTGGTGCGGGGGACATGGTGGAATTAACATCCCTCGACGTAGGCGCTAAGTAGTGGAATGTGGAACCTGTATAGAGCCATGTTGGCATCCCAGGCGTCTTACTCTCCAGATACTTGTTGCACCACCAAATCCAAATCCCCGAAGCAGAGGATCCGGCGAATTCCGATTTCTTTGATGAGTCGGATCCTATGCACTAGTTCTTTGTATTCGGCCGCATTATTCGAGGTGGTGAAGTGGATCTAGAGAACATACTCCAGCCGGTCTCCCTTGGGTGAGGTGAGCACAATGCCGGCTCCCAAGCCCCCGCGCATCTATGAGCCGTCAAAGTGCAGCTTCCATTAGTCCGAGTCGGGTACTAGTGGTAGGTACTAGCTCTCCGCCCAATCAACGAAGAAATTTGTCACCTCCTGACACTTGAAGGTGAACCTTGGCTCATACCGGATGCAGTATGCAGCAAGCTCGATGACCCATTTGGCCACTCGGCCGGTGGCGTCCTTGTTGCCGAATATCTTTCCAAATGGTGCAGTGGACACCACCGTGAGTGGATGTTCTTGGAAGTAGTGCTTGAGCTTCTTGCACGCCAGGTACATGCCGTAGCACATCTTCTGGTAGTGGTAGTAATTATGCTTGGAGAGGGAGAGCACCTCGCTGAGGTAGTAGACGGGGTGCTGTACCATCTGGGCCTTGCCTTCCTTGTAGTTCTCCACCAACAGGACGACCCGGTTGGTGGCTGCTATATAGAGCAACATCGGTTCCTTCTCAGCCGGCATGGCCAGCAGCGGTGCTATGGATAGCCTGCGCTTGAGGTCATGAAACACAGCGTCTGCTTGCGTGGTCCAGGTGAACTTGTCTGTATTCTTCATCAGCTGGTATAGTGGAAGAACTTTCTCTCCCAGTCGGATGATGAATCTGCTAGGAAGGCAGCAGTTAGATAGTGATCCTACCAAATATTAGTCAGATTTCAAGGGATATCCAAACAAAACAAGGGGAGGTCTATTTCTTGCCAAAAAGAACACGGATATCCACAAAGATCTATTCGACAGAAAAACCAGAGAGAAGACCCGAGTCTACAACACGCCACTGGAAAATGCTTCTGCAGCTCGAGCCATCCTCGCCAACAATCCGTCTCCACAGCAGGTCCAGCAGTGCGTCGCATTGATGGACAAAGGATTAAAACAGCAGAAAATGGCCACATCATTCAGTGGCAACCTGGCCTCAAAGTCTGAGTTTTGCCACACTGGCTCTGACCAAAGAGCTGATGGAAGGCTCCACATGGATACAGATCTGCGCCATCGTCCCTATGGAGAAGAAGAGAATCCAAGAACCGGCTCAAACGGCCACTCTCGCCAGCCGGCCGTGTGACTGGGCAAGAGTTATTTCGGCTCCTTCCGAAGACGCCATCAGGGCAATGGTTACTCATCAGGTCCATCGTCGGCAAAACAATCGCTATATAGAAGACCCGAAAACACGCCGCCAGCAATAAGAGCAAGATCGGCTAAGGATGCCACCACCGAGCCGTCCGGCTGCTAACGCCGGACGAAGAGATGAACGGACCTTCCTGAATCAAGTAGGGACAGAGCCCGAAGAAACCGGCATCGAAGTCATCATAATGAGGCTCCACCGCCACCACCACGTAACCCAGTCGGAAATAACCCACCAGGGCCACCATCACCTCTTGCAGTGACCATGAAGGGTCTCGACGTAGCCATGGAAGCTGTAGGGGCGAAGGCGACAATGGTGAGAGGAGAAGAAGAAATCTGACTCGTCTGTGCAGAAGCCATGAGCCTAAGAGGCGCATATCTCTCTAGCCGAACGTCGCTCGCCATTACATCGAATCAAACATAGAGGCGCGGCGGTAGGAGGAAGAGGATGTGTACATGGGACCCAAGTGCTTTGGCCCACGCATACGTCGGACCAAATTTAGGGTTTATTTTGGTATCGCCAAACATATTCAGCCCTATGACGGTGCGGCTCCGCCAGATACCTGGATCCAGGATTTTTTTCTAGGCCTATTGCATCGCCAAAGGAGGAAACAACCTGGTTGCAGTCCGATATGTCCTGCTTATGCTGAGGAAGACGGCTCGATCGTGGCTCCATGAACTACCAGAGAATTCAATTCATAATTGGTATGATATGCAAAGTGCGTTCTTTTGAAACTTCAAGGGAACATACAAGAGCCTCTGCACAGTCGGAGACTTGTATCGTTGCACACAAAGACCCGGAAAAAACCTTCCAAGATTACCTTGGATTCTGGATTGACACAAAGAACTCCTATGAGGGAGTAAATGAGCAACCTTGAATAGAACCTTTTGTTGCAGGACTCCTAGTTGGAATTTTGCGTCACAGATTGAAGCGTGACCATGTCACAGATTTGGGAGAGATGATAGGAACAGCAAGCAAATATGCTGATGCCGATGATGATTCGGAAGGGCTGCTAAATATTATGGCCAATCCCAATGCGTCCAAACAGCCAAAACAACAAGCTCAGAAGCGCAAAAACACCTCGGACGAAAAACCTGCTCCGAACAACACAGCTATCAATGCAACGTTTGGATCTGTAGGACGAGGAGGGCGCGGAGGCGGCCGGGGTAGAGGCCGTGGAACTTCCCGAATCTAGGGCAGAGGAGACAAGCAACCCGGAAGAACCTATACCTGGGCTGACATTTCTAATAATCCCTTTGTCCACCACTTGGATAGTAACGAAGGATCTACCCACACAAGTGCCGAGTGTCATTTCAATGACGACATCAAGAAATACGAATCCGCTGGCTACAGATCCAAGTGACGAAAAGGAAAGAAAATTCTGAGAAAGGAAAGGAGCCCAAGGAAGATTCCGGCATGGAAGAAGTGGATACTACCGCAGAGCTCAAGTCGGATGGAAAAAAGACTTCTCTGACTAAGAAAGACGCATACGTCTTCTTCCTTGGATCCCAACATGCAAAAGAAAAGAAGGCGGTTCTCCATGAGCTCAATGCCACGGTTCTGGCTGTTCCACAGTTTCTGGACTGGTCATAGATAACCATCACCTTTGATCGCTCAGATCACCCAAGGAAAACACATTGTCGGGGAAAGTACCCTCTGGTCGTCAATCCTCTTATTGATGGCTATGAGTTTTCTAAAACACTCACGGATGGTGGGAGAAGCATGAATATCCTCTACATCGAGAAGCTCCGCCGCATGAAGCTGCACGAGAGCTAGTTGAGTTACAGCAGTGTAACTTTCCATGACATTGTACCAGGGAGACAGGCGGATTCTCTGGGTGAGATTACTCTGGACGTGGCATTCGGAACCCGAGACAATTACCGGACCGAGCCACTCTCTTTTGAGGTGGTACCTCTCAAAAGTGCTTACCACGCCATCTTCAGACATCCGGCTTACTGGGCATTCATGGCTCGTCCCTGTTACATCTATAATATGATTAGACTTCCAGGTCCAAAGGTTGTAGTCACCGTCCGAGGAAACGTGAGGAAGGCGCGAGAGTGTGATAAAGGATCTGCTGCCTTCGCTGAAGCCGTCATCCCTAAACGCCCAGGAGTACCAGGAGATCAAGCAGACCATCAACCCGTCCGAGATGCCCGCTACAAAGAACGAGGTGTTGAAGCCAAGTTTGCAGTTCAAGGCATCGGAAGAGATGAAGAAAATTTCTCTAAAGGAAGATGATCCCTCCAAGACGACGAACATATGCGTAGGCTTAGACCGCGCATAGGAAAGTGCGGTCGTCGAGTTCCTCAAAGCTAATAGTGATATCTTCGCATGGCAGCCTTCTGACATGACCAGAGTACCTAGGGAACTTGTCGAGCACTCTCTAAATGTTTACACTGAGGCTAAACCCGTCAAACAGTCCTTACGATGGTTTGGTGATGCAAAGCGCAAAGCGATAGCCAAGGAATTAGCCTGACTAGAATTAGCGGATTTTATAGCAGAGCTCATCCATACAGATTGGGTGGAAAATCCTGTACTCATCCCTAAAAAGGACCCCAATGATTTAAGGATGTGTGTTGATTATACCGCTTTAAACAAGGAATTCCCAAAAGTTCCGTTTCCTTTGCCACGAATCTATCAAGTTATCGACTCAACGGCAAGGTCAGAGCTACTCTGTTTTCTCGAGGCATATTCTGGATATCACCAAATACCGATGAAATAGTCGGATCAAATTAAGACGTCTTTCGTCACTCCTTTCGGAACCTTCTGCTACAAAACTATGCCTTTTGTCTTAAAGAACACATGAGCAACGTATCAACATAATATGCAACATTGTTTCAATGATCAAATCGGACGCAACGTCCACGTATATGTAGACGACCTAGCGGTTATGTCCAAAAAGAAGGAAACTTTAATTTCCGATTTGGATGAAACATTTGCTAGTCTACGAAAGTTCAATATGATGCTAAATCCGAAGAAGTGTTTCTTTGTAATTCCAGCCGGAAAATTGTTAGGTTTCATCGTCTTTGAGCGAGGCATAGAGGTGAACCGGGACAAAATCAAGGCTATACTAAACATTACTAGGCTGACTCGCTTGAAGGACGTTCAGCGTCTCACTGGTTGCATTGCGGGAGTGGGTCGGTTCGTCAGCCGGCTCGGCGAAAGAGCCGCACCTTTGTACAAACTCTTGAAGAAAACCAACAAATTTGTCTGGACCCAAGAAGCTGAGATCGCCCTGCAAAGTTTGAAAGACCTACTTTCAAACCCACCAGTTCTCGCAGCGCCAGAACCTCAATAGCCTATGTTACTCTACATTGCAGCGACCAACAAGGTCATAAGTGTGGTAACAGTAGTGGAGCACGAGAAAGAAGGCCACGAGCATAAGGTGCAGCGACCAACTTATTACCTGAGTGAGGTCCTGATAGAATCGAAATAACGGTATCCACATCATCAAATGCTAGCCTATGGAGTGTTCTTTGCATCTAGAAAGCTACGCCACTATTTTCAAGAGCACAAGATCATAGTGGTGAGCACCGCTCCCCTGCGAGATATAATTAATAACTGCGACGCCACAAGATGTGTCGCAAAGTGGGGAATAGAGCTTGTAGCTTTCGAGATTGATTACAAGCCGTGTACATCAATCAAGTCCCAAATACTTGCCGACTTTGTTGTTGATTGGACATAAATGGCATAATACACAAGTCCTCCAGAATCGGAATTTTGGACCCTTCACTTTGACGGATCAAAGGCACGAGGAGGCTCGGGGCTGGCATGGTGCTCAAATCACCCTAATTGCCGAGTATGAAGCAAGGAGATAAGCTGTTCTATGTGTTGCAAATACACTTTACGGCAAAAAAAAATATTGCCGAGTATGAAGCATTGTTTCATGGAATATGCATGGCCAAAAACATTGGCATAACAAGACTCATGTGTTACGGAGACTCGGATTCAGTTGCTCAACAAGTATCCGATATTTTCAACGCAAAAAAGCACATGGCAGCATACAAAGCTATTGTGGATGAAATATCTAAGCCGTTCGAGGGTTTTGAGGTTAAACACATCCCTCGAGCAGAAAATGAGGAAGCAAATTCTCTATCAAGGATAGGCTCTGCGCGGAAACAAGTACCGTATGGCTCTTTTTTAGTGCATTTAGGAGTCCCCTCCAAAGTTGGAGTTGATGAGGACTATCCGATGAAATCCGACTCACCTTTAATAGCAGTTCTGGCTGTAATTCCTAGCTGGACAAAACCCTATCTGGATTTCCTGATAGACGAAGACTTGAGCCGATAGATCGTCTTACGAGCAAAAGCCTATACTATAATAAATGGTGAGCTCTATAAGTGGAGTGTTTCTAGCGTTTTTCAGCGATGTATTTCTTCGGAAGAAGGAGTGGAGATCTTGCAAGATATCCACGAAGGCGAGTGTGGTCACCATGCTGCAGCCAGATCCTTAGTGGAGAAAGCTTTTCGACACAGATTCTTTTGGCTAACAGCTAAGGCGGAAGCTGATAAACTGGTCAAAACATGCAGAGGCTGCCAAAAGTATGCCCATCAGGCACATGTTCCGGCCGAACAGTTGCGAACAATCCCTTTTACATGGCCATTTGCGGTCTAGGGGCTTGATATGGTAGGGCCATTTCACACAGCAAAATGTTGATTTACTCACCTACTAGTCATGGTGGATAAATTTACAAAGTTGATTGAGGCTAAACCCGTAACAAGTTGCGATGGAGCCACAGCCAGAAAGTTTGTTGAGGACGTGATCATCCGATTCGGATATCGGCACAGTATAATTACTGACAACTGGAGCAATTTTTCCATGGGAGAACTTGCCGAATTATGCGAAGAACAAGGGATCCGACTCGATATTGCATCAGTCGCACATCCACAAGAAAATGGACAAGTCAAAAGAACTAACAGTCTTATTTTGCAAGGATTCCGACCTCGTCTCGAGGCACCGCTTTGTCGGGCCACGGGGGCTTGGGCGGAAGAATTACCCTCCGTGTTTCTTGACAAGATGATCTCGATATAATCGAAGAAGTACGCGTCATTGCTGAGCAGAGATCTACATCCTATTAGCAGAAGTTATGCAAGTATCATAGTTAGAGAGTGCAAAACCTTTCTTTTAGAAAAGGAGATTTGTTTCTCCGACTTTTGCAAAAAAGAAAGCACAAACTTTCCCTGATTTGGGAAGGACATTTTATGATTAGCAAAGTTCTGCTAATGGGTCGTATTATTCAACCGATATGAGATTAGTCAAGGAAAGACCAGATACTTGGAAGAGAAAGAGAGCTGGCGGTAGCACAGACCCGGATGAAATAGACCGACCATGGAATATTGCAGAGCTACGTCCCTTCTATTCTTAGTTATATTTCATTGTAATCACATATGTACATGTTCAAAGTGAAATAAGGTATTCGTTTCCTCATATGTTATATTTGAGAAGTTTTTTGCCATGTTATTTCCAAAATAGCATGTAATTTTCAAAAATCCCAGAATGCTTGAAAGTACTTTATGATCATGTTCATTCTGGTTATGTTTTTGAATATGTAAAAAATGTTACCTTAGGGTAAAAAATTAAATTTATTGACTATACTTTCGTATTTTATCTAATTGCTTAGACGCGGGTATTTTCCGAGTAATGAGTTGTTGGTACTGGAAGCCAGCTTTGTTTCCGAGTTTAAACTAGTTTAGCAATTGCGCTCTGTTGCTCGGCAAAGTTTCCGTGCTAAAGGTTGGCCGACCCATGAAAGGAACGAGGCAGAGAGACAGATAAAACGACAAGTATAGGCATAAACCAAAACATGCTTCAAAAAAATTTCAAGCACACATGCATAAAATATATAAACATAAGTGCTATGATAGTAAAAGCATCATTGTTTTTACAGACCAGCACAAATAAAAACATTTTTTTCCATCATTACATTGCCCAAAAGTTCAGAATAATGCATAAAAAATTGTTTATGCTACAGAGCTAGGTGGTGGTGATGAAGAAGGTGGAGCACTGGAATCAACAATGTTGTAACGCTGAATCTCAGACTCAAAATCTGCAAGGCTGTCTTCTGGCTCCTGAGGCGAGGGGGGCACGGTGACAGATTCGAAAAATGGCGTCGTATAGTTGGTCATCGACGCCACAAGACAAGCATAACCTACATAGGAATCTTGGATTGTCTTGATGTCCTGTGGGCTTCCCTCATCATCCTCCTGGGCGATACCTTTGGTGACATGCCAGATTTCTAACTCGCTGTGGTGGCTCATCACCATGGTAAGAGCAGTCGGGGTAGTAGTCCGAGCGTAGAAGATCTTCCAGTCCTTGAGAAACTTCGGAATATCCTTAGCCTTGTCCCTCACCTCTTTCACTGACATCTTGTGCAAATCGTAAAGCTTGACCGACTCGCCAGCCTCTTCAACAGTCTGGCGGAAGTCGAACAAGATATCTCCGACGAGCTTGATATGCTCGAGGCGAGGTTCCAAGGTAGGAGAATCGGAAATATTCAGGGGGCTAGGAAACATCGAATAGTCAAAATTCAACTGAAGAGAAAATCGAAAAAATCAATATAAAACGTAAGTCGGAAATCTCACCTATCACAGAATAATTCCACTGAGCATGCTCCTCGTGGAGGCTGTTCAGCTCGTTTTCTGTGGCTTGGGACAAATCCCTCTGACTATCAAGGTCCTTCCGAAGATCATCCACTTGTTTGTCTCAGAGGGCCTGCAGCTTCTCGAGCGTCATGGTCTCATAGTTGCTTGACTCTAGGACATCGGCTACGGATTTCTCCGATTCAATGGTTAGCTTCTCAAGCTTGTACCGGATCTCAGCATTTTCCAGTTCCAAGACCTTATAGTTGTCGGATTTCTCTACCATCTTGCTCGACTCACACAACAGTTCTACAAAGGGAAATATCAGTAGGACAAAACAAGTTTGACTATGACAATAGCTAATTGATAAAAAGGAAGCCGGAAAAAAATTACCTTCTCCTTCATTTTTCTCAACTTGCAAATTTGAATTCTCAAGGCGCAAGGATTTTATCTCCTTGCGTTTATTACAAATGTTCTTGAGCACTTCCTGGTTGAAAGATGCAATTTTCTGTAAGTTTAGAAGATGGAATACCATCAGACGGCTACTAAGACTTGGGCTGCAAATTTAACTAAGTAAAAATACAGCACGAGCCTTGGGGGATAGACTACATCGTTCTTTTGCAACCTAAAAGCATCAACTCGGATCCAACGATGTTTATCCGACTTTATGCTTGGGGGCTAGAAGATATGATAATAAAATAAATGCAAATAAGAATCGGAAACTTATAATGTGTTCCAAGTGTAACTTCTCAAATCCGAGTTTGGTGCTATGAAACACCTTCTCGGAAAGGGAGAGGGAGGGAACATCCGTCGCTGGGAGTTCCCCAAACACTATCTTAGCATCCCGGACCAAAATTTGGTCTAGGAGGCTAACCATCTTGACGTCCTCCTACTTCTGGCTCGCTACCTCTGCGGTTAAGGTTTGCTTCTCAAGGCTGGACTGAGCCAGCCTGTAGGATCTCTTCCTTCTTCTTCCTCTTTAGGCCAGAGACAGCAGAGCCGGCTACTTTATCTAAACTTCCTGTAGAAATTACCATGGGATCATTACCCTTAACGGGTTCACCCTTGTTAGTTGCTTGGCCACCAAAGGTGACCAAGGCTTGCGAGATGTTGTCGGCATCAGGAGAGGTGGAAGCTTCTTGTGCTCATGGAGTACTAGATGGGGTCGGTAGGGGCATGGCAGGGGAGACGACAAGTTTTTGCTGATGCAGTTGCTTTATCGGCTTGCTATTCGTCTTGGTCTTACTCTTCAAAACTGCTTTATCTCTAGAACACGAAAATCTGATTATTAGGTGTGATCTAGAAAGAAAGAAAGGTACATGATACTGAAATAGCCCTCCAGATCGTCTGAGAGATAGCCCTCTAGTGGAGCTAGCTCAGACTCGGGGAGTTTCTCAAGATGACAAATTCATCGATGAAAATAAAGTCGGAGAAGGAATAGAACAGAAAAATTGACAAAACGCGAAAGCAGAGACGAAATATTTATCAGAGTCAGAGGAAGGTTGGACGTAAACATCTTCATGGATACATCCAGAACTTTCCGTTCCACTCTTTCCTTGATCAAATATTTCATAGGGTCTTGTAGTCCTTTGCCGGAATCTGGCTCGAATAGACCCCCATCTTGTCCTTGTTGTCGCTGGTGATCTGGTGCATCAGGCGGTCCCCGTGGTGTTGCAGAGGCTGAATCCGGTGCTCCAACCAGCAGTGGATCAAGTCGGATCCACGAAGGCCCTCATGCTTCATTAGAAACTCAATCCACCTTTTGGCGAGGATCAAGATATCCGACAGCTCCGGCGCCTCCGCGTCCCATGACCTTTGGTGGGGAACTGCGCCATCGGCGAACGCCAGAAGACCTTCTGCCTTTCCAGGAGCCGGAATATCCTTATGATAAAAGAAGGTTCTGGCCCAGCATTTGATGGATTCACTAGCATTAATCCTAGGATAAAACCGGTTTCTCCTAAGGACTAAGCTAAGGGTGCCGGTGGTGTAAGGCACATCGGTGCTAATAGAGTTCTTCCGAGTACCGTAGTAGTACCGGAGAAGGGTGACACTTGGCCTAATGCCAAGAAACACCTCTCACAGAGCTGCGTGAGTGCTAAGCTTGAGCAGAGAGTTGGGAGGGAGATTATGGAGTTGCGGACCGTAATATTTGAGGACCTCGACGAAGAAGTCTGATGGTGGCAAGCTGAGGCTGCGGTCGACGTGCGTGCCGAACAACACCCTCTCCCCGACACGCGGGACAGGAACGGCGTGCCCTGAGGCGCTCCGCCACGCACCGGTGATAATGAATCCTTCGTCCTCCATGACCTGGAGTTCGGCGTCATCCATGAAGCTGGGAACCTAGAGGCCCCGCATCTTCTTCGCATCCGCTACCGATGAAACCGCTGCCGCACCTGTGCCCTGACGCCATTGATCTTGGAGGAGAAGGACTGGTGGGGGAGAGATAATTTTCTTGAGACGTGCAGATGGGAATTGCTGCGGAGCGCTCGAGGAGTACGAGGAGGCAATTAATGAATTGGTGGAGAGATAAATCTAAGAGAAGGTTTTTCTCCTCTCTTTTATTTACCTCTATGCTAAGATTCATGCGTTGATTTGCACGATTAGCTCCATGCGTATAGGATAGAGGGAGGTAGCTTCCTCGCGAGTCTTTCGCCCCCTCGATTTTCGTGTAAGCATTAAAATGACGTCCTGTTCCGTAAAGAACGGACATACCAACGGTCGTGTTGATGGGACTCTTGTTAGTGACAAGACCTGGTCTGAAAAGTTCTCAGCCCGCACGCCGCTATAAAATCCGGTTCATATTTCGAACTGAGCAAGGAAAAGATTGAAATCAGGACAGAGCATATCGATTAACTCGGAATCCTACACTAGTAAATGAATTTTTCGGGAACCCTTCAAGATTCGGAAGATGAACAAATGACTTTGGATCTTGGAGACTTCCGGGGGCTACTGTTGGGGATATACTTTCCGGGTATACCCACAGGACACGCTGACCAGGGTGGCCCACCAACGGGTTAGAGCTTTGCTTCACGGGCGGCCCAGTTAGATAAAGAGGAGGATCCAGTTCCGGCTACGACAAGGCCCAGGAGAGTTACCGACTTAGGCTTGTAGTATTACTTGTAGTCCAAGCTATATCTAGTTATCGACTCTATAACGTAGCCAGATAGGTCTCTCATGTAACCCTAGGTCTCGGTGACTATATAAACTGGCCCTATGGGAACATTTAGGGCACAACCAATCATATTACCACAATCACAACTCACATAGGCGAACCTCTCTTGTAATCCGCTATAACATCCAGCTTACGCCGATGTATTACTGGGTTGCTAGCAGGAGTAGGATCCGATCACCGCAGTCGGATCTGAATCTAGGTAAACTTGTGCTCACTGCTCCTTGGAACATCCGACGTCTCACACCCCATCTTTCCAATGCCACTAGGACCCCCTATGGCGTACTTGTCGACAATCCAACGACAACGTGTGGGTAAAGTTGTGCACCCCTGCAGGGGTATAATCTTTTCGAAAAGCCGTGTCCACGGTTATGGACGACTTGGGAACGGATTCTGTGATCATAGAAAACTACAATCGAATGATAAAACTTGGCCAACTAATGTGAGATCCGGAATACTTCCTTGGGGTTGTTTGAGGTGGTAGTCCGGGAAGAGAGGTTCAGTTGATAATGGTACTTGGTGGATATCAAAGATGATTCTAAGAGCTAGAGTTATAGTCCTATTATCCCCTTTGAAAATGATCTGACTAGAAGAGCTTCTTTTCCTTCTTGTTTTGAAAAAAAAAGATGGCTTTATGCAAAAATAACTCCACTAGCCACAAGTCCTCCGGAGTACACCCTATATTCAGCCTTGCCACGTTGATGTTTTTCTACAGATGAAGTTGTTCCAACTGAAGGTGGTTTCTACGTCGATGTCGACGACTAGTTGGGGTTCCCGGGCAGCAGCCTAGGATATATGGAAGGGTCGCTACTTCTGTTTAAGGCCTCTTAGGCCCTTTGCTAAGTTTGTTGTTTAGAAAAACTTGTTTGCTTCCGTTTTCTTGTTGTAATGATGGGTCTATGACCCCTGGTTTGTATGACTGGTTTATAACTCTCTTAAGAGTTTACCTTATTAATGTATGGTATGCATGTTCTGTAATGTTACCGATCATTCCCTGCACGCTTCGGAATCTAGGTTAGGCTTATGTCAGATGAGGATCTGGTATTTTTCTAGCCCGGATCCCGAGTCATGACAATCGAGGAGATCTGGATCTCTTCCCGGCACCCTACCAGAGGGGAGAAATCATCCTAGCAGCCTTTTTCATCACCATGACAACCTCCGGTATGATGTGTGAGTAGTTCACCCTTGGACTATGGGTCCATACAGTAGCTAGATGGTTGTTTCTCCTCCTTTGTGCTACCATGTTTAGATCTTGTGAGCTCCGTTCATGATCAATATCATCTATTTGTAATCATGCATGTTGTGTTTGAGGGGATCCGATGGATATTGAGATACTATGCCAGATTCATTATTGATTCTATCATGTCTTATTAATTATTGATTCAATCATGTCTATGTTGTTTGTGATCCTGCATGCTCTCCGTTTCTAGTAGCTATATTTGCCAAGTAGATGCTAGTGACTCCAAGAGGGAGTATTTATGCTCGATGTGGGTTCATGCCTCTATTAAATCTGGGGAAGTGATAGGAATCTCTAAGGTTAAGATGTGTTGTTGCTACTAGGGAGAAAACAACAATCTTTTGTTCATGGAACAATTGTATTGTTTACTTTACACACATTGCTTAACGCAGTTATCCGTTGCTTGCAACTTAATACTGGAGGGGGTTCGGATAATCACCTGAAGGTGGATTACTAGTCATAGATGCAGTTGGATGGAGGTCTATGTATATTATTGTAATGCCCAATAAAATCTCATATGAATCATGAATGTCTAGTATTTTCATTGTTATGCCTTGCTCAGACCTGTCAATTGTCTCGCTGTAATTTGTTCACCTAGCATGTTATGTTATTTATCTTAAGGAGAACACCTCTAGTGAACTATGGACCCCGGTCCAATCTTTATCATTGATACAACATCTATTGTTACCGTTTACTTTCTACAAGCAACCATTAACTTCCACACTGTGCGTTTAATCCTTTGTTTTCAGCAAACCAGTGAGATTGGCAACCTCATTGTAAGTTGGGGAAAAGTCTTGATTTTTTTTTGTGCAGGATTCCAAGTTGCGAGCAACACCTTGTAGTTTTTTCCTTGCTCCTACTGGTTCGATAAACTTGGTTTCATAACAGAGGGAAAACGTGCTGTCGAGCTCATCATACCTTCCTCTTGGGGTCTCCCAACGAAGCTCTACTACTGAGCCACGTCACCCGTGAAGCAAAGCTCTAACCCATTGGTGGGCCACCCTGGTCAGTGAGTCCTGTGGTTATACCCGGAAAGTATCCCCAATAGTAGCCCCCAGAAGTCTCCAAGATCCAAAGTCAGATAAATCGTCTATCTTGATGGTTTGTTCGTCTTGAGAATCTTGAAGGATTCCAGAAAACTTCATTTAATAGTGTATGATTCCGAGTTAGTCGAGTCAGATATATTCTGTTCTGATCTTTACTCTTTTCCTTGCTCAGTTTGAAACATGAGCCAGATTTCAAACAACGGCGTGCGGGTTGAGAAATTTTTAGACCAGGTCCTGTCACTGACAGGAGTCCCGTCAACATGACCGTTGGTGGGTCTACTCCCTACGGAACAGAGCACCGTTTTAGTGCCCACACGAGAATCGAGGGGACAGAGGAGTCGTGAGGAAGCCACCTCCCTCTCTCCTATACGCGTGGCATAAATCGCGCGATTGAAGCAAGAATCTTGGTATAGAATAAAAGAGAGGAGAATCCCTTCTCTCCCAGATTCATCTCTCCACCGTTCTCACTTATTTCCTCCTCGTACTCCTCGAGCCCTCTACATCCACTCTCATCTACATGCCGCGAAAAAAACTCCTTCCCCCACCAATCCTTCATCTTCCCTAGAGCGATGCCTTCTGCATCTGGATCTGGACCGGCGGCGGGTACATCGGCGGTGGACGAAAGGATGTTCCGGGGCCTCTGGGTCCCAAGCGTTATGGATGACGCCGAGCTCCAGGTCATGGAGCACGAGGGCTACATCGTCGCTGGAGCATGGTGGAGCGCCTCAGGACACGCCACTCCTACCCTGCGCAACGGCGAGCGGGTGCTGTTTGGCACGCACATCAACCGCGGCCTCAGCCTGCCACCATCGGACTTCTTCATCGAGGTCCTCAAATATTACGGTGTGCAGCTCCATAATCTTCCTCCCAATTCCCTGCTAGAGCATAGCACTCATGCAGCTTTGTGAGAGGGTTTTCTTGGCATTAGGCTAAGTCTCACCCTTTTCGGGTACTACTATGGTACCCGGAAGAATTCCATCAGTGCTGGTATTCCTTACACCACTGGTACTCTTATCTTAGTCCTTAGGAGAAAGTGAGTCTATCCTAGGATTAATGCTAGCGAATCAGTTAAACGTTGGGACAGAACTTTCTTCTACCACAAGGATATTCCGGCTCCTGGAAAGGCTGAAGGTCTTCCAGCCTTCGTCGACGGTGCCGCTCCCCACCAAAAATCATGGGACATGGAGGCGCCAGAACTATCGGATATCTTGATCCTTGATAAGAGGCGGATTGAGTTTCTGATGAAGCACAAGGGCCTCCGCGGATCTCACTTGATCCACTTCTGGCTGGATCACCGGATCCAGCCTCTACAGCATCATGGAGATCGCCTCATGCACACATTTACCAGCGTTAAGAAGGACAGCCTGCGGGTCAGCCCACATCGTATTCCGATGAAGGAATACAAGACCCTCATGCAATATCTGATCATGGATGTCTCCTTGAATATGTTCACGTCTACCCATCCTTTGACTCCAGTAAATATTTCGACTTTGCATTCGCATTTTGTCGTTCTTTTCTGTATCTTTCTCCGACTCTATTTTCATCGATGATTTTTGACTTTGTCAGATCGAGAAACTCCCTGAGTATAAGCTAGCTCCACTAGAGGGTTATCTCTCAGACGATCCAGAGGTGACGGAGGATGACGAGTTGCAAGAAGTTCCTGCCGCCTCTTCCAAGAAGCGCAAGGCGAAGGAGGTTGTTATCACTGCTAGTAGCCAAATGCTGCCAGTAGTTAAAAAGTAAGCACCTTGTCGATGTTTTCAGTACTTTGTACATTTCTTTCTTTCCAAAGAACACCTGATATTTCAATTTGCCTGCTTTAGAGCTAAAGCAGTTTTGAAGAGCAAAGTGAAGCCAGACAGCAAGCCGGGCAAGCCACTGCATTAGCAGTAGCTTGTCATCTCCCCAGCAATGTCGCCGCCGACTCCAACCAGTACCCCATCATCAGCACCAGAGGTTTCCGCCTCTCCTGATGCCGGCAACATCTCGAAAGCCCTGGTTACGGTTGGTAGCCAGGCAACTTACAAGGGTGAACCCATCAAGGGTAACGATCCCATGGTAATATCTACAAGTCAGTTGGATAAAGTGGCCGGCTCTACTGCCTCCGGCCTAAAACGAAAGAAGAAGGAGGAGATCCTCAAGATGGCTTAGTCGAGTCTTGAGAAAGAAATCCTCACTCCAAAGGCAGCAAGCAAGGAGATGGAGGACGTGAAGCTGGTGAGCCTCCTGGACCAAATTTTGGTCCGGGACGCGAAGATAGAGTCTGGCGAACTCCCAGCGATGGACGTTCCCTCCATCTCCCTTGCCTATAAAGTGTTTCACAACACTAAACTCGGATTTGAGAAGTTGCACCTGGAACACATTATAAGTTTCTGATTCTTATTTGGAGTGTTTTATTCTCATATCCTCTAGCCCCAAGTCGGATAAACATCGTTGAATCCAATTTGATGCTTATAGGATGGAAAAGAATGATGTAGTGTAAGTCCCCAAGGCTCGTTCTATATTTTTACTTAGTTAAATTTGCAGCCCGAGTCTTAGTAGCCGTCTGACGGTATCCCGTATCTAAACATATAGAAAATTGCATCTTCCAACCAGGAATTGCTCAAGAATATATGCAATAAATGCAAGGAAATCAAAGCCCTATGCCTTGAGAATTCAAAGTTGAAAGTTGAAAAAGATGAAGAAGAAGGTAAACTTTTTTGACTTCTTATTTGTCATTTAGCTATTGTCATACTACAACTTGTTTTGTCCAACTGATATTCTTCCCTTTGCAGAATTGTTGTGTGAATCCAGCAAGATGGTGGAGCAATCCAAAAACTTCGGGACAAGCTATCCAGCAAGATGGTGGAGGCATGTCGTGGAGATGGAGAATGCTGAGCTCCGAGACAAGCTTGAGAAGCTTACTATTGAGTCGGAGAAATCCGTGAGCGCCGTCCTGGAGTCAAGCAACCATGAGACCGTGAGGCTCGAGAAGTTGATATCCCTCCAAGATAAACAGCTGGATGATATGAAGAAGGACTTCGATAGTAAAAGGGATCTAGCCCAGGACACAGAGAGTGAACTGAACAACCTTCGTGAGGAGTGTGCTTAGTGGAATCATTTTGTGCTAGGTAAGATTTCCGACGTTCTTTATTCGATTAATTTTTCGACTTTTTCGTGAGTCAAATTTTGATTTTTGGTTATTTCCTAGTCCCTCTAAACCTTTCTGACTCTCCTACCTCCGAACCTCGCCTCGAGCGCATAAAGCTCGTTGGAGATATTTTGTTCGACTTCCACCAGACTCTTGAAGAGGATGGCGAGTCGGTCAAACTTTCTGACTTGCATAAGATGCCAGTGCAAGAGGTGAGGAACAAGGCTAAGGAGATTCCGAAGCTTATTGAAGACTGGAAGATCTTCTACGCTCGGACCGCTGTGTAGACCGCCCTTACCATGGTGATGAGCCACCATAGTGATATGGAAATCTGGAACGTCACCGAGGGTATCGTCGATGAGGACGATGAGGGTAACCCATAGAACATCAAAGCTATCCAATATTCATGTGCAGGTTATGCTTGCCGTATGGAGGAGATGACCAATTACACGACTCCATTATTTGAATCCGTCGTTGTGCCTCCCTCGCCTCAATAGCCAGAAGGTAGCCTCGCTGAAGCAGCGTCCGAGTCCAAGGTCCAGGGCGACGACGTTGTCGACTCCATCGCTCCACGCTCTTCATCACCACACCCCGATTCTGCAGCATAAACATTTTATAATGCATTATGTGGCATCCCGCAAAACCGCTACTAGAAAATCGCGTTGTTTTTGTGCGTTGCATCATCATGACCGCATGCTCATGTCATCATGCCACATTGCATTTGAGCATCGTCATCATCTTGCATTTGCTTGCATAAAACTATTTGCGGAAAAACCTGTTCTTGTTTTCTAAGCGCCCCGTCTATGTTCCAAACGCAAAACCTGGGTCTCCGGATTATTTTGTTTTGTCTGCTATCGGTTTGCAAAGCCCTGTTTTAAACAAATAAATTTTTTAATTATTTTAGTGGGGGCAGCCAAACCGGGCCGATCCGACCCAGTTGGCCACCCCCAGTTCAAAACGGTCCACCCAAAATCCCTAGTCTACCCAACCCTAGTCTACCCAGCCACTCCCAGCCCTCCACCTCACCTCCCCAGTCCACCTCACCCCTGGACCCCCAATCCCTACCCACCTTGCCACCTCATCAATCCTAACCCCCAACTCCCTCCCCTCTCTCTCTCTCCCCTGGCCACTCCCTGCCAGCCCGGACCCACCCCTGGGCCCACACGACCAACCACCCGCCCCGCCTGGCCACTCCTTCCTCACCCCGTTTCCTCTGGCCCCACCCGCAGCCGGCCCCACCCGCTCTGCTCCACCCCGCTCCCCACGCAGCCGCGCACGCGCCTCCTGCCCCCGCTCGAGCCTTCCCTCTGGCCGACCCCGCCCTTCTTCCCCCACCTCGCCGGCTCCCCTCCCCATCCTCTCTCTCTCCGCCGTCGGCCCCGCGCCCTCTTCCCCGGCCCCGGCTGCGTCCCCGTCGCTGCCATCGACCTCGCCTCCACCGCGGATGCCGGCGCCTCCCCGCCGTCCTCCTGCGCCCCTGCAGCCCGCAGACACCGCCGCCGCTCGGCTTCCTTCCCGCGCTATGCCACCATCCTGCCGCCGACGTCCCCCTCCGCGGTCACCGCTGCTCCTCACCCGGCCGAGGTCGTCTCCGCTCGAGCCCGCCGTCGGCTTCCTCGGCCAGAGCTCCCCGCCGACGCCCGCCTCCCCGCGTCCTCTCCTCTCCGCCGTCGGCCTCCCGCGCGTCCTCTGCCCCGCCGTCGTTGGCCGCGAGAGCGCCGCCCCGAGCACCCCCGTCGCCACCGTGGCTCCTCCCGAGCGTCGCCGGGCCCCGCCGCAACCGCCTCGCCAGCAAGCTCGCCGGACCGCCGCCCGGCCGCGGCCTCGTCTGCGCCGCCACTACCACCCTGCCTCCGCCCTCGGCCTCCGTGTACCGCCCATTCCCGCATGCTCGTGACCGCCGTTTTCTGCCGCCCGGCGCCCTCTGTCCGCTGCTCGCCAAGACCGACGCCCTGCAACCTCTTGTCGCGTCGCCCTCTGCGCTCCGCGGAGCTCCGCCGTCCTCCGTCTGCCTCTAGCGCGAGTGAGCCAAGGGGGGCAGCACGTCCATGCCCCTGTGTGTATGTGTTAAGTGTTTGTGTGTTGTACCAAGTCAACGTCCGAACACCATAGTGACAACCCAAGTCCGTCTTCAACCACCGGCGTCGATTTTTGAGAACTTCGCCCTGGAACTCCAAGATCTCCGTCTAGCCGTGTGTGCCGCAAGATGCCAAGCTCTTCTCATCGACAAGACCGACACGAGTCGAGACCCGGGGAACTATGCAATACCACGGCGCCGGACCCGAAAAACCGCGCCTCGACATGCCAAGTTCGCCGAGACCCTGTACCCGTGGGCCTTCGACACGGAGCACCGAGGATGCCTTCATGGGACGCCAAGACACCCGTCGAACCCCGAAGACCATCGGCCAAGTTCACCACCGACAAAAAGACGGATGACAAGTTCTACTTCAAGGGCACCGAGCGTCAAGATCGCCTTCACGGGAAAAACCGCGAGACATCCTTCCCGGGATTTGAAGACCGAACCCTCGGCACGCCAAGACCTTCCCCTCGGAACGCCATGATCTCCTTCGCAGATCCGAAGACCCTAAATCCCGGAGTCCGAGAACGATCCCGTCGAACCCTAAACCCTGAGACCGAACCCCGAAACCCCCAGAACTAAGATCTTCCGAACCCAGATGTGTGAACCCTTTCTCGAACCCTATTTTTATAAATGCTATATATAAACTTGTTGCATATTAAATTGTCATATTCGCATGCATATTGTCATGTGGTTTGGGGGCCTTATGCCGATTCACCTTATAATTAAATATGGGGCCCATATACGGGCAAATCTAGTCTTATATTGGCCTCATTTAAATTTGTGTAGTGAACCGGTGCTATCTTTGGTCTTGATAATGCAACATTTAATTTGCGGGGTAGATAAATAACATGAACCATCTAATTAAATGTCGGGACCCCGGTTCCGCTTAATATGACCTAATCGCATTGCACCCTTGCCATGCCATACATCATACATGCATCATGCCCGATCTTTTGCCGTAGTATTAAATATTGCATCCGATGTTTATTCTAGTGTTTTGCTTCTTTGCGGATAAGGCCATTGAGTTGATGCGAGTGTCGACCCAATCTTCGGTTGAACCTTCGGCAATGTTTTCAGGCGAGCATCTCCCCCTTTCTACCTATCTTACTTTTATAGTATTTATTTCCCTCCTGTTGATCTATTGCTATCTGTGTTGCGTTGCTCTAGTTTTTCGTACCCGTGATATCCCTTGCAGCCTTATATTGCCTTGGACACATCCTATTACCTGTTGTTTGGTAGATAGTTGGACTTGCGTGTCGTAGTCGCTCGCTCGAGTGCTGTTGCGTGTCGTCCAGTACCACAGTTGTTGGAGTGTTGCCGCATGTTTAAGGTTGGAGATGATCATGGCTTTACTTATCGTTCACTTTAATTATTGTCTAACAACTAAAATTGAAGTAGGTAAGCAGAGGCACAGGTGGGCAATAGATGTTATTTGGTTGTTAACCGTCCACTTGTGTCCCGTAGGACCCCGAGTACTTGATACCTGTTCCTTGAATATTCGCGCTATCAACATACGGGGGAATTATGGGACCCCCCTGAGCCAGAGCTTGATTCATTCTTATTTCTTGGGGCCACAAACTAGTTTGAGGTTTTATTTACTATCCTGTACTTATGCCATGCTTTACTGCTTTATTACGATTGTGCGATGGATAGCACACTGTACTGCTTAGGAAAGCGGAGTGTTTTCGCGGTATCGACAAGCCCAGTTTTGGGTTCCCAGTCGTTTACAGCCATTGACGCAAACCTTGAGTCCGTCTCGGAGTCAGCTAGCTTCGTTGCGGGTGTACTCAATGGGGTGGCCGCCTGAAATAATTCTGAATCCTGTGATTGCTTTGTCGTGAAAGCCTCGTTGGGTTTTGATTTGGTTTTTCCGAGGTTGATCGAGTGTGTGTTGCTATTTGTGCACCCCTGCAGGGTAAAACTTTCTGAAAGCCGTGTCCGCGGTTATGGACGACTTGGAGCACAGTATCTCGATCATAGACAACTATAACTAAAGTAGTGCTATAAATTTGACTTTATAATGACTAGTAATCAGCTTCACTATAATGGAATGGCTAAATAAAACTGCCAACAATTGCTTGTTTGGGTTGTCGCTTGCGACCACTGTACCTGACTAGTAAGTATTGAAACTACAATGGAATGGCTAAATAAAAGTACCAACAACTGCTGGGTTTTGGGATATCTCATGCTAATTGTATCTGACTAGTAAGTGTTGTAACCACAATGGAATGGTTAAATAAAAGTGCCCAGTGCTTATTTTATCAGGATGATTATCTATACCTGACTAGTAATTGCTACAACGATAACTGAACACATAAAACTGCCAACGGTGTGAGTTCCTCGGTTGACTTCCTCGTTTGGTCTCGAGGGGGAAACACCAGGATGGGTTTGTTTGATGGTAGTATCAGGTTGGTTCCGAATAGGTCTTTCTTACCCCTCTCTGACAGCCGCTAGTTGTATCGAGTCTCTATAGGGTTTTCAGTGCACGCTGCCGCTTCAGTCCACCATACCTATGTAGGCGAGGACCGCCGAATTCTAGTCTCGCCGTGTACTGGCCTCAGTACTGACGCTCCTCTTTTTCCTTTGCCCTTTGTCGGCACCCCTTTTGTTTAAACAGGTTTTGAGATCGACGTCGTTAGCAGGGTTACCCTTCCGGCTTGGCCTGGGCAGGGTTATGGACGCCATTGGTTATTCTTCAGGGCTCTTAGCCCCATTTGCATCTTGTCCGTACTCGGACGCTATATCGATTTCAAGGTGATTTGGATCTTTGTATATTATATCTGTATTCTTGACTCATTGAATCGATGTTGTATATATATCTGTTCTGTGGGTCCCATCGAGGACTGTTGTGTAATGTAATCACTTCGTTTTCCACCCACACGAAAGTGCCTGGTGGGCACCTTTGAATCGTTTCTATGCGGGTTTGGCGGGTTTCGCTAAAACTTGCATAGGGCCGATTCTGAGGGTGTTACAGAGTGGTATTAGAGCTCAGCAGTTGCGATACCCCACAAGTCCAGCCTGTAGGATAACCTAGCTAACGGCCGAAGTAGAGTGTCAAAACTATTTTTGCAAAATCGGTTGGATATTTCTGATTAGGTCTGATTTTACTCCTTACCCCTCTGCTATTCTCCTCTTACCTCTACGCGTTTTGGATCCGCTCTCTTCTCTCTCTTCGAGTCCAGGATTTCTCGTGGTTGGGTTCCGTCGTACCTTCAGGGTTTCGCTTCCTCCTCTGATAACGGTGTTCTACCATCCGGACTTCATGCTATCTGAGTGATCCTCTATCTGTGGTACCATTCTTTGTTCCTTCTCGTGCCTTCCGGTGTTTTTCCGACGCGACGACATCATCTACGCCAGATCCGATGCAGAGTCTGCATCACTCCTTTGTTTCCGAACCTCGCTTGTCGAGATCTTCAGTCTGAATTCCGACAGTTGGTTGCATAATCCGCCTATTCGTGTGCAGAGTAATGGTTTGGGTGCGCGATGGACTGATCACCATCCGACTACTCTTATCATTCGCTCTTGTACATCGAAGCAGTGGATCCAGCAATTTTACTCCGTCCACGGAAGTTAGGGGTGGCTTAATTTGTTGATGCCTCTACCTTCGACCTTTTGTTCCCGGAGTGTTTCCTCGACGATCAGGGACAACGACCTCTTGTTAGTGGTGTCACGGGGATCTACACGAAGAGAGAAGATGCGGATCACCGACCTTCTTTTCGGTACCATGAGGCGGATCTCGAGGGCGAGATCCATTGTTAGTGGTGTCGAATTGTGGCATCCCGCAAAACCGCTACTAGAAAATCGCGTTGTTTTTGTGCATTGCATCATCATGACCGCATGCTCATGTCATCATGCCACATTGCATTTGAGCATCGTCATCATCTTGCATTTGCTTGCATAAAACTATTTGCGGAAAAACCTGTTCTTGTTTTCTAAGCGCCCCGTCTATGTTCCAAACGCAAAACCCGGGTCTCCGGATTATTTTGTTTTGTCTGCTATCGGTTTGCAAAGCCCTGTTTTAAACAAATAAATTTTTTAATTATTTTAGTGGGGGCAGCCAAACCGGGCCGATCCGACCCAGTTGGCCACCCCCAGTTCAAAACGGTCCACCCAAAATCCCTAGTCTACCCAACCCTAGTCTACCCAGCCACTCCCAGCCCTCCACCTCACCTCCCCAGTCCACCTCACCCCCTGGACCCCCAATCCCTACCCACCTTGCCACCTCATCAATCCTAACCCCCAACTCCCTCCCCTCTCTCTCTCTCCCCTGGCCACTCCCTGCCAGCCCGGACCCACCCCTGGGCCCACACGACCAACCACCCACCCCGCCTGGCCACTCCTTCCTCACCCCGTTTCCTCTGGCCCCACCCGCAGCCGGCCCCACCTGCTCTTCTCCACCCCGCTCCCCACGCAGCCGCGCACGCGCCTCCTGCCCCCGCTCGAGCCTTCCCTCTGGCCGACCCCGCCCTTCTTCCTCCACCTTGCCGGCTCCCCTCCCCATCCTCTCTCTCTCCGCCGTCGGCCCCGCGCTCTCTTCCCCGGCCCCGGCTGCGTCCCCGTCGCTGCCATCGACCTCGCCTCCGCCGCGGATGCCGGCGCCTCCCCGCCGTCCTCCTGCGCCCCTGCAGCCCGCAGACACCACCGCCGCTCGGCTTCCTTCCAGCGCCATGGCCACCACCCTGCCGCCGGCGTCCCCCTCCGCAGTCACCGCTGCTCCTCACCCGGCCGAGGCCGTCTCCGCTCGAGCCCTCCGTCGGCTTCCTCAGCCAGAGCTCCCCGCCGACGCCCGCCTCCCCGCGTCCTCTCCTCTCCGCCGTCGGCCTCCCGCGCGTCCTCTGCCCCGCCGTCGTTGGCCGCGAGCGCGCCGCCCCGAGCACCCCCGTCGCCACCGTGGCTCCTCCCGAGCATCGCCGGGCCCCGCCGCAACCGCCTCGCCAGCAAGCTCGCCGGACCGCCGCCCGGCCACGGCCTCGTCTGCGCCTCCACTACCACCCTGCCTCCGCCCTCGGCCTCCGCGTACCGCCCATCCCCGCGTGCTCGTGACCGCCATTTTCCGCCGCCCGGTGCCCTCTGTCCGCTGCTCGCCAAGACCGACGCCCTGCAACCTCTTGTCGCGTCGCCCTCTGCGCGCCGCGGAGCTCCGCCGTCCTCCGTCTGCCTCTAGCGCGAGTGAGCCAAGGGGGGCAGCACGTCCATGCCCCTGTGTGTATGTGTTAAGTGCTTGTGTGTTGTACCAAGTCAACGTCCGAACACCATAGTGACAATCCAAGTCCGTCTTCAACCACCGGCGTCGATTTTTGAGAACTTCGCCCTGGAACTCCAAGATCTCCGTCTAGCCGTGTGTGCCGCAAGATGCCAAGCTCTTCTCATCTACAAGACCGACACGAGTCGAGACCCGGGGAACTATGCAAGACCACGGCGCCGGACCCGAAAAACCGCGCCTCGACACGCCAAGTTCGCCGAGACCCTGTACCCGTGGGCCTTCGACACGGAGCACCAAGGATGCCTTCATCGGACGCCAAGACACCCGTCGAACCCCGAAGACCATCGGCCAAGTTCACCACCGACAAAAAGACGGACGACAAGTTCTACTTCACGGGCACCGAGCGTCAAGATCGCCTTCACGGGAAAAACCGCAAGACATCCTTCCCGGGATTTGAAGACCGAACCCTCGGCACGCCAAGACCTTCCCCTCGGAATGCCATGATCTCCTTCGCAGATCCGAAGACCCTAAATCCCGGAGTCCGAGAACGATCCCGTCGAACCCTAAACCCTGAGACCGAACCCCGAAACCCCCGGAACTAAGATCATCCGAACCCAGATGTGTGAACCCTTTCTCGAACCCTATTTTTATAAATGCTATATATAAACTTGTTGCATATTAAATTGTCATATTCGCATGCATATTGTCATGTGGTTTGGGGGCCTTATGCCGATTCACCTTATAATTAAATATGGGGCCCATATGCGGGCAAATCTAGTCTTATATTGGCCTCATTTAAATTTGTGTAGTGAACCGGTGCTATCTTTGGTCTTGATAATGCAACATTTAATTTGCGGGGTAGATAAATAACATGAACCATCTAATTAAATGTCGGGACCCCGGTTCCGCTTAATATGACCTAATCGCATTGCACCCTTGCCATGCCATACATCATACATGCATCATGCCCGATCTTTTGCCGTAGTATTAAATATTGCATCCGATGTTTATTCTAGTGTTTTGCTTCTTCGCGGATAAGGTCGTTGAGTTGATGCGAGTGTCGACCCGATCTTCGGTTGAACCTTCGGCAATGTTTTCAGGCGAGCATCTCCCCCTTTCTACCTATCTTACTTTTATAGTATTTATTTCCCTCATGTTGATCTATTGCTATCTGTGTTGCGTTGCTCTAGTTTTTCGTACCCGTGATATCCCTTGCAGCCTTATATTGCCTTGGACACATCCTATTACCTGTTGTTTGGTAGATAGTTGGACTTGCGTGCCGTAGTCGCTCGCTCGAGTGCTGTTGCGTGTCGTCCAGTACCACAGTTGTTGGAGTGTTGCCGCATGTTTAAGGTTGGAGATGATCATGGCTTTACTTATCGTTCACTTTAATTATTGTCTAACAACTAAAATTGAAGTAGGTAAGCAGAGGAACAGGTGGGCAATAGATGTTATTTGGTTGTTAACCGTCCACTTGTGTCCCGTAGGACCCCGAGTACTTGATACCTGTTCCTTGAATATTCGCGCTATCCACATACGGGGGAATTATGGGACCCCCCTGAGCCAGAGCTTGATTCATTCTTATTTCTTGGGGCCACAAACTAGTTTGAGGTTTTATTTACTATCCTGTACTTATTCCATGCTTTACTTCTTTATTACGATTGTGCGATGGATAGCACACTGTACTGTTTAGGAAAGCGGAGTGTTTTCGCGGTATCGACAAGCCTAGTTTTGGGTTCCAATGTCGTTTACAGCCATTGACGCAAACCTTGAGTCCGTCTCGGAGTCAGCTAGCTTCGTTGCGGGTGTACTCAATGGGGTGGCCCCCTGAAATAATTCTGAATCCTGTGATTTCTTTGTCGTGAAAGCCTCGTTGGGTTTTGATTTGGTTTTTCCGAGGTTGATCGAGTGTGTGTTGCTATTTGTGCACCCCTGCAGGGTAAAACTTTCTGAAAGCCGTGTCCGCGGTTATGGACGACTTGGAGCACAGTATCTCGATCATAGACAACTATAACTAAAGTAGTACTATAAATTTGACTTTATAATGACTAGTAATCAACTTCACTATAATGGAATGGCTAAATAAAACTGCCAACAATTGCTTGTTTGGGTTGTCGCTTGCGACCACTGTACCTGACTAGTAAGTATTGCAACTACAACGGAATGGCTAAATAAAAGTGCCAACAACTGCTGGGTTTTGGGATATCTCATGCTAATTGTATCTGACTAGTAAGTGTTGTAACCACAATGGAATGGTTAAATAAAAGTGCCCACTGCTTATTTTATCAGGATGATTATCTATACCTGACTAGTAATTGCTACAACGATAACTGAACACATAAAACTGCCAACGGTGTGAGTTCCTCGGTTGACTTCCTCGTTTGGTCTCGAGGGGGAAACACCAGGATGGGTTTGTTTGATGGTAGTATCAGGTTGGTTCCGAATAGGTCTTTCTTACCCCTCTCTGACAGCCGCCAATTGTATCGAGTCTCTATAGGGTGTTCAGTGCACGCTGCCGCTGCCGCTTCAGTCCACCATACCTATGTAGGCGAGGACTGCCGAATTCTAGTCTCGCCGTGTACTGGCCTTTGTACTGACGCTCCTCTTTTTCCTTTGCCCTTTGTCGGCACCCCTTTTGTTTAAACAGGTTTTGAGATCGACGTCGTTAGCAGGGTTACCCTTACGGCTTGGCCTGGGCAGGGTTATGGACGCCATTGGTTATTCTTCAGGGCTCTTAGCCCCATTTGCATCTTGTCCGTACTCGGACGCTATATCGATTTCAAGGTGATTTGGATCTTTGTATATTATATCTGTATTCTTGACTCATTGAATCGCTTTTGTATATATATCTGTTCTGTGGGTCCTATCGAGGACTGTTGTGTAATGTTATCACTTCATTTTCCACCCGCACGAAAGTGCCTGGTGGGCACCTTTGAATCGTTTCTATGCGGGTTTGGCGGGTTTCGCTAAAACTTGCATAGGGACGATTCTGAGGGTGTTACACATTATAACGTGGGCATGTAATGATGGAAACAATATGTTGCTTGAGCTGGTCTGTAAGAACTAATGCTTTTACTATCGTAGCACTTTGCTTGTGTTTTTTTATGAGTGTGCTTGAAATTTTCTGAAGCACTATTTTTTATGCCTATACTTGTCGTTTTATCTGGCTCTCTACCTCGTCCCTTTCTTGAGCCGGCCAACCTTTAGCGCGAAAACTTTGCCGAGAAATGAAGCTCAATTGCAAAACCAGTTTAAACTTGGAAACATAGCCGGCCTCCAGTACCAACAATTCATTACTCGGAAAATACCCGCGTCTAAGCAATCATATAAAAACCAAAATATAAACAATAAACTGAATTTTTTACCCTAGGGTAACATTTTTTAAATATTCAAAAAGCATAACTAGAACGAACATGAGCATAAAGTACATTCAAGCATTCCCCTGATTTATGAAATTGACATGCTCATTTGGAAATAAGATGGCAAAAAACTTCTCAAAGATAAGATATGAGGAAACCAATACTTTATTTCACTTTGAACACGTACATATATGATTACAAGAAAATATAACTAAGAATATAAGGGACACAACTATGGAATATTCCATGGACGGTCTATATCATCTGGGTATGTACTACCGTCAGCTCTCTTTCTCTTCTGAGTATCTGTCTTTCCTTGACTGGTGTCATATCGGTTAAATAATATGACCCATTATACGAACTCTGCTGACCATAAAAGGTCCTTTCCAAATCGGGGAAAGTTTGTGCTTTCTTTTTTGCACAAGCCGAAGAACCAAATCGCCCTTCCTGAAAGAACGGTTTTGTACTCTCTGACTATGATACTTGCGCAACTTCTGCTGATAGGCTATAGATCTCTGCTCAGCAATGCGAACTTCTTCGATTATATCGAGATCATCTTGTTAAGAAACGTCTGCATATTCTTTGATATACGCTTTAACTTTGGGAGATTGATGAATTAGATCACTTGTAAGAATTGCTTCTGCACAGTAGACCAAGAATAAAGGAGTGTATCCGGTTGATGTGTTAGAAGTTGTACGTAAGCTCCATACCAGAGATGGTAATTCTTTCGCCCAAGCCCCCATGGCACAACGAAATGGTGCCTCAAGACGAGGTCGGAGTCCTTGTAAAATAAGACCGTTAGTTCTTTCGACTTTTCCATTAGCTTTTGGATGCACGATTGATGCAATGTCGAGTCGGATCCCTTGTTCTTCGCAGAATTCAGCAAGTTCCCCCATGGAAAAATTTCTCCCGTTGTCAGTAATTATACTGTGCGGATATCCGAATCGGATAATCACGTCCTCGACGAACTTTGTGGCTGTGGCTCCATCGCAACATGTTACGGGTTTTGCCTCAATCCACTTTGTAAATTTATCCACCATCACTAGTAGGTGAGTAAATCCACATTTTGTCGTGCGAAACGGCCCTAATATATCAAGCCCCCAGACCACAAATGGCCATGTAATAGGGATTGTTCGCAGCTGATCAGCCGTAACATGTGCCTGACGGGCGTACTTTTGGCAGCACTTGCACGTTTTCACCAGTTTATCGGCATCCGCCTTAGCTGTAAGCCAAAAGAATTTGTGTGTAAAATCTTTTTCCACTAAGGATCTGGCTGCAGCATGGTGACCACACTCGCCTTCGTGGATATCATACTAGTTATGAATTGAATTTCCTGGCTGTTCATTGAGCCATGATCGAGCCGTCTCCTCGACATAAGCGGGAGATATCGGACTGCGACCGGGCGGTTTACTCCTTTGGAGATGCAACAGGCCCGGAAAAAGTCCTGGAGCCAGGTATCTGGCCGAGCCGTGCCGTCGTAGGGCTGGACGTGTTTGGCAATACCAAAGTCAACCGGAAATTTTTTCTGACAGATGTGTGGGCCAAAGCACTTGGGTCCCACGTACACTTATTCCTCCTTATGCCGCCGCACTTCTATGTTTGACTCAATGCGGTGGTGAGCTTTGTTTGGCGAGAAAGATCTGTGCATTGGAAGCTCGCGGCTTCGATGACCCACAAGTATAGGGGGTGTATCATAGTACTTTTGATAAATAAGAGTGTCGATCCCAACGAGGAGCAGAAGGTGTTGACTAGTGGTATGGAGCAGGAACTCTCCGCAAATACTTAGCAAACAGATTTTTAGGGGTTTTCTAATAAGGCAACAAAACAAAGTTCAAGTAATAAAGAACAAACGTAGCAAGTGGCCCAATCCTTTCTTAGCAAAGGACAAGCCGGTGGAAATACTTATAAGGACCGAACGTTCTCGAGGACACATGGGAATTATGTCAAGTGCTTTCGCTTCAAATAGATGAGTACTCTCTCTTTGGTGTTATAAGTGTTGTGTCGGTGAACCTGTGCTAATGTACCAACCTTACTTGGACTAATACATACTTTTGATTAAACCCCCTACAAACATCCGTAACTATAGGAAATTAATTAAGATATAAATCTAACCACAACCTTAAACTCTGAGATCCTACACTCCCTTGTGCAAAGGTGTCCTAAGGGGGGTTCAGGTTTCTGTCACTCCGGCAACCCCACAATTAGTAGCCAAATACACAATGCATTCCCCTAGGCCCATAAATGGTGAAGTATCATGTAGTCGATGTTCACATGACACCACTAGAAGAATATCACCACAAATTAAATACTAACCATTGAATAATAACTCAATACAAATCCACTAATAACAACATGACTTCTCCCATGTCCTGAAGAACTAAACGATCTACTAACAATACATCATATGGATCAAGATAAAAGATGATATGATAATGGATAACAATCTGAACATAAACAATAACCCAATGGTTCCACTCACAAGAATCAACTACAATAGTAATTAACACCGGGAAAGTTTCCCCTAAGAACTAAAGAAATATCCAACACAATTGTTAAAGTGGGACGGAGTGGTAATGATGGTGCTTTTGGAGATGATGGTGTGGATGATGATGATGATGATCCCGATGAACCCTAGCTTGATGATGGTGTTGATGGAGACGATCTCCCCTCTCCGGGAAGGAATTCCCCCGGCAGAAATCTTTCTCTCTCGGTGTTTTCCGCCACATAGAGGCGGCGGAAATCTATCTGTTGGGATTATGCCCTAGAGGCAATCATGTATGATGATATTTCCCATTGTATTCATAAAGTTATTAAGTTGTCCTTGTGTAAACATCTGATGTGTATCATTGAATATGTGATTCGGTTGTGGAACTATACATTCATGTTGTTTTGACTAAATATCCTTGGTCAGTGAGGTTGTGCTGGACACACAACTTATACCAATCTGAAAGTCGGCTTGATGACTCGGTTCCACTTGTCATGGGCATGGTGATGCTATTCTAACTTACACAGATTCAGCTAAAGAGTTTAGCAAGTCGGATTGACCCATATTGAGGTAGAACGAACAAGTTGTCATTTGTATATCTCAATCAATGTAATCCTTAGACCTGAGGTTGTTGCATAGCCCGAGTTGAGGATCACCGACTTAGGTTCAGTCAAACGCTAATCCGTAACTGGGTAGTCATAAAGGCAGAGTTCGGGTCGACTGAGAATCAAGCTGCGTGATGTGAATAACCAAGACAGGATTTTGGCCCTCCACTTGGAGATATATTCTGTGGGCCCTCTCGGATGATATGATTCGGAAAGCATGGCCATGCATGACTCAGTTATGTGTTAACCGAGGCGATCGACTAAGAGTTAGTCGGGTGAATCAATTATCTCGGATCGAGAAGAGAGTCGGACTATTTAAGGGATAAAAAATATTCGCTATAGTCTGACAAGGTATATCATGAGGCAAAAGGGACTCGGACGCAAGTCGCATTGGAAAAGAAAGTCGTCATGAATCTTTGGTACTTGGGAGTCGGCACGTTCTGCTAGGAGCCGCTACCGACTGATCAATTGAGAGTCGGACTTTAATCGTGTCCAAGTTGCCAAGAGCCTGCGGGGTCACACACTTAAGAGTGGGAGAAAGTTCGGATAGGATCTAAACTGGATATCTGGTTGGGTTGGACCCGAGCCGGATTTGGACTGAGTCAGTCAGTCGGACTCAAGGTGACTAGTGTTATATGGGCTTTAGTGAATGGGCCACAAAAAGGAGCCCACGTTCACTCCCTATATATAGTGGAGCACAATAACCCAGAAGTGTTAATCATTGAACGGTTAGGTCATTCCATGTGTTGGAAACCTAGCTCCACAACAGTCATGTAGTCGTTACGAACCTAGCAGTTCGTCGCTGGTGCTGCTCCTTGTACGTGTGGATACCAACAGAGGTGTTGTACGATCAGTACAAGGACGATCAGATCTCAAAGGACTGCACTGCATCAACTGACGCGCTACTGCGCGTCTAGTGGTAAACCTCGTGGCCTTCTACCTCAGCTAGATCTTGGGATCACCATGTTAGAGGAAAAAGTTTTCTTTTATCTCAGTGTGGCCCAACAGTGGTATCAGAGCGATATCTTCTGGTTTTAGGCTCGAGATCTCGCATATGTGATATGCTGTTTGCTATAGATAAGATCTATGTGTTGTTTGGTGGTCGATCTATGAGATAGATCGGTTTTGTCCGAGGTTGATTGGATCAACAGTACTCGGGGAATGGTAGATCTGATTTCCATGATCATACTGCTGAGGTTGTTGAACGACATACCCCTACCGGTCGGTTTCCGCCATCGGGGTAGACTGTGACGCGTAAATCCAGAGGCGGTGATCGAACATCAAAAGGTTTGATCAAATCGGAACAATGTCCGGGACCATCGCCTTCGCCCTGTCGTAGCGCCTTAGATATCGTTGCGAGTTTCACAACGCCGGTAAATATTGTATCTATGCATAACTTGTTTTTGCAGGAAGTTGTGAATGGTATGGTTCATGTGCATGTGATGTATGTGTGTATTCCATACGTGATCTACGAATCACGGTTTTGTCAGCCGGGTGAAGCCTAGGTGCTGTCATTTTATTGTATAACAACCTGCGTGTCAGATTCTCTATTTAATTTACTTTACTAAGCTAGTATAGCTGTTTGAAGAATCCGGATGACATGCAATGTGATGTACATGTCGGCGACATGGAGTAAGACGGCAAGTGACAATAGTTGGCACGAGACGGACTACATGCTTTGTGGAGATGGCGATCGCCATGAAGAGAGCCATACCATTTCACATTATAATTTCTTTATTTTGTGTTATTGTTATGTCTCTGTTTTACCTCTATTAGATAGTCGGTAAAATTTAATCCCTCAAAGAAGGTCTAGTCGGTTTTCCCGCCAGTGTTTGCACCATCACAAGTCGGACATTTTTGGTAGTGGGCTCATAAAATTGAGGTGCTGCCAATTATTTTCGACTAGGTGGGTTAGAGTCGGACTCTTACTACGGAAACACTCGGTAAGCTAGACGGGTCTATCACAACGGTTGTGGTGCTCGGGGAAAAGTCGGATGGGAGCCGGGGAATGTGATACCACCCGTCTAACAAGAGTCGTATGAGATGCGATTGACAAGGAGTTGTCTACCTAGATCACTTGGCGACTAGCGGTGATACTAAAGCTCACTAGCTGACTTGCTTATTTAGGATCCTGAATCACTAAGTAACAATCGGAGGGGTGTTGGTTCTAGTGGGAGCATAAAATATTAAAGTGTTTAATATGCTTGCTATTTTATGAATACATGTCTTAAGTGTTTTGCATATTTCTGTTGTAGATCATGTCACCTAGTAGCAGTCACTCTCAGATATCCGGTTTTGCCTTGAGAACCATTCTTGAGAAAGATAAAATGAACAACACTAATTTACCAACTGGTATCAAAATCTAAGAATTGTTCTCAAACAAGGAAAGAAGGACCACGTCCTAGACAACCCACTTCGAGATGAGCCGAATGAGAATGCGACTATCGCTGCCACCAATGCCTACCGTCGGGCTAAGTCCACGGATATTAGCTATCTTATGCTTGCTCACATGGAACCGGACTTGCAAAAGCAGTTCGAGAATTTTTAGGCCTACGATATGATCGAAAGCCTCAAAAGTATGTTCCAGGATCAGGCGAAGACTGAGCCGTATCAAGTCTCTCAGGCTTTGGTGAGTTCCAAGCTTAAGGATGGTGATCCACTGAGTCTGTATGTGCTCAAAATGGTTGGTTATGTGTAGTCTCTAGAGAGGCTTGGCTAGCCCATTAGCGAAGAGTTCTCTACGGATATAATTCTTAACTCTCTTCCTAGTGCATATGGGCAGTTCATTTCGAACTACCACATGCATGGTATGGATAAGAAGCTCACTGAATTGCATGGGATGCTCAAGCAGGCAGAGGCGGATCTCAAGAAGGGCGCCAGTCAAGTGTTGATGGTGCAGAATAATGCTAAATTCAAGAAGAGTTCTTGGACTAAGAAGAAGGCTAAGTCGATAGGAAAGCAGGCTCAGGACCCGGTCCCACGCGCTTCCTCGGGGACTAATCCATCTCCTTCAGCCGGATCCACTTGCTTCTACTCCAACGCGGATGGCCACTGGAAGAGGAACTGCAGCAAGTATTTGGCTGATAAAGCCAAGGGTGGAGGTATGACTTTCGACTCAGGTACACTTGTTTGCCATGTTATAGAAATTTATCTTGCTGATGCACCTAATAGTTCTTGGGTATATGATACCGGATTAGTTATTCACATCTGCAACTCGTTGCAGGGACTGGTAAGAACTAGGAGCCTAGCAAGAGGCGAGGTTGATATTTGAGTTGGCAACAAAGCAAGAGTTGCTGCGTTGGAAGTCGGCACGATGCAACTTCATTTACCTTCCGGATTCATGATGGAACTGAATAATTTTTATTATGTTCCAGTGCTCAGTAGAAACATTATTTCTGCTTCATATTTGATGAGGCAAGGCTATGAGTCGAATATCAAGAATAATGGTTGTTCTTTGTATTTGAATGATATGTTTCACGGCTTTGCACCCGTCCAGGACAGGTTATTTATTTTGAATCTTGATGGTGAGTCGGTTTAAAACATAAATGTAAAAAGGTTGAAACCAAATGATCTGAATATGACTTACTTTTGGCACTGTCGGCTTGGTCATATAAGTTCGAAACGCATGAAGAAGCTCCATGATGATGGACTCCTAACTTCGTTTGACTTGGAGTCGTTCGAGACATGCGAATCTTGCCTACTCGGCAAAATGACCAAGACACCTTTTGCAAAGAGTTATGAAAGGGCGTCCGACTTGTTGGGACTAGTACATAGTGATGTATGTGGACCAATGAGCACGACAGCCAGAGGTGGTTATGAGTACTTCATTACCTTCACTAATGATTTGAGTAGGTATGGATATATCTACTTGATGAAGCATAAGTCGGAAGCCTTCGAAAAGTTCAAAGAATTCCAAAATGAAGCACAAAATCAACTCGGCAAGAAAATAAAGTTTCTTCGGCCGGACCGAGAAGGCGAGTACATGAGCCATGAGTTTGATGACCATCTGAAAAGTTGTGGAATAGTTCCTCAACTTACTCCATCAGGAACGCCGCAAAGGAACGGTGTTTCGAAAAGGCGGAATCGGACCTTGTTAGACATGGTACGATCAATGATGAGTCAGATAGATCTGCCTTTATCCTTTTGGGGTTATTATCTAGAAACAGCGGCGTTCATACTAAACAGAGTACCATCAAAATCGGTAGAGAAGACACAACATGAGATGTGGACAGGCAAAAAGCCGAGTTTGTCTTTTCTTAAGATTTGGGGTTGTGAAGCATTTGTCAAGCTACTTCAGTTGGAAAAGGTTATAGCCAAGTCAGATAAGTGTATTTTTGTAGGGTATCCGAGGGAAACCTTGGGTTACTACTTCTACAACCGAGAAGAGGGCAAAGTGTTTGTCGCTCGGAACGGTGTCTTCCTTGAGAAAGAGTTTCTCAGTCGAGGAGTAAGTGGGAGCACAGTGCAGCTCAAAGAAATTCGAGAGGAACTGGCTAGTAGCGAGTCGACAAAAACCTTGGAGGATGAGCCGATCGTGGTAGCTGATCCGGAAGTAGCACCTGTACTACAAATATCGACAATATTACGAAGTGTTCGTGATGTGTTACTGTTAGACAGTGATGATCCGGCAAATTTTTCAACACCCGGATTTTTAATCCTAGATGACTGTTATGCCATACATCGCACTCCTAGGATTACCATTTTTGCGAGACATAACCGATTTGGATATCACAGTACATCATCCATTACAAACCATACATAAGGTCTTACACAAATAAGGATCTCATGATCCAGTTCTTAATACAACTCAAGCAGGGTAATAACGTAATGATAACGTTAGCGTGGGCGAAGCTCCATATTTAGGGTCATAGGCAATGCTGACGATGGGAGATGATCCTAGTTGTCGTAACCTTCCTGCGGTCCGTCATCCTGATACTCCTCTTCATAGTCTGGCCACGGGAATAGCTAGGGATAAAGCCATGAGTACTCTTTAAGTACTCGCAAACTAATACTAACAAGTGAAGGGTTTTTGTAGTAGGATACTAAGCTCTAGGGTTGTTTTGCAAAAAGCCAGATTTACCTATACTAAGTTCAGAAGCAAAGAAAGATAGTTGAAAGTTTTATAACACCTAAGTGGGAACTTGAATTTCATATCACAACTTTGTTGTGGTCAAGTCAAAGTCATAAACCATTTCATAAGTCATTTTGAAAACATCTGACGATAGAACAGTATGGCCACTCCAACTGTCCATAACCGTGGACGCGGCTCTTCGAATAGTTTGACACTCTACAGAGATTGTACACTTTCACCACAACATTCGATACATCCATCAGGAACAATCCTGAATTCACCATACTCAGTATGTGGATAATCAATCCTAACCTTTCAATTACACGCCCTTGTATAGGCACCTTTCATGTGAGTTTGGCCTCCCAACCATGACCAACTGTCATCTTGGGAACTGCACAGGTGGACAATCTTCACAAGGTAGTCTCATCTCAGACCTTGGCCGCAAGGGAACCCATACTACGGTATATCAATTTCCAGTCAAGCCCTACCCAATTTTCGGGTATTGTGGTTGTACGGTAAATTGGAATGGTATCGCATCCAGGCAACCATCAGTTTTATAAAGGGCTAAAGCTCATGCCTAAACATTTTCATCATCAAAATCATCTGGTGTTTGATAACAAATGGCAAAACATTTCAGTAGAATGACTCATCATTCTAAGGTTTTCATAACCATTTTCACCAAGTATTCCCATCTAAAGTTGATCAAGTTTTATGCTTAGCACTAGCATATACAAGTGGGGGTAAAAACTAATGGTGGGTAATAAGCTAGTGGGGATTTACTAAGTTCAATCTCATGCCTTAGGATGAAATCAAGATTATCTAACTTAGGCCAAATTTTATGCTCTTTATGATACCTTCAGTTATATTTCTAGAATCTACAAGTCATTAAGTAAACTCTAAGAGAAAGCTTTGATAATGAAAATAAAGTCTTAAACTTGCAAGTAAAACTAGGATTGGGTATTTAGTGGTGTAAGCTTGCAAGTAAAACTTGCATGGTTTAGCTTGCTAAGATAGTAGTACAATCTTGCTAAGTTGCAAGTGTTAGCTTGCCTTGTGTAGAGCAGTGGTTGAAGTTCTCCTCGGCTTCTTCCTCGTAGTATTCTCCTTCCTCCTCGTATCCTTGGTCGGTACTAGCGTCTATAAATAAATACGAGGTACACAATCACCAAAGAATAGTTAACTATTTCTAATCATCACACAAAGGTTCACACTAGGTGATCTATCATCATCACTAACATTACAAGGATTAAAATACTTGTCCCATTTATTTTAATTTGAGAAATGTAATTTCTACTCATTGAAAAACTACTTAAGATTTAATATTCTCCAACTCAAACATGGGATCATGTTGACACATGTCATCACCACATAATTCAGTACATGGGAATATGATTTAAAGTGGTGTCACAATTTAATAAGGTTTAACCCTTTATTTTATTTAATTAAAGTGACTAGAAATGCCTATGTGGCATTCTTTTATTACTTGATCATTATTTCTGTTAGTAAACCTATATATTTTTATATATTCTGAAAGGTATGGTTAAATGTGATTTTGGAGAGTTGGAATCAACTCAAAAGCTCTTATGGTTGAATTTTGAAAAATGTATGAATGCAGAAAAGCTTCTTCCTTGTTATTTTTACCATGGGTGATCTACAAATCTAAATGGTTTGAATCTAATAGGCTTGTATTAATCCTTCCAATACCTTTCTAACAAAATTGGTTTCATGCATTTTGGTTTAGTGAATCGAGCTGGGTGGATTTTTGAATCTAGGTACAAAACTATGTTTGAAATTAAATGAATAAAAGTAAATTTGAATTGTTGGGTCGCGCGAGACGTTTAACTGGGCCGGCCCACTACGCACAGCGCACGCGTGGGATGGTTAAGTGGCTGTCCCCACGCGTCAGTGAGACAGTGAGGGGCGAAGCGGTACAGGGTGATCTAGGCCGCACGATCTAACTCTAATCGAACGACTCTTGTTCATCGTCCACGTTGGGCAACGCCGGCGAGACAGAACCCTAGCGCGGCAGGTGGGAGTCATGGGAGGCTCACCGGGGCTCAGGCGATGGTTGGCGACAGGGGTGAATGACGAAGTCGACTACGGCGGTTCTCCTGGTACCGGCAGCTTCTCCTGGGGCGGCTCCAATCGACGGCACCTCTCCTCCTCTGCAGCGGCAAACTCTAGTGAAATTCCGGCCACCTGGTGCTCGCCCTGCTCCGGGAGTGAGTGGGTGTGATCAGTGAGAGGTGGGGAGTGAACTGGTGTGAATAAAACGAGCGGGGGAGGTCTCCTTTTATAGTGGATGAAGGAGACCGACGGGCGCGGGCTGAGCTCGTCGTGGTCGACGGCATAGAGGGCTAATGGCATGGGCGATGGTAGGGGCGGTGCTGTTCTCCCTGGTGAAGCTCAACGACGTGGTGGCGAGGCGTGGGGTGGTGCTGATCGGTCGGAACGCGTCGATGCTCTGGGCAGGTCCGACGGCGAATTTAATGGCACATGGGTGCTCCTGGTCGTGTGACGGCGAACGAGGTTGTCTAGAGGGGTGCTGGAGTGTTGGCGATCACGCACGCAAGTAGCAAGGGCGGCGCGCGGTCTATGGGTGCTGGTCGGGTGGTGCGCACTGGCCCGCTCTTGGCTCGCACACAGGAAGACTGGGGAAGTGCTTGTCGGGTGGTCCAGTGGATGGCTGCGCTCGGGGCTAGGACAGGGAGTGGCGGTGGACGGTGCTGCGTGTTCGAGACAAGGTTGGCGGGGCTAGTTCTTCCTCTAGCTCGCTGGCGACATTGGGGTTGGCAAATGGGCTTGGCATGGTCACGATTAATGGTTGTGCCAAGCTCACAGTGGTGCTAAGGCTTTTTAATTGGGCTAGATCATCTACTGAGAGTGTAGTGAGAGCTAGAGAAGGAACAAGGTTGGCCAAATTCACTGCTCACTATAGTGTTTGTTTTTTTTTTTTTGATGCAAACAAGGTATTTTATGAAATGGCCGAAAGTAATTCAAATTTGAATTTTGGATTCAAACTTGGTGGGTTTGCTAGGAACATACTGGTTTGGTTGGGTTTTGAAAATGTGTGATCTTCATATATGATGAAGATTCAATTTTGAATTGTGATTTGAATGAGGTTGCCAAATGTTTTTGCAAGTTTGAAAGGTGGGATTTGATTCACTTTTACTTGGTCTAACAAGGGGTGAAAATAATTGGAAAAGTTTCTGTTTGAAATCTTGGACTAGAAACACTCAAAGTGACCTAGGAGCAAGATTGGCAAAAATGACCATTTGCCTTAATTGATTTGTTTTTGATTTTCTATTTATTTGTTTCTGCTTGGAAATTTTTTATATGATGCTATATTCATCTTTAAACCATTTCTTGCTATTTAGGTCAATCACACAAGATCATTCATGCATTTATCAAATCATCACATACAAACATGCATTCATATGATTTAAATTAGTCAAAGTTTTTGTTAACCGTAATTTTAGTGATTAGAGTTTGATGATCAGTGTTTTATTTTTTTGGGATGTTATAAACCTTCCCCCCCCCCTAAACAAAATATCGTCCTAAGATTTGAAAAAGGAAGAAAAAATATTACCTAGGATTTAAAGAGATCGAGAAACTCCGTCCTGATGTGATCTTCTCGCTCCGAGGTAGCTTCTTCCTGAGTGTGGTTTCTCCACTGAATCTTGAGAAACTTGATGCTTCCGGTTCTAGTGGTTCTGAAAGCTTCCTCCAAAATACGAATGGGTACTTCGGGATACGTCAGGTCATCGTTCATCTCTATGGTCCGATGATCAATGTTCTTGAAAACTTCAGTCTTCTCCGGAACTTCAAGGCATTTGGGAAGTAAAAATATATGGAACACATTGTGCACTGCTGACATTTCCTCGGGCATTTCCAATTGATTTGATACTTCTCCTCAACGATTCAGAATCTTAAATGGTCTAATGTATCTGGGGGCTAACTTTCCTTTGAGTTGGAAATGCTGCATTCCCTTCAAAGGCGACACTTTGAGATACACAAAATCTCCGATATTGAAAGCGAGGTCTCGACGTCTCTTGTCGGCGTAACTCTTCTGTCTTAACTGGGCGGTCTTGAGGTGCTCACGAATCTTGTGAACTTTCTCTTCGGCTTCTTGTAGGATGTTAGGTCCAAAAATCTGACTGTCTCCTACTTCCGACCAATTCAAAGGGGTGTGACATTTCCTTCCATACATGAACTCAAATGGGGCCATTTGCAGACTAGCTTGATAACTTTTGTTATATGAAAATTCTGCGAAAGGCAGACAGTCTTCCCATTTAGGTCCACACTCTAGCACACATGCTCTCAACATATCTTCGAGTATTTGATTTACTCGCTATGTTTGTCCATCGGTCTGAGGGTGATAGCGGTACTGAAATCTAGTCGGGTTCCTAAACCTTCTTGGACTTTCTTCCAGAATCTCGAGGTAAACTGAGTTCCTCGATCCGATACAATGTTCTTGGGAATCCGTGCAAACTGACGATTCTAGCGATGTATAACTCTGCTAGCTTAGAACTGTGGTATGTGGTCTTGACTGGTAAGAAATGGGCGACTTTGGACAATTTGTCAACTATGACCCAGATAGAGTCATTTCCCCTACTAGAAGTAGGAAATCCGGTGATAAAGTCCATTTCAAATGAATCCCATTTCCATTCCATAATCTATAATGGTTGCAACAGTCTTGCAGGTCTTTGATGCCCCACCTTGACTCTCTGACAGATATCACACTTGGCGATATAGCTTCCGATTTATCTCTTCATCTTATGCCACCAAATTTTTTCCTTCAAATCCTGATACATCTTCGTTCCTCTGGGGTGGATAGAATAAAGACTATCATGGGCCTCTTTCAAAATAACTTCTTTCAACTCCGAATCTGCTGGTACACAGAGACGTCCTTTGTAACACATAACTCCTTCTTCGTCTTCGGTGAATCCGGGTACCTTGCCTGTACCGATACGACGTTTGATTCCGTCGATACTAGCAATTCCTTTCTGCGCCTCTTTGATCAGATTGATCAAAGTGGGTTGTGGTTCGATGCTAGCCAAAAATCCTTCACTCACTAATTCCATTCGTAAATCTTCCATATCTTTGTGCAAACTTGGTTGCTCCTTCAAAATCATGGAGTTCAAGCGGCACGACAATCTCCTAAGGGCATCTGCTACCACATTGGCTTTACCGGGGTGATAGTGAATGTCCAGATCATAGTCCTTGATTATCTCAATTTGTCTTCTCTGCCTCATATTCATCTCCTTCTGACCGAATATATACTTCAGGCTCTTGGGATCCGAATAAATCTCACAACGGTTTCCCATCAGGTAATGCCTCCATGTCTTCAGGGCTAGAACTACGGCTGCGAGTTCAAGGTCATGGGTAGGATAATTTTGTTCATGCTTCTTCAGTTGTTGGGATAGATAAGATATAACTTTGCCTTCTTGCATTAGAACACATCCGACACCGATCTTGGATGCGTCACAATACACATCAAAGGGCTTCGTGATATACGGCATGATCAAGATAGGGGCTGAAATCAATCTCCTCTTGAGTTCCTGAAAACTCTCTTCACATTTGTCCATCCATTAAAACTTCTTGTCCTTCTTCAGAAATTGGGTCATGGGTCTGGCAATACTCGAGAATCCCTCTACAAACTTGCGGTAGTATCCCGCTAATCCGAGAAATGCATGAACTTGGATTTGAGTGGTTGGGGCTTGCCAATCTTCAACATCCTTCAGCATCGCAGGGTCAACGGCAATTCCTCTGGCTGATACAATATGTCCGAGGAATCCTACCTCCTATAACCAAAATTCACATTTGCTAAACTTGGCATACAGCTGATGCTCTCTAAGGGTTCCAAGAATGGTCCTTAGGTGTATCTCATGTTCTTCTTCTGATTTGGAATAAATCAGAATGTCATCGATAAAAACAACGACAAATTTATCCAGGAAGTCCATAAAAATCTTATTCATCAGGTTCATAAAATAAGCGGGGGCATTGGTTAATCCAAAATACATGATAGTATACTCGTATAATCCATATCGGGTGGTAAAGGCAGTCTTTGGAATATCCTCTACGCGAATCTTGAGTTGATGATAGCCAGTTCTAAGATCAATCTTAGAAAACACTTTGGCACCAGTCAACTGGTCAAACAAATCTTCTATCTTCGGTAGTGGGTACTTGTTCTTGATGGTAACATCATTCAACTTCCGATAATCCATACACAAACGGTTACCTCCATCTTTCTTGTCCACGAACAACACAGATGATCTCCATGGTGACGCACTTGGTTGAATCAGTCCAATTTCCAACATGGCATCCAGTTGCTTCTTCAGTTCTGCTAGTTCCGACAGGTTCATACTATATGGTCTCTGGGCTATGGGTCTGGTTCCAGATATTAGTTCAATGATAAACTCGATATCCTGATCTGGGGGCATACCGAGCAAAACATCTAAAAATACATCCAGGTATTCATAGACTATCCGGACCTGGTCAATGGTTGGCTGGGCTATACTCTTGTTGCACTTGAATTGACGGGGCAAGGTTTCAGATACATGCTTGACTGATATTCTGGCTGTACTGGTCATGGTTATGGCTTTCTTGGCACAGTAAATTAATCCTTTGTGTTTGGACATCCAATCCATTCCTAGTACTACTTCCAAACCTTTAGTTCCAAGTACTATTAGATTATCATAAAAATCTATGCCATGGATTCGGATAGGGACGGCTTTGCAAATTTGCCTAGCTTTGGTAGTTGAACCAAGTATTTGAACAATCATAATATGCTTCAATTTGGTTGGTTGAATCTTACTAGTGCATGCAAATTCTTTAGTAACAAATGAGTGCGATGCTCCAGAATCAAACAACACTCTTGCAAGTACTGAGTTAACAGAAAACATACCCAGCATGACATCTGGCGCTTCCTGGGCTTCTTCAGCATGCATGAGAAAGAGACGACCGCTGCAGTTGAGCGAGTTCCCTAGGGCAAACCTTCTTCCAGGCTGAACACGACGCTGCTGCTGAGTTGGGGCATCTGCATGGGGGCTGCAGCAATCTTCTTGGGGAACTCATTGGAGTAGTGACCCTTGGTTCAACATTCATAACAAGTCACTTGCGACTTGTCCTTCACTGCAACAGGCACAACATTGCTTCCAGTCCTTGGGGCAGTGTTGGTGTTGGTGGCAGCATTGTTGTTGTTGAACTTGGGTGGGGCACGGTTGAAATTGTTGGAGTTGCCGGGGTTTTTGTGGTTTCCTCCGGGCCTTGGGTTTCCACGGTTGGGATAGGTCAGACGGTTCATCGATGGTCTGTTGGTTCTTGGGGCAAATCCTGGAGATGGGTTGGGGCGATACTTGGGTGTATGGTGGGTTCCTGGTTAATGCATCATGCGACGCTTGCGATTCTCATTAGCTTGGTTGATCTTTCCTTCCATCTGAATGGCAAAGTCAACTAAGTCTTCAATATCTGCAAAGGGGATATTGACTAACACTGTCTGCATTTCATCGTGCAGACCATTCAGGAATCTCTCTTTCTTCTTGGCTTCATTGTCGATATCGTCTGGTGCATACCTAGCCAATGACAAGAATTTGTCACGGTATTCCACTACTATCATTCTCCCTTGTTTCAGTTCCCTGAATTCATCTCTCATCCTCTTTAGCAAACCCGATGGCACATGGGTTCTACTGAACTTGACTTTGAACTCTTCCCAAGTCGTCATCTGACCTCCTGTCATGGCGCGAACGTTGTTCCACCATGCTCTTGCATCTCCGGCCAGATAGTGGGTGGCAAACAATACTTTCTCATTAGCTTCCACTGCTGCAAATTCTAGATTGTTCTCCATGGTTTGCAACCAATCATCTGCATCTAGGGGCTCTTCTGACTTAGTTGAAAGGATACGGATGTCGCCTAGAGGAGGGGGGTGAATTGGCAATTAAAACTTTTCCTAGAGTGGCTCAATAAAGGCAGAATAAAACTAGTGTTTACTTTGTTAAGCACAACCTAGAACTACTAAGGTTCACCTATGTGCACCAACAACTTATGCTAAGCAATACAAGAAACAAAGTGGTAGAAAGATATATATTACTTCAAGCAAAAAGGTTATCACAATGTAAAGTGCATAAGTAAAGATCTCGGGTATAGAGATAACTGAGGCACGCAGGGACACCGATATTTTACCGAGTTCCTCCCAACATGGAGTACGTCTCGTTTGGAGAGGGGGTGGTATCAAACCACCAACGCCACAAAAGGCCTCCCTTATTCTTCGGTGAATCTCACCCCAATGGGATCGATCCACGCTTCCACTATCGGTGCACTTGTCAGTGGCAACCAGAACCTCTCACAAGGTTGGGGCACTTCTGCACAACTTAATTGGAGGCTCCCAACAAACGCCACAAAAGGCCTCACCAAATTCCACCAAGGCCACAATGGCACCAAGGCCACAAAACCGTCTATGGTTCCAAGAACCCAAGAGGGACAAGCTCCAATGAGCAACTCAAACCAAATCCTCCGAGGAGAACTCAAACCGATGCACCAAATGCAAATGGCAAGAACACCACAAAGACTCAAATCCCTCACTCTCAAGTTGCAACAAAGCTACTAAAGCTATTGGGGGAACAAGAGAGGAGGAATCAAAGAGAGACACAAAATCCACCAAAATCTAGATCCCCAAAGATGCACTCACAAAGAGATGAATCGGTTAGGTCAAAACGCGGATCTAGATGTCCTATCTCTTCCACTCAAATAAGGGCAAGAATCATCAGAAGGAAAAGATTAGGCAAGCATCAAGATCTAGAGCAAGTGTGGACAAAGCTTAGCCTAATAAAAGAGGAAGAAGCAACCTAAACTCAAAATGGGCAAAGCCTTAAATAGGAACCCCAAAAATCTGGCCGTTGGGGCTATTTTTCGGACCAGTCCGGTACTACCGGAATTAACCGGTAGTACCGCATGCTCCAGCAAAAAAGTGAAGCAGCAGCGCATCAGGCGAGCGGGACCAGCGGTGGGCCAGCAAGCGGCAGCGAGCACTACGGGAAAAGCCAGGCAGCAGCAGCAGCAGCGCGCTGGTCTAGCAGAGCAAGCGCGCAGCGCAGCGCAGCAGCACCAGCAGCTAGGCAGCAGCAGTAGCTAGGAAGCTCGCGCGCGCGACGCATGCAGCTAGCGAGCGGGGCCAGCGGTCAACGGCGGGCGAGCGATGGGAACAGCGGCCACGACGCGCGCGCAAACGACACACTACAGCGGGGGCCACATGCGTGTGAGCTGGCGGTAGCGGTGCGGGGCCAGGTGGCGCGCGAGCGATGTGCGGCGACGGGAGCTGGTCAACGCGGGACTGCGCATGATGGGGATCAGATCGAGAGCAAGCGGGCAGCTGGGCAAAGATATTTCCTAGGCCTGGGGCTGGGACATGGAGTGGCGGTGGATGGTGCTGCATGTTCCAGACAAGGTTTTCTGGGTTAGTTCTTCCTCTAGCTCGCTGGCTACATTGGGGTTGGCAAATGGGCTCGGCATGGTCACCATTAATGGCTATGCCAAGCTCAAAGTGGTGCTAAGGCTTGTTAATTGGGCTAGATCATCTACTGAGAGTGTAGTGTGAGCTAGAGAGGGAACAAGGTTGGCCAAATTCACTGCTCACTATAGTGTTTGTTGTTTGTTTGTTTGCTGCAAACAAGGTGTTTGATGAAATGGCCGAAAGAAATTCAAATTTGAATTTGGGATTCAAACTTGGTGGGTTTGCTAGGAACATACTAGGGAGTCTATAGTTAGTTGGATTAGTCAAGGGGCACTGGTTTGGTTGGGTTTTGAAAATTTGTGATCTTCACATATGATGAAGATTCAATTTTGAATTGTGATTTGAATGAGGTTGCCAAATGTTTTTTCATGTTTTAAAGGTGGGATTTGATGCACTTTTACTTGGTCTAGAAAGGGTGAAAAGAATTGGAAAAGTTTCTATTTGAAATATTGGACTAGAAACACTCAAAGTGACCTAGTGAGCAAGATTGGCAAAAACGACCATTTGCCTTAATTGATTTGTTTTTGATTTTCTATTTATTTGTTTCTACTTGGAAATGTTTTATACGATGCTATATTCATATTTAAACCATTTCTGGCTATTTAGGTTAATCACACAAGATCATTCATGCATTTATCAAATGATCACATACACACATGCATTCATATGATTTAAATTAATCAAAGTTTTTGTTAACCCTAATTTTAGTGATTAGAGTTTGATGATCATTGTTTTATTTTTTGGGAAATTACAAAATTATTCAGAAGCGATGGTGGGATCTGATTCCGCGTCATGGCTTGGAGCCATGAGATCTGAGTTAAAGTCCATGGATGAAAATCAAGTTTGGAACTTGGTTGATCTGCCACACGGTGGAAGACACGTCGAATGCAAATGGGTCTTTAAGAAGAAAACTGATATGGATGAAAATGTTTCTGTCTATAAAGCACGCCGTGTCGCGAAGGGGTTCCGACAAGTTCAAGGAGTTGATCACGATGAGACTTTCTCGCCCATAGCGATGCTTAAATTAGTTCTGATCATGTTAGCTATAGCAGCCTATTTCGACTATGAGATATGGCAGATGGATGTCAAAACGGCTTTCCTTAACGGCAATTTAACCGAGGACGTGTATATGATACAGCCCGAGGGTTTTTTCAATCCTGCTAATGCTGACAAAGTGTGCAAACTTCAGAAATCCATTTATGGGTTGAAGCAAGCATCTCGGAGTTGGAATATTCACTTTGATGAGGTAGTCAAATCGTTTGGCTTCATCAAGAGTGATCATGATTCTTGTTTATACAAGAAGGTTAGTGGGAGCAAAGTAAACTTTCTAATATTATATGTGGATGACATTTTATTGATTGGAAATGATGTCTAGCTGTTGCAAGAAACCAAGGAATCATTGGAAAGGAGTTTCGCAATGAAAGACTTGGGTGAGGCAACATATATTCTTGGAATTCGGATCTATATAGATAGATCAAGAAGGCTCAATGGATTGAGTCAGAGTACATATTTGGACAAAGTGTTGAAGAAGTTCAACATGGAGTCGTCTAAGAAGGGGTTCTTACCGATGTCCCATGGCATAAAACTTAGCAAGACTCAGTGTCCTTTGACAACTGATGAGCAAAGTCGGATGAGTGCGATTCCGTATGCTTCTGCAGTCGGATCAATCATGTATGCCATGATTTGTACTAGGCCGGATGTTTCATATGCTCTAAGTGTTGTGAGCAGATATCAGGCTGATCCTAGAGAAATCCACTGGACAGCGGCTAAAAATATCCTAAAGTACTTGAGAAGGACTAAGGATATGTTTTTGGTTTATGGTGGTGAAGATGAACTCAGTGTAAAGGGTTACACGAATGCGAGTTATCTTACCGACTCTGATGATTCTAGTTCAAAATCCGGATACGTGTTTATTATAAACGGAGGTGCTGTGAGCTAGAAGAGTTCCAAGCAACAGACTGTGTCTGCATCTACAACAGAGGCTGAGTATATTGCCGCCTCAGAGGCAGCAAAGGAAGCTGTTTGGATGAGGAATTTCCTGATGGATCTTTGTGTGGTTCAGGGCTCGTCCAATCCGTTAGACGTGTATTGTGACAACAATGGTGCTATTGCACAAGCCAAGGAACGTAGACAACACCAGAAGAACAAGCACATACTCATGCGGTATCACCTGATTCGCCAATTCGTGGATCACAGTGATATCAAGTTATGCAAGGTACACATGGATGCAAATATTTCGGATCCGTTGAAAAAGCCATTACCACAGCCGAAGCATGAGGCACACCTAAGAGCCATGGGCATTAGATTCTTAGACATGTGACGTCGGAAAATTGACTCTAGTGCAAGTGGCAGACTGTTGGGATTATTCCGTAGAGGAAATCATGTATGATGATATTTCCTATTGTATTCATAAAGTTATTAAGTTGTCCTTGTATAAACATCTGATGTTTATCATTGAATATGTGACTCGGTTGTGGAACTATACATTCATGTTTTTTGTACTAAATATCCTTGGTCATTGAGGTTGTGATGGACACACAACTTAGACCTATGTGAAAGTTGGCTTGATGACTTGGTTCCACTTGTCATGGGAATGGTGATGATATTCTGACTTACACAGATTCGGATAAAGAGTTTAGAGAGTCGGATTGACCCATATTGAGGTACAATGAACAAGTTGTCATTTGTATATCTCAATCAATGTCATCCTTAGACCTGAGGTTGTTGCATAGTCCGAGTTGAGGATCACCGACTTAGGTTCTGTCAAACGTTGATCTGTAACTGGGCAGTCATAAAGGCAGAGTTCGGGTCGACTGAGAATCAAGCTACGTGATGTGAATAACCAAGATGGGATTTTGCCCCTCCACTTGGAGAGATATTCTCTGGGCCCTCTCGGATGATATGATTCGGAAAGCATGGCCATGCATGACTCGGTTAAGTGTTAACTGAGGCGATCGACTAAGAGTTAGTCGGGTGAATCACTTATCTCGGATCGAGAAGAGAGTCGGAATATTTAAGGGATGACAAATATTCTCCTATAGTTTGACAAGGTATATCGTGAGGCAAAAGGGACTCAGACGCAAGTCGCATTGGAAAGTAAAGTCGTCATGACTCTTTGGTACTTGGGAGTCGGCACGTTCTGCTAGGAGACGCTACCGACTGATCGATTGAGAGTCAGACTCTAATCGTGTCCAAGTTGCCAAGAGCCTGTGGGGTCACACACTTAAGAGTGGGAGAAAGTTCGGATAGGATCTGAACCGGATATCTGGTTGGGTTGGACCCGAGCCGGATTTGAACTGGGTCAGTGAGTCGGACTCACGGTGACTAGTGTTATATGGTCTTTAGTGAATGGGCCACAAAAAGGAGCCCACGTTCACTCCCTATATATAGTGGAGAACAGTAACCCATAAGTGTTAATCGTTGATCGGATAGGTCATTCCATGTGTTGGAAACCCTAACTCCATAGCAGTCCTGCCGTCGTTACAAACCTAGCAGTTCGCCGCTGGTGCTCCTCCTTGTACGTGTGCATACCAGCAGAGGTGTTGTACGATCATTACTAGGACGATCAGATTGCAAAGGACTGCACTGCATTAACTGATACACTACATCAGTAATCCTCAACTGCGCGTGTAGTGGTAAACCTCGTGGCCTTCTACCTCAGCTAGATCTTGGGATCACCACGTTAGAGGAAAAAGTTTTCTTTTATCTCAGCGTGTCCCAACACTATCTGTGGTTGCTCCCCTAGCCTTAGGGTTTCGTAGGGAAGATATAGGCGAAGGGGCGGAGTCGGGAGCCGGGCAGGTGGGCCACACCTGCCCTAGGCGCGACCCAGGCTGGGCCCACGCCTAGGGGGTGTGGGCCCCCTGCGGCCCTTCTTCGTCCCTACTTCTGGCTTCCTCTGTCTTCTGGAAAAATATATTTTTCCCATATTTTTCTGGTATTTTTCTGATATTCACGAAATTGCATCAAAATGCCTTCTTTTCCATCAGAATCCAGACTCCGGCAGTCCATCCTCCAAGAATCATCCAACATGCATAAACAAATGAAAAGCCATAAGTAATACCTCATAATAAGACAAATATCAATGAATAGAGGTAGATTCTGATATAGAATGATGATGCAAATTGGGCGTATCAACTCCCCCAAGATTAGACCTTCGCTTGTCCCCAAGCGAAAATTGAGCTCAGTAAACATGTCCATAGGTCTATGGAGTGAAGTGTCGATAAAAGAATACGAACAAGAAGCATCACACTTACCATTACACAACTCATAGAAGAAAGCAAATCACCATTATATAAATTAGCTTACAACAAGTACAACGGTCACAATAGAGATGCATAAAGATAAATCATAATTGGAATTGGCAAAGTCTTGTTCCTGGTCAGAGAAGAACTGGCAAATTGTTTCACAAATAAAGATTTTTGAAGAAGTTTTACAACAGGAGCACTCTTTGCTCAAAAAGGTTTTTCAATGAAGGCTTTCAAAGTAATACTCAATAGATAAGAGTCTTGTGCAAACAAGGAAGATAAAGGACATGATTGAATAAATCACCATATGAATGCATGAAACACAAAAACTCAAATGCTTGCTGGAGATAGAGAGGAAGTAGGTTCACTGACTCAACTTAGAAAATAGGAGAAAGGTCCCTTCATAGAGGGAAGCAAGGATTACAAGTCATAAAGAGCTTCCAAAAGATTATGGTACTTACTAGCTTTGAGCCCTCATTGCCCCTATCATAGGCATCTTGAGATGATTAAGGTTAAAGTGCATAAAGATGGAGTATATGCTTGACAAAATATAAGTTGGCAATCTCATGTCCCTTGAATATGAGGGCCACTCCTCATGCTACTAAACTTTGGTCACCGGTAAGTTCTTGTCATTTTAAGTACATGCGTATCATAGAGAACCGCCAATGGGGTACCCCTTGCACATGGTATAGGAGCTATCCCGTAACCAAAATGACAAGGCAAGCAAACAATGAGCATCTCAGCAATCTTTTTATTTACTATGTGCTTAGCTTTTTATTGAGGATCCTTCATAGATAGCTCACTATGGTGATGCTGCAAGTTTCCACCATGATTAGGAATGGCTTAGGCTAGCGGCCCAGGCGTTTCTCTAACACAAAATACAGACTCCATGGACCTAAAAGTTCCCTCTTTATTTCACACCGTTGATATCCATAGACAAAAGAGCATGATATCAATAGAGTACAAAGTAAAGGTGTAATGTTGAAAATGTTCCCCGTGGTATCACGGTTCTGCTAATTCAAACATATAGATGCAAGCATATACAACTTCGATGACACAATGGTTCAAGTCTATTAGGGGCAAGAAAATAAGGTGTGCCATCAAGTTCGTGAGAGCTTTACTAACTAGTTTCCACATAACAAAATACTTTTTAATTCGAAAGGTGGATGAAGCTTGAGAATTTGCTTGTAATAACAAAAGCTACTAGGTAGATATGGTGGACACAGGTGGCAAAAGTTTTGGTTCAAAAGGATTGGAAACATGAGAAGTATGCCTTCTCAAAACAGGGTTTTGGCTAGCAAGGCTGGGTAGCAAGCAAGAGAGTTGAAAGAAACAAGCAAACATACAAGTAATAAAGCCAAACATGCAATCTTCCTTGAAGACACAAAGATCTTAAATAAAGAATACTAAGCTTATGAGCCAACAAGAAAGAAAACAAATGATACAAAAATACCTGTCAGCTTTTTCTCTTTTTCTTTCAAACCTCCAAAAATTATTGCTACTGACCAGAACTCGGTTTTCCAAAACCAATTTAGATCCACTTGATGCTCCTAACGTGATGCCAATAATGATCAACAAGATCCATCATATAATAGAGATTACGAACTAAAAGTAAGAAGTGCAAAAAGTAAAATATGAAACTTCTCATTAATATTCCAATAAAGGCACTCACACCAAGGGATACATAGATAATCAACTAAAGGAGAGATACTTCCACATGAAAACCAACCTATAAGATAACTTCTCTACCAAAGATATGAATCCACTAAAAAGGTAAAAGATAAAAGATAATGGTGGTGATACCGCGACACTCCCCCAAGCTTGGAACAAGCCAAGGGGATGCCAAACTTGATGACGAATTACTCCTTCGGCGGTGGTGGTGTTCTCTTGTCTAGGGTAAGGAGATCCCTCGGCATCTTATGAAGCCTGTCATTGTCTTCTTGAAGTATACCCACCTTCATCTTCAAAGCACGGTACTTATCACAAAACTCGTCAGTGGTTCGAAGGGCTTCCGCTGCCTCTAGGCAGTATCTGAAATCTAGACAGAAGGCTATAATTCCTTGCATGTTACGAGAAAAAGCATTCCCGGTGTTAATTGCCCTTGCCCCTGCAGAGGTTTGTTCTTCCAACTTTATCTCCTCCACGGGCTTCTTGCCTTTGTCGTTGGCGGAGACCATGGTGCTATAAACATGACAAGATATCCTGACAGAAACAGATCAAAACGAAAACACGACGAGAACACGATGCACGAATGTTGGGGGATCCAGGGGTTATATATTATGAAGTTTCAAAGCATAAGGAAGGTTCTGACACGAAAAAGAGGCGGAGTCGAAGCTCGGGGGTGGCACACCCCCTCTAGGAGCGGCGCATGGTGGGCCCGTGCCTAGGGTGGGTTTGTCCACACCGGACTCCGTTTCCTCTTTTGTTCTGTCTCGTAACTTCCCTTATGTATTAAAAACATCAAATATATTAAAAGATTGGAGTTTCACGAACCTTCTGTTTTCACCACTTTTACCTATTCAAAGACGAACTCTGCAGTTTCTGGTGTTTGACTTCTGATAAATTCTTCTAGAGTCACCATTTGAATAACATCAACATCTTCATTATAAGAATCCTCCGAAATATAATGTTTTAGTATTTAACCATTCACCACCTGTGTTGTGTCATACTTTAGAGAATAAATTTTGATGGCACCTGAACGGTATACTTCCTTGATAACAAAAGGTCCTTCCCATTTTGAGAGTAGTTTTCCTGCAAAAAATCTGAGACGCGACCTATACAAAAGAACTTTCTCACCAAGATGGAACTCCATTTTGAGAATTCTCCTATCATGCCATATTTTTACCTTTTCCTTAAAAAGCCTAGCATTTTCATAAGCTTCTCCTCTCCAGTCATCTAGATTACTCAAGTCTAGCAGTCTTTTCTCACCCGCAAGTCTAAGATCTCTATTCAAATATTTCACTGCCCAATAAGCTTTGTGTTCTAATTCTAAAGGCAAGTGACAAGCTTTCCCATAGACCAGTTTGAAAGGAGACATCCCCATGGGATTTTTATAAGCAGTCCTATAATCCCACAAAGCGTCATTCAACTTTTTAGCCCAATTTTTCCTAGATCTATTGACAGTCTTCTGCAAGATAGATTTAATTTCCCTATTGGAAAGTTCTACTTGTCCACTGGTTTGGGGTGATAAGCTGAAGAAATTATATGGTTTACATCATACTTAGCAAGAGTTTTTCTAAAACCCCCATGAATAAAATAAGAGCCTCCATCTCAGTCATGAGATATCTAGGCACACCGAACCTAGGAAAAATGACATCCTTAAGAATTTTCAAAGAGGTCTTACCATAAAGCACTATTTGTAGGTATGGCTTCTACCCACTTTGTAACATATTCGACAGCAACAAGAATATTAGTGTACCATTTTGAAGGGGGAAAAGGTCCCATAAAGTCGAATCCCCAACAATTAAAAGGTTCAATAACAAGAGAATAATTCATTGACATTTTATTGCATCTATAAATGTTACCTACTCGTTGACATTCATCACATGATAAGACAAACTTCCTTGCATCTTTGAAAAGGGTAGGCCAATAAAATCCAGATTATAAAACCTTCTATGCAGCCCTATCCCCTACATGATGTCCTCCATAAGCACTGCCATGACATTTTCTCAATATCTCTTGTTGTTAAAATTCTGGAACACATCTTCGCATAATGCCATCTACTCCTTCTTTATATAAGTGTGGGTCATCCCAAAAGTAATGCCTTAGATCATAAAAGAATTTCCTTATCTGCTGAGCTATAAAGGTTGGAGGCAAATACTTGGAAACAATAAAGTTAGCATAATCAGCATACCAAGGACTCTCATGCGGACTTACCCTTATCGCAGCCAACTGCTCATTTGGAAAACTATCATTAACAGGCAATGGGTCAAAAGAAATGTTTCCCAAACGAGATAAATTGTCAACAATAGTATTTTCAGCACCTTCCCTATCTACAATATGCAGATCAAACTCTTGTAAAAGCAAAACCCACCTGATAAGTCTAGACTTAGCATCCTTCTTTGTCATAAGGTACTTGATATCAGCATGATCAGTATGAATAGTAACCTTTGAATCAACAATATAAGGTCTAAACTTATCACATGAAAGATTACAGATAAGAACTCTTTTTCAGTAGTAGCATAATTCTTTTGAGCAGCATCTAGAGTCTTGCTAGCATAATGAATCACATTCAACTTCTTGTTAACACGTTGCCCAAGGACAATACCCACAGCAAAATCACTAGCATCACACATAATTTCAAAAGGTAAACTCCAATCAGGTGGTTGAACAATAGGAGCAGTTGTCAAAGATTTCTTCAAAGCTTCAAAAGCTTCCTTACAATCATCATAAAAAACAAAAGGTACATCTTTTTGAAGAAGATTAGTAAGGGGATTTGAAATTTTGGAGAAATCTTTAATAAACCTCCTATAGAAACCAGCATGATCGAGGATACTATGAATACCTTTAATATCTCTAGGGAAAGGCATCTTCTCAATTTCTTCAATTTTGGCTCTGTCCACTTCAATTCCTCTTTCAGAGATCTTGTGTCCAAGAACAATCCCTTCATTAACCATTAAATGGCATTTCTCCCAATTAAGAACAAGGTTGGTTTCTTCACATCTCTGCAAAACTTTATCAAGGTTGTGCAAATAGTAATCAAAATAAGTTCCATAGACAGAAAAATCGTCCATGAAAACCTCCACAATTTCTTCACAAAAACCATGAAAGATAGCAGACATACATCTCTAAAAGGTAGCAAGAGAATTACATAAACCAAAAGGCATACGCCTGTAAGCATAAGTAGTTTTCTCTTGGTCTTGTGCTTTCACAGAAATTTGAGAAAACCCAGAACAACCATCAAGAAAACAAAAGTGAGTCTTTTTGTACAACCTCTCAAGCATTTGATCGATAAATGGCAAAGGATAATGATCTTTCTTAGTAAGTTTATCAATCATTCTAAAATCAATGCACATTCTATACCCAACCACTACTCATTGGGGTATAAGCTCATTATCTTCATTAGGCACAACAGTTATTCCCCTTTCTTGGGAACACAATGAACAAGGCTAACCCATTGACTGTCAGCAATAGGATAAATAATACCAGCATCAAGGAGTTTGAATACCTCATTTCTTACCACATCCTTCATCTTAGGATTCAGACGACGTTGGTGCTCAACAACTGGCTTTGCATCAGGTTATATATTAATAGCATGCTGACATATAGTAGGAGAAATTCCTTTTAAATCGTTAAGCGTATAACCCATAGCTCTCGGAGTTTCTTTAGTATCTCCAATAACCTTTCTTCTTCCTTTCCTGAACTTTTAGAACTAATAATAACAGGATATATTTTCTTATTATCAAGATAAGCATATTTAAGATCATCTGGTAAAGGTTTTAATTCGAAAACAGGGTCCTCTTTAGGCGGTATTGTAGTTCCCAAGTCTTCCACAGGTAGATTATGCTTAAGTTGCTCTGGCTGACGAAGGAAAACCTCATCAATCTCATTTATTTCCTTCATGAAGACATCACTTTCATGATCTTCCATAAACTGCTGCAAGGCATTGTTAGGAGCAAGAGAAACAGCAAAAAGTTGTTTAACCCTGAAATCATCATTAGGCAGTTCATTTTCATAAGGAGTTTTGGAAAATTTGGAAAAATTAAACTCATAAGACTGTCCATCAAACTTAGTCAAAACTTTTTCCTTCCTACAATCTATAATATCCCCACAAGTATTCAGGAAGGGTCTACCAAAGATAATAGGATAGGTTTTACTAGCTTCTTTACCAAGTACAAGAAAATCAGCAGGATATTTAATCTTATCACAAAAGACCTCCACATCTCTTACAATGCCAATGGGGCAAACTTGCTCTCTATTGGCAAGGTGAATAACCACATCAATGTCCTCAACATCACAAGGACCAATTTCATGCATAATTTCGCTCTAAAGCTCATCAGGAATAGCACTAGAACTAGCACCAATATCACACAAACCATAATAGCTATGACTACCAATTATAACAGAAAGCACAGTGATACTAGCTTTTCTAACCTTTTTAGGATGAGAAACAATATTAGTAGCATCCTCACAGAAGACAATATGCTCATCATCTACGCTTCTAGTGACAAGATCTTTCACAATAGCAACCACAAGCTCAATATCAATAAGCTCATCGGGCTCTATAGTTTTCTTTGCGCTTTTGCTAACCACATTAGATATAATATAATGTTCCTTTACCTTAGCAGGAAAAGGGATTTTCTCAACATAAGGTTCAGGCAAAATAGGATCAACAGTACAAACCTCTATGCTAGCATGAACATGAGTAACAATGTATTTATAAGGAGCGTGGTACTTGTCCTACTCTTTCTTGGGAATTTCAATATAAGAGGCAAAAGCATGAAAACATTTTGCAAGAACTTGAGCATCAAGACCAATCTCATTACTAATATCACGTAAGTCATCAGTACCCATAAAAGATTTAATGCATTCATAATCATAGTTTATACCTAACTTTCTTCCTTTGTCATTCTCCAAGCTTCAGTGTTCTCTTGAATACAGTCTAGGAGATCCCATTTAGCTTCTTCCTTCATACGTGTGAATGATCTAGCATAAGAAGAATCTAGTAAATCTTTATCATGAAGAGAAAGCCTAGCATAAAAGTTATTGATAATAATATTGTTAGGGAGTTCATGAATAGGATATTTAAGCATTAATAACTTCAATCTTCCCCAAGATTGAGCTTTACTCTCTCCATCACGAGGCCATAAGTTATATATCATATTTCTATCCTTATGAATCTCACTAGGAGGATAAAATTTAGAATAAAAGAGAGACGCCATTTCCTCCCATTCCATGGATTGTCCATTCTTAAGCAGCTTAAACCATTCTTCAACTCTCCCTTTAAAGGATATGGAGAGTAACTTCTTCTTCACCTGTTCAGGTGTGATACCTGCACACTTAAACAACCCGCATAATTCATGGATAAAAAGCAAGTGATCACCAAGATGGATAGTTCCATCCCCTAAATAATAATTATCCATAACACGATCAACAATAATTGTAGGTATCTTAAAAGGATCTATCTCAACAGGTGGTGGTTCATCTACTACCCTAGTAGTGGTAGTGTTTTCCCCAAACAGAAAACTAAGTGGTTTTTCCATAGTGGAAACAAAGTAACAAGCAGTAACAAAAGAAATATTCGCAGTAGAAGTTTCCTTTACCAGTTCCACTCTTCAATAGCGCTTCACTCCCCGACAACGAAGCCAGAAATAGTCTTGATGGCCCACAAGTATAGGGGGTGTATCGTAGTACTTTCAATAAATAGGAGTGTCGATCCCAACGAGGAGCAGAAGGTGTTGACTAGTGGTATGGAGCAGGAACTCTCTGCAAATACTTAGCAAACAGATTTTTAGGGTTTTTTTTTGATACGGCAACAAAACAAAGTGCAAGTAATAAAGAACAAACGTAGCAAGTGACCCAATCCTTTCTTAGCAAAGGACAAGCCGGTGGAAATACTTATAAGCATCAAATGTTATCGAGGACACATGGGAATTCTGTCATGTGCTTTCGCTTCAAATAGCTGAGTACTCTTCTTTGGTGTTGTAAGTGTTGTGTGGGTGAACCTATGCTAATGTACCCACCTTACTTGGACTAATACATACTTGTGATTAAACCCCCTGCAAACATCCGTAACTACATGAAAGTAATTAAGATATAAATCTAACCACAGCCTTAAACTCTGAGATCCTACACTCCCTTGTGCAAAGGTGTCCTATTAGGGGTTCAAGTTTCTCTCACTTCGGCAACCCCACAATTAGTAGACAAATACACAATGCATTCCCCAAGGCCCATAAATGGTGAAGTATCATGTAGTCGACGTTCACATAGAAGAATAGAACCACAACTTAAATACTAACCATTGAATAATAACTCAACACAAATCCACTAATAACAACATGACTTTTCCCATGTCCTCGAGAACTAAACGAACTACTCACAAGACATCATATGGATCAAGATCAAAGATGATATGATAATGGATAACAATCTAAACATAAACAATAATCCAATGGTTCCACTCACAAGCATCAACTACAATAGTAATTAACACCGGGAAAGTTTACCCTAAGAACTAAAGCTATATCCAACACAATTGTTACAGCGGGACGGAGTGGTGATGATGGTGCTGGTGGAGATGATGGTGTGGATGATGATGATCCCGATGAAGCCTATCTTAACGATGGTGTTGATGGCGACGATCTCCCCTCTCTGGGAAGGAATTCCCCCGGCAGAAATCTGTCTACCAGAGAGATCTTTCTCTCTCGGTGTTTTCCGCCCCATAGAGGCAGCATAAATCTATCTATGGTTGCTCCCTGGCCTTAGGGTTCCATAGGGAAGATATAGGCGAAGGGGCGGAGTCGGGAGCCAGGCAGGTGGGCCACACCTACCCTAGGCGCGGTCCAGGTGGGCCCGTTCCTAGGCGGTGTGGACCCCCTGCGGCCCTTATTCATCCGTCCTTCTGGCTTCCTCTTTCTTCTGGAAAAATATAAATTTCCCATATTTGTTTGGTATTTTTCTGATCTTCGCGAAATTGCATCAAAACGCCTTCTTTTCCATCAGAATCCAGACTCCGGCAATCCATCCTCCAAGAATCATCCAACATGCATAAACAGATGAAAAGCCATAAGTAATACGTCATAATAAGACAAATATCAATGAATAGAGGTAGATTATGATATAGGATAGTGATGCAAATTGGGCGTATCAGGCTTCTGCCCGAAGGAGTCGGATTTCTGCTTCTCCTCTCACCATTGCCGCCTTTGCCCCTGCGGCTTCCATGGCTATGGTGGGATCCTTCATGGTCGCTGCCTAGGGGTGATGGTGGACCTGCAGGATTGTTTGCGTCTGGGTTACGTTGTGGTGGTGGACACTCATTATGCTGACTCCGATGTTGGTTTCTTCGGGCTCCGTACCTACTTGATTCAGGACGATTCGGATCATCTTTTTGTCCGAAGTTACCAGCCGGACGGCTTGGTAGCCGAATTCTTAGCTGATACTGTTCTCGCTGGCGGCACACTTCCGTGTCTTCTCTATTGTGGCATCCCGCAAAACCACTACTAGAAAATCGCGTTGAATTTGTGCATTGCATCGTCATCATCATGCATTGTTCGCATAAAACTATTTTCGCAAGCCCGTTTTGTTTTCCAAACGCCCCATCTTAATTCAAATGCAAAGCCCGGTCTTCGGATTATTTTTGTTTGAGTGCTATCGGTTTGCAAACGGTGTTAATAAAACAAATAAAAATTATATTATTTTTAGTGGGGCAGTCGAACGGGCCGTTTCGACCCGAACGACCACCCCCAGGTTTTAAATCGGTCCAACCAGTCCCACCCATAATCCTAAACCTACCAAACTATCTACCCCAACCCAGCCTCCACATCACCCCACCCAATGGCCTGCTGCCACCTCACCCCTCTCCCTTTCCCCAACCACTCATAACCCTCCACCTCACCACCTGCCTCTCACCCTCCCTCTCTCCCCCACCAACACACACCCACCACACACAGGGCCACACACGCACACCACGCCTGCCCACCCACCCAAACCGTCCGGCCCCGCGCTCTGGGCCCCGCACCGGCCCCACCCTCCTCCTTCCTCGTGCGCAGCCCACCCCGCGCGCCCCGCAGCGACCCCCTCTCCCCACCGGCTCTCACCTCCCCTCTCCCCTCCGGTGTCCAGCTCCCCGCGCGCTCGCGCCGCTCAGGCCGCCGCTCACCAGAGTTCCCTCTCCTCCGCCTCGCCCGCCCGGCCTCCTTCTCCGTCGCCGACGAGCCGCCCGCCGCCCTGGCCCTCTCCCCTACCGCACCGCCGCTCGCCGGCCCAGCTACCCCGCGCGCAACCGCCTCCGCTCGCGAGCCGTCCCCGCCGGCCCCGCCTCCGCTCCTCCCCGGCGACCCGCGCCCGGCCGCGCCTTCCCCGACCCTGTGCCGACGTTGCCGCCTGGCGGAGCTCCGCCCCCCCTCGCCAGGCAGAGTCCGCGCGTCCCCGACCGCTCCCGCTCAGGCCGCCAGCGACCCCGAGACGCGCCGCCGCTCAAGCCCGCCTCGCCTCCGGCCTCCGCGAGCGGCCGCCACCGCCCAAGCGCGTCGCCGTCTCCTCCACGCCGCCCGTCGCCTTCCCTCCGTCGTGGCCGCGAGTCCCGCCGCCAGCGAGCCCCAGCATCTCCCGCCGCCAACCTCCGCTCCGCGCGGGCCCTACGCGCGTCTGCCCGCCGCAGCCCTCCATCTGGCCGACCCCCGCCGCGCCCTGCAGCGAGCTGCTGGCTCGCGTGCCTGTGTGCTGTCGCCCTGATCCGAGCCCGGCCGCCCGCCTCCGTCGCCAAGGCTGCACCTCTGCCGTCTGCCTCGCGTCTTCTTCAAGTGTGGTGCTGCTTGACAAGAGGTGACCGGAGCGACAAGCGAGGGCGAATGGAAGAAACCCCACCAAGAGCGAGGGTACCCGAGGACGCAAAGCCGAGAGGCCAAGATCTGCTTCATGGGGCCGAAGACCGTGAACGCCAAGCCCCCGGGTTCAAGGCAACAAGACCCCGATGCCGACGACTTCGCACGCAAGTTCTTCACTATGGAACGCCAAGAACGTCCGCATGGAAACCGCAAGATCCATCCCGAACCCGAAAACCGAACCCGGGCGCGCCAAGTTATTCAACCCGAGACCCCGGATGCAACAAGACCTTCTTCCAGATGCCACATCGAGAACCCGAACGCCAAGATCGCCGATGCGAATACGCCAAGTTCGTCTACCTCGGAAATCGTGTGACAAGGTCTACTTCACGGATCCGAAGACCCCGGTAACCGACCCACTCAAGTTCTCCGTCGACGACAAGATCAACACCGACCAGGGCGGACCCGATGCGCCCCGACGCCAACCAACTCCTGCTCCCCGGATGCGACAAGTTCTCCTTCCGTAAGCATTGACGCTCGTGCGCCAAGATCTACCCCGATCCAAAGACCCTAACCCCGGAGTCCGAGAACGATCCCGTCGAGACCGAACCTCCCCGACCCGTCGAACCCTGAACCCCGAACCCTCGGATCCCCAAGTTCGTCGAGACCCTAATGTGTGACCCCTTTTCCCGAACCCTATTTTATAATATAAAACAACTTGTCGCATATTAATTGTCCATGCATGCATATTGTCTTGTGGTTTGGGGGCCTTATGCCGATTCACCTAATAATTAAATATGGGGCCCATATGCGGGCAAATCTAGTCTCATATCGGCCTCATTTAAATTTGTGTAGCGAACCGGTATCTTATCTTGCCATGTTAAGACAACATTTAATTTGTGGGGTAGCTAAACAACTTGAACCTATTAATTAATTGTCGGGACCCTGGTTCCGCTTAATATGACCTAATTGCATCGCACCTCTGCCATGTCATACATCATACATGCATCATGCCGATCTTCTGCCATTGTATTAAATATTGCATCCGGTGTTTCTTCTAGTGTTTTGCTTCTTCGCGGATAAGGCCGTTGAGTTAATGTGGGCTTCGACCCGATCTTCGGTTGAACCTTCGACAATGTTTTGCAGGCGAGCACCTCCCCCTTTCTACCTATCTTGCTTTTATAGTCTTTATTCCCTCCTGTTGATCTATTGCTATCTGTGTTGCGATGCTTTAGTTTCCGTACCTGTGATATACCGTGCAGCCCTATATTGCCATGGCCACCTCCTATTACCTGTTGTTTGGTAGATAGTTGGACTCGCGCGTCGTAGTCGCTTGCTCAAGTGCTATTGCGTGACGTCTAGTGCCACAGTTGTTGGAGTAATGTCGCATGTGTGATGTTGGAGATGATCTTGGCTTTATTTATCGTTCACTTTAATTCCTGTTTAACAACTAAAATTGAAATAAGCAGAGGCATCGGTGGGTGATAGATAATATTTTGGTTTCCGAACGCCCACTTGTGTCCCGTAGGACCCCGAGTACTTGATACCTGTTCCTTGATTTATCGCGCTATCCACATCCGGGAGGTATATGGGACCCCCCTTAGCCAGAGCTTGATTCAGTCTTATATCTTGGGGCCACAACTAGTTTGTGGTTTTATTTACGATCCTGTACCTATGCCATGCTTTACTGTTTTATTTACGATTGTGTGAGGAGCACGCTGTACTGTTTTGGAAGCGGAGTGTTTTCGCGGTATCGACAGTCCCCGTTTGGGGATCTGCTGTCGCTTACAGCCATTGTCGCAAACCTTGAGTCTGTCTCGGAGCTTGCTTACTTCGTTGCGGGTGTACTCCAAGGGGTGGCCCCCTGAAATAATTCTGAATCCTGTGATTGCTTTGTCGTGAAGGCCTCGTTGGGTTTTGATTTGGTTTTTCCGAGGTTGATCGAGTGTGTGTTGCTATTGGTGCACCCCGGCCGGGTAAAACTTTCTGAAAGCCGTGTCCGCGGTTATGGACGACTTGGAGCACAGTATCTCGACCATAGACAAGCATAACTAAAGTTTATTGCTATAAATTTGACTTTATAATGACTAGTAATCAGCTTCACTATAATGGAATGGCTAAATAATACTGCCCACAATTGCTTGTTGGAGTGTCGCTTGCGACCCTTGTACCTGACTAGTAATTATTGCAACTACAACGGAATGGCTGAATAAAAGTACCAACAACTGCTGGGTTTTGGGTTTATCTCATGCTATCTGTATCTGATTAGTAATTGTTGCAACTATCACGGAATGGCTAACTAAAAGTGCCCACTGCTTACTTTATCAGGATGATTATCTAAACCTGACTAGTAATTGCTGCAACGATAACTGAATAAATAAAACTGCCAACTGTGTGAGTTCCTCGGTTGACTTCCTCGTTTGGTCTCGAGGGGGAAACACCAGGATGGGTTGGTTTGATGTTAGAATCAGGTTGGATCCGAATAGGTCATTCTTATCCCTCTCTGATAACCGCCAGATGTATCGAGTCTCTATAGGTTGTTTAGTGCATGCTGCCGCTGCCGCTCAGTCCACCATACCTATGTAGGCGAGGACCGCCGAATTCTAGTCTCGCCGTGTACTGGCCTCAGTACTGACGCTCCTCTTTTTCCTCTGCCCTTTGTCGGCACCCCTTTTGTTTAAGCAGGTTTTGAGATCGACGTCGTTAGCAGGGTTACCCTTTCGGCTTGGCCTGGGCAGGGTTATGGACGCCATTGGTTATTCTTCAGGGCTCTTAACCCCATTTGCATCTTGTCCGTAGTCGGACGCTCTATCATTCACAAGGTGATTTGGATCTTTGTATATTATATCTGTATTCTTGACTCTTCGAGTCGCTGTTATATATATCTGTTCTGTGGGTCCCATCGAGGACTGTTGTGTAATGTTATTACTTCGTTTTCCACCCGCACGAAAGTGCCTGGTGGGCACCTTTGAATCGTTTCTATGCGGGTTTGGCGGGTTTCGCTAAAACTTGCATAGGTCTGATTCTGAGGGTGTTACATCTATAGAAGTTGTTTTGCCGACGATGGCCCTGATGGGGAACCATTACCCTGATGGCATCTTCGGACGCAGCCAGAATAACTCTTGCCCAGTAACGTGCGGGCCTGCGAGAATGGCCGGTTGAGCCGGTCCTTGAATTTTCTTCTTCTCGCTAGGGATGATAGCGTTGATCTGTATCCCTGCGGGGTCTTTCGTCAGCGCTTTGGTGACTGCCAATGTGGCAAAATTCCGACTTTGATGCCAGCTTGCCACTAAATGACGCGGCCATTTTGTGCTTCTTCAATCCTTTGCCTAGCCACGCAACACATTGCTGAACTTGCTCTTGAGACAGATTAATGGCGAGGATAGCCCGAGCTGCTGTAGCGTTTTCCATGGCGTGCTGTAGACTCGGATCTTCTCTCAGTTTTTCCGTCGAATATATCTCTATGGACATCCGGGTTCTTATTGGCAAGAACCGGACCTCCTCTTGTCTTGTTTGGTAGTCGCTTGAAATCTGACTGATAATTGGCAGGATCATTGTCTAACTACTGTTTGAGCTCGACGATGCGCGCGACCTCTTCGAGTAAAAACAAGCGGTGCTTTTCCAGGTCCTCAGCCCTTTTTATAGCGCATCCAGAGTACGATATGAAGCCGTTGGGATTGGAATTGTGAGAGCATCTCCATAAATTTCATGTGCACCCTTGGTGACGAAGTGTCCATCCACGGGAGGGTCGATCAGCGTGGTATTAATCAGATCTCCTTCATGATTCTCGATCTCTTCATCAAGTTTTTCTTTGTTGGTTTCCTCGACGTCCGGATCCGCCGGTGTTAGATTCTTGTTCTTCTTCTTCTTTCACCGCCCAGTAGCCTTAACATGCGTACCGGTGGCAATGACGGCTTTCGGTCCGGTACCGAGGGATAAACTTCCATCAATACTTTCTGTAGTGGTTGGCTTCTGGACCTCGGACGAATCTCCGGTATCCATGTCATATCCCGTGAGGTGTAGCTTTCATCCATGCTATCATATTTACTGGGGGATTTTCTGGCTCAGCTTGCGTTGGTTTGGATGCATGTTCTTTTCCGTACTCCTCCATCTCCTTCTCGAAGTCCCGAAGTTCCTGCGACGTTATTGACTCATGAGGGGAGCCAGGTATGTCGGCGTTTTGTTCGATCGCGTCGAGAACTGAATCGCTGCCGGCTCCAGCATCGACAATGTTGGATCCAGAGCTTATATGGTACACAAAATAGTGCTTCTTCTTGTTCATATTCTTGAGGTAGAGGCACGGCTGGGTTTCCGCCTCCTCCCTCTCAAAGCTTTCCTTGATATCAGCGATTGCTTCGTAATCGATGTGGGGGCGTCTCATCATCTTCTTTATCTTGCTCCTCATGAGTTTTTTTTTCTGCTATGGCTTCAATAGGACTGGATCTGTAGCGGATATATTCCAAGTCCGTGTATCCTATCTCGACAAGGAGATCAGATCCGGATTTTTCCTCCACTGCTTTTTCCACTACAGGAGTGGGCTGGATGGGTTTTGATTTTTTCTGGGATTTTGAACTCTTTCGCCTCTGTGGACGGAGTAGATCCGGATTTTTCTTTTGCCATGGTCATCACCTCAAGGGTGGGTTCGGCGGGTTCAGAGAAACCGAGGTAAATATCGATATCGCAGATGGACATGATCGTGTAGGCTGTCACGGGCTTTCTAGAGCCGAATCCAAGTCTTGTCGAGCAGAACAAGAGGGACATCACTGGCGTAGACCACGCGACCCATGGCGATTATTTCGTTAATTCCTGCACGCGCAGATTCCGCCTGGAACGAAGCTCCAAAAGTCACCGGTCCCACGGTGGGCGCCAACTGTCGTCGGATTGTCGACAAGTATCCCATAGGGGGTTCTAACTGCGTCGGATGTTCCAGGAGCGGTGAGCACAAGTTTACCCAGGTTCAGATCCAACTGCGGTGATCCGATCCTACTCCTGCTAGCAAACCAGTAATATATCAGCCTAAGCCGGATGTTACAGCGGATTATGAGAGAGTTTCGCCTGTGCGAGTTGTGATTGTGGTTATTGCTATGGTTGTGCCCTAAAGGCTCCCATAGGGTTGGCTTATATCAATGTTAAGTTAATCGGTAATCGTTAGCTACTCGGTTGGCTTGGGAGTAGCTATTAATCGGAATTCGGACGATTAACTGATTTAATCGGTCGGCTATTAATCTGTGCAGCCTACAAAAATTAGCACCTAAAACACATACGAATCCTCAGCCTTAATCTCCCGGATGAGATCCTCAAGGCGCTCGAGCTCTTGTATCTGAGGTCTGGTCGACAACTACGAGGAACTGGTCAACAACGACAAGAAACTAGCCGGTGATGGATGAAATCAAGTTCCTGGAGGAATGAATTGAACGGGAGCTTCGCAAAACCTACTTCATTGGGGCGGGCTAGTGGATTGATGGGCGATATGTGTTGATAATTTTGCAACTTTTTTGACCAAGTGTAGTGGTTAATCGGGAAAATACCTAATAATTGGAGTGTCAGACCTATTAATCGGGCTAAACGATTAACACAAAGGATTAGTGGTAATCGACACGGTCAAGTCCCTAGTAGCGATTAATCGGCCTATTAATCGCTGATTCGGCCTATTTTTTGAACAGTGGTTTATATAGTCACCAGGACCTAGGGTTACATGAGACCACTACAAGAAATATGGTGACTACTGAAATTTTTAGCGATCATGAATTTTTTAGTCATAGATCTATGACCATTATGAACCAGTTTGTCATAGGGAATTTGAGAGGGTCCAAACCTTAAAAAAGAATGACCGATTTTATCAAAAAGGTCATAGTGTTCTAACATGAAATGGTCGTAGATGGTTAGGACATGTCTAAAGCCTTTTATCTAGCAGACTACGATCAATTTAGATAGTCATGTCTTCTAATAAAAATATATTCTAAATTATAAAGACGGTGACTAGGCCGCCATCTAAGCAGTTTATCTATGTGTCATATGACATGTCTATTTCTATGAGGTCTACGCGTGAATCTGGTATTTTATTTTAGACTAGGGGAGTCTACATATTATTTTGATATTAAAAGTTTGTCTATGTCATGTAACATGACATTTTTATGGGGTCTACAAATAAGTCTGGTATTTATTTAGAATAGTGGGGTCTATCGTATCATTTTAATATGAAACAAGTGGTATAACATTTCTTTCGCGTACAGAAACAAACGCATGCTCCTTTTTTTATACGCCTAATGTACAGAAACTGAGCCTGCTCCTTTTTTATACGCCTAACCCTCTAGAAACTAAGCCAAAAAAGAGAGAGCTGGGGGTTTGAACAACGTTAAGCTTGCTCTTGAAGAAGGAACCGAACCACTCAAGCAACAAAGCGTTCACTTCAGCAAAACGGATGACCCTTTTTGTATATGCCAACCCCAAAGAAATTAAGGACAAAATAGGACGGGGCTGGTAATCGAACACACAACCGCTTCAACAGCGTAGGAGCCAAACAACATCACCAATACTTCGCTCGTGTTAACTTATCATGCGTTGTACTTTTTGTATACTCAAGTACAGTGTTGGGCCTAGTCCCAGACAGAAATGGTCTCTTCTTTTTTTGCATAAATATTTTGTCCTGTGCCAACAGAAACTAGCAGGATAGTTATTAGCAGGTAAATTTTACTAAAAACTATGGGTTTTTTGTAAAGTTTGAGCCCACACGAATGGAGGGATTTTATTTTTTTAGAAAGTCTACAAATTTAATTTCTCTATAATTTTTTCATATGACTTTGGACTGAAATGATATAAAATTTAATTTGGTTCATATTTAGGAGGTGCATAACTTTCTTTTCATATAAAATTATATAATGTGAAGGACTTCTATTTTTAAATATTTTTAATTAGTTATGCCAGTTTTAAGACGCGGTCAAAACGACGAGAGTGACTCATATAGATGTTGAGTCTTACTAAAGTTTTAGTGAATCCATGATAAAATAGCATATTATGAGTCTAAAAATGATTTTAGCAAACAAAAAGCATTAAATCGTGTACCTGTAGTTTAAATCGGACTTACTTCCTGTTCATTCGACAAACATTTTTTTTGCGAGGGGTGGTCAGAAAGGTTTGAGATACCCCGGTTCAGACATTATACGTTTGAGGTGGTTTAGTATTTTTCAAAAATATGGTGGAAGCATTTTGAATTAGCTGTTTGGTGGCTGCTTCACAAAACGCCTAGTTTTTGGCATTCGAAAAATGGAAAATTTATTTTTTGTGCAACAAAAAAGAAAACTTCATCCTACAACACTGTTCCCATCCAATATGCACATGCGTGCATAATTTGGGCATATTATCACAAACTATATCGCGATTCTAACCATAACATTGGTCGTTTGACCTGAAAGCTATAAAACCTCGAATAACATAGGTCATTTATATGAAGGTTTTTTCAAGATGTAATAAATATAGCAAGTTTGGTATTTTTCCATGCAAATATGTCACATAATATTACATCATGCAAAGGATTTACCTCGTTTGGACCAATTTTGAATTTGTCCGTTTCAAAATACGGTCAAAACGACAGGTATGAAGGTTCTTAGATAGGTGTTGAGCCTCCCTAAACATTCAGTTGATCTATGATAAAATAGTATATTGTGAAGCTAAAAATGATTTTTTCAAAAAATCATGAGTATTAGATCATATACCTGTAGTTCAAATCGGACCCACTTCCTACCGATTCGGCAGATATTTGTTTTTTCGTGAGGGGTGGACGAAAAGTTTTGATATACCCGGTTGTGATATTGTACATTTAAGGTGGTCTAGTATTTTCGAAAAATATGATGGTAGCATTTTGAATTATCACTTTGGTGGTTGATTCACAAAACACCTCGTTTTTGGTATTTGGAAAATGGAAAATGCAATTTCTGTGCGGCGAAAAGGAGAACTTCCTCCTGCAACATTGTTTACGATCCCAATATGCACGTGCATGCACAATATGGGCATATTACCATAAACTATGCCATGATTTTGGCCATAATATTTGTTATTTGACATGAAAGCCATGAAACCTCGAACAAGGTAGGTCATTTATGTGAAGGTTTTTTCGAGATGCAATCAATATGCCAAGTTTGACATTTTCCTTGCAAATATGTCACACAATATGACATCACGCGAAGGATTTACCTCGTTTTTTCTGTTTTTTAAATTTCCTATGCCCGTTTCAAAATACGGTCAAAACATCAGGCATGAAGGTTCTTAGATAAGTGTTGAGCCTCTCTAAACATTCAGTGGATCTATGATAAAATAGTATATTGTGAAGCTAAAAGTGATTTTTTCAAAAAAATCATAAGCATTAGATCATGTACATGTAGTTCAAATAGGACCCACTTTCTACCGATTCGGCAGACATTTGTGTTTTTCATGAGGGGCGGATGGAAAGGTTTAAGATGTCCCGATTCTGACATTGTACATTTAAGGTGGTCTAGTATTTTCTAAAAATATTATGGTAGCATTTTGAATGAGCACTTTGGTGGTTGATTTACAAAACGCCCTGTTTTTTACATTCGGAAAATAGAAAATGCATTTTATGTGCGACGAAAAGGAAAACTTTCTCCTGCAACACTGTTCTACATCCCAATATGCACATGTGTGCATAATATTGGCACATTATCACAAATTACGCCGTGATTCTGGTTATAACATTCGTCATTTGACGTGGAAGCCGCGATTCTGGTCATAACCTCGAACAAGATAGGTCTTTTATATGAATGTTTTTTCGAGATGCAATCAATATACCAAGTTTGGTATTTTTTTTGCAAATATGTCACATAATATGACATCAATCAAAGGATTTACCTGGTTTGGAACATTTTTGAATATGTCACATAATATACCAAATATGTCACATAATATGACATCACGCAATTTCCGCCTACCTATTTATATAACACTAGCAAGAACATACCGACATGAAAATTTTGACGAACTATGCAATGGGAAATGTCATATTCCTGGTAGCTTCTTAAAAATAAAATTTTATGATGCTCAAAATACAACCAGTCAATCAAAAGATAGTATAAGATTACCCATAGACCACCCGACCTAAATAAATCTGAGCCGTCTATATGACCACCATCCAACGTTTAAAATTTCGCTACCACCAAAGCTCTTACATACAAGTCGCCGGGAAACCTTAATTCAGCAAGTGGGAGAGTGAAATTTCATTAAGTGCCCCACCACGTCTCACAAACTGTAATACCTCAAAAATATTAAATAAGATTATAAAGTTCTAATCACCCAAGTTTAGGGTTAAGAAAAACTTTTATTATTAAAATTTATATGAATGCATGTGTGTGTGTAATTAATACATGAATGATTGCATTTGCCATGTTTGATTGCTATGAATATATAAGGATTGGTTTAAAGATGAAAACAATATCATCTAGATCATTTCCAAGGAGAATCAAATCAAGGGTAAATCAAATATAAGAAATATAAGCAAATGGTCATTTTGTCCAAACTTGTTCACTAGACCACTTTGGGTGTTCCTAGTAAAAGGTTTCTATCAGAAAAAATCCAATTCTTTTCACCCCTTGCTAGACCAAGTAACAATGAACCCAAGAAAACTCACAAACTTATAGAAACTATTTTCGAATCCATTTGAGAGGCATTCAAAAATTGAATCCTTAATAGGTACTAAGATTGCCATTTTCCAAAAACCAACCAAACCAATTCCCCTTGGCAAACCCTAGCAACCAGAGACTACCAAACTTATGACTAGATCACTCACAAAAATTCATCCAAAAATTCAAATGTTGAATTCATGCGGCCATTTCATCAAACACCTGGTGAGCACAGTAACAACTACCAAACTCTTACCGTTCTTGATCAACGCTTTGTCTACCAATTGTCCCCATTTCACTCCCCTGGTCACCCCCAGCACCTAGCAACGCAGCCAACCAACACCCCCTCTGCGTTTGCGCCAGTGCTGTGTCACCCAAGCCATCCTTGCCGGTCGACCATGGGAAACTCGCCACAGGCAGCTCGCGCCTGTCCACGATGTCTAGGAGACATGCCACCGTCCACCGCCACTCCTTGTCCACCCCTCGATCGCAACCCAGCCGTGGACCACCAAAAAACCACCGCACCCATTTCTCTGTCTTCCATGCCGAGAGCGCGCTAGAGCACCGCAGCCGACACGCGTGCACACACCATGCCTCTCTCTATCGCGCGTACCTGCACTTGCCACAACCCTAGATACCTCCTAGACATACTTGTTCGCCGTCGCGCGACCAGTAGCCCCTGTACGCCATCTCGGACGCCGCCGGTTCTGCGCAGAGCACGGAACTCTCCCGACCATCCTCGACCGCCCCGTGCCACGCCTTTAAACCCGTGACGACCGCAAGGAAACACCGCACCGTCCTACACCCTCATCCATGCCCGTAGCTCACTACAACGTCGTCATCAGAGGAGCCAGATCATCCCGCTCGGTCCCCATCGCTGGTTTATAAATAGAGGCCCCCCTCTGCCTCAATTCACCACACCATCTCACTCCCCTCCCTCTCAGAACCACCCCTGACCCTTCCTAGGAGCACGGCGAGCACCAGCTCGCCGTAATTTGGCCTGAGTGCGCCGATGCAGATGAGAAGTGGAGCCGTCGATTGGAGCCACCCCCGGAGCCGCCGTGACCACCGTTCGTACCTCCGTCATCGACAACGTCGTTCGCCCCCATCGCCGACCCTAGCTGGAGCGCAGGTGAGCCACCGCGTACCCCCGAAGTCGCTGTTAGCGTTCAGTCTTGTTGGAGCTATGCGACGGAGACGACGAATGTCAGTCGTAGATCTTAGTCTAATCATAGGCCCTAGATTGAAACATACCGCTTCGGTTAGATAGAGCCGCTGACGCATGGGACCCCCTATCAGCAGCCCGCTGCGTGCGTAGTGCAGTTGGGCCGGCCCAGTATCCTTCTCGCATAGCCCAGTTCTTCAAATATTCTTTTTCCCTTTTAGTTAAAACTAGATTCAGTAAGTAGATTCAAAAATCAATTCAAAGAGATTGACTAAACCAAATTGCATGATTCAAATTTCGCTAGAAAGGTATTAAAAATATCAATCCAAGCCCGTTGGATTCAAACCATTTGAATGTATAGATCACTTATAGTAAAAATAACAAGATAGAGACTTTTACATATTCAAACTTTTTCAATAATCAACCATAAATTCTTTTGAGTTGATTCCAACTCTCAAAAATCAAATTTGACAAGATCTATCTGAATATGTAAAAATATTTAGGTTTACATGCAGTGATCTTGGACTAGTACTAAAAGAATGCTCTATAGGAATTTCTAGTCACTTTAATTGTATAAAATAGTAATTTTAAACTTTATAAAATATGACCACCAATTTAAATCACATTATTAGAATATGTGGTGATGACTTGTGTCAACATGATCCCATATTTTAATTGGAGAATATTAAATCTTATGTACTTTCAATGAGTAGAAATTACTTTTCTAAAATAAGAAATATAAGACTAGGTCTTAATTTCATGTAATGATTGTGATGATGCTAGATCATCTAGTGTGAACCTTTTTGTGCCAAATAGAAGTAGTAAGTATTGTTTGGTGATTGTGTACCTCATATGCATTTATAGACGCTAGTATCGACCAAGGCTAAGAGGAGGAGTACTATGAAGAAGAAGAAGAAAACTTCAACCACTGCACCAATCAAGGCAAGCTAACACTTGCAAGATAGAACTTTGCATGCTCCCTATGCAAGCTATCTATTGCAAAGTAACCTACGCAAGATGCATTAGGCATGCTTGGTTATGCAACCTTGATTATACCAATTCCTAGTTTTACTTGCAAGCTTTATTCTTTAATTTTTACCAAAGTTCTTTACTTTTAGTTAGTGCTTTGTGAGTTTGGAAATATAGTATAGATAGCATAAAGAGCATAAAACTAGGCCTAAGTAGTTAGAACTAGATGTTATCAAAATACATAAGACTATATTTGGATCATCACACTTGATTAGCACCCCTCATTAGTGAATACCCTCAAATTTTGTGGCTAGTGCTAAGCATAAAAGATGATCATTTAGATGGGAATACTTGGTGAAAATGATTATGAAAACCTTGGAATGAAGATTCATTCTATTGAAATGTTTTGACATGTGTTATGAACACAAGATGATTTGACGATGAAAATGTTGAGGCATGAGCCTTGACCCTTTAGAAAAACTGATGGTTGAGTTCGACTGCGATACCATTCCAATTTTACCGTACAACCACAATACCTGAATTGGGTAGTGCTTGACAAGAAGTTTATATGTCTTAGTATGGGTTCCCTTGCGGAAGAGGTTGAGCTAAGGCTACCTCATGATGACTGTCCACCTATGCAGTACCCAAGATGACAGATGGTCATGGTTGGGACGCCACTCATAGGGGAGGTGCTTATACTAGGGTGTGTAATTTAAAGGTTAGGGCTGATTATCCGCACACTACGTATGATGATTCAGGGTTATCCCTGATGGATGTATCGAATGTTGTGGTAAAAGTGTACCACCTCTGCACAGTGTCAAACTATTCGAATAGCCGCCTCCGCGGTCATGGACAGTTAGAGTGGCCATACTGTTCCATCGTCAGATGTTTTCGAAATGACTTGTGAAATGATACACATCAGATGTTTAGTATAAACAACATGAATATATAGTTCCACAACCGAATCACATATTCAATGATACACATCAGATGTTTATACAAGGACAACTTTATATCTTTATGAATACAATGGGAAATCTCATCATACATGATTGCCACTAGGGCATATTACCAACAGTCTCCCACTTGCACTAGAGTTAATCTTCCGACATCACATGTCTAAGCATCTAATGCCCATGGCTCTCAGGTGCGCCTCATGCTTTGGTTGTGGTAACGGCTTTGTCAACGGATCCGCAATATTTGCATCCGTGTGTACCTTGCATAACTTGATATCACCCTGATCCACGAACTGGCGAATCAGGTGGTACCGCATGAGTATGTGCTTGTTCTTCTGGTGTTGTCTAGGTTCCTTGGCTTGTGCAATAGCACCATTGTTGTCACAATACACGTCTAACAGATTGGACGAGACCTGAACCACACCAAGATCCATGAGGAAATTCCTCATACAGACAGCTTCCTTTGCTGCCTCTGAGGCGGCAATATACTCAGCCTCTGTTGTAGATGCAGACACAGTCTCTTGCTAGGAACTCTTCCAGCTCACAACACCTCCGTTTATAATAAACACATATCCGGATTGCAAACGAGAATCATCAGATTTGGTAAGATAACTCGCATACGTGTAACCCTTTACACTGAGTTCATCTTCACCACCATAAACCAAAAACATATCCTTAGTCCTTCTCAAGTACTTTAGGATATTTTTAGCCGCTATCCAGTGGATTTCTCCAGGATCAGCCTGGTATCTGCTCACAACACTTAGAGCATAGGAAACATCCGGCCTAGTACAAATCATGGCATACATGATGGATCCGACTGCAGAAGAATACGGAACCGCACTCATCCGACTTCGCTCATCTGTTGTCGAAGGACACTAAATCTTGCTAAGTTTTACACCATGGGACATCAGTAAGAACCCCTTCTTAGATGATTCCATGTTGAACTTCTTCAATACTTTGTCCAAATAAGTACTCTGACCTAATCCAATGAGCGTTCTTGATCTATCTCTATCGATCTGGATTCCGAGAATATATGTTGCCTCACCCAAGTCTTTCATTGAGAAACTCCTTTCCAACGATTCCTTGGTTTCTTGCAACATCTGGACATCATTTGCAATCAGTAATATGTCATCCACATATAATATTAGAAAGTTTACTTTGCTCCCACTAAACTTCTTGTATAAACAAGAATCATGATCACTCTTGATGAAGCCAAACGATTTGAATACCTCATCAAAGCGAATATTCCAACTCCGAGATGCTTGCTTGAACCCATAAATGGATCTCTGAAGTTTACATACCTTGTTAGCATTAGCTGGATCGACAAAACCCTTAGGCTGTATCATATACACGTCATAGGTTAAATTTCCGTTAAGGAAATCCGTTTTGACATCCATCTGCCATATCTCATAGTCGAAATATACTGTTATCGCTAACATGATCCAAACTGATTTAAGCATCGCTACGGGCGCGAAAGTCTCGTCGTAATCAACTCCTTGAACTTGTCGGAACCCCTTCGCGACAAGACGTGCTTTATAGACAGAAACATTTCCATCCATATCAGTTTTCTTCTTAAAGACCCATTTGCACTCGACGGGTCTTGCACCGTCTGGCAGATCAACCAAGTTCCAAACTTGATTTTCATCCATGGACTTTAACTCGGATCTCTGGCTCCAAGCCATGACTCGAAATCATATTCCACCATCGCTTCCGAATAATTTGCCGGCTCATCACTGTCTAACAATAACACATCACAAACACTTCGTAATCTCGCCGATCTTCGTAGTACAGGTGCTTCTGCCGGCTCAGCTACCACGACCGGCTCAACCTCCAAGGTTTTTGCTGACTCGCTACTAGCCGGTTCCTCTCGAATTTCTTCGAGCTGCACCGTGCTCCTACTTACTCCCCGACTGAGAAACTCTTTCTCAAGGAAGACACCGTTCCGAGCGACAAACACTTTGCCCTCTTCTTGGTTGTAGAAGTAGTAACCCAAGGTTTCCCTCAGATACCCTACGAAAATACACTTATCCGACTTGGCCGTAAGCTTGTCCGATTGAAGTCGCTTGACAAATGCTTCACAACCCCAAATCTTAAGAAAAGACAAACTCGACTTTTTGCCTGTCCACATCTCAAGCGGTGTCTTTTCTACCGATTTTGATGGTACTCTGTTTAGTGTGAACGCCGCTGTTTCTAGATAATAACCCCAAAATGATAAATGCAGATCTGTCCGACTCATCATTGATCGTACCATGTCCAACAAGGTCTGATTCCGCCTTTCCGAAACACCGTTCCTTTGCGACGGTCCTGGCGGAGTAAGTTGACGAACTACTCCACAACCTTTCAGATGGTCATCAAACTCATGGCTCATGTACTCGCCTCCTCGGTCCGACCGAAGAAACTTTATTTTCTTGCCGAGTTGATTCTGTGCTTCATTATGGAATTCTTTGAACTTTTCAAAGGCTTCCGACTTATGTTTCATCAAGTAGATATATCCATACCTACTCAAATCATCAGTGAAGGTAATGAAGTACACATAACCACCCCTGGCTGTCGTGCTCATTGTTCCACATACATCACTATGTACTAGTCCCAACAAGTCGGACGCCCTTTCGCAACTCTTTGCAAAAGGTGTCTTGGTCATTTTGTCGATTAGGCAAGATTCGCATGTCTCGAACGACTCCAAGTCGAACGAAGTTAGAAGTCCATCATCATGGTGCTTCTTCATGCATTTCCAACTTATATGACCAAGCCGACAGTGCCAAAAGTAAGTCATATTCAGATCATTTGGTTTCAGCCTTTTAACATTTATGTTATAAACCGACTCACCATCAAGATTCAAAATAAATAACCCATCCTGGGCGGGTGCAAATCCGTGAAACATATCATTCAAATACAAAGAACAACCATTATTCTTGATATTTGACTCATAGCCTTGCCTCATCAAACATGAAGCAGAAATAATGTTTCGACTGAGCACTGGAACATAATAACAATTATTTAGTTCCATAATGAATCCTGAAGGTAAATGAAGTTGCATCGTTCCGACTTCCAACGCAGCAACTCTTGCTTTGTTGCCGACTCGAATATCAACCTTGCCTCTTGCTAAGCTCCTAGTTCTTACCAGTCCCTGCAACGAGTTGCATATGTGAATAACTGATCTGGTATCATATACCCAAGAACTATTATGTGCATCAGCAAGATATATGTCTATAACATTGCAAACAAGTGTACCTGAGTCGGAAGTCATACCTCCACTCTTGGCTTTATCAACCAAATACTTGCTGCATTTCCTCTTCGAGTGACCATCCTCCTTGCAGTATAAGCAAGTGGATCCGGCTGAAGGAGATGGCTTAGTCCCTGAGGAAGCGCTTGGGACCGGGTCCTGAGCCTGCTTCCCTCCTGACTTAGCCTTCTTCTTAGTCCAAGAACTCTTCTTGAACTTAGCCTTATTTTGTACCATCAACACTTGACTGGCGCCCTTCTTGAGATCCGCCTCTGCCTGCTTAAGCATCCCATGCAATTCAGTGAGCTTGTTATCCATACCATGCATGTGGTAGATCGAAATGAACTGCCCATATGCACTAGGAAGAGAGTTCGGAATTATATCTATAGCGAACTCTTCTCTAATGGGGTAGCCAAGCCTCTCCAGAGACTGCACGTATCCAACCATCTTGATCACATGCGGACTCAGTGGATCACCATCCTTAAGCTTGCAACTCAGCAAAGCCTGAGAGACTTGATACCTCTTAGTCTTCGCCGAAGCCTGGAACATACTTTTGAGGCTTTCAGCCTCAACATGCTCGAACTGCCTTTTCAAGTACGGTTCCATGTGAGCAAGCATAAGACATCTAATATCCGTGGACTCATCCTTAGGCCGACGGTAGGCATTGGTGGCAGCGACAGTCGCATTCTCATTCGGCTCATCTGGAAGTGGGTTGTCTAGGACATGGTCCTTCTTTTCTTGTTTGAGAACAATTCTCAGATTTCGATACCAGTTGGTAAAATTAGTGTCGTTTAGTTTATCTTTCTCAAGAATGGTTCTCAAGGAAAAACCGGATATTTGAGAGTGACTGCTACTTGGTGCCATGATCTACAACAGAAAATATGCAAAACACTTCAGGCATGTATTCATAAAAGAGCAAGCATATTAAACACTTTAATATTTTATGCTCCCACTAGAACCAACACCCCTCCGATGGTTGCTTTGTGATTCAGGACCCTAAATAAGCAAGTCGGCGAGTGAGCTTTAGCATCACCGCTAGCCGCCAAGTGATCTAGGTAGACAACTCCTTGTCGATCGCATCTCATACGACTCCTGTTGGACAGGTGGCATCACATGCCCCGGCTCCCGTCCGACTTTTCCTCGAGCCCCACAACCGTTGTGATAGACCCGTCTAGCTTACCGAGTGTTTCCGCAGTAAGAGTCCGACTCGAACCCACCTAGTCGGAAATAATTGGCAGCACCTCAATTTTATGAGACCACTACCAAAAATGTCCGACTTGTGATGGTGCAAACACTGGCGGGGAAAACTGACTAGACCTTCTTTGAGGGATTAAATTTTACCGACTATCTAATGGAGGCAAAACAGAGACATAACAATAACACAAAATAAATCAATTATAATGTGAAATGATATGGCTCCCTTCATGGCGATCTCCATCTCCACAAAGCCTGTAATCCAACTCGTGCCAACTCTTTGCCACTTGCCGTCTTACTCCATGTCGCCGACATGTACATCGCCTTGCATGTCATCCGAATTCTCCAAACAGCTACACTAGCTTAGTAAAGTAAATTACATAGAGAATCCGACGTGCAGGTTGTTATACAATAAAATGACAGCACCTAGGCTCCAGCCGACTGACAAAAAACTGTGATTCGCAGATCACGTATGGATTACACACATACATCACATGCACATGAACCATACCATTCACAACTTCCTGCAAAAACAAGTTATTCATAGATACAATATCTACCTGCGTTGTGAAACTCGCAACGACATCTAAGGCGCTACGACAGGGCGAAGCCGGCGTTCCCGACATGGATTCCGAAAACGTAGATTTCATCTATGATCCGAACATGGATTCTGAAAATGTAGATCTCATCTACGATCCGAACATGGATTCCGACAATCGTTTCGACTCGATCAAACTCTTTGATTTTTGATTACCGGATCTGGATTTACGTGTCACAGTCTACCCCGATGGCGGAAGCCAACCGGTAGGGGTATGTCGTTCCACGACCTCAGTAGTATAATCACGGAAATCAGATCTACCATTCCCCGAGTACAGTTGATCCAATCAACCTCGTACAAAACCGATCTATCTCATAGATTCACCACCAAACAGCATATAGATCTCATCTACAGCCAACCGCATATCACATATGCGCGATATCGAGCCTAAAACCAGAAGCTATTGTTCTGATACCACTGTTGGGCCATGTAGAGATAAAACAAAACTTTTTCCTCTAACGTGGTGATCCCAAGATCTAGCCGAGGTAGAAGGCCACGAGGTTTACCACTAGACGCATAGTTGCGGATTACTGATGAAGCGCGTCAGTTGATGCAGTATAGTCCTTTACGATCCAATCATCCTGGTGCTGATCGTACAGCACCTCTGTTGGTATCCACACGTACAAGGAGGAGCACCGGCAGCGAACTGCTAGGTTCAATATGATGGTAGGACTGCTGTGGAGCTAGGGTTTCCAACACATGGAATGACCTAACCGAACAACGATTAACCCTTCTGGGTTGCGGTGCTCCACAATATATAGGGAGTGAACGTGGGCTCCACTCTCGTGGCCCATGAAGGGTTTCGCGGCATAGTAAATCAAAATTTTCTACGGATGCGAACAGAGGGAAAGCCAAGATCTAATCTAGGAGATGCAAACAATGAGAGAGATTGTATTAGATCTTCATACCCTTGAAGATTCGCATAGCGGAACGTTCGTCGGAACGTGGGTGATGTAGTCGTACTCGCTTCTCCTCCTCGCGATCCGATCCGATCTAGCACCACAAGTGGCGGTGCCTCCGTGAGATGCTCACGTGCAGCACCTCGACGTCTCCTCCTTCCTTGGTCCAGCAAGTATGGTGGAGATATGGGTTGGATCTACAACGCGACGGCGCGGTGCAATTGGTGCAGAATTTCTGCAGCAGGGCTTCGCCTACAAGTAGTCGGGAGGGAGAGAGGAAGGGCAGCAGGGTGGCTAGGGTTGGAGGGGAAGGTGTAGGGGGGTGGTGTGCCCCCACCCCTCTTTATATAGAGGGGGGGCGCAGCCCTAGCCCCTCCCCCAAGCCCAAACCGGTGGCCCCAAGGAGGAGGAGTGGGGGGCAAGGAAACCCCCCCTTCTAGAAGGTCTATCTCGAGTTTAAACCTCTCTAGGCCGGCTGGGCCCTATGGGGCCTTGTGCCCCTGGCCCAATGCGGCCAGGGCACTCCCTCATAGGCCCATGCCCCCTCCCGGAAGGTGGGGCCACGTTGGTCCCCTTCCGGAAGGTTCTAGAAGCTTCCGGTACAATATCGATTAACCTAGAACAATTCCGAACTCCCAAAACTGCACTGCCTTATATGAATCTTATTCTCCGGACCACTCCGGAACCTCTCGTGATGTCCCGGATCCCATCCAAGACTCCGAACAAAAACTCATAAACCAATTATCCAATCTATCCTAGCGTCGAGACACGTTAAGTGTGTGACCCTGCGGGTTCGAGAATATGCAGACATGATCTTCTATCAATAATCAACAGCGGGGTCTGGAAACCCATATTGACTCCCACACATTCATCGATGATCATATCGGATGAACCACGATGCCAGGATTCAATCAATCCCATATATATATTCCCTTCGTCTCGCGATATTTTACTTGCCCGAGATTCGATCGTCGGTACCGTCATACCTAGTTCAATCTCGTTCACGGCAAGTACTTTACTCGTTCCGTAATCCGATATCACTTTGTGATTAACTCCTTAACCACATGCTTGCAAGCGGTGTTGATATCAATTACCCAGTGGGCCCGAAGTATATCTCTCCGACTTGGGAGGGACAAATCCCATCTCGATACATACAACCCAACAGATACTTTCCGATCACCTGAGAGACACCTTTATGATCACCCTCTCATAGGATGACGTTTGATGACCTCAAAGCTTTCTTCCGATACCAGGGAGTTGTATTATCTCATGGTCTAAGGAATACAATATTTGACATAAGAAAAGCTTCGCAAAGATGAACACGATGACACGATCTAATTGCTTCGCTTAGTTTGGGTCTGTCCATCATATCATTCTCCCAATGATATGATCTCATTATCAATTGACAACTCATGTCTATGGTTAGGAAACCTTAACCATCATTGATCAATGAGCTAGTCCATAGAGGCGTACTAGGGACACGGTGTTGTTCACAAACCACACAAGTATTAAAGTTTCCGCTTAATACAATTCTAGCATGGAATATAAACTTTATCATGAACAAGAATTATAATAATAACATCTTGATTATTGCCTCTAGGGCATAATTCCAACAGTCTCCCACTTGCACTAGAGTCAATAATCTAGTTTACATCTGGCAACAATCTTACACCCATGGCACTGAGGTGCTGATCATGTTTTACACGTGGAAGAGGTTTAGTCAATGGATCTGCGACATTCAGATCTGTATGTACTTTGATAATCTTCAGATCTCCATCTGCTATATAATCTCAGATTATATGAAACTTGCGGTTGATATGCTTAGTCTTTGGATGATATCTTGGTTCCTTAGCAAGTGCTATGGCGCCAGTGTTGTCACACAATATCTCTAGTGGGTCCAATGCACTTGGAACCACACCAAGCTCAGTGATGAAGTTCCTGATCCAAACTCCTTCACTTGACGCTTCTGCAGCAGCCATGTATTCCGCTTCTACTGTAGATCCCGCGATCACGCTTTGCTTGCAGCTTCTCCAGCTCACAGCTCCTCCATTCAAAATATACACGTATCCTGTCTGAGATTTAGAATCATCCTTGTCGGTGTCAAAACTAGCATCGACGTAACCTTTTAGGACAAGCTGTTCATCACCCCCATAGACTAAGAACATTTCTTTAGTCCTATTTAGGTACTTTAGGATGTTCTTTACGGTTGTCCAGTGTTCCACTCCTGGATCACTTTGATATCTGCTCGTCAAACTAAGAGCATTGGACACATCCGGTCTAGTACACAGCATGGCATACATGATGGAACCTATGGCCGAGGCATAAGGCACTTTGCTCATAGCTTCCCTATCATTTACCATAGCTGGACACTGAGCCTTGCTCAATATCTTACCTGACAACATAGGCACTGAACCTTTCTTTGCCTTATCCATTCTGAACGTTTTCAGAACTTTGTCTAGGTATGTACTCTGGCTTAAATCTATCAGGCGTCTTTGTCTATCTCTATAGATTTTGATGCCCAATATATAAGCAGCTTCACCCAGGTCTTTCATTGAAAAACACTTGTTCAAATAACTCTTCACATCGTTAAGCATGTTGATGTCATTTCCAATAATCAATATGTAATCCACATATAGTACCAGAAACGTCACCGAGCCCCCACTCACTTTCTTGTAGATGCAAGCTTCGTAGCAATTTGGAACAAATCCAAAGCTCTTGGTCACTTGATCAAAATGAAGGTTCCAACTCCGAGATGCTTGCTTCAGTCCATAAATGGAACGCTGAAGTTTGCATACTTTATCAGCATCCTTAGGATCGACAAAACCTTCAGGTTGCATCATATACAACTCGTCATCAATGTTTCCATTGAGGAACGCAGTCTTGACATCCATCTGCCATATTTCATAATCATGAAACGCAGCAATTGCTCATAAAATCCGAATGGACTTAAACATCGCTACGGGAGAGAAAGTCTCATCGTAGTCAACACCTTGAACTTGTCGAAAACCTTTCGCGACAAGCCGTGCTTTATAGACGGTAACATTACCATCCGCGTCCGTTTTCTTCTTGAAGATCCATTTGCACTCAACGGCCTTTCGGTCGCTAGGAGGGTCCACCAAAGTCCATACTTGGTTTTCGCTCATGGATCCCAATTCGGATTTCATGGCTTCTAGCCATTTCTCAGAGTCTGGGCTCATCATCGCTTCCTCATAGTTCTTAGGTTCACTGTCTTCTACTAACAAGACAGTCAAGACAGGGTTGCCGTACCACTCAGGAGGGGCACGCGACCTTGTCGACCTACGACGTTCAGTAGCAGCATCGTCCGAAGCTTCATGATCCTTGTCATTAGCTTCCTCTATCGTTGGTGCAGGCGGCACTGGAACAATTTCAGGTGCTGCGCTACTCTCCAATTCAAGAGAAGGTTTGATAACCTCGTCTAGCTCTACTTTCCTCCCACTCACTTATTTCGAGAGAAACTCCTTCTCAAGAAAGGAATCGTTCTTTGCGACAAACACTTTGCCTTCGGTTCTGTGATAGAAGGTATACCCAATAGTTTCCTTAGGGTATCCTATGAAGACGCATTTCTCCGCTTTGGGTTCGAGCTTGTCCGGCATCAACTTCTTGACGTAAGCTCCGCATCCCCAAACTTTAAGAAACGACAACTTAGGTTTAGCACCAGACCACAGTTCATACGGTGTCGTCTCAACGGATTTAGATGGTGCCCTATTTAAAGTGAATGCAGCGGTTTCTAATGCATAACCCCAAAATGATAACGGAAAATCAATAAGAGACATCATCGATCGGACCATATCTAATAAGGTTCGATTCCGGCGTTCAGACACACCATTGCGCTGTGGTGTTCCGGGTGGCGTGAGTTGCGAAACGATTCCTCTTGCTTTAAGATGCGTGAGAAAATCATAACTCAAATATTCACCTCCACGATCGGATCGTAGAAACTTAATCTTTCTGTTACGATGGTTCTCCACTTCATTCTGAAATTCTTTGAACTTTTCAAACGTTTCAAATTTATGTTTCATTAAATAGATATACTCATATCTACTTAAGTCATCGGTAAAAGTGAGAAATAAGCGATATCCACCGCGCGTCGAAACACTCATCGGTCCGCATACATCGGTATGTATGATTTCCAACAAGTCCGTTGCTCGCTCCATCATACCGGAGAACGGGGCTTTGATCATCTTGCCCATGAGGCATGGTTCGCACGTGTCAAATGATTCAAAATCAAGAGACTCCAAAAGTCCATCAGAATGGAGTTTCTTCATGCGCTTTACACCAATATGACCTAGACGACAGTGCCACAAATAAGTAGTATTATCACTATCTACTTTGCATCTCTTAGCCTCAATGTTATGGATGTGTGTTTCATCCCTTTCGAGATTTAGAAGATATAAAACATTCACAATAGGTGCATGACCATAAAAGATGTTACTCATATAAATAGAACAACCATTATTCTACGATTTAAATGAATAACCGTCTTGCAATAAACAAGATCCAGAAATAATGTTCATGCTCAACGCAGGCACATAATAACACTTATTAAGGTTTAAAACTAATCCCGAAGGTAAAACTAAGGAGAGCGTGCCGACGGCCGTCACATCAACTCTTGATCCGTTGCCAACGCGCATCGTCACCTCATCCCTCGTAAGCCGCCATCTATTCCGTAGCTCCTGTTTCGAGTTACAAATATTAGCAACTGAACCGGTATCAAATACCCAGGAACTACAACGAGGGCTAGTAAGGAAAACATCAATAACATGTATATCAAAGATACCTTTGATGGTGCCAGCCTTCTTGTCCGCTAAGTACTTCGGACAGTTGCGCTTCCAGTGACCCTTGTCCTTGCAATAGAAGCACTCAATGTCCGGTTTAAGACCAGACTTGAGCTTCTTCTCAGCAGGGGCAACGCGCTTGCCGCCGCCTTTCTTGAAGGGCTTCCTTGCACCCTTACCTTTCTTGAAGGTGGGGGCCTTGTTGACCATCAACACATGATTATTCTTTTTGATGTTCACCTCCGCTACTTTCATCTTAGCAAAGAGCTCAGTGATCATATTAGTGGAACCAATCTGATTGTGATCAACTACAAACCTTTTGTAGCTAGGAGTGTCAATATTGAGCTCCTCTGGAATCTTGCAGTCCAGTTGCTCAAGGCGTTGAGTGTAGCCCGTCATCTCAATGGCGTGCTCACTAACGGAACTCCCTTCCTCCATCTTGTAGTTAAAGAATTTCTTAGAGATCTCATATCTCTCAGAACGGGCTTGAGTCTGAAAGATGGTTTTCAGCTCTTCGAGAATCTCAAAGGGCCCGGCGAACTCCTCAAAACGATTTTGAAGATCCGATTCCATAGCATACAACATGGCGATCTTAATCAAATCATAATCATCCTTGCGCGACTGATAAACAACTTTTTCATCAGCCGGCGCATCTATAGAAGGGGCGTCACCTATCGCTTTCTCAAGGACATAGTCCTTTTGTCTGCCAGCGAGAATGATTCTCAGAATGCGGAACCATTTGGTGAAGTTAGACCCATTGTTTCTAAGCTTTTCTATCTCGGCAAAAACGTTGAAGTTGAAGTTGGACTTGGCCATGTGATCTACAGTATTTGCAAGTACAATTTAGACTATGTTCATGATAAATAGTTCAACTTAATCAAATTACTAGATGAACTCCCACTAAATTCAACATCCCTCAAGTTGTTTAGTGAACACGATCCAAATTCACCACACCTAATCCGATCATCACGAGAAGAGATGTGGTTTCAATGGTGGACAACGAAGTGTCGATCATATCATTCATATGACTCATGCTTAACCTTTCGGTTCTTGTGTTCCGAGGCCATGTCTGTACATGCTAGGCTCGTCAAGTTAGACCCAAGTATTTCCGCGTGTGCAAAACTGGCTTGCACCCGTTGTATGTGAGCGTAGAGTCTATAGCACCCGATCATCACGTGATGCTTGGACACGACGAACTTTCGCAACGGTGCATACTTGGGGAGAACACAGTTTTTATCTTGATCTTTAAGTGAGGAATCATCTTATAATGCTACCGTCGCGATCTAAGCATAATAAGATACATAAAAGGATAAACATCACATGCATATAACTTTAATGTGACATGGTATAGCCAATCTTCGCGCAATGATCTCCATCTTGTGCGCTCCAGCATTATCTCCATCACTCCATCATGATTGCCTCCACCACGAATAGCAACTACAACTATTGCTAACTACTTAGCGATAAAGTGAAACTATTACATGGCGCATAAGAAGTTAACACACAGGTCATACACAATTATAAAGACAACCATATGGCTCCTGCCGGTTGTGTACTCATCGACATGCAAGTCATGAAACATTACAAAACATGATCATCTCCTACATTATACACATCACATCTTGGGCCATACCATATCACAGAAAACACTCCCTGCACAAACAAGTTAGACGCCTCTACTTTGTTGTTGCATGTTTTACGTGGCTTATGGGAGTAGATGCTAAGAACGATTCTTACCTACGGAAAGCCACAACGGTGATATTATGGTTGCCAAACTCCGGTGTTAATCCCATGACAACTATAGTGAGAGAAACTGGCATCCACCAGCCGCATGTGTGGAACAAGCCACACGTCAAGTGCGGAGCCGGTCTCGCGAACGATGTCGCGTAAGGTTGGCCTGGACCGCTTCAATCTCACTATCCCGCATCATAAGAAGAACACAAAAAAGAGGCTTGCAACAGAAAACATCAACGCCCGCAACAACCATGTTGCGTTCTACTCGTGAAACACATCTACGCATAGATCTAGCTCTGATACCACTGAAGGGTTTCGCGGCATAGTAAATCAAAATTTTCTACGGATGCGAACAGAGGGAAAGCCAAGATCTAATCTAGGAGATGCAAACAATGAGAGAGATTGTATTAGATCTTCATACCCTTGAAGATTCGCATAGCGGAACGTTCGTCGGAACGTGGGTGATGTAGTCGTACTCGCTTCTCCTCCTCGCGATCCGATCCGATCTAGCACCACAAGTGGCGGTGCCTCCGTGAGATGCTCACGTGCAGCACCTCGACGTCTCCTCCTTCCTTGGTCCAGCAAGTATGGTGGAGATATGGGTTGGATCTACAACGCGACGGCGCGGTGCAATTGGTGCAGAATTTCTGCAGCAGGGCTTCGCCTACAAGCAGTCGGGAGGGAGAGAGGAAGGGCAGCAGGGTGGCTAGGGTTGGAGGGGAAGGTGTAGGGGGGTGGTGTGCCCCCACCCCTCTTTATATAGAGGGGGGGCGCAGCCCTAGCCCCTCCCCCAAGCCCAAACCGGTGGCCCCAAGGAGGAGGAGTGGGGGGCAAGGAAACCCCCCCTTCTAGAAGGTCTATCTCGAGTTTAAACCTCTCTAGGCCGGCTGGGCCCTATGGGGCCTTGTGCCCCTGGCCCAATGCGGCCAGGGCACTCCCTCATAGGCCCATGCCCCCTCCCGGAAGGTGGGGCCACGTTGGTCCCCTTCCGGAAGGTTCTAGAAGCTTCCGGTACAATATCGATTAACCTAGAACAATTCCGAACTCCCAAAACTGCACTGCCTTATATGAATCTTATTCTCCGGACCACTCCGGAACCTCTCGTGATGTCCCGGATCCCATCCAAGACTCCGAACAAAAACTCATAAACCAATTATCCAATCTATCCTAGCGTCGAGACACGTTAAGTGTGTGACCCTGCGGGTTCGAGAATATGCAGACATGATCTTCTATCAATAATCAACAGCGGGGTCTGGAAACCCATATTGACTCCCACATTCATCGATGATCATATCGGATGAACCACGATGCCAGGATTCAATCAATCCCATATATATATTCCCTTCGTCTCGCGATATTTTACTTGCCCAAGATTCGATCGTCGGTACCGTCATACCTAGTTCAATCTCGTTCACAGCAAGTACTTTACTCGTTCCATAATCCGATATCACTTTGTGATTAACTCCTTAACCACATGCTTGCAAGCGGTGTTGATATCGATTACCGAGTGGGCCCGAAGTATATCTCTCCGACTTGGGAGGGACAAATCCCATCTCGATACATACAACCCAACAGATACTTTCCGATCACCTGAGAGACACCTTTATGATCACCCTCTCATAGGATGACGTTTGATGACCTCAAAGCTTTCTTCCGATACCAGGGAGTTGTATTATCTCATGGTCTAAGGAATACAATATTTGACATAAGAAAAGCTTCGCAAAGACAAACACAATGACACGATCTAATTGCTTCACTTAGTTTGGGTCTGTCCATCATATCATTCTCCCAATGATATGATCTCATTATCAATTGACAACTCATGTCTATGGTTAGGAAACCTTAACCATCATTGATCAATGAGCTAGTCCATAGAGGCGTACTAGGGACACGGTGTTGTTCACAAACCACACAAGTATTAAAGTTTCCGCTTAATACAATTCTAGCATGGAATATAAACTTTATCATGAACAAGAATTATAATAATAACATCTTTATTATTGCCTCTAGGGCATAATTCCAACAGCCCATTCACTAAAGCCCATATAACACTAGTCACCGTGAGTCCAACTCACTAACTCAGTACTAATCTGGCTCGGGTCCAACCCAACCAGATATTCGGTTCAGATCCAATCCGAACTTGCTCCCGCTCCTAAGTGTGTGACCCCGCAGGCTCATGGCTACTTGGACAAGATTGGAGTCCGACTCTCAATCGTTCAGTTGGTAGCGGCTCATAGCAGAACGTGCCGACTCCCAAGTACCAAAGAGTCATGACGACTTGGCTTTCAAATGCGACTTACGTCCGAGTCCCTTTTGCCTCACGATATACCTTGTCAGACTATAGGCGAATAATTGTCATCCCTTAAATAGTCCGACTCTCTTCTTGATCAGAGATAAGTGATTCACTCGACTAACTCTTAGTCGATCGCCTCGATTAACACTTAACCAAGTCATGCATGGCCATGCTTTCTGAATCATATCATCTGAGAGGGTCCAGAGAATATCTCTCCAAGTGGAGGGGCAAAATCCCATCTTGGTTATTCACATCACGCAGCTTGATTCTCAGGTGACCCGAACTCTTCCTTTATAACTGCCCAGTTATGGATCAGCGTTTGATAGAACCTAAGTCGGTGATCCTCAACTCATACTATGCAATAACCTCAGGTCTAAGGATTACATTGATTGAGATATAAAAATGACAACTTGTTCATTGTACCTCAATATGGGTCAATCCGACTCGCTAAACTCTTTAGACGATTCTGTGTAAGTTGGAATAGCATCTCCATGCCCATGTCAAGTGGAACCGAGTCATCAAGCCAACCTTCACATTGGTCTAAGTAGTGTGTCCAGCACAAACTCAATGACCAAGGATATTTAGTACAAACAACATGAATGTATAGTTTCACAAACGAATCACATATTCAATGATACACATCAAATGTTTATACAAGGACAACTTTATATCTTTATGAATACAATGGGAAATCTCTTCATACATGATTGCCACTAGGGCATATTCCCAACAGTAAGACCTTTATTATGGTTTGTAACGGATGATGTACTGTGGTACCAATTCTGTTATGTCTCGCAAAAATGGTAATCCTGGGATTGCGATGTATGGCATAACATGCATCTGGGATTAAAAATCCGGTTGTTGACACAAACCCTAGCTAAGAAATTTCCTCTCTCCCTGTCGCCGCCACCGCTCCCACCTCCTCCTCCCACAGATCCATAGTCTCCCACCACATCTCCCAGCCCCCAGCCCCACTGCCACCCCCAACTATTTCTTCTCTCCGATGGCAAGCCTAGCCTCAGCCCCACCACTCGGTTCCCACGTCCATGCCCCTCTTTCTCCGCTACTCCATCGACCGCAAAACCTACATCACCAGCGCCGTCGCCTCCCTTCCCTTAACCAACCATAGCACTGGCACGCGGACCGGACACCGATGTAGGCCCACAAGGAGGATTTCCAGGGCACGCAGAAGGTGCAACACGAAGGGAACGGGGATCTTCCACCTGCATAAAAACACCTTCTCCTCTTACGGTACGCTTCGACATCAAGGTCATCTCGTCGCCATCCAAGGAAGTGTCGGCTTGTAGTTCCCGGGCGCGCGCATCACAAGGTACCTCAAGATCGGCAATTACGCCCAGTGTGTCAGCGTCGGCGCCCCTTCTACCTCTCCGACATCCACATATTCCTCACCGTTGAGGTAAACACCATCTTCTCACCGGCCTCGCGTCCTTCGGATTTACATGCCCGTGCGAGGTGTTGAGCACCACCACTATGGAATTTAGGCAATTTTCTGAAGTGTTCTTCTACGAGAGTGTGCTCAATTCCAAGATTGATGGCCGGTTCATCTTCATCACACAAATAATTTTCTGAAGCGCCTTGCTTCCTACCGATCGATAGATAGATCTTGCTTTGATTTTTTTGTTTCAAGTGCAGGCTGGACTAGCCGGTTTTCTGACTCATAAGGAGGTCTTCTCGTCGTCCATCCACAACACCCTTAGGAAGGTCTTCAATTGTGAGTACCTGGAAATCCCTCTCCTTGTGCCTTACTTACACATGTTGGTTAATGTCTTCTATGCTTGGTGATGTCTTCTATGCCTGGTTGATGATAATATGAGAAATTTATTCAAGAATGATTCCTTATTGTTTTCTATGCCAGTGTTGCCAAGTTCTAGAAAAGTTGTATATGTTCAGTTGCGTCTTGAGAGTCCATTTAATTTCCTTATTAGTTCTATATTTGTTTTTTGGTGTGACACATCCATTATAGTGTTAGATATAATTTATTTCTGCAGTACTTCTCATCTATGTAGCATTTCTGTAGTACTGCTCATATATATTTTGCAATTTGTTAATGATCTACATGCTTTGATTAGCCCCCCTGCCAAAGGAACTCCACTTCCACTGCTATTACTTAGCTAGAAAGGTAGGTTGTTGTTGGTGTTACATTGTGGCGTCATAGTCAGCTGAAGGTAGGCTTCTAGTTTTATAATTTTGTCATTGTGTAGTTGCATGATATTGTATACACCACACTAATTTGAGCATACAGTTAGTGGAAGCAAATTGTATATCCTTATTGATCTGTAAGCTTGTGTTATTAAACAGATAACTTATGGACTTATGAAATATTTTGGTCTCAACTTGATATTTGTTCAAAAGTAGCAGATAGATGACAAGGTTGCCAACGAATATGCCTTAGTGTAATATGGTATTGAGTAACAAGTGTCATGCTGCAGCTGTTGTTTTTCATTATTGCCCAGGTTCCTCTTAGTATGGCCCAAGTAGTCATTCTAATAAGACAATTGCTTTTCAATGAATTGACTCACGTGCATGAGGCTTGCTTAAATCCCTAATGCTCTAGTAGTTTTTCTTGCATGCTAATTCTATTTGGTGTAGTTCAACTTGGCTTGATGCTAGGCATGGTGTACTTTGCTGCCTTAATTTGACTTGAATTTCACTTGTTGGTAGGATAACTTTGCTTCCTTCGTCCATAGTGGTGGGATATTGACCAGTGGCTACTGAATTAGATGGATGAATTAGCCAGAAACATGAATCTACTGCTAATGAATTTCTGATGCTGATAAGTATGATGCCTGCTACTGTTTTTCTTGTGCTTTGTTGGCAGTTATACTTTTAATACTAAAGTACTTAACTTCTTGTTCCAATTCATGTGTGACCCACAAATATTTCTATTTACGTTTTCAAGAAATCTAAGTTGAAAGAACAATGGGTTGCTACCATGATCCGATCATAATAAAGACACTATTTGTTATGTTTCCTGTAGTTGTCTTCTGGCACAACCCCGTTGCAATGGCACTTTGTCAGTTTCCACAACTATTAATGGTTCAGACTTTCCATTTTTATGTTAATAATTTAAGAATCTGGGCAAGATCTGAATCCACACAATACTAAAAATGATGACATAAATTCGAGTTAATATCTTCTCATTTTGTCAATTCACACATCTGGTTCCATGGTATTTGTATAGTTTCTCAACTTGATTTCCGAATTGATGTTTTACAGGCAAAAACGCATAGCTTGGTGTTATGTTCGTTATCACAGGAAGAGCTCCGGGCTATTTTGAAGGCATGTGAAGCCCTACAAAGCAAAAAACTATAGTTATTACACTTTTAGGGCCAATGTATCGCCATGTATCGCTGTTAGCTATATGATGTAACAAACATGATTGTGGCTGTTATTTGAAATCATGTAAGGTCATTGATTTTTCCTCTTATTTTAAATATTATGTGTGTGCTTTCTGTCTATTCCTGTTGAAATATAGGTTATTATTTATTTATTTATTGGAAAACTAAAATCTAAAGAACATGGTATAGGCAATTGGGACCCACTTGCTAGAACCTGGCAATTCGGACATGTCTGACTAGTGGCCCCATTGTTAGAAAAAACTTAATTTGTTCCAGTAAAGGCCATGGCCCGAAGTTAAAAACCTAAAATGTTATGCCTGGTCCATGTAGTTGACCAAAATTGACTATGCAAAAATTTAGTTCGGCCCATGTAAAGAAGTTGGCTGGGCTGATTTCGATCTAAGACCTTTTCAATTCGTCACAGTTTTTCCACGTAGGATTTGACGTGGAGAGGGTAGCCAATCTGCGACCAAAACATAGAATCTATGACCAACTGTTTTGGTCGATGACGTCTATGACCAATTTCGAAAAAAGGTCATGGTATTTAACTAGTGACGCTGAGCTTTTGACCATCTGTATTTGGTCACAAAATGTAAGATCCCTCCTTTGTAAAGGAAAGGATCCCTGTGATTGCAATGCTAGTCCCTGGATCAATGATAGCATCCACAGTTTAAGATGAAGTACACAGAAACAAAGGTCATTATTACATACCATTCTAGAGACAAACATAGTCTTTTATAACTCCATGGCCACAGGCCTAATACAAGAGTTCAAATATATAATAAGGTAAATAAGTCTTCATCTTCATGTGCCACAGGCAAGCATGTTGAGTGTAGACTCATGACTCCTAATCATCATCAGAATATCCTACAACATCACAAGTTACAGACACAGTGGGTCAATACATTGGAATAGTATTTTGGCTAAGTGTAGCTTAGGCTTGCTTTGATCAAAATAGGTTTTGCCTATAAGTTGAAAACACTAAGTTTTTCTTTGTCAAAACTTTTCCCAAGGAACCACCAATAGACATTGGGGTCCTTCACCCTTGTTCAACCACAAGTTTTACTTATAAATTGGGATGAGGAGATTCTTGATAGCTTCCATGTCTTGATGCTCCAGTTGTCCAATACCAGGGACATGGCTAAGTACTTAGATTCTTCCATCTGCAGAGGTTATGCACTTTCCCCACAAGACTTGATTTTCACCAAGACATGACCTTTCAGAAGCCTTCCCTTAGACCAAATGGACGCGCTCCAACCTATCATCCCACTACCACCAACTGTCCAAATGGCTAAGTTATTGCAACCTATGTGATCCAGGCAGAGCCCATATTGCCAAGTGGCTGTACTAGAAGCTTCTTAACATTTGGCCTCTCAAATCCCTTTGTTCCTGGGTGGCTTTCCACAAGTGAGATACACAAGGTAAACCATAGAAATGGACCTTGTGTAACCACTCAACATAAACCATTCCTTCCATTCCACCCAGGTGTTTCATTCACTTAGTTGTTTTATTAAGCAAAACACAAGTCCAGAGACTTAGAAATATTTTATCATAGCATGAATATTTCACCACCCTTGGTTGCTACTAGCTAGGCTAAGCATGGCATAGATAAACATCTTAACTTAGAAATTTCTAGCAATTCTACATCTACTAGGATTTCCCAAGCATAGCATATAAAGACCAACATTTATCCATGCAAGTCTAGCAAAATATTTCTAGCGCATATTTGAAAACCATAGGAATAAAATCATGAAGTACCACTTGTCTTGGTAGTTTGGAGAGTAGCTACAATCCTCACAATCACAATCACTATTTGCACCAAAATCTACACATAAAATGATAACACCAAATCACAAACAAAATATACACAAGCAAAAATATATGGATGCATGCAATATGATATGTGATGATTTTCTATACCAAACATGACAAGTTCACAGTACTGATTCATAAACAAGTTCAAAACTTGCCAAACAAACTTTATTTGAACATTAAAACATTTCTCAAATAATTTATATACACAAAATAGACCTACACATGTTTCTGTAAAAATAACCATTTTAACAGAAGCAAAACATTAAAAACTTTGCATATATGGAAAGGGCTTTCTCTCCTGATTCCATTGATATAAAATTTATCAAATTTGAACCTGGGATTCAAAAGTTATGATTAAAACAAAATCAAACATCTAATAGATCTAATTCAAAATTTTAAAACGAAAACTGTGCCACGCGGCGGCTTCTAACTGGCTGGTACCGCTTTGCGTCGGATCATGCTTCCGCACCGTCGGATAAAGTTATATCCAACGCGCCAGATCGAAAGAAAACGGTTCGCTCCCGTTCTAATCTACGCCCTACGATACAGATCTAACGGTGGCCGACGCTTTGACCAAGAAGTGGCGGGGCGAATGGTCGCTGGTGGCGGTGACGCTTCTGCCGGCGACGCACCGGTGATTCTAGAGGGGTCTAAGGGTCGAGCAGTGGCTTACCGAACTCGCGGAATCACGACGAAGCTCAAGGTGTTCCTGGTGTGGGTGGGGGTGTGCTGTAGAGGCTGCTGGGGCTCGTCGGAGTTGGAGGTAGCGTCGGGTTTGCACGGACGACGACGAAGGCGATGCTACTGGCCACCCTAGAACAAACCAAGGGTATCAGCGAGTGCACAATGCTTAGGCGAACCGGACAGGGTCAAGTAGAAGGCGCGGGGAGGTCGGCTTTTACCTTAATCGCTCGCCGGAGTTGGAGACGGCGTCAGATGCCCACGGTACTCGTCGAAGTCGATGCTCTGGATCACAAGCGGACGAACAAAAAGGATCAGGAGGTGTGCAAAGATCAGAGATCACTTCAGGGTGAACGAGGAGTAGGCGCGAGCACTAGGCTTACCGGAATGCCTCGCCGGAGTGGGTTCTATCTACGGCTGTGTAAGAGCAAATACTGGCAGCCTGGAGGCGCTTCTGGCTGGCTTTGTTGGGGGGAAATGGCCGCGAGGGGGAGAGGTTTAAGTAGCCGGAGCTGGACGTGGAGTTACTCGGCGAATCAACGGGATTAACTCGCGCAATCAACGGCAGTGACGCGGGGGAGGAAACGGCGGAGGCTCAGTCGTGGGCGAGGTTTGGGGACGAAGCTGATGGGGCAAGTGGGTCCGGGGCATCAGTGAGAGGGGTGTGTTCGCGCAGGTGAGAAACAGAGGAGAGGAGGAAATCCCGGGTGGGCTGCTTGTTGGGCTTGCTTCATTATTGGGCCAAAAGCCTGACGCCAGCCTTTTTCCTTTTCCTTAATATTTTTCTTTTTCTGATTCAATTTCCAGGAACCATTTTCAAATGATTTCAAAAGATATTTGAATTCAAAACTTTTCAAGATTTTTGTACAGTGAAACTTTTACTCAAATATGAGTCAAACACTACTGTAAACACAAACACCCTTGGGTTATTTGAAAATAAAAATAAAACTAAACCTTTATGAGATGTGATAAAAGGCATAGATTTGGTTTTATTTCATATTTTGTTTTGAAACTTTGCTTAAGCTTTTGAAATCACTTAAGTTAGGATTCTAAAAAATACTGAGTGAATATTAGTACCTTTTTCAATAGCAAGTAGCACAAAGGCTAGAGCATTCATACATAAAATAATGAGCACATATGCTCCTGTTTTGAAATGATTTTGAAATGAAATCCTACATGATCATGGATGCATGGATGATATGCATGAGTTTTGAAACATGATTTTAGCAATGTTACAAATCTAACCCCCTTAAGGTGAATCTCGCCCTCGAGATTCAGATTGGCTAGCAAATAGGTGAGGGTGGTCTTTCCGAAGATCATCTTCTCTTTCCCATGTTGCTTCTTCTTCGGAATGATGGTTCCATTGAACTTTGCAGAACATGATAGTCTTAGTCCGAGTAACTCTTTCTGCAGTCTCAAGAATATTGATAGGTTTCTCTTCATAAGTGAGATCACTTTCCAATTGGACCTCTTCCAAAGGTATAGTATCCTTCAAAGAAGTTTCTTCCATTTCTGGATGACATTTCTTAAGCTTACTCACATGGAACACATTATGAACAGCTGACAAAGACTCTGGCAATTCGACCTCATAAGCTACTTCTCCTTTACGAATCAGAATCTTGAATGGTCCAACATATCTTGGGGCCAATTTACCTTTTACACCAAACCTTTTCACTCCATGGAGTGGTGACACTCTAAGATAAGCTCTGTCACCTACTTCATAGGTGACCTCTCTACGCTTTGGATCTGCGAGCTCTTTTGTCGGGACTGTGCTATGTTCAATCTATCCTTAACTAGCTTGACTTTCTCTTCAGCCTCTTTGATGAGTTCTGGTCCAAACAAACTTCTTTCTCCCACACCATTCCATAGCAATGGGGTGGTACACTTTCTCCCATAGAGAAACTCAAATGGTGCCATCTAAATACTGGATTGATAGCTGTTATTGTAAGAAAATTCTGCGTAAGGCAGACTTTCATCCCAAATGGCTCCATAGTCTAGAGCACATGCTCTCAACATATCTTCAAGAGTCTGATTAGTCCTTTCTGTCTGTCCATCAGTCTGAGGATGAAAGGAAGTGCTGAATCCCAACCTCGTTCCCAATGACTCATGTAGTTGCCTACAAAAATGAGAAGTGAACTGAGTTCCCCTATCAGACACGATACTATTGGGTACTCCATGTAGACATACAATTCTGCTCATATAGATCTTGGCTAACTTAGCACTTGTATAAGTTGTCTTCACGGGTATAAAGTGAGCCACTTTAGTTAAGCGATCCACTACTACCCAAATAGAATCATATCCTGACCTGGTCCTTGGTAATCCGGTTATGAAATCCATACCAATCTTGTCCCACTTCCAATCAGGAATAGGTAGTGGTTGTAACAATCCTGCTGGTTTCTGATGTTCCGCTTTCACTCTACTACATACATCACACAAAGAAATATGTTCGGCGATGTCCTTCTTGAGGTTATTCCACCAAAATCTTTCCTTCATATCCATGTACATTTTGGTGTTACCCGGATGAATGGAATATGGTGAGTTGTGTGCTTCTTGCAAAATCAGTTTCCGAAGTTCTGGATCTTGTGGAACACATATACGTTTTCCGTGCCATAAAGTACCTTGTTCGTCTTCATGGAATCCTTTGGCTTTTCCCTTGCCAATCTTCTCCTTAATCTCTTCAATTTCCTTATCCGTCTTTTGGGCTTCTTTGATATTGTCCAACAAAGTAGGTTGAACATCCAAAGACATGAGATGTCCTTCAGGCACAATCTCCAATCTGAGATCTCTAAGTTGGGCACACAGATCATCTGGCAATTCTCCCTTAGTAAGGCCATTCACAAAAACCTTACGGCTTAGAGCATCTGCTACAACATTTGCTTTACCGGGGTGGTATTGCAAACTCAAGTCATAGTCTTTGATAAGTTCTAGCCATCTTCTTTGTCTCATGTTAATTTCCTTCTGGGTGAAGATATACTTCAGACTCTTGTGATCTGTGAACACATCACATCGCTTTCCCAAAAGATAATGTCTCCATGTTTTGAGTGCATGGACAACAGAGGCTAACTCTAAATCATGAGTAGGGTAGTTTACTTCATGAGTTTTGAGTTGTCTTGAGGCATAAGCCACAACTTTCCCTTCTTGCATAAGTACGGCACCTAATCCATGATGAGATGCATCACAATACACTTGGAAATCTTTCTCCAAATCTGGCAAACATAAGACTGGTGCTGTTACTAGCCTCTTCTTCAATTCTTGGAAACTGAGTTCACATCCTTCAGACCAAGCAAATTTCTTGTCTTTATTTAGCAATTCTATCATAGGTTTTGCTACCTTGGAGAAATTCTCAATGAACCTTCTGTAGTAACCTGCTAAGCCAAGGAAACTACGAACCTCTTTCACTGACTTGGGAAATTCCCATTCGGTTACAGCTGAAACTTTAGCAGGATCAACTGCTACACCATCTCCTGACACAACGTGTCCAAGAAATCCAACTTCATTTAACCAAAATTCACAATTGCTGAATTTGGCATACAGTTTATGCTCCCTAAGCTTCTCAAGTATCAAATGTAGGTGTCCTTCATGCTCTTCTTTGCTCTTGGAGTGGATCAAAATGTCATCGATGAAAACGACAACAAACTTATCAAGAAATTCCATGAGCACCTTGTTCATCATATTCATGAAGTATGATGGTGCATTGGTCAAACCAAATGGAATCACGGTATACTCATACAATCCATACCTTGTGGTAAAAGCTGTCTTAGGTATGTATTGTTCTCTTATTTTGAGTTGGAAAAAACCTGACCGGAGATCAATCTTTGAGAACACACAGGCTCCTTCTAACTGATCAAACAAGTCATTGATTCTAGGCAAAGGGTATTTGTTCTTGATAGTCACCTCATTGAGTGAACGGTAATCTATGCATAGCCTTTGACTTATATCTTTCTTTTCCACAAACAAAACTGGTGCTCCCCAAGATGAAGAACTTGGTTGGATAAATCCTTTCTGCAATTGTTCTCCTAGTTGCTTCTTGAGTTCTTTCAACTCATCAACTGACATCTTGTACGGTCTCTTTTCTATTGGTCCAGATCCTGGTAGCAAGTCAATAAGAAATTCTACATCTCTATCTGGTGGCATTCCCGGCAATTCTTCCGGAAACACATCCGGATACTCACTCACAATAGGCACATTGTCTATGCTAACTCCCTTAAGAGAATTTAGCTTACTCCCTTTTGATTCAAAGTTAGACTTGAATCTAATCCGCTTCTGTTCCGGGGTTGTGAGTGCAACAGTACGATTGGCACAATCTAGTACTCCTTCATACTTAGTCATCCAATCCATTCCCAAAATCACATCCAGTCCTTGGGAATCTAGGATTATCAGGCTCACTGGAAACTTATGTTTTCCAAACTCTATCACTAAATCCCGGCATCCAAGACTTACTATCATGTCTACACTAGGAGAACTTACTTTTATTTGACACCCAATGTTTTCAGTTGGAAACCCATTTCTATCAACAAATGCTTTTCATATGAATGAATGCGATGCTCCAGTATCAAAAAGTACAAGTGCTGGAATAGAATTGAGTTTGAACTTACTAGCAACAACATCTGGCTTTTCATAGATTTCCTCCACATTGATGTGGTTCACTTGTCCCTTTTGAAATGGGTTGGGCTTGTTGGGTCCCTCAACTTTCTTTTCTAGGCATTCATTTGCATAATGCCCCATCTTCTTGCACTTGAAACATTCAACCTGACTAAGATCCTTCTTGACAAGCTGGCTTCCACTGCCACTACCACTGTGGTGGATCTTATATCCACCCTTGTGATTTTTGTACTTGTCATTGTCATGACTACGGTGACTCTTGTTGTCATGATGACGGTTGTGGTTGTGGTGCTTGTTGAACTTCCCATGCTTGTGGGATCCAGAACTCCCACTATCATCATAATGGGAACTCTTGTGAGACGATCCCGAGCTGTGCTTGTCAGAGTGCTTTCTCTTCCTACTTTCAACTTGCTTCATCTTGTTCTCCAAAATAGCAGACTTGTCACAAAGAGACTGGTATGTGGGAACATAGGCAACAGCTAGCTGCAGGTTTAGTTCATCATTCAACCCTTCAAGGAACTTTTCCTTCCTCTTAGCATCAGTGTCAACTTCATCCGGTGCATAACGCGCCAGATTGTTGAACTCCTCAATATATTCAGCCACGCTGCGGTGGCGCTGCTTCAAGTTATGGAACTCTTTCTTCTTCAAACTCATCACTCCGGATGAGATGTGAGAAGTACGGAAACCATCTTCGAAGAAGCCCATGTCACATCCTCATTGGGAGTGGTGATCTGGAAGTTATCCCACCAAGTGGCTGCTGGTCCTTCCAACAAGTGTGCTGCAAATCTGACTTTCTCTTCATCAGTACAGCCAACTATTACCAAGTCCTTGTTCACTGAGCGTAGACAATCATTGGCCACCATAGGATCAGTAGTTCCTGAGAACTTTGCTAGCCTCAGTCTCAAGAAACTGGTAAGCATGACAAAACCCGGTGGGTTGTTCTGATTGTTGTTATTCTTATTGTTATTGTTGTTGTTGTTCTGATTCTGGATGAACATAGTCATCATTTGCATCAGCTGAGTCTGAGCTGTCATCATTTGTTGCATCTCAGGGGTGATGTTGTTGTTGTTGTTGTTGGGGTTGGCACGTCGGGGAGGCATCTGTGGTTTGTTCAATAAAGATAAGAATGAGATACCCATAGATGCTAACATGCACAATACATCACATAAACAATCACCAAACATGCATCAAATAATAAAAGTTCAACAACATAGACAACAAGTTTGCGAAGTAAACACACCAATAGCAAGCCATCCACATGTTGGATGGTCATTGCGACTCAATAAAAAGCATGATAAATAAATGATAAATGAGTAGTCATCACTACTCCTCGGCATCAACCTCCTCCTCAACAAATGTAAGACCTGCATTCTCCATAGCGGTCTTGTATTCCTAGACATTGGTGGTCAAGGTCTCTACTTTGGCTTTGAGAGCCCTCTTCTGAGAACGAAGCCTCTCAATCACAGTCTGCTGATGCTCAAGCTCGAAGTCCTGGGCCTCCAATTCTGCAGTCATGTCTCGAATCCTCTTGTTCCTATCTTGGACTCGCTTCTCTTGACTCTTGAACTTTATGTCCTGACTCTCGAACTTGGCCTCCATCTCCTTGACTATCTCATCTTGCTCCGCGAAGAGCTTGTCCTTCTCATGAAGCTGCACCTGGAGTTCGTCATTGCTGAGCATGACGTTGGTCCTATCAGTGTCCACGTGCCTAAGAAGAACCTCTATGTCCTGAAGGTATAGACGAATCGGCTCTGCTGTCTCCCTCGAAGTATCCTCGAAGTCAATGGCCTCACCATCCTCATCACGTCTTCCGAAGGTGTGGAAGTGAGTACCTCTAACCTGTCGAGAGTGTCTCCCTAACAGACGTCCAATCAAGTCCTACATGACTACCTCTAGGCCTCTCTCCTTATCATCGTGCATGAGCTTGAAGATGATTGCCTCCGTGGTAGGCTTAGTCTGGCGTCCGGGCTGATTAACCTTGATGCCCCAAAGGTCTTTCCTCTCAAACTTGGTGAGGGGAAGCACCATGATGGTAGGAAGAGGGAGATTGAGCAAACTAGTGAGATCCATAATACGAGGGCCAAAACGAGTTCCCTTGAACTCGTCAACTGTGCTGATAGTAACATTAGGCATCTATTTAATAAGATAGAACAAGTTAGAAACAACACAATTCAAGACAAATCTCAAGACAAGGAATCACATGCATAACTTTGGAAATAAAAACACACAAGTCATGGCATACATGGATCCATTACAAACAACCAAGGTTCAATTTATTTTAAACAACATTTGGGAAAATAAAATGATAAGTGTGGTGGTCCAACTAATGTGGTACTTTATAATCCCATCTCACTTGCCAAGTTGGCTAACAGGGCATCCCTAGAGGCAATCTGTTTGTCTAGATCACAAGACTCCATTGCTAAGTCTATGATGTCCTTCCTTAGGCATTGGTTGGTAGCCTCTAACTCTTGGGTATGCTTCTTTTCTTCCTTAAGATCATTCTGAGTGTTAAGCATTCTGCACTTGATTCTATCACCAAGTTCTTTGATGGTCCTCCAAGCTGCATCCCTTGCTGAATCAAAGAATGTGGTGTGCATCATTGTGTTGGTGACCATGCAGAATCCTGAGTCCTTGTGGTTGTCTTCCTTGTTCTTATACAAGTGAAGTTGCACCCACCAGTACTCAACTCCTTCATTCATCACAGGAAAACCTTTGTACACAGCTGCACCATGTATTCCCATGGAAACCATGAGGTCCTTGAGAGCCTTGGGGAACTCTGTCTCACATTCCAAAGTCATAGTCATGAGTGGTCCCTTCTTCACGACTTCGTTGATGGAGTTCATCTACAAATAGAGATGAGAGAGAAGATTAGAAAAGTTTACGAGAAGAAAAGACAAGTGTGGAAGTTGCTAAATTTTTTTCCTTAGTGGTTTCCAATCCTAGGGTCATAATCCTACAGGCAACACAGTGCTCTGATACCATCTGTAAGATCCCTCCTTTTTAAAGGAAAGGATCCCTGTGATTGCAATGCTAGTCCTTGGATCAATGCTAGAATCCACAGTTTAAGATGAAGTACACAGAAACAAAGGTCATTATTACATATCATTCCAGAGACAAACATAGTCTTTTACAACTCTATGGCCACAGGCCTAATACAAGAGTTCAAATATATAATAAGGTAAATAAGTCTTCATCTTCATGTGCCACAGGCAAGCATTTTGAGTGTAGACTCATGACTCCTAATCATCATCAGAATATCCTGCAACATCACAAGTTACAGCCACAGTGGGTCAATACATTGGAATAGTATTGGCAAGTGATACTTTGTAGAATATTGGTGGACTAAATACTATATGCATTTTGGCTAAGTGTATCTTAGGCTTGCTTTGCTCAAAATAGGTTTTGCCTATCAGTTGAAAACACTAAGTTTTTCTTTGTCAAAACTTTTCCCAAGGAACCACCAATAGACATTGGGGTCCTTCACCCTTGTTCAACCACAAGTTTTACTTAGAAATTGGGATGAGGAGATTCTTGATAGCTTCCATGTCTTGATGCTCAAGTTGTCCAATACCATGGACATGGCTAAGTACTTAGATTCTTCCATCTGCAGAGGTTGTGCACTTTCCCCACAAGACTTGATTTTCACCAAGACAGGACCTTTCAGAAGCCTTCCCTTAGACCAAGTGGACGCGCTCCAACCTATCATCCTACTACCACCAACTGTCCAAATGGGTAAGTTATTGCAACCTATGTGACCTAGGCACACCCCATATTGCCAAGTGGCTGCACTAGAAGCTTATTTAACATTTGGCCTCTCAAATCCCTTTGTTCCTGGGTGGCTTTCCACAAGTGAGATACACAAGGTAAACCATAGAAATGGACCTTGTGTAACCACTCAACATAAACCATTCCTTCCATTCCACCCAGGTGTTTCATTCACTTAGTTGTTTTATTAAGCAAAACACAAGTCCAAAGACCTAGAAATATTTTATCATAGCATGAATATTTCACCACCCTTGGTTGCTACTAGCTAGGCTAAGCATGGCATAGATAAACATCTTAACTTAGAAATTTCTAGCAATTCTACAACTACTAGGATTTCCCAAGCATAGCATATAAAGACCAAAATTTATCCATGCAAGTCTAGCAAAATATTTCTAATGCATATTTGAAAAACATAGGAATAAAATCATGAAGTACCACTTGCCTTGGTAGTTTGGAGAGTAGCTACAATCCTCACAATCACAATCACTATTTGCACCAAAATCTACACATAAAATGATAACACGAAATCACAAACAAAATATACACAAGCAAAAATATATGGATGCATGCAATATGATATGTGATGATTTTCTATACCAAACATGACAAGTGCACAGTACTGATTCATAAACAAGTTCAAAACTTTCCAAACAAACTTTATTTGAACATTAAAACATTTCTCAAATAATTTATATACACAAAATAGACCTATACATGTTTCTGTAAAAATAACCATTTTAACAGAAGCAAAACATTAAACACTTTGCATATATGGAAAGGGATTTATATCCTGATTCCATTGATATAAAATTTGCCAAATTTGAACATGGGAATCAAAAGTTATGATTAAAACAAAATCAAACATCTAATAGATCTAATTCAAAATTTTAAAACGAAACCTGTGCCACGTGGCGGCTTCTAACTGGCTGGTACCGCTTCGCGTCGGATCATGCTTCCGCACTGTCAGATCAAGTTAGATCCAAAGCACTATATCTAAAGAAAACGGTTCTCTCCCGTTCTAATCTATGCCCTACGATACAGATCTAACGGTGGCCGACGCTTTGACCAAGAAGTGGCGGCGCGAATGGTCGCTGGCGGCAGCGGCGCTTCTGCCGGCAACGCACTAGTGATTCTAGAGGGGTCTAAGGGTCGAGCAGTGGCTTACCGAACTCACGGAATCACGACGAAGCTCAAGGTGTTCCTGGTGTGGGCGGGGGTGTGCTGCAGAGGCTGCTGGGGCTCGTCGGAGTTGGAGGTAGCGTCGGGTTTGCACGGACGGCGACGAAAGCAACGCTACTGGCCACCCTAGAACAAACCAAGGGTATCAGCGAGTGCACAACGCTTAGGCGAACCTGACAGGGTCAAGTAGAAGGCGCGGGGCGGTCGGCTTTTACCTTAATCACTCGCCGGAGTTGGAGACGGCGTCAGATGCCCACGGTACTCGTCGAAGTCGACGCTCTCGATCACAAGCGGACGAACAAAAAGGATCAGGAGGTGCGCAAAGATCAGAGGATCACTTTAGGGTGAACGAGGAGTAGGCGCGAGCACTAGTCTTACCGGAATGCCTCGCTGGAGTGGGTTCTATCTGCGGGGGTGTAAGAGCAAATACTGGCAGCCTGGAGGCGCTTCTGGCTGGCTTTGTTGGGGGAAATGGCTGCGAGGGGGCAAGGTTTAAGTAGAAGGAGTTGGGCGTGGAGTTACTCGGCGAATCAACGACATTAACTCGTGCAATCAACAGCAGTGACGCGGGGGAGGAAACGGCGGAGGCTCAGTCGTGGGCGAGGTTTGGGGACGAAGCTGACGGGGCAAGTGGGTCCGGGGCGTCAGTGAGAGGGGTGTGTTCGCGCGGGTGAGAAACAGAGGAGAGGAGGAAATCCCGGGTGGGCTGATTGTTGGGATTGCTTCGCTGTTGGGCCAAAAGCCTGACGCCAGCCTTTTTCCTTTTCCTTAATCTTTTTCTTTTTTGATTGAATTTCCAGGAACCATTTTCAAATGATTTTAAAAACTATTTGAATTCAAACCTTTTCAATATTTTTGTATAGTGAAACTTGTACTCAAATATGAGTCAAAAACTACTGTAAACACAAACACCCTTGGGTTATTTGAAAATAAAAATAAAACCAAACCTTTATGAGATGTGATAAAAGGCATAAATTTGGTTTTATTTCATATTTTGTTTTGAAACTTTGCTTAAGGTTTTGAAATCACATAACTTAGGATTCTAAAAAATACTGAGTGAATATTAGTACCTTTCTCAATAGCAAGTAGCACAAAGTCTAGAGCATTCATACATAAAATAATGAGCACATATGCTCCTGTTTTGAAATGATTTTGAAATGAAATCCTACATGATCATGGATGCATGGATGATATGCATGAGTTTTGAAACATGATTTTAGGGATGTTACACAAAAAGGTCATATATTAAAAACTATGACCTTTCAGTGACCAATATGGAGGGTCTTGTATCACCAGATATCTTGTAGTGGACCTATCCGGCTATGTTACAAAGTCAGTAACTAGATACAACTTGAACTACAAGTAATACTAGAGGCCTAAATCGGTAACTCTTCTGGGCCTTTTCATAGCCGGAGCTGGCTCCTCCTCTTTCTCTTACTGGGCCGCCCGTGAAGCAAAGCTCTAACCTGTTGGTGGCCAACCTAGACAGCGAGTCCTGTGGGTATACCCGGAAGGTATATCCCCAACATTGAGGCTGCTCCCACCGTCTATCTGCACGCGCGAGAAGTGGCAGGTGCGCTTGTTGGAGATGAGCAGAGGGTCTAGCACCATCGCGTAGCCCCCGGGATGCAGGAGCAGCTCCGGCTGGTCTTCCCGGCTCCAAGTGATGGGAGTCTCGGACCATTTCAGGTATTGGGGGACCAAAGGGACGATAACATCCACCTCTCTCGCGCGCTGCTTCCGTCTATGACTGTCAGTCGGCTTGGCCTCGAAGATGTGGTAGTTCTCGTGCTGCTGCCGGTAGGCCCCGTTGTTGTTGTTCCCGGCCGCCCTAGCCAGTGGTGGAGGTCCACCGGGAGGGGGTGCAGGGAGAGGGGGCAAGCCAGCATGCTCCTTTTTATTTGCAGGGTGTGGCTACACTGCCGAGTGGTGTATGTAGCCATCTTCAAGGCACCACAGTGGTACTTACATGGCCATCAAACATCTGCTCGAAGTTGAAGGGGTTCTTCTGCCTCCTTTCACTTCCTACCAGTGCCCCTTGCACCGTGTTGACCTGCCTTAGGTGATACCTAGGACTTTGCTGCTCAGTCGGGCACTTGCCCTAGTAGTGGTTGTCGTTGCTGGGCCATCTAGAGGATCCGAAGTCTTCGCCCTGACCGCCTTGTATTTCGCGAGGAAGCTCGACCAAGGTCGGTCGTCCTTCCGTGTTCGGAGGGGTTACTTCATGGTAGCATCGACAGTGGCGTACAGGTCGACGATGGTCATCATCTCTGCCATGGTCTTGGGCTCATCGCAGAGCAGCCGGTGATGTAGCATCGTGCCCTCTCGACACCCTTCGATGAATAAACCGATAGGTTGGTTCTCTACCACCCCTTCTTAGGAGTTGTGTAGCTCAGTCCGGTGGGCGAGGTACTCGTGATCCAACTTGTGGTCTCCCTAGACACACAGAGAATGATCGCGAGGTCGACCCGGATGCTTGTATGTTCCGTTGAAGTTCTGGATGAAGACCATCTCAAAGTCGGGCCAAGCGTTGATGCTGTTGGGCACGAGGCTATTGAGATAGGTTCTCACCGAACCAGTCAACATGAGAGGCACATAGTGTACCGCCACGCACTTGTTGCCATGGGCAATTCCAACTGCGTCTTTCGGATGCGAGGCCAAAAGCAGACCGGTCCAGTTGCATCTTCCTTCTTCGTGATGCAGGCTTGCGCTAGGAGGTCGATTCGGTCCCGTGCATCAGACTCGACCGGGTTGGGCGTGCCCATCCATTCGGAGAGGCGGGATGCGGGGGGAGGGGGTGGGTGGCCTGCTCCTGCCGTTTGTGCTGCTGCTGGCGCATGGCTGGTCGAGCCCTGCTTTCTGCGAGGTTGGGTGCTGTCGGAATGGCGACGCTTGGAATGGCAAGTGAGAGGCTGCCCTCCGGGAGTAGTGGAGTTCTCGGTCTGGCAAGGTCCTCCTTTGCTCCCTCAAGCCGGACGGTTGCCTTGGGAACCCGTAGCCGCCTCGTGCGCTATCCGGACGGTGTCATCTTGCTCGTCAACGACCAGCAGGAGATGCTACACTCATAGATCTTACCGGGCTCTCTCCTCGCCTTCTAAGTGAGGCAGTTCTTTTGCGGAATCTCTCGCTGCTTGCAAGTTCTTGATTGCCGAATCGTACACTAGCGGAGGGAAGAATGGGTCCGGGTCATCGTCCCTTTCAAAACAGGCCCCTAGTTCTCCCCCCGCGGTGCTACACGATCCCACGCCGGCTAGGCTATGTCAACACTTGGATTTTTAATCCCAGATGCCTGTTATGCCATACATCGCAATCCCAGGATTACCATTTTTGCGAGACATAACAAATTTGGATATCACAGTACATCATCCATTAAAAACCATACATAAGGTCATACACAAATAAGGATCTCATGATCCATTTCTTAATAAAACTCAAGCAGCGAAATAACATAATAATAACGATAGCGTAGGCGAAGCTCCATTTTCAGGGTCACAGGCAATGCTGACGATGGGAGATGATCCTAGTTGTCGTAACCTTCCTGCGGTCCATCATCCTGGTACTCCTCTTCATAGTCTGGCCACGGGAATAGCTAGGGACAAAGCCATGAGTACTCTTTAAGTACTCACAAAGTAATACTAAGAGTTAAGGGGGTTTTTGTAGTAGGATACTAAGCTCTAGGGTTGTTCTGCAAAAATCCAGATTTACCTCTACTAAATTTAGAAGCAAAGAAAACTAGTTGAAAGTTATATCACACCTAAGTGGGAATTTGAATTTCATATCACAACTCTGTTGTGGTCACGTCAAAGTCTCAATTCATTTCATAAGTCATTTTGAAAACATCTGACGGGGGAACAGTATGGCCACTCGAACTGTCCATAACTGTGGACGCAGCTATTCGAATAGTTTGACACTCTGTAGAGATTTTACACTTTCACCACAACATTCGATACATCCGTCAGGAACAAATCCTGAATTCACCATACTCAGTATGCGGATAATCAATCCTAACCTTTCAATTACATGCCCTAGTATAGGCACATCTCCTGTGAGTTTGGCCTCCCAACTATGACCAACAGTCATCTTGGGTACTGCACAGGTGGACAATCTTCACAAGGTAGCCTCAGCTCAGACCTTGGCCGCGAGGGAACCCATACTAAAGTATATAAATTTCCAGTCAAGCCCTACCCAATTTTCGGGTATTGTGGTTGTACGGTAAAATTGGAATGGTATCACATCGAGATAACCATCAGTTTTATAAAGGGTCAAGGCTCATGCCTCAACATTTTCATCATCAAAATCATCTGGTGGTTCAGAAACACATGTCAAAACATTTCAGTAGAATGACTCATCATTCTAAGGTTTTCACAACCATTTTCACCAAGTATTCCCACCTAAAGTTGATCAAGTTTTATTCTTAGCAGTAGAATCTACAAGTGGTGGTAACTACTAATGAGGGGTGGTAAACAAGTGGAGATTTGCTAAGTTCAATCTCATGCCTTAGGATGACATCAAGATTATCTAACTTAGGCAAAATTTAATGCTCTTTATGCTACCTTCCAATATCTTTCTACTATTTACAATTCACTATGTAAACTCTAAGAGAAAGCTTTGATAAAGAAATAAAGTATAAAGCTTGTAAGTAAAACTAGGATTGGGTATCATAAAAAGTGTTTAACCAAGCATGCTTAATACATTGCATAGGTTATCTAACTCCCATGGTTGCAAGTGTTAGCTTGCATAGGTAAGGTAACTTGCAAGTGTTCGCTTGCCTTGTGCAGAGCAGTGGTTAAAGTTCTCCTCGGCTTCTTCCTCGTAGTATCCTCCTTCCTCCTCATATCCTTGGTCGGTACTAGCGTCTATAAATAAATACGAGGTACACAATCACCAAACAATACTTAACTATTTTCAATCATCACTCAAAGGTGCACTATAGATGATCTAGCATCACCACTTAACATTACAAGATTAAAGCATTTGTCTTATTTATTTTAATTTGAGAAAAGTAATTTCTACTCATTGAAAAACTACTTAATATTTAATATTCTCCAACTCAAACATGGGATCATTTTGACACAAGTCATCACCACATATTTCAGTACATGGGAATGTGATTTAAAGTGGTGTCAAAATTTAACAAGGTTTAACCTTTTTATTTTAAATAAATAAAGTGACTAGAAATGCCTATGTGGCATTCTTTTATTATTTGAACATTATTTCTGTAAGTAAACCCATAAGTTTTTATATATTCTGAAAGGTATGATCAAATGTGATTTTTGAGAGTTGGAATCAACTCATACTCTTTTATGGTTGAAATTTGAAAAATGTTTGAATGCAGAAAAGCTTCTGCCTTGTTATTTTTACCATGGTTGATCTATAACTCCAAAGGGTTTGAATCCAACGGGCTTGGATTAAGAATTTCAATACCTTTCTAAAAAATTAGTTTCATGCATTTTGGTTTAGTGAGTCGAGCTAGTTCGATTTTTGAATCTATGTACAGAACTGTGTTTGACATAAAATGGAAAAATCTAAATTTAAACTATTGGGTCGCGCGGGAGACGCTAATGGGCCGACCCAGTGTCACTCCGCAGCGCGGGGCTCAGCTGACAGGGGAGATCCACCAGTCTGTGGCTCATAACACGCGAAGTGGTACGGGGCTGTGTGGGACGTTGGATTAGAGTGGGGATCAACGGCTATGGATCGTCGTCGATGACTGACCTGTCACCGGCGAGCTCTAACCCTAGTGGCTCGGTGGGGGTGCATAGGTGGCGTACCAGGGCTCCAGCAACGACAGCGATGCGGGCAAACGGACGGGTGGTCGAACGCGAGCTCAGGGACGGTCGAGTTAGCTCCGGGGGTGGTCGCAATCAGCGACGCCCTTCTCCTCTAGAGGCGACCTGCTCCGGTACTATTCCGACGAGCTGCTGCTCCCCGTGCTCTGGCTAGAGGTGTGGGACGATCAGTGAGGTGAGGGGAGTGGAATAGTGTGCTGCAAACGGCTGCGGGTGCCCTCCTTTTATAGGCTCGATGGCGAGACCGGGAGGTATGGTCAGGCGACGGTGGCGACATGGCTATGGGCTGCGAGCGGCATGGCTAAGGGTGGCGATCGACACGCGGTCTCCTGGCAGTGCTCTAGGACTTCAATACGGGCTTAGGGGCGGTGGTAAGCGGTCGGGCGAAGATGGCGCTCTGAGCGGCAAAGATGGCGGCTTCAACGGCGAGCGGTGGCTGTGAGGCGTTGGACGATGAATGGGGGTATCTGGCGTGCTCCCTGGGTCGTGGCGACGCGGTGGGCACGGGCTGCAGTCGAGTGGTGGCGTGTGCACGCGTGCCGTGTGTGGCGCTCTGGCGCGTGCTCGGCATGGTGCGGTGGCACTGGACGCGGGGTTTTCTCGGTGGTCCACAGCTGGGCTTGGATCAGGGAAGGGACAGTGGACGGCGGTGAGGTGCTGGCTATCTCCCAGACATGGCGAGAGAGGGGGAGGCGGTCTGCTATGGCGGCGACCAAGTTGGCCGGCGAGGTGGGCTCGGCTTGGCATGGCCATGCTGCTAGGAGGTAGGGGATGGGGTAGTTAGGCCCTGGTTTGATCCATGGGGACAATGTGATAAAATGAAGGTCAAATGGGAGACAAGTTTGGCCAGAACACTATTCAAAATAGTGAAATTGATTTGGTTTAAATTCTGCCTGCCAAGTGTTTGATGAAGTGGCCGCAAAAAAGTTCTTTTTGAATTTTGAAAAGATTTTTGGTGGGTGTGCTAGGCATAAGCTGGAGACTCTGTGGTTTCTTGGGTTTTGAAAATTGAGCTTGTTTGAGTGGTTTTTGAAATAGTGGTATCTTCCCATATGAAACAGATTCAATTTTAAACTGTCATTTAAACTTAGCATTTGAATGTTTTTGGCAGATCAAAAAGTGGGCCTTGGTACCTTATTATGTGTACTAGCAAGGGGTGCAAAGATCCACAATTGTTTCTGTTATGTTTTGAGTGCTAGGAATAGCCAAAGTAGGCATGACAGTTAATTTGGCAAAAATGACCATTCACTTCATTTATTTGTTTTGAGTTGTTTTTCTCTAGGAAAAGTTTGGGAATGGTTTAGATGATGTTTATTTCACCTAAGAATCATTTTACAAGCAATGAATCACAGAACCATGGCAATTCAAATGAACTCCTAATTTAAATGCACATACACATGAATGCTTTCATATTTTGAGATGGGAAAGTTTTTGTTAACCCTAAATTTGATGATTTGGATCTTGATTAACTTGGATTAAATTTTTGGGATGTTACAAACCTTCCCCCCTTAAACAAAATCTCGTCCCGAGATTTGAGAAAGGACGAAAAAGATTACCTAGTATTTAAAGAGATCGGGGAACTTCGTTTTGATGTGATCTTCGCGCTCACAGGTAGCTTCTTCTTCAGTGTGGTTGCTCCACTAAATCTTGAGAAACTTGATGCTTCGGGTTCTGGTAGTTCTGAAAGCTTCTTCCAAAATACGGATGGGTACTTCAGGATAGGTCAGGTCATCATTGATTTCTATGGTCCGGTGATCAATATTATTGAAAACTTCAGTCTTCTCCGGAACATCGAGGCATTTACGAAGTAACGAGATATGGAACACATTCTGCACAGCTAGCATTTCTTCTGGCAGTTCCAATTGATATGATACTTCCCCTTGACGGTTCAGAATCTTGAAGGGTCCGATATATCTGGGGGCTAACTTGCCTTTCAGCTGGAAACGCTGCATTCCTTTCAACACTTTAAGATACACAAAATCTCCGATATTGAAAGCAAGGTCTCGACGTCTCTTGTTGGTGTAACTCTTCTGTCTTGACTGGGCGGTCTTGAGGTGCTCACGAATCGTGTGAACTTTCTATTCTGCTTCTCGTAGGATGCCGGGTCTGAAAATCTGACTCTCTCCTACTTCCGACCAATTCAAAGGGGTGCGACACTTCCTTCCATACATGAATTCAAATGGGGCCATTTGCAAACTTGCTTGATGATTGTTGTTGTATGAAAATTCTGCGAACGGTAGATAGTCTTCCCATTTATATCCATACTCTAACACACATGCTCTCAACATATCTTTGAGTATTTGATTTACTCGCTCCGTTTGTCCATCAGTCTGAGGGTGATAAGCTATGCTGAAATCTAGTCGGGTTCCTAAACCTTCTTGGACTTTCCTCCAGAATATCGAGGTAAACTGAGTTCCTCGATCCGATACGATGTTCTTGGTGACTCCGTGCAAACTGACAAATCTAGCGATCTATAACTCCGCTAGCTTCGAGCTCTGGTATGTGGTCTTGGCTGGTAAGAAATGGGCGACTTTGGATAATCTATCAACTATGACCCAGATAGAGTCATTTCCCCTACTGGAAGTAGGCAATCCGGTGATAAAGTCCATTCCTACTGAATCCCACTTCCATTCCGGAATCTGTAAGGGTTGCAACAATACAGCGGTTCTTTGATGTCTCGCCTTGACTCTCTAACATATATCACACTTGGCGATATAGCTTCCGATTTCTCTCTTCATCTTATGCCACCAAAATTGTTCTTTCAAATCCTGATACATCTTCGTTACTCCGGGGTGGATAGAATAAAGAGTATCATGAGCTTCCTTTAGAATAAGTTCTTTCAACTCTGAATCTGCTGGTACACAAAGACGTCCTTTGTTCCACAGAACTCCTTCTTCATCTTCGGTAAATCCGGATACTTTGCTTGTACCGATACGACGCTTGATTCCGTCGATACTAGCATTTCCTTTCTGCGCCTCTTTGATCTGGCTGATCAAAGTGGGTTGAAGTTCTATGCTAGCCAAAAATCCTTCACTCACTAATTCCATTCGGAAGTCTTCCATCTCTTTGTGCAAACTTGGTTGCTCCTTCAAAATCATGGAGTTTAAGCGGCACGGCAATCTGTTAAGGGCATCTCTACCACATTGTCTTTGCTGGGGTGATAGTGAATGTCCAGGTCGTAATACTTGATTAGCTCAATCCATCTTCTCTGTCTCATATTCAGCTCCTTCTGAGTGAATATATACTTTAGGCTCTTGTGATCCGAATAAATCTCACAACGGTTTCACATGAGATAATGCTTCCATGTCTTCAGGGCTAGAACTACAGCTGCGAGCTCGAGGTCATGGGTTGGGTAGTTTTGTTCATGTTGTTTCAGTTGTCGAGATAGATAAGATATAACTTTTCCTTCTTGCATTAGCACACATCCGAGACTGATCTTGGATGCATCACAATACACATCGAAGGGCTTCGTGATATCTGGCATGATTAATATGGGGGCTGAAACCAATCTTCTCTTGAGTTCTTGGAAACTTGCTTCACATTTGTCCGTCCATTAAAACTTCTTGTCCTTCTTTAGCAATTGGGTCATGGGCCTGGCGATACTCGAGAATCATTCTACGAACTTGCGGTAGTATCCCGCTAATCCGATAAATGCATGAACTTGGGTTTGAGTGGTTGGGGCTTGCCAATCTTCGACATCTTTGACCTTTCCAGGGTCAACGGAAATCCCTCCGGCTGATACAATATGGCCGAGGAATCCTACCTCCTGTAACCAGAATTCACATTTGCTAAACTTGGCATACAACTGATGCTCTCTAAGGGTTCCAAGGATGGTCCGGATGTGTAGCTCATGTTCTTCTTCTGATTTGGAATAAATCAGAATGTCATTGATGAAAAAAACGACAAACTTATCCAGGAAGTCCATAAAAATATTATTCATGAGATTCATGAAATAAGTGGGGGCATTGGTTAATCCAAACGATAGGAAGTATACTCGTATAATCCATATCTGGTGGTAAAGGCCATCTTTGGAATATCCTCTGCGTGAATCTTGAGTTGATGATAGCCAGTTCTAAGATCAATCTTAGAAAACACCTTGGCACCAGTCAACTGGTCAAACATATCTTCTATCTTTTGCAATGGGTACTTGTTCTTGATAGTGGCATCATTCAACTTCCGATAATCCGTACACAAACGGTTACCTCCATCTTTCTTATCGACGAACAAAACAGGTGATCTCCATGGTGACACACTTGGTTGAATCAATCCAATTTCCAGCATGGCATCCAGTTGCTTCTTCAATTCTGCTAGTTCAGACGGGTTCATACTATATGGTCTCTGGGCTATGGGTCCTGTTCCAGGGATTAGTTCAATGATAAACTCGATATCCTGATCTGGGGGCATACCGGGCAATACATCAGGGTATTCACAGACTATCCGGACTTGGTCAATGGTAGGTTGGGATATACTCTGGTTGCACTTGAATTGACGAGGTAAGGTCTTAGATACATGCTCGACTGATACTCCGGCTGTACTGGTCATGGTTATTGCTTTCTTGGCACAGTCAATTAATCCTTTATGTTTAGACATCCAATCCATTCCTAGTACTACTTCCAAACCTTTAGTTCCGAGTACTATTATATTATCATAAAAATCTATGCCATGGATTCGGATAGGGACGGCTTTGCAAATTTGCCTAGCTTTGGTGGTTGAACTGGGGATTTGAACAATCATAACATGCTTCAGTTTGGTTGATTGAATCTTACAAGTGCACGCAAATTCTTTAGTGAGAAATGAGTGCGATGCTCTAGAATCAAAAAACACTCTTGCAAGTACTGAGTTAACAGAAAACATACCCAACATGACATCTGGCGCTTCCTGGGCTTCTTCAGCATGCATGATAAAAAGACAACCGTTGCGGTTAAGCGAATTCCTAGGGGCAAACCTTCTTCCGGGCTGAAAACGACGCTGCTGCTGAGCTGGGGCATTTGCATTGGGGGCTGCGGCATTCTTCTTGTGACACTCATTGGAGTAGTGACCCTTGGTTCCACATTCATAACAAGTCACTTGCGACTTGTCCTTCGCTGCAACAAGCACAACATTGCTTCTAGTCCTTGGGGTAGTGTTGGCGTTGGTGGTGGCATTGTTGTTGTTGAACTTGGGTGGTGCACGGTTGAAATTGCTAGAGTTGCCGGGGTTGTTGTGGTTTCCTCCGGGCCTTGGGTTTCCATGATTGGGATAGGTCGGACGGTTCATCGGGGGTATGTTGTTCCTTGGGGCAAATCCTGGAGATGGGTTGGGGCGATACTTTGGGGTCTGGTGGGTTCCTGGTTTATGCATCATGTGATGCTTGCGGTTCTCATTGGCTTGGTTGTTCTTTCCTTCCATCTAAGTGGCAGAGTTGACTAGGGCTTCATTATCATCAAAGGGGATATTGACTAACACCGTCTGCCTCTCATCGTGCAGACCATTCAGGAATCTCTCTTTCCTCTTGGCTTCAGTGTCGATCTCATCTGGGGCATACCTAGCTAATGACAAGAATTTATCACGGTATTCCACTACGGTCATCCTTCCTTGCTTTAGTTCTCTGAATTCATCTCTCATCATTTTGATCAAACCCGGTGGCACATGGGTCCTGCTAAACTTGACCTTGAATTCATCCCAGGTCATCATCTGTCCTCCGGTCATTGTACGAACACTGTTCCACCATGCTCTTGCATCTCCGGCTAGATAGTGGGTGGCGAACAGAACTTTCTCGTTAGCTTCCACTCCAGCGACTTCCAGATTGTTCTCCATTGTTTGCAGCCAATCATCTACATCTAGGGGTTCCTCTGACTTAGTGAAAACAGGTGGATCGGTGTTCTGGAAATTCTTGAGATTCGATCCATGGTTGTCCTGATTTCCTTGGCCTTGATTGTTGTTGGCCATCTGAGCAATGTGTTGAAGGGTGTCTAGGTTGGCTTGACGTTCGGCTCTTTCAGCTTCGCAGGTCAGAAACCAACATTTGCATGATCTGCAACATTGGGTCCGGGGATGATCCGCTTCCTCCGCGAGGCATCTGAAGATTGAGGTAGATCATGAGAAAAGAGGGAAATTTCTAAGGTTCAAAGGTGGTTAAAAATTTGTTTAAAGTTTGACTCAGATTTTCTAGCAACTTGCTTTTCATTCATTCATAGCACACGATAAAAACACACACCACAACAAAGGAAAACACATGGTTTTAAGAACCATTCTGGAAACTACGATACAATGGGACCGAATACAACCCACTACGCTAGTGCTCAAGTGCTACTACTCCTTGAAGTCGGTGTACTCATCATCCTCCTCCTCATCATCATCATCGTCGATGAAGGAGAAATCCTCCTCATCTGTGAAGAAGTCCATGGCCTGATCCTCCAGAAAGTCATCATCATCACAGCGATAGGAGTAGCGATCTCCACGAAGGTCTTCTCCAGCATTCTCCCTTTCCTACAATTGCATGTCTCTCTCGTGGATAGTCTCCTCCAAATCCGTGATCCGGTGGCGAAGACGGGCAATGATGCGCTCCTTCTTGTCGAGCTGATAGCGACGAGACTTGCGATCCTTCACTAGCATGGCGAGGGTCTGATCCTTCTTCTTGGTGATGGCGGACTTGTGGTTGGCGTAGGCACGGGCGTTGTCCAACTCGTGCTGACGATCGTACATCATGAAGCTAAGGTGGTCCACTTGACTCTTCAGCTCGGGATGATGTGGGGCCTCCAGTGGCTGTCCATAACATCACGCCTTGGGTAGAACTCAAAGCGAGTACCCTTGATCTGATTGATACAATGCCCACATAGACGGGCAAGAGCTTCCTGCATTGCTGTGGCCAGTCCATCTAGCCAGTTGTTTTCTCTTAAGGTGAACTAAATTCCCTCGGCAGTGGGAGGTTCAATCTTTCCTCGGAGACTTGCAACAACTAGCCATTGCAGATCTTCTCCTTCCTGATCATTGAGCTGAGCTCCGAAGAACTCGGGGTGCGGACGCTCCAGAAGTTCCGAAAGCTGGTCCAAGTCACACTCAAAGATGAGGTCTCCTCCATTCCCCAACTGATAAAACTTGATGTACTTCACGTCTATCTATAAGAATATAGGATGAGTAAGTTAGTAGAGGGATCAAGTGTGTCAAATTTTATGTATTTTGCAATAATTTTTGAGGAAAATGAATTTTCATGAAAGAATACAAGTGATAAGAATGAGAATAAGTTTTAGTAAATACTCACTTCCTTCGGTTTTGAAACTAAGTTTTTGATTCAAACGTCCATTCTAACTAGGGTCTCCTCGCCTTCTAAGTGAGGCAGTTCTTTCGCGGAATCTCTCGCTGGTTGCAAGTTCTTGATTGTCGAGTCATACACTAGCGGAGGGAAGAATGGGTCCGGGTCATCGTCCCTTTCAAAACAGGCCCCTAGTTCTCCCCCGCGGTGCTACACGATCCCACGCCGGCTAGGCTCTGTCAACACTTGTATTTTTAATCCCAGATGCCTGTTATGCCATACATTTTGCGAGACATAATAGATTTGGATATCACAGTACATCATCCATTACAAACCATGCATAAGGTATTACACAAATAAGGATCTCATGATCCAGTTCTTAATAGAACTCAAGCAGCAGAATAACGTAATAGTAACGATAGCATAGGCGAAGCTCCATCTTTAGGGTCATAGGCAATGCTGACGATGGGAGATGATCCTAGTTGTCGTAACCTTCCTGCGGTCCATCATCCTGGTACTCCTCTTCATAGTCTGGCCACGGGAATAACTAGGGACAAATCCATGAGTACTCTTTAAGTACTCACAAACTAATACTAAGAGTTAAGGGGGTTTTTGTAGTAGGATACTAAGCTCTAGGGTTGTTTTGCAAAAATCTAGATTTACCTATACTAAATTCAGAAGCAAAGAAACCTAGTTGAAAGTTTTATCACACTTAAGTGGGAATTTGAATTTCATATCACAACTCTGTTGTGGTCAAGTCAAAGTCTCAATTCATTTCATAAGTCATATTGAAAACATCTGACGGGGGAACAGTATGGCCACTCCAACTGTCCATAACCGCGGACGCGGCTATTCGAATAGTTTGACACTCTGCAGAGATTGTACACTTTCACCACAACATTTCTAGCTGTTAGCTACTCAGTTTTGGACAAAAAAAGTTAATTGCGAGTAAAAATCTAGGCATTTCTTTCCATGTTTTTGTCCCAACCGAACATAAATCGGAACCTTTTGTGCTCATAGTCTCTTCCCCCTAATACTCCTATGGAGTAGAAACTAAGCATAACTACGTTTTGATTTTACCACTTACTTTAGGTTAAAAATTTACACGAGTGGTGGAAGTACATTATACATCAAGGACCTGAAAAAGGGAAAATTACATCGAGGTCAATACATTTAGCATAAAGGTACCTAAAATTAAGCATGAAAAACATTTGGGTCCGGCTCCGAATCGAGAAAGCCATACTCTTCATATTACTACTTCCTCTTCCATTACTTTCAAAATATGGCCAAATTTGTCAGCATGCAAATTCTTGGATATCGGATCATCAATATAAATTATGATGTAGATATGTCCATGACCTTTCTCGTTCAGCTTCAAAACCAAGAATATTCATACTCATTGACAAATAAGCATAATTTCGTTTATATTTTACCACCTACATTTAGTTTAAAATTTTACACAGGTGGTGGGAGTATATTTTTCATCAAGGACCTAAAAAGAAGGAAAATTACATCGAGGTCCATATATGTAGCACAAAGGACCATAAAATAATTATGAACTGAAAACAGTCGGGTTTGTCTCCTTCTCGAGAGAGCGGCTGATCGAGCCATACTCTTCATACCACTTCCTCTTTGATTGTTTTCAAAATATGGCCATATTTTTCGGCATGCAAATTCTTGGATATGGGATCATCAACATGAAGTATGATATAGATATGTCCATGACCTTGGTCGTTTGGCTTCAAATCCAGGAATGTTCATACTCGTTGACAAATAAGCTTAAACTTACTTTGATCTTACCGCTTACTTTGATGTTAGAATTTCACACGGGCGGTGGGAGTACTTTTTTAATTCAAGGACCTAAAAAGATGGAAAATTACATCGAGGTCCATAGATTTATCACAAAGGGCCCTAAAATAATTAAGGAAGGAAAACAGTCAGGTTTGGGTCCTTCTCGAGAGACCAGCAGATCGAGCCATGCTCTTCATGCTACTTCCTCTTTGATTTTTTTCAAATTATGGACATATTTGTTGGCATGCAAATTCTTTGATATGGGAACATCAATATAATTTATATGATGTAGATATGGCCACGATCTTGGTCGTTCAGCTTCAAATCCAAGAATGTGCATACTCATTGACAACTAGTCTTACATCCGTTTCGATTTTACCACTTAATTTTAGGTTAAAATTTTACCTGTGCGGTGGGAGTAAATTTTACATCAAGAACCTAAAAAGGGGAAAATTACATCGAGGTCCATATATTTAACACAAAGGGCCCTAAAATCATTAAGCAAGGAAAACAGTCGGGTTCAGATCCTTCTCGAGAGAGCAGCTGATTAAGGCATACTCTTCATGCTACTTCCTCTTTGATTGTTTTCAAAATATGGCCAGATTTTTTGGCATGCAAATTCTTGGATATGGGATCATCAGCATTGAGTATTATGTAGATATGGCCATGACCTTGGTCGTCCAGCTTGAAATCCTGGAATGTTCATACTCATTGAAAATTAAAGTTAAATTCGTTTAGATCTTACCACTTATTTTAAGTTAAATTTTACACACGCGGTGGAAGTATATTTTACATCAAGGGCCTAAAAATAGGAAAATTACATCGAGGACGATAAATTTAGCGCAAAGGACCCTAGACTAATTATGCAAAGAAAACTATTGGGTTCATATCCATTTTCTCGAGAGACCAGCCGATCGAGGCATACTCTTCATGCTACATCCTCTTCAATTGTTTTCAAACTATGGCCAGATTTGTCGGCCTAAAAATTCTTTGATATGGGATCATTAATGTAAAGTATGATGTAAATATGTCCATGACCTTGGTCGTTCTTCTTGAAATCCAAGAATGTTCACACTTATTTACAACTAAGGTTAAATTTGTTTAGATTTTACCACTTACTTTTAGGTTAAATTTCTACACGTGAAGTGGGAGTATATTTTACATCAAGGACCTAAAAAAGAAAATTACATTAAGGTCCATACATTTAGCACAAAGGGCCCTAAAACAACTAAACAAGGAAAACAATCGGGTTTGGCTCCTTCTCAAGAGAGCAACTGATCGAGGCCTACTAGCTCTTTATGCAACTTCCTCTTTGATTGTTTTCAAAATATGGATAGATTTGCCAGCATGCAAATTCTTGGATAAGGGATCATCAACATAAAGTAGGATGTATATATGGGCATGACCTTGGTCATTCAGCTTCAAATGCAAGAATTTCCATACTCGTTGACAACTAAGCTTAAATTCGTTTAGATCTTACCACTTAATTTTATGTTAAATTTTACAAGCGTGGTGGGAGTACTTTTTCTTCAAAGACCTAAAAATAAACAAATTACATCGAGGTCCATAAAATTAGAAAAGAGGGCCCTAGAGTAATTAAGCAAGGAAAATAATCGTGTTCGTCTCCTTCTCAAGAGAGCAGCTCATCGAAACCATACTCTTCATGCCACTTCCTCTTTGATTGTTTTCAAGATATGGCCAGATTTGATGCGATGAAAAATCTTTGATATGGGATCACTAACACAAAGTGTGATGTAGATATGGCAATGGCCTTGGCCGTTCGGCTTGAAATCCAAGAACGTTCATACTCATTGACAACTAAGCTTAAATTATTTTAGATTTTACCACTTACTTTTAGGTTAGAATTTTACATGGGTCGTGAGACTACATTTTAATCAAGGACCTAAAAAGGGGAGAATTACATTGAGGTCAATATATCTAATAGAAAGGGCCCTAAGATAATTAAGCAAGGAAAACAGTTTGGTTCGGATCATACTCGAGAGACCAGTCGATCGAGCCATGCTCTTCATGCTACTTCATCTCTCGGTTGTTTAAAAAACATGGCCACATTTGTCGGCATGCAAATTATTGGATATGGGGTCATAAACGCAAAGTATGATGTTTGATTGCTTTCTTAACAAGGACAGATATTTTTACATGCAAATTATTAGCAAGATGTGAAATATTTCAAAAAGAACCTCCATGGTTTTTGATATATCGGATGCTTGTTGGGTACTACCGTCAAAAGGTATTTATTTGTAAAACTTTGATAGCAATCTACCACATACATTTAGGTTAAAATTTCACCTAACATTGAGAACAGATCTTAAATTCATTTAAATGGGTGAACTTAGCTAGGAAGCTTAAGAACTTGTTAAACTTGGTGTAAACGTAATTGAAACATGGTCCAAACTTTGTCTCGAATATGGGCTTGTGGTATTCTGAGACATATTCTTCGTACTTGCTTTAATTTAAAGGAAAACACATTCTTTTTGTAATGAAATACAAAATGTTTTTTTCCTAAAAGTTGGAAACTCCCATTATTGGCAGCATTATGGTTCACCATGCCAAGATGCGCCCATCTACCAAACATCGGAACATTTCCATGAATTATTATGTACATATATGGCCATATATTCACCCATGTTGTTCGGATTGAAGCCTAAGAATTTTCATACAATGTAGGCCATATTGCCAAGAAGATCTATTTTTTCAAAAGTTGTGATGATTAGTTATTGTCAACATGCAAATGCTTAGCAAGAAATTGAATCTTTCAAAAATCTCGTTGGTGGCTACCTTCAAAAGATAACTGTAGAAGTTTAAGACCAATATACCACTAACTCGTATTTCAAAATTTATATAATATTGGCAAATCGACTTAAATTCTATAGGATGGAGGGAGTAATACTACTTGCTTCACGAGAAAAAAAAATCCTCACTTTCGAACCAGCTTGTGCGGGTCTTCCTGGTGCTTCCTCTTCCTTGGGTGGAACAAATGTAGGTGGAGTAGTTGGGGGTAGGAAGGATGGCTAGATCATAGTGGTGTCCCCTGCAAAAATAAAAATAAAAGATCATAATGTTGTGTATCTAATGCGATGGGACACCCCTTGTCCACCTTTTTATGTAGTACTAGTACTGCGCATGGCGATCTTTTGACTATCCTCCCCCCCTAAACTTTACTAGTTACTACTCACTGTACGTGTACCTTGTGTCAGGAACTCATCGAAGCTTTGCTCTGACATCGCACTGCCTTCAAATCATCATCTTCGCAGCTCTCCTGTTGCCTCCTCTATGCTCTCGTTCCCTTATCACTCCTAGTTTTTTTCAACAGGAGGAAACTCCAGGTGGCAATATTGTTTACCATGACAAGATTTGACCACCACTTACTTTTAGGTTAGAATTTTAAACTAGCTGCAGGAGTACCTTTGACACCAAGGACCTAAAAAGGAGAAAAATTACATCCAGGTCCATACATCTAGCCCAAAGGACCCTAAAATTACATCGAGGCATGCAAATTCTTGGACATGGGATCATCAATATAATGTATATGATGTAGATATGGCTATGACCTTGGTCGTTTGGCTTCAAATCCAAGAATGTGCATACTCATTGACAACTAAGCTTAAATTCATTTAGAATTTTAAATCGGCGTAGGAGTACCTTTTACACCAATGACCTAAAAAGGACAAAAATTACATCCAGGTCCATACATCTAGCACAAATGACCCTAAAATTACATCGAGGCATGCAAATTCTTGGATATGGGATCATCAATATAATGTATATGATGTAGATATGGCCATGACCTTGGTCGTTCGGCTTCAAACCAAAGAATCTGCAATATCATTGACAACTAAGCTTAAATTCGTTTAGATTTTACCACTTACTTTTAGGTTAAAATTTTAGCCGTGCGGTGGGAGTACATTTTACACCAAGGACCTAAGAAAGGGAAAATTACATCGAGGTTCCATACATTTAGCACAAAGGGCCCTAAAATAATTAAGCAAGGAAAACAGTCAGGTTCGGCTCCTTCTCGAGAGAGAAGCTGATCGAGGCTTACTCTTCTAAATACTACTTCCTCTTCGTTTGTTTTCAAAATGTGGCCATATTTGTCGGCATGTGTCGTTGGATTGTCGACAAGTAAGCCATCGGGGGTCCTAACGGCGTTGAGAAGATGGGGTGTGAGACGTCAGATGTTCTAGGAGCGGTGAGCACAAGTTTACTTAGGTTCCGATCCGACTGCGGTGATCGGATACTACCCCTACTAGCAACCTAGTAATATATCTGCGTAAGCCGGATGTTACAGCGGATTACAAGAGAGGTTCACCTGTGCAAGTTGTGATTGTAGCTATTGCTATGGTTGTTCCCTAAAGGCTCCCATTGGGCAGGTTCATATAGTCACCAGGACCTAGGGTTACAAGAGAGACCTATCCGGCTATGTTACAGACTCGGTAACTAGGTACAACTTGGACTACAAGTAATACTACAGGCCTAAGTCGGTAACTCTTCTAGGCCTTGCGTAGCCAGAACTGGATCCTCCTCTTTCTCTGACTAGGCCCCCCGGGAAGCAAATCTCTAACCCGTTGGTGGGACACCCTGGTCAGTGAGTCCTGTGGGTATACCCGGAAGGTATATCCCCAACAGTAGCCCCATGAAGTCTCCAAGATCCAAAGTCGGATAAATATTCTAGCTTGATGGTTTCTTTGTCAAGATAATCTTGAAGGGTTCTCGGAAACTTTATTCAACAGTGTAGGATTCCGAGTCAGTTGAGTCGGATACATTTTGTTCTGACTTTAGTCTTTTCCTTGCTCAGTTTGAAACATGAGCCGTATTTCAAGCAGCGGCGTGCGGGCTGACAACTTTTCAGACGGGGTCCTATCACTGATAGGAGTCCCATCAACACGACCATTGTTGGGTCTGCTCCCTATGGAATAGAGCACCGTTTTAATGCTCACGCGAGAATCGAGGGGGGAGGAGTCGCGAGGAAGCTAACCCCCTTTCTCCTATAAGCGTGGCGTAAATGCGCAACTGAAGCACAAATCTTGGCGCAAAGGCACATAAAAGAGAGGAGAAACCCTTCTCTCTCAGATTCATCTCGCAACTGTTCTCACTTATTTCCTCCTCGATCCCTCCGCATCCACTCTCATCTACACTCCGTGAGAAAAATCTCTTTCCCCCACCAATATTTCTTTCTCCAAGAGCGATGGCTTCTGCATCTGGCTTCGGCGGTGGGTACATTGTCGGTGGATGAGAAGAAGTTGCAGGGCCTCTAGGTCCCAAGCATCATGGAATACGCCAAGCTCCAGGTCATGGAGGATGAGGGATACATCATCGCCGGCGCGTGGCGGAGCGCCTCAGGACATGCCACTACCACCCCGCGCGACGACGAGCGGGTGCTATTCGGCACCCACATCGACCGTGGCCTCAGCCTGCCACCGTCGGACTTCTTCATCGAGGTCCTCAAATACTACATTGTGCAGCTCCATAATATTCCTCCCAACTCCCTGCTAGAGCTTAGTACTCATGCAGTCTCGTGCGAGGGGTTTCTTGGCATTAGGCCAAGTCTCACCCTTTTCCGGTACTACTATGGTACCCGGAAGAACTCCATCAGTGCTGGTGTTCCTTACACCATTGGCACTCTTAGCCTAGTCCTTAGGACAAACCAAATTTATCCTAGGATTAACGCCAGTGAATCTGTTAAATGCTGGGCCAAAGCATTCTTCTACCATAAGGATATTCCAGCTCCTGGAAAGGCAGAAGGTCTTCCGGCCTTCGTCGACCATGCCGCTCCCCACCAAAAATCATGGGACGCGGAGGCGCCAGAACTGTCGGATATCTTGATCCTCACCAAGAGGCGGATTGAATTTCTGATGAAGCATATGGGCCTCCGTGGATCCGATTTGATTCAGTACTGGCTGGATCGCCGGATCCAGCCTCTGCAGCAACATGGAGATCGCCTTATGCACACCATCAACGGTGAGAAAAAGAACATCCTGTGGGTCAGCCCACATCGTATTCCGACAAAGCATTACAAGACCTTCATGCAGTATTTGATTAAGGAGAGAGTGGAATGAAAAGTTCCAGATGTCTCCCTGAAGATGTTCACGTCTAAACGTCCTTTGACTCCGGTTAATAGTTCGACTCTGCATTCGCATTTCATCGTTATTTTCTGTTTCTTTCTACGACCCTATTTTCATCGATGTTTTTTTTACATTGTCATCTCAAGAAGTTCACATCTACCCGTCCTCTGACTCCCCAATTATGAGCTAGCTCCACTAGAGGGCTATCCCTTGATACGTTGGAAACGTATCTATAATTTTTGATGCTCCATGCTTGTTTAGTATCTACTTTGCTTTACATGTCCACACTTTGAGGTGCTTTTTACATGTTTTCTGGTACTAACCTACTAACAAGTTGCAACAGTGCCAGATGCTTGTTTTCTGTTGTTTTTGGTTTTAGAAAAGTTAGTAAAGAAATATTCTCGGAATTGGACGGGACAAAGGACAAAGTAAATTACTTTCCATGGGGAACAAGAAGTCCAGAGGAGAGCCGGAGAGGCCGGCCAGGGGGGCGAGACCCACCCCAGGCACGGGGGCAGGTGGGCCTGCGCATGGCTAGGGTTTGGTGGCCCTGGCCACCTCCCGGTCTCGTCCCTTTGCCTATAAGAAGCCCCCGATGAAGAAACGCTGAGTACCCGATCAGAAATCCACGAAACCGTCTGTAGCCACCGCCATCATCGTCCCTAGATCGGGGGCGGGGGGATCTAAAGCTCTTTCCGGCACTTGCCGTAGTGGAGATCATCCCGGAGGCCTTCTCTCCGGTATGATGCGTGAGTAGTTCCACCTTGGACTATGGGTCCATGTAGTAGCTAGATGGTTGTATCTCCTCCTTTGTGCTTTCATGTATAGATCTTGTGAGCTCCATTCATGTTCAAGATCTAATCTATTTGTAATCAAGCATGTTGTGTTTGCGGGGATACGATGGATATTGAGATTATTATGTTGGTTTGATTAATGGTTTTATCTTTATGATTCTATCATGTCTGTGTTGTTTGTGATCTTGCATGTTATCCGTTGCTAGTGGTTATCTTGGCCAATTAGTTGATAGTGACTCCAGGAGGGGGTATTTATGCTCGATAGTGGGTTCATGCCTCTAGTTTCCAAGGGAAGTGACAATAATCTCTTCGGTTGTAGATGTGTTGTTGCTACTAGGGATAAAACAACGGTATCTTGTTCATGGAACATGTGGACTGTTTACCCTACACACTTTGCTTAAAGCGGTTGTCTGTTGCTTGCAACTTAATACTGGAGGGGGTTCGGATGATAAACTAAAGGTGGAATTCTAGTCATAGATGCAGTTGGATGGCGGTCTATGTATATTGTTGTATTTCCCAATCAACCTCATAGGATCTTTCTGACTAGTAATTGCATTGTTATGCCTTGCTCAGTTCCTGTCAATTGCCCCGCTGTAATTTGTTTACGCTTCATGCCATGTTGTTTATTTAAGGAGAGAACCTCTAGTGAACTATGGACCCTGCTCCAATATTTACCATTGATACATCTTCCACTGTTACTGTTTACTTGATGTGAACCATTACCTTCCACACCATACGTTTAATCCTTTGTTACAGCAAACCGGTGAGCTTGACAACCTTAGTGATTCGTTGGGGCAAAGTCTTGAGTTTGGGTTGTGCAGGTCTCCGCATTGCTTGCAACACCTGTGTGACGTTTCCTTCCTCCTACTGGTTCGATAACCTCGGTTTCTAACTAAGGGAAACTTGCTGTTGTGCTTCTTCATACCTTTCTCTTGGGATTTCCAACGAAGCGTCCCACGACAAGTGGTGGGCGCCATGATCCCTCAGACGATCCGGAGGCGACAGAGGATGAAGAGGTGCAAGACGTTTCTGCCTCCGCCTCCAAGAAGTGTAAGGCGAAGGAAGTTGTTATCACTGCTGGTAGCCAAGTGCTGCCAGTAGTTTAAAAGTAAGCACCCTATCTTTGTTTTTAGTACTTTGTACCTTTCTTTCTTTCCAAATCACACCTGATATTCGGATTTGCGTGCTTTAGAGCTAAAGCATTTTTGAAGATTAAAGTTAAGCCGGACGACAAGCCAGGCAAGCCACTGCGTAGGCAGAAGCTTGTCATCTCCCAAGTGATGCCGCCACCGACTCCAACCAGTACCCCATCATCAGCACCAGAGGTTTCTACCTCTCCTGATGTTGACAACATATCGAAAGCCCTGGTCACCGTTGGTGGCTAGGAAACTAACAAGGGTGAACCCATCAAGGGTAATGATCCCATGGTAATATCTACAGGTCAGTTGGATAAAGTGGACGGCTCTGCTGCCTCCGGTCTAAAACGGAAGAAGAAAGAGGAGATCCTCAGGCTGGCTCAGTCCATCCTTGAGAAGCAAAACCTCACTCCAGAGGCAGCTAGCTAGGAGATGGAGGACGTGAAGCTGGTCAGCCTCCTGGACCAAATTTTGGTCCAGGACGCGAAGATAGAGTATGGCGAACTCCCAGCGATGAATGTTCCCTCCTTCTCCCTTGTCGAGAAAGTGTTTGACAACACTAAACTCGGATTTGAGAAGTTGCACCCGGAACACATTGCCAGTTTCTGATTCTTATTTGAAGTGTTTTATTATCATATCCTCTAGCCCCCAAGCATAAAGTTGGATAAACATCGTTGAATCCGAGTTGATGCTTTATAGGATGCAAAAGAACGATGTAGTGTATCCCCCAAGGCTCGTGTTGTATTTTTACTTACTTAAATTTGCATCCCGAGTCTTAGTAGCCATGTGACAGTATTCCATCTCTAACTTACAGAAAATTGCATCTTCCAACCAGGAATTGTTCAAGAATATATGCAATAAACACAAGGAAATGAAAGCCCTGCGCCTTGAGAATTTAAAGTTGAAAGTTGAAAAAATGAAGCAAAAGGTAAACTTTTCTGACTTCCTGTTTGTCATTTAGCTATTGTCATAGTCAAACTTGTTCTATACGACTGATATTTTTCCCTTTGCAGAAGTGTTGTGTGAATCTAGCAAGATAGTGCAGAAATCCGAGAACTTCAAGGTCTTGGAGATGGAGAATGCTGAGCTCCGGGACAAGCTTGAGAAGCTTACTATTGAGTCGAAGAAATCCGTAGCCGTTGTCCTGGAGTTAAGATACCATGAGACCGCTAGGCTCGAGAAGCTGGTAGCCCTCTGAGATAAACAATTGGATGATCTCTAGAAGGACTTCGATAGTCAGAGTGATCTAGCTCAGGCCACAGAGAGTGAGCTGAACAGCCTCCGCGAGGAGCGTGCCCAGTGGAGTCATTCTGTGCTTGGTAAGATTTCTGACTTACTTTATTCGATTGATTTTTCGACTTTCTTTTTGAGTCAAATTTGAATTTTGGTTCTTTCCTAGCCCCCTTGAACCTTTCCGACTCTCCTACCTCTAAACCTCGCCTCGAGAGCATGATGCTCGTCGGAGATATTTTGTTTGACTTCCGCCAGACTCTTGAAGAGGCTGGCGAGTCGATTAAACTTTCTGACTTGCAGAAGATGTCAGGGCAAGAGGTGAGGGACAATTCCAAGGAGATTCCGATGCTTATTGAAGACTGGAAGATCTCTTATGCTCGGACTGATGCACCGACTGCTGATACGTTGTAAACGTATCTTTAATTTTTGATATTCCATGCTTGTTTTGTATCAACTTTGTTATGTTTTGTCTACACTTTGAGGTATTTTTATACATTTTCTGGAACTAACCTATTGACAAGATGCCACAGTGCTAGTTGCCTGTTTTCTGCTATTTTTTATTTCAGAAAAGCTAAAAAATGAAAATTGTCGGAATTGGACGGGACAAAAGCTAATCTGCCTATTTTTCCCGGAGCAATACGGAAACGCGAAGGAGAGACGAAAGGGGACACCAGGGCGGCCACACCCTATGGTGGCGCGGGTAGCCCCTGGTGGCGCCACCAAATGGGCTTTGCAATCAAGTAGATCTACTCTGCTACTCAAGTTCTTTAATTAATCACCGACTATCCCCACGTGTGTGAAAGTGATTGCGTGCACATTGTGTGGCATTTTGGCTAATGGTTATAGAAATACTTGTCATGAGTTATATTTTGAGTTGTTTGTCTCTATCAAATTATGGTGTTTGAAGGAACCATCTAGCCCTCAAGGTTACAGTGTGGAGTTATCTAGATGGGGAAAAGCAAACTTTGAGGCGTGCTGTTATAGCCCTACCCACTACTAGGAAAACGGCTATAGGTAATCAGCACATCCGTGGCTCACATGGTTGAAGTGCCCCACGGCTAAAACAGGCGTGGCTCACCTGTGGGCAGTGCCCTACTAATAACTAGAACAACTGTGGCGCACATGACTATAGTGCGCCACAGATGTGTGTGGGCCAGGGCCCTGTTGGCCGCACGCCAAACATCTGTAGCGCACTATAGTCAGGTGCGCCACGGTTGTTAGGGTCATCTGTGGCGCACATGGGTCTGGTGCGCTACGCCTAAGCGCATGCCCCCCTCTGCTCTGAAACGGCCACAAACTTCTGTGGCGCACTCGGCCTAGTGCGCCACAGGGAGTAGGAGCATCTGTGGCGCACGTGGCATAGTGCGCCACAGATGTTTGTACTCCCTGTGGCGCACTAGGGCCGTGTGCGCCACGGATGTGTCGATTTCTTTAGGGCAGCACTTTATGTGCACATGTGTGACCACATCCACCACCCCACACTTCACTTTCCCCTTCTTCTTCCTCCTTAAATCTAGTCGGGATCTTCTCCTTCCCACCTCAATTTCTCCACACATTCACCATTTTTAGCATGTAAAACTTGCTTTGGATGTTACATAAGTAATAGAGGAGGTCTCCGGTCTCTCATCTATCCTTCTCCGGTCGACGCGCGCACCTCTCCTTTCCATCTTTCTCGCGATCGGTCTCTCATCTCGGTAAGTTGTCCATGTAAGGATGTGTTCATGTGTATATGGATGATGTGCTCATATGTATGTAGATGATCGATGCTCATGATGTGTGTATATGGAGAGGATCGATGGTCATATGTGTGTGTATATGGAGAGTATCGATGATGCTCATGCATGTGTGTATGGAGAGGATAATGATATGTTCATGTGTGTATGGATCGGTCTCTCTCTCTCTCTTGTGTTTGTATGTGAACAAGTTGCCATTTGTTTTGCCAAAATGTTGATTCATTTCCATTTTGGCAAGACTTTGGCATTTCGCAAAGGTCCTAATTTTAGGATAGGTCATGCCGAAATTTTCTATCGACCATTGCATGCATGCATTCATTATGTGGTTCTAATAGACTTCAAAATTGTACCGTGTACATCGTGCAGGCAAAAATGGTCCGCATAATGATAGAAGGCATTGTGGCTAGATTTTTGAAATGTGCGACGGCCGACATGATACGAAATAACAAGACAGATATAAGATGTCCGTGCAGAAGATGCAAACTCAACTGGGTGATCGACCCAGATTCCGGGAATCTGCAGGCGCACCTGCTCCGCCATGGTTTCATGGATGGATACACTCGTTGGATAAGCGATGACGTAGATGATGGAGACGGTGAAGAAGGTGGCCAACATGACGATGATCATCATCACGGCGAGAACGAGCGAGATGATGAAGAGTCTCCTGAGATGGTGAAGGTGCGGAAGCAGACCGGGATGATGATGATATAGATGCCGGAGGAGCAGACGACGATGGAACAACGTCAGGCTGGGTGCGGGACCCTTATGTGCAAGAGCTGCTTCTCAAGCAGATGAGTAACGCCAGGGCTGCCGCTAGAGAGAAAGCCAAGCTTGCGCAACTTGAGAAAGACGCGGTTACTCCATTGTATGAAGGATGCAGGCCCGATGATACCCGGTTGAATGTAACGCTCAAGGCTATGGAGATGAAGGCAAAGCACAAATTGAGCGACGCAAGCTTCGACGATATGATGGCATTCTGGCACGATCGTCTCCCGGAGGGGAACACATGTCCAACTAGTATCGAGGATACCAAGAAAATCGTCTGTCCTCTCGATCTACCGCACGTTAGATATCACGTATGCATCAACGATTGCATCATTTATCGGGGCGAGGACGCGGAGAAAACCACATGTCCGGTGTGCGGCGTGAGTCGATACAAGAAAGGGAAGAAAGCACCTCGAAAAGTGGTATGGTACTTTCCTATCACTCCTCGTCTGCAGCGCTATTTCGCGGACCCTAAGGAAGCGAAGCTCATGCGATGGCATGCGGAAAGGAAGAAGCCAGGAGATGATGATGACCCCGAAAAGGATGAGCTGCTGACGCACCCTTCAGATGCTAGCTAGTGGAAATCATTGGACCTCGAATTCCCAGAATTCGGTGGAGATTCGAGGAACATCAGGCTTGGTGTGAGCAACGATGGACTCAATCCGTTCGGTAGCCAGAGCAGCACGCACAGCACTTGGCCCGTGTTTGTATGGATGTACAACCTCCCTCCATGGTTGTGCATGAAGAAGAAGTACATACAAATGAGTATGCTAATTCAAGGGCCGAAACAACCTGGTACCGACATCAATCTGTATCTCGGGCTGTTGAAAGAGGAGCTAGCCACGTTATGGGTATCCGGAAGGAGCTTCACGGAGGACGCACTACTCCTGATGATCAGGAAGATGACGATGATCATGAGTCGGAGACGACACAAGGTCGTCGGAAGGGTAAAAAGTTCAAGAAGAACGAATATTACTTCCCTCCTTCTTGCTTCACTCTAAGCCAGGATGAGATCAAACAGTTTTTCAAGTGCCTTCTAGGAGTCAAATTTCCTTACGGCTACGCGGGCAAGATAAGCAGATACCTAGACGAGGCGAAGCAGAGGTTCAGTGGCATGAAGTCTCACGACTGTGCCGTGCTAATGACGCAGGTACTTCCGGTCGCACTAAGAGGGATAATGGACGAGCACGTCCGTGAAACGTTATTTGGCCTATGCAAGTTTTTCGACGTCATCTCTAGGAAGTAGATTGGCTTGAATCAGCTCGGAAGGCTACAGGAGGAGATCGTGGTGATACTATGTGAGCTTGAGGTCTACTTCCCACCCGCATTCTTCGACATTATGGTGCATCTGCTGGTCCATGTCGTGGAGGACATCGTACAACTCGGGCCGATGTTCCTCCGCAGCATGATGGCGTTCGAAAGGATGAACGAACACATCAAAGGATACGTTCGCAACAGGTCCCGTCCAGATGGAAGCATAGCCAAGGGCTTTCTGGCCGAAGAGTGCATCTCTTTCTGCACGAATTATCTAGACATCGAGAACCCTGTCGGTCTTCCCGTCAACAGACACCTTGGCAAGCTCGACGGATCTGGTCACCGAGAGGGTCGTCGCATACTGCATGTAGACTTCGATTTTCGACGCGCAGACTTTGATCGAGCAAACCTCGTCGCGCTACAGCATTTAGAACTGGTCGATCCTTGGGTACAGAAGCACAAAAGGTTAATCGAGAAGAAGTACAGTGACCGGGGCATACAGAGGACGCAGGGAGAAATAATCAAAGAGCACAACTCAGATTTCACGCGTTGGTTTAGGCAGACGCTCCTTGATAATCCCCCGCGCTCGCATTCTTCTGACACGGAAAATATCATATTCACCTTGTCGCAGGGACCGATGCAAAACCTGGTGACCTATCAGGCGTATGATATCAACAGCTACACATTCTACACGGAGGAAAAGGACAACAAGTGTGATTATCAGAACTCAGGCGTAACGTCGGAATTCTACACCGATGACAACGTGAAGGAAAGATTCTACGGAAGAATCGAGGAGATCTGGGAGCTCGACTATTGTGGAGAAAAGGTGCCGATGTTCCGTGTCATATGGGCAAAGAGTGTCGAAAAAGAAGACCGGTATTTCACAACCATGGTTATACCCGAAGCAGCCAAATTAGTCGGGTGCTAAGGGGCTGCGACGACCTGGAACCTCCCATTCAACCCCCAGGAGCGGATGAAGAAGAGTCGTATGTCCTCAGAAGTTGCTTCGGCTTATTCTTGCTATGGCCAAAGAGCATGATCCGTTTGGGGACGGCGGGGGCCATCACGCCACAGACAACAGCACCGCCTGTCGTGCCAGCGACAAGCGGTGGCAAGGCCCCCTTACCGCCCTCGCCGTCACCTCCACGCGGTGGGTCGGATGATCATGTTGATGATATGCACATGGCGCAGGATCCGGCCGAGGACGACGAAGACTGGAATGATCACTTATTCAGCACTCAGTTTGGCAACGAAGAAGACCTAGCTGGTGGCCCCACAGAGAAAGCCACTATCACCAAGCGTCTGTTTGGTTCTCAGGAGACGCCTCCAGCTTGCGCCTTTACAGAGCCAGCTGATACAACCAACCGGCCCTTTATTCTAAGCCCTGACACACTACATAGGGCGGCCGGTGCTCAGATTGCGGTGCCTGCCCGCTCTCCAAAAGGAAAAAAGGGCAGGAAAAGAAAATCTAGCAGCTCGAGCCAGCCGGTGGCGTCAACAACTGCGAATCCGATCAGGTTTCGGGACGGGCCACCAAGACCCGAGGGTATTATGTGGAGGATTCATGTGGCGGGTGAGCCCATGCTACCTAAGAATTTGCGGAAGCTCGCCAGTTCGGAACTGCAGAGTGTGCATGACGGCGTGCTGACGATAGAGAGACGCCTTCTATCGAAGAAAGATCCCTCGCACCCGGTATTCGTGGTTAAGGTGCCACTAGGCTTGGGCTTCGTCGACACTGCCCCCGCGGATCTGTTCTTCCTGCGGTTCGAGGACATCTTTAATATGTTCCACCTATACCCGCTGCACTATACCATGGTCCGTCTCTTTTCTCTCAGCCTGGCCATGCAAATCATTAGAGAGAACACACCGGGCATCGCTATAGTGGACCCCTACTACATGCGTGACGGCTGCTTGGGTTCCCCCGCCGAACGACGTATCGTGGCCTCGTACCTAAAAAGAATCCTCGTGGCGAACAAGACAAAGGAATACATTCTCGTGCCTTACTTTCCCGAGTAAGTCGTTATTCGCTCGCCACCGTCGATTGGCTTTATTAGATCATCATCATTCTTTTTCCAACACATTCCATTTGAATTTTTTGCGCAGAGATGAACACTGCACGCTCATCTCCTTATTGCCAAAGCATTCCCACGCCACGTATTTCGACTCGGGGAGTCTAGAAAAGAAGAAAAACTACGACAAGATCAAGGAAGTTCTGGATGATGCTCTCACTGGCTTTGCCTCGACGGAAGGCACCAGCTTCGTGCGTAAGAAGGTCAAGTTCGGCAGGCACGTCTTCAACCACGTAACGGAGTTCCCCTGCGTGAAGCAGCCGGAAAACAGTAAGAAGGAAGCCTACTACGCACTCCATCACATGAGGGCGTTCCTACTTGACCAGCAGAATTCTACGCTGCCAGATCATCTCAAACAGTGGGCCGAAGCAAAGGCCAAGATCAATGATTCGGATATTAGACAAGAGATGTATCGCATCCAGCAGCAGTTTGGGGCAATCATCTTTCGTGATGTCATGACTTCGGGGGGGATCTTCTACGGAGGAAATATCCCGAATAACCGTGACATAGAAGATCGCCTAGAGATGCAGGGTGACTATAGGAAGTTCATGACGAGACAAGGCGTCCTCCCGTTCCCTAAGCCGAGCCAGAAGGCTTGATGTTGGCCTAGTTGTAGTTACAAACTATAGATGACCTTTGTGTGTGTGTGTGGACGACAAGTGAACTTATTTTGCTTATTATTATTATATATCAATCAATGCTTGGTTTTTTTGCTTACTCTTTGGTTCTTTGCTCAATTTAGTCCTTCTTTTTTTCTTTACTCTTTTTTCGAGAATAATGCCGATGATTGAAAGTCGTGGCACACTATATATGTGAATGTTCTACGATGGGATTGTATGCCTTGTGCTATGCACAAGTCCAGGTGTTGTGCATCCTACTTGGCGTACAGTTCCATCGTAGCATATTCCTGTGTCCAACGACCTATGTATATATATGAGGCATGCTTTTTGAGTTACTTTGGTCTTTTTCGAGAATAATGCCGATGATTGAAATGTCGTGGCACACTATATGTGAATGTGCTGCGATGGGATTGTTCGCCTTGTGCTATGCACAGGTCCAGGTGTTGTGCATCCTACTTGGCGAACAGTTCCATCGTAGCATATTCCTGTGTCGAACAACCTAGTTATATATGAGGCATGCTTTCTGAGTTTGGTCTTTTTGATTTAGGAGTACTTTCTATAAGTGTATCTTCATATGCGACTTTAATTATATATGTTTTTTTCAATAGTCGGTTAATTATTATTGTCAACTTATAGATGACGTGGTACGTCGTGTACAAGGGACGGGTTCCCGGAGTCTACGATGATTGGGAAGACTGCCGGAGACAGGTGCACCGTTTCAGCGGCAATAGCTACAAAGGGTACAACACTATGGCGGAGGCGGAAGCTAGATACACGCGCTATCTAGCGGGAGTTAGGACAAGGAACCGGATGAAGACCTACACCTTCATCGCGGCGGTGATCATGCTTATCTTCTTTGGTTATTTATCCCGCGTTTGTGTCTAGCTAGCTAGTTTAGATGTCTAGGCGAGCTTCCGAGCTCTAACTTGTTCGATCGACACATGTATTAGCATGTACCAACTACTACTTTGTAACATGATCGAAACAATGTAACTTAGACTACGTATTCATGTATGAGACTTATCTATATGTATTTGTTTCAATCTTGTTTTTCATATTGAGTATTTATATATATAATTGTATATCTTGTATCTGTGTGTGTATATCTGCTGTAATATTGTATATAATCTGTATTGCGTATAATCTGGCTCGGAAATTAAAAAAAAACAAAAAATACATCTGTGGCGCACATGGTCTACCTTCTGTGGCGCACTATAGCTAAAGCGCACTATGGAAGTTTGGTGGCGCACTAGGTAGTGCGCCACAGAAGATCCCAGGGGTAGTGCACCATGCCAAACTTCTGTGGCGCACTAGGAGGTGCGCTATGCCTATCTCTACACAACCGTGGCGCACTAGGCAGTGCGCCACGGCTGAGAGATAGCCGTAGCGCAAGGCCCGTGGCGCACCACTAGTGCGCCACGGATGGGCCTTTTAGGTGCTCCACAGACGACCATTTTCCTAGTAGTGACCATGTATTAGAGTTATCCAACCGGAGAGTAGTTCAGAGTAGCATAATGAAGAGAATATATTTATATGAGAGTGTCCACTAGTGAAAGTATGATTCCTATGCCTTGTTTCTAAGCATGCAAACACCATTTACAATCAGTCATGTTACATGTTTTCTTGCTTCCATCTTTATTTCAGATTACCTTTAGTCTCTTCCTTCCCGTCAAGCTCTTTTCTGGCACCATTGTCTTATAATCATCCATATTACTTGTATTTCACCATCTCTTTGCTAAACTAGTGCACCTATACACCTGATAAGTGTATTGGTTGTGTTGGGGACACAAGAGACTTCTTGTATCTTGATTGCAAGGTTGCTTGAGAGGTATACATTTGACCACTTACTCCCTGAGTTCGATAAAACTTGGGTGATCCACTTAAGGGAAACTTGCTACTATTCTACAAACCTCTGCACTTGGAGGCCCAACACTGTCTACAAGAATAGAAGCGTGCCTAGACATCAAGGTCTTTTCTGGTGTCATAGCCGGGGAGGTAAGGTAAAAGGTACTCACATCCTCTAGCTACTAATCTATCTTCTAGTACTGTTGCGGGTGTGTGAGTGCTCGAAGTTATTTCCTTTAGATTCTGCAATTGTATCTTTTTGTTTCTTGTTTTCACTAGTTAGTCTTAATGGAAAACAACAACAAAATTAGAGAGATTTATAGTATTTATCTTGAGTTAGGACATGAAGTGTCTGAAGAGAAAATTAAAAAACCTATGGAGATTTATTTGGATGCTAATACAATGTTATTAGTATGAATTCTTTGAACACCATTATTTCTATTGCTATGGAAATGTCTATGCTTGGGGAAGCTAGTTTTTATGAAAATAATCTTTTTAGTTCCCCAACTTTGGAAGATAGCTATTCTATTGCTTATGATGATACCAAACCTCCAATATATGATGATTACAATGATGAATATGATATTTTGAGTCCACCTAGTATTGAGGAGAAAATTAATTATGATGACAATATGCCTCCTATATTTGATGATTATGGTGATGAGAATATTAATGATAGCTATTTTGTTGAATTTGCTCCCACTATGATTAATAAGAATGGTTATGCTTATGTGGAGAGTAATAATTATTTTATGCATGTGGCTAATGATAAGAATTTTTATGTGATATTTATATTGTTAATTTTTTTCATGATGCTACTGAAAGTTATTATGAGAGAGGGAAACATGGTTCTAAGTATTTCAACAATATTAAGTTTCCCCTCTTTATGTTGAAAATTTCGAAGTTGCACTTGCTTTGCTTTCCTATGCTTATTACTTTGTGCTTTCATCACTTGTTTATTTACAAGATTATTTTTCCTATGAAGTGGGTTAGACTTAAATTTGTTTTATATTTGCTTCTTTATGCTCTCTTTTACTTCAATTCATATTTCTTATGTGAGCATCATCGAAACTATCAAGCCTAACTTAAAGGCATTATAGAAAAGTACTTTTTGGGAGATAACCCAATAGTTTTATTGAGTCTCAGAAGTTATTACTTCTATAATAACCTCTCCTTATCATTTTTTGTGATCTTTGTGCCAAGAATAACCTCTAATGAGAGAGAAGTAAGATTTGGGGAAGTTGATGTCCCGAAACAGATTTTTGTGCTTCACTGTAAAAATTCATGAAAAATCTATGTATGTCAGATTGAGCTGTAATTTTCTAATCTTATGCCCAAGGTTGTTATCTAACTTTATTTAGTTCAACACTTTTCGATTTGAGCAACATAAGGTCTTCGAAAAAATCGATTTTTACCTGCTAGTCTATTTTAACAGATTTCTACCATTATTTGCATTTGCCTCTTAATTGGTTTTTGAGTTCTCTTTGATCAATTGATCTTTTAAAAGGAATTTCTACAGTATATTGTGTTTTAATGGAAGTTTTACTTATGTTGAAACTAAACCCAAAGACTGATTATCTTGAATACACTAATGTTGCTAATGAAGATTGTGTGAAGTTTTGTATGAAGGAAATTTTCAAGTGTAGGGGAAGAATGAGGTGATGAGATGAAGAATGGACAAAAGATCAAGTTTGGGGATGACACCCGTGTCACCCCAAGGAAATATTCAAGAGTTACAAGCGTCAAAGCTTGGGGATGCCCGAGGCATCCCCTTCATCATCAATAAAAATCTTAGGTCTTCTTTCTATACACTTCATTTTTGTTGCTTCATGCACTATTGTGTTGTTCTTGGAGCGTACTTTTTGTTTTTAGTTTTATTTTTCTTTGTTTGCTTCAATAAGTTGTTTAGATCACATCACACTTCTTTTTGAGAGAGACATAATCTGTTTTCATTGCCTAGAACACTCTAGTTTTTATTCTTATTATTTGTGAGTGTTCTCTTTTGCTAGCACTGTGTTTAGCCTTAGTTTTCTTATGTTGTTTGCTTAGATCTTTTTTGTGAATTTCTGAGACATGATCACTGATCTTTATTGATTATTATCTTTCTGAGTTGCTTCAAATAAGTCGATTGGTGTTGGAAAAGAGTAGAAAGTTTCATGCTAATAGTGGTACAAAAGGAAGCTTGTTTTGGCCGTGGCTTAGACTTTATCATGTCATGCTGGATGTTGCATTGACCTTATGCTTAGTGATTATTGCTATAGCATGAATTGTTCCAAACTATTGATATTCATTAATGCTCCTTGAAAGAATCATGCGTTGTTTTAGCATACAAAAGAATAATATTGTGGTATTCTCCTTTGATGCTTTATTTGGGTTGACTTGGAACATGCTCACACCATGTTATGACTATGAACCAGTCACCTTAGACTCTATGATCATTTAGTTTTTGACTTTTGATACCACTTTGTCCTTTGATTGATAATGTTTTGTCACTCTGCATGATTATGGCCATTATTGCTCTCTTAGTTGGTCGCTCCCAGTCTTTTGTTAGCCTCCACTTGTACCAAGTAAGCTCTACTCATGCATCCAACTCCCAAGATACCAAGTTATTCCAAAGAGTCCACTATAAATTCCTACGCATGGTGTGTTACACCATTCCAATTATATTCTTGTTTTATCTATCTTCCAAATTAAACTTGTTATGTGAAAATTAGTGATGAAAGCTCTCACAAACTTGATGGCACACTTTATTTTTCTTTCCCCTAATAAACATGAAACATTGTGTCATCTATGTTGTATATGCTTGCACTTATAAGTTGGGAATTAGAAGAACCGTGTTGTCACGGGGAACGCTTTCAACACCTGTACATATTACCCAGTTGATATCATGATCTTTTGTTTGCGGATGTCGGTGGTGTGAAATAAAAGGGGAGCTTGTAAGTCCATGGAGTTATGTATGTGTGTTAGAGAAACGCCTGGGCCGCTAGCCTAAGCCATGCCTAATCATGGTGGAAACTTGCAGCATCACCATAGTGAGCAATCTATGAAGCATTCTTCTTGTAAAAAAAATGAAAAAAGGGAGATATAGAAAAGAGGAACGAAGAGAAAAAAGCACCATTTTCCCATGGTAAATAAGAAGATTGCTAAGATGCTCATTGTCTGTTGCCTTTTCATTTTGATATGGGATAGCTCCTATGTCATGGGGAAAGGGGTACCCGTTGGCGGTTCTCTATGATACACATGTACTTACTATGACAAGAACATAAGGGTAACTAAAGTTGAGTAGCACGAGGAACGGCCCTCGTACTCAGACATGAGATTGCCAATTTATACTTTGTCAAGCATATACTCCATACTTTGTTTACTTTAACCTTAATCACTTCAAGATGCTTATGATAGGGGCAACGAGAGCTAAAAGCTAACAAGTACCATAATTTTTGGAAGCTCTTTATGAAACTTCAAATCCCTGCTTCCCTTTGAAGGGCTTTGTTGGGGGGATAACCCCAGGTAGGGTCAAGATAGCGGAAAGAAGGAAGGAATCTTTCTTACCATAGGTCGAGTTATAAGCTAAGTCGGCCGAGTCATGCAAGGCTCGGCCAAATAAGCCATGGCTTGGAAAGAATCGAGTAATTAACACCTTACTCGGCCGACGTGTGAGCTAAGTTGGCCGAATAAGATTGATCAGCTCGTATGAAGGTGGGGGATGAGCCAAGTTATGCGAGACGAGGCCGAGTATCGGGAAACTTGCAGGAGAAGGAGAAGGATCCCATAGTCAAACCCTAGATACTGGCTAGGAGGAATCTACACAGGGCCAATCACTAAGCACAAAGAGCAGGGCCGCAGATGGGAAGACAAGCGTCACGGAGGTGACAGTGGGGAGGCCCGAGGCTCTCATGTGGGGTTTTTTGGGTCTTTGTCGTCGATAGAAGGGGGACAGAGAACGGAGTCAGCCGAGTTACCACTTTGGGACAAGCATAGTCCAAGAATATGCTTGCCACGTCAGCCCTAGGAGGAACTAAGGGACCCCTTTATAAGGAGGGGCGCGGGCTCCTAGAGGAGGGATCGATTCATTTGACACTAGAGGGCTCGCGTAGTAGTTTTCTTCCTCCTCTCTCTGATACAGCTCTAGGAGCACTTGTAACTCAATTGAGGAGAAATAAAGATCTATGTTCTAGTCAGTTGTGTGTAGAAATCACTACATCTTTCCTCCCCAGATCTCAATAGCATCCATTGGACCCATACTTTAGCCTACCCATGGCATCTGCCGTGTCACCACCACGATAGTTGGCGCCCACCATGGGGCCAGCAGTGGTGCTAGCTAGAGTCAAGATCCGGACGGGAAACTTCATCCACACCGGCAAGCGGGTTGTTTCAGGCCTAGTCTAGAGATTTGATATCTGGGACTACGTCAGCGATAACGCTGACAGTTTCAGGAGCAAGGCACCCCCGTGCAATGGCATCTTCATCAACCTGGGCGCTCACAAGATCTATGTCAGCATCGATACCTCATGCGTCTACTCGCACCGAGTCATCAATGCAGGAGATCCCCCCCCCTCAGTGCTGCCAGCAGTCAGCATGGCGTTCGCCCAGCAGGCAGCGTCAAGGTGATGATGACGGCTCCAGTACCAGCAGCAGGAGCAGGCGCTGGACCAAGCAAGGACCCGGCGACAGGAGGAGAGGTAGCTACAAAGCAAGCAGCTCCAAAGCCAACCGCAGCAAATCCTCCGGCGACCAGGGGGCCGAGGTGTAGGAGGAAACTCCAAAAGCAGCAAGGGTAAGGTGGCCACCTCTGGATAGGCCGAAGAATATCCTCTAGGCAACTATAGATAACTTGACTACACCTGTAGCACCGATAGTTGACCCAGCAAATGCATAGCCAGAATTAGAAGAAACTACACTAAAATTGTTAGAGGAGGCAAAAAAGGTGTCGGCCTTGCAGGAGTCCTTTAACAGGACATTGGGAGAATATGCTAGGGCAAACAAGCTAGATACGGCCCCTGACCGAGTAGATGAGCTGAGATTAAGAGGAAAGAACCTCATGAATGATATCAACAAAGAGCATGAAGCTCGACCAGATGATTCGGTTGACCCAGGTTTGCCGAGGTATAGTACCTCGACAAAGAACATCAGGGCGGAAAATGCAGCATCCCTGGAATTGGAGGGGTTAAGCGGGGAACCCCGACAAAAGTAGAAAGAAAGAGTAAATGAGCTGGTATGCATTGTGAACCAGCAGAAGAACAAATGCTTAGGGCTAACCAGGCGAAGCTAGGAGCTTCTCGCATGGTTCATTCGGTAGGAGCTTCCCCCGCATTATCTGTGGCAGCGGAATCCTCACCCGGAAACAATGCGCGGAAAGACAAAGTAGTAACTTCAGGAAAGAGAAATAAGCAAATTGTCTCATATGACCCGGCGGTGGCCAGGAAGATCAATGACAATATAGGTAATGGAAGCCTAGGTAATAGCGGTGATAGAAACCCCGGCCGTGCAAACAGAGAGCACGGGAACCTCGGAAGGTGAAACCATGAGAACAACAACCCAGAAGAAGGAAGGAGGTACCCTCCGCAAGATCATCACCCAACGCATGAACCTCGGCAAGAGCGAGAAGCAATACAAGCTCCACATAATCAGGCAAATGATAGATACAATGATGGTTACTCGGAAATAGAAAATGCAGAGCATGGTGGGTAAAACCATTATGGAGTATAGGAAAGAATTATCTACAGAAACTTGCCCTCGACTGACGCAAGATTGAAGCTGGACAGACTCTATCGGTCCGAGTTGTTGGAAGAACAAGGTCCGCCTGGACCGGCGTGCTTTGGACCTCGGATTATGGGAGAACCGCCCGTGCTGAACTTCCAGTTGGCAAGAGGCACGAAAACGTACAACGGGAGTACGAAGCCGCAATATTGGCTAATTGATTACGCCACGGCCGTAAAAATAGCCGGGGGAAATCTGAGATGGGCTGTGAGATACTTACCCCAGATGTTGGAAGGTCCGGCCATAGTTTGGCTGAATAATTTGCCAACAGGAAGTATCAACTGTTGTTTAGATTTTGAGGAAATGTTTGTCAGTAATTTCACCAGTACATATAAGAGGCCAAACAGACCACAACAGCTCGCGATGTGCAAGCAGAAGCCGAATGAGACTGATAGAGAGTTCTTGACTCGGTGGTGCAACCTCCAAAACTCATGTGAGGGGCTTATAGAATCTCAAGGAATTGCCTGGTTCGCTCAGGGGTGCAGATATGGAAGTGTATTATGGCAGAGGTTGCAGAGATATATGCCAACCACGTTGGCGGAAACGATCAGAGTAGCAGATTCATATGACCTAGGTGATCCGACTCAACCAGAGCTAATGTCGGCAGAGCATCGCAAGCAACAGGATCATTATGCCCGAGATGGTGCCGGATCATCGCGACGCGATGATTACCGAGTTATAAGAAGGGATGAGAGGCCGGATAACAGATATAGTTCTAATCAAGTGGCAGCAGTGGTGCAGGATCAGCCGAGTCATGGGAACAATCAACGGCAGAAGAATGGTCCTCAGCAGTGGAAGCCGAGGAACGAGGGGAAAAAGCAGTGGACGCCTGAACAGAAGAAACAATGGCAAGAAAGGCCGAAGTACACATTTGAGTCCATGTTGCATCAGCCGTGTAAATTCCACACGCCTAACCCGGCCAAGCTAGCCAATCACACCACTCGCCAATGCAGCTGGATGAAAAGTGCGATGGGAAACCCAGCGGCCATACAAGCGCCGCCGCTTCAAGCGCATCACCAGCAGCAGCCATAGATAACTGGGGTAAATGCACAGCAACTGATGTTGCCTCCACCCCCTCCGAGGTATGAGAATCCAGATCGGAGGGATGCGGTGCACCAAGTGGTAATCAGAATCAAGATGGAAGGGGAAACCTCGGGAACAATGGACGCAATGATTACAGGGAAAATCACCAATCATACCGTGTGTTCACAATGGAACAACAAGATAGATAGAGCATACAACACCGACATATGGAAGTGAATGCAGTTATGCCGGCAGTGCCGAGATATGTGACATGGTCTGATCAAGAGATAACCTGGATAATAAGGGATCATCCGAAGATAATGCCGAACCCAGGATCGTATGCCTTAGTACTGGTCCGACATTTGTCAGGCCTAGCATCAATGTGAAGTTCTCAAAGGTACTCATAGATAATGGGAGTAGCATCAACATCATGTACAAAGACACAATGCACAAACTTGGAATAACTCTGAATATGCTGCAGCCAACAAGGACCACATTCCATGGGATAGTTCCGGGGCTCTCTTGCGAGCCCATTGGGAAAGTCCGAGTAGATGTATTATTCGGCACACGAGAGAATTGTAGAGCTGAGAATCTGGAGTTCGAGATGGTGGATCTGGAAAGTTGCTATCATGCTTTATTCGGACGGCCAGCATTGGCTAAATTTATGAGCAGTTTTCACATCATTTACATGAAAATGAAGATGCCAGGACCTCAGGGGGTGATAAGAGTAGCTGGAGATTATTGAAAATCAATGGAATGTGCTTAAGCCGGGTCAAACCTGGCCGAGTCATTGGTAATTGCAAGAGAGAAAAGAAGGATTCAGGAGGTGGCAGCTCTGGCTTAGTCGGCACAGCTTAATATGACGGCACTGGCCAACCCGCATGGAAGTGTATCATTCTAGCCGACTAAGGAGACGAAAAAGATCCAGATCGATGATCAATTCCCAGAGCGCACCATCACAATTGGTGTCGGCCTGGACGACAAATAGGAAAGAGAGCTCACCAACTTCCTCCGTGAGAATCAGGATATCTTTGCATGGTCAACACAGGACCTGCAAGGAGTACCGAGGGAGTTGGTTGAGCACTCTTTGCACGTAAGGCAAGGAGCAAGGCCGGTGAAGCAACCTCTCTGCCGCTTTGCCAAAGATAGGAGAAAGATAATAGGGGATGAGATAGCTCGGCTCCTTGAAGCCGGGTTTATCATGGAAGTACTTCATCCGGATTGGCTATCAACTCCGGTATTGGTAGAAAAGAAAAAGGGTGACCCAAATGTAGCCGTCGTATGGAGAATGTTCATCGATTACACGAACCTTAACAAGGCGTGTCCCAAAGATCCTTTTCCTTTACCTAGGATATACCAAGTCATTGATTCGACCGCAGGCTGTGAGCTGTTATCATTTATAGACGCGGATTCTGGTTTCCACTAGATACCGTTAAACCCGGCTGATCAAATAAAGACTACGTTTATCACCCCGTATGGGGCTTATTGCTATCACACCATGCCATTCGTCTTGCGTAATACAGGAGCCACGAACCAAAGATGCATGCAAAAATGTCTACATGACCAAATTGGGAAAAATGTGCAAGTATATGTTGATAATGTGGTTATAAAAACCAAAGAGAGCAACACGCTCCTAGAAGATATTCGGTAGACATTTGCGAACCTGAGAAGGTTCCGAATGAAACTTATCCCGAAAAAATGTACCTTTGGTGTGCCGGCTGGAAAATTACTCGGTTTCCTCATATCTAGCCGAGGTATAGAGGCAAATCCGACTAAGATCCGAGCAGTTGAAAGAATGGAACTGCTGAAGTGCCTAAATGATGTACAAAAGTTTACAGGGTGTCTTGCCTCCCTGATTCGGTTCGTGAGTCGGCTGGGGGAAAAGGCATTACCTTTGTATCAATTGATGAAAAAATCCGACAAGTTCACCTGAACACCTCAGGCCAATAGTGCCTTTCATGAGTTAAAAAAGATGCTGGTCACGGCACCAATTATGGCTTCCCCATTGTCAAAAGAGCCTATGCTACTCTATGTGGCAGCCGCAAACAGAGTGGTAAGTGCAGTAGTTGTTGTGGAACAGAACGAAGAGGGTAAGTCGGTACAAAGGCAGGTATATTACCTATGTGAGGTATTATCGGCCTCCAAGAAAAAGTACCCACACTACCAGAAGATGGCTTACGGAGTATACATGTCGGCGAAGAAACTCAAACATTATTTCGAAGAACACCCAATAAAGGTTATTTGTGAGGCACCCATAGCCGAGATACTAAGCAACAAAGATGCGAGTGGCAGAATAGCAAAATGGGCAATTGAGTTATCGCCTTATGCTCCGCAGTTTGATAGGCGAGATGCAATTAATTCTCGGGCAATGGCCGACTTCTTTGTAGACTGGACCGAGGTACAGTATGAGCCCCCATTGCCAGAACCGAATTAGTGGACGATGCATTTTGACAGGTCCAAGTTAAGAAATGGGCTAGGAGCAGGAATAATGCTAACCTCACCGAAAAAAGATCAGCTGAAATCCGTGCTGCAAATACATTTTGCTGCATCAAACAATGTAGCCAAATATGAAGCGCTCGTCCATGGCCTAAAAATGGCAAAAGAGATCGGCAAACATCGGATTATGTGTTACGGGGATTCAGACATTGTAGTACAACAAGTGTCGGGGAATTGGGACGCGCTAGATGCGAATATGGCCCTGTATAGGTTTCATGTGCAGAAAATCAGTGTTTATTTTGATGTGTGTGAATTCCATCACATACCTCGGGCAGAAAATGATGCTACAGATACACTGTCGAAGCTCGGATCAACCAGGCAGTCAATTCCCCCAGGCATAGCTCTGGAACACCTGAGAAAACCATCAATTACACCTTCACTAGAATCCGAGTCAATTTGTATCTCGGCAGAGCAGAAAGAATGGTGTGTCACAATGGAAATTGACAAAGAACATGACCCAAACTACTCGGGGATTAATTCGGCTGACCCACGAATGGATTGGGAAAATCCCACAGATGTTATGTCAGCGGAAATAATAGAAATTGACAACATAATTTTCCCGGAAAAAGTCGTGCCAACATGGGAACAACCCACATTCTCATTCCTCAAAGAAGAGATCTTGCCGGATGATGAGGTTATGGCCAGGCAGATAGTGAGAAGAGAAAAAGCCTACACAATCATAAATAATGAGCTTTATAAGAGAAGTGTGACAAATGTACTGCAATTATGCGTTGACTCGCTAGAAGGGCAGGAAATCCTTTTGGATATACATCAAGGAGAATGTGGGCATCATGCCTCGTCCAGAGCCCTAGTGGCCAAAGTATTTAGGCATGGATTTTATTGGCCAACTACGCTAAAGGAAGCAAAGGAATTGGTAACAAAGTGTAATGGCTGCCAAAGATATGCCAGCAAGATACATCTGCCTTCATCTGAGTTAAAAAATACCAATCACTTGGCCATTTTCTATGTGGTGTTTAGATATGGTAGGTCCATTTAAAACGGCTCGCGGCGAAATGACTCATATTCTGGTCATGGTGGACAAATTCACAAAGTGGATATAAGTGAAGCCAATAAGAAAATTTGACGGGCCCACGACGGTGAAATTCCTCAAAGATATTATCTTAAGATATGGATACCCACACAGTATCATCATAGATAATGGAACAAACTTCATGGAAGGAGCCTTTGCTAGATTCTGCCAAGAGAAGCACATAAGACTTGATGTTGCCTCGGTGGCTCACCCGACATCGAATGGGCAAGTAGAAATATCAAATGGACTGGTATTGTTAGGGATAAAACCTTGGCTGATTGAACCGCTGTAGAGGTGTAGGGGTCCCAACCTTTAATAAGATTGATCCCTCCTGTGTTTACAATGCTAGTCCCTGGATCAATAGCTAGCATCCACAGTAAGATGTAATATCAAGAAACAAAGGTCATAATATAACTTTATAACCAGGAATAACATAAGTTTATTACATCAAACATAGCTCATTTGGCTATTACATTTCATTGCAGCGGAATAACTATAGACATGGGTCCTTCATCTTCAAAGTGCCACAGGTAGATGTTGGTTGTAGACTTTGTAATCCTAAACAATCAATCTTCACTAAAATCATTCAAACCTGCAACATACAAGTTACAGCCACAAAGGGTCAATACATTTGAATTGTATTGGCAAGTGATACTATATTTGTATAGTGGAGTCTATCATCTATATGCATTTGGCTAAGTGGGGTTGAGGCTTGCATTGCTCAAAATATATTTTTCTTATCATTTTGTAAATACTAAGTTTTTGCTTGACAAAATCATTTTTCCTCAATCAAAGATTTCAAGATCCTTGTACCAAGCCATCTCTCCATCAATGATTGAAGAATTCAAACAACCCTTGTTCAAACCACAAGATTTTAATTGAGAAATTTGAATGATGAGATTCTTGATTGTTTCCATGTCTTGATGCTCAAATTGTCCTTTACCAGGGACATGGCTAAGTACTTAGATTTTACACTCTGCAGAGGTGGTGCACTTTACCCACAAGAATTGGTTTCCCAAGACAAAATCTTTCAGAAGCCTTCCCTTAGACCAAAATGGACGCGTTCCAACCTATCAAACACTACCACCCACTGTCCATATGGCTAAGTTCTTGCAACCTATATGATCATGGCAGAGCCCATATTGCCAAGTGGTTGCACTTGAAGCTTCTCAACATTTGACATCTCAAATCTCTTTGTTTCCTGGGTGGCATTCCACAAGTGAGATACACAATCCAAGCCTATGGTATTGTGAACCACTCAACCATTCTCCACCAAGCAAGCCCATTCCACCCAGGTGTTTCATTAACTTAGTTGTTTTATTAGACAAAATCACAAGTCCTTAGACTTAGAATATTTTTCCATAGTGTGAATATATATTCCACCCATGTTTTCTATTAGCTAGGCTAAGCTTGGTAGTAGTAGGAATCTCTAACTCAGGAAAATCCTACTAAGGATTCATCTACTAGGTTTTCCTATAGCAAGATCTATACTTAGCAAAATCCATGCAAGTTTTACTTAGCAAAACCACTAATGCATAGTGAAAGTAATTGGATAGAAAGTATGAAGCATCACTTGCCTTTTTGGTAGAGTATAGGTTCACTTCTTGATCTTTGCAACAATCACACTCTTCAAGTCACTACAAATCAATCAAGCAAGGCACAAACTCAATCTACCAATCAAGCAAAACAACACACATAAATAACAAAGTCAAAGAAATGCATGCAAGCATGCCAAGCTTTGTTTTGTTTGAAAAAGTGGTTCCTAGTGGGTCATAGACATTTGGGTACATCTAATGGTCATTTCCTAAAGTGGCCAAGTCATTTGCAAAAGGTTTCACTTTAAAACCATTTTCAAAACAAAGTGTTATTTTTATGTGGTGTAGAAATATTTCTTTACTAATGCATTAGCCTATAGGGTTCACCAAATGAGTTGCTATTGCAAAACTTGGTGTTTTGGTTCAGTAGGTTTGATCAAACCATTTTCTCAAAGTTTTCTTCACAAAAACCTTTTCTTTACAAAAATTATTATTTTTCTTTGGCTAGAAATTGACTAAGCCAAATAATTCAACTTAAATTTCACCAAAATCATTTTTAACACCATAGGTTGGTTCCTAAGGTCAGTAAGGTCACAACAAACCATTTTGCAAAGGTTTTATCCTTAAATTCAATTTTAAACAATTTTTCTACTCTAAATAAGCACACAAATGTTTCTGCAAATTCAAACAAGTTAACAGGTACTATTTGTCAAACCAAGGCCATGGTTGGCTAGGGCTTGTTCTCCTGAATCCATTGATATAAAATTTGTCAAATTTGGACGTGTGGATCCAAAGATATAAGGGTTTGAAGTTTGCAAAAGTTTCTGATTTCAAAACTGTTTTTAAACCTAATAGGCGACACGCGGCGTGTTCTTATTGGGTGATACCGGTTTGGCCGGATCAGTCGCTGGGAAGCGTTGGATCTAGTTAGATCGAGTGGTTCTGGAAGCGTACCCCTTCGGCGTTAAATGATTCTATCGTGCCCGCCCGATATAGATCGAACGGTTGCGGCAGGCTCGACCTAAAGTGGGCGGCGCTGCGGTGGCTACTGGCGGCGGAGCTGTCGGTCGGTGACGGTGCCGATGCTACAGGAGGTTAGGGAGAAAGGGAAGATGCTCACCAGGCTCAGGGGAACACGGCGAATCTCAAGGTTCTCTAGAGATGGCAAGGGGCGCACTGGTCTTGGCAGGATTGCTCGCCGGAGTTGCTTCGGGCGGCGGTGCTCTCGGGTTGTTGTTGCCGGCTTCGTTTAGGACCGCGCTAGGACAAAATAGAGGCATGTTTAGGTGCGCACGAGGGTCGCGAGTAAGGGAACATCATCGGGTTTGAGAGGGGGGTCGGGTTCTACCTGGGGACGTCGTCGGAGAATGGCAGACGCGGCGGCGTTCGAAAGCTTGATGTAGCCAACGCTATGGGGCGCCCGTGGTTGAGAGGAGGATGCTGGGAGATGCGTCTGGTTGTGGGGAAGCTGTGATCTTGGTCAATGAAGCAATGGGAGGTCTGGTTTCGCCGGAATCGTCACCGGAGCATCATCGGACAGTGGGTGGTGTGCGGCGCAATTCGTCCAGCCTGGGGGCAGAGAGAGGGAGTGGTCTGGGGGAAAAGGAGGAGGAGGCGCTGGCGCTTAAGTGTGTTTGATCGCGGCGAGTTATGGTGGCTGCGTTAAGGCGTATTGATGCCGCGATTCAATGTTGGCAACGGCGACGAGAGAAGGAAGAAGCAGTCGCCGGGTGGAGAGGAAGAACAGGAGGAGTGGGGACGTTGCGTCAGTGGGAAAAGGAAGAAGGGGAGGGTCCACATGTCAGTTGCTTCGTGGGTGCGGTTCTGAGTGGAAAAGAAAACGGTTCGGGGAGGGGAGTTGGGCTAGATGGGCTGGAGCTGGGCCAGATGATTTGGGCTGCTCGTTTTGTTCTATTTTTTTCTATATGATTTCTTTTTCTTTTTCCAAATCTATTTCCTGTTTTTGAATTTCAAACAACCAAACATCATCAAAATAAATTCAAACAAACACCACACTTCACAATTTTGAACTTGGTTCGGTTTAGTAACCTGAACCAAAAATCCTAAATAAAATAATATTTTAAATCTTTTTAGGTTCCATTTATTAATTAAATAAAATGGTCCATGGTTTATTAATAAAACAAGGTTTGGTTTATTTAATAAAATCTTCATTTGAAAACAAAATGCTTTCAAAACCCAATCAGTAGGTTGTCTTTGGAAATAAAGAATATTTGGAAAACTTGTTTTAAAACAAAATAACATTTTATTTTAGAGTCCATTATTAATTAACATAATAGGCTTTCATTATTAAATCCAATAGGATTTGTTTTATTGAGATATTTATTTTGAAATCTAAAATAAAGCTAAAACACTTTAGTAGGTTTTATTTAAGAAAATAAAATACTTGGAAAACTTATTTAAAATAGTTTAATAAGTTTGATATTTTAATTAAAATGATAAAACCTTTTATTTAAACAAAGTTGGATATCAAATCCTTATTAATTTATTTAAATAAAACCCTTGTTATTTTCATTCAAACAAAATGTTTAATTCAAAGGTTTGGCCAAGGTTTTAATTTGGTTCTGTAAAATAATCTTTATTTATAAATCCATCTTTTCTTTTGAATACCAAATCTTTTATTAAGAGATCCAAAATAGTATTTTAAATATTTTTATTTTCCTTTAATAAAAGTTTATCTTTTTAAATCTCTTTAGGATTCATTTGATTCAAATGGGTTTGAGGTTCCATTTAAATTCAAAAAGTTTCTTCTGGCCTTGAAAATCAAACAAAGTTTTATTTTATTCATTTATTTTCACATTACAAGATTTGGAAAATCTTGGGATGTGACAAGAGGTCGGCAGGATGCTGGATTGAGGAACTCCCAGCAGTGCTGTGGAGCCTTAGGACCACCCCGAATAGATCGACGGGATGCACCCATTTCTTTCTTGTCTATGGGGCAGAAGTTGTACTTCCAGCCGACATAATGCATGACTCGCCAAGAGTGGCACAGTACACAAGTGCCGAAGTAAACGAAATATCACGGCAAGATGATGTGGACTTCCTAGAAGAAGCAAGACAATTAGCACTGTCAAGATCAGCTATTTATTAACAAGAAATCAGACGATGTCATAGCAAGAAAGTGAGTCCAAGAGTTTTTAAAGAGATGTAGTTCTTCGGCTAGTACAACGCATAGTTGGCATGCATAAGCTCTCACCCCCATGGGAGGTCCCATTTATTGTGAGTAAAGCATTACACAATGATGCATAGTACTTAATCGATGCTCAGACACCAGAAAAGAACAAGGCAAGCAAGTCCGGAGATGAATCAAAAAGACCGCGAAACTTGGATTTACTTCGTTCGTTTTACACTTAGAGGAGGTATATTGCATCCACCAATATGATGTATCAAAGTGATGTATCAGACATGTGGCAACAGTAACTCGGGGACTGCCCCATGTTGTCTGTCATTTTCAATTATGTATGGAACTTTGGCAGCTCGAGCAGTAACTCGGGGACTGCCTCATGTTATCTGTCATTTTTAATTATGTATAAAACTTCGGCAGCTCGAGCAGTAACTCGGGGACTGCCTCATGTTATTTGTCATTTTTAACTGTGTACTAAACTTCAGTAGCTCGAGCAATGATTCGGGAACCCCATGTTATTTATCATTTCTAAGTATGTGAGAAACTTCGGTAACTCGAGCAGTAACTCGGGGACTACCCCATACTGTTTGTCAACTTGGTTATATATGAAACCTCGGTAGTCCAAGCAGCTACTCGGGGGCTAACCCAGCTAGTCTATCGTCAATCACAGATGTAATATGAATAATCGCTTTGGCAAACCGAGAAATAACTGAAGGGGTTCGTAGCATGGAAAACAAAAAATTTCTATCGCATACAAACAAACAAGCCAAGATCTATCTACTAGATTGTAGCAACGAGTCGATGGAATAACTTACCCTCGAAGATTCCAAAGTGTTTAACGAGAGCGGATTCTCGTGGGTGATGTAGTCGTACTCTTCCCGATCTCAAGATCGTGTAGACGATCCTTCCGGCGCTACGTTCCGGCAGCGCTCCCGCAGTCGGTCACACGTTCGGTACTCGACGAAGACCTTCCTCTCCCTTGTTCCAGCAGGCAGCGGAGGTTGTAGCACTCTCCTCGCGATTCCGGCAGCACAACGGCGTGGTACCGGAAGTAGAGGGGAGATCCCGCAGGGCTTCGCCTTAAGCCGGAGCGAGTATGGTGGAGTATGAGAGAGGGCTATTAGTGGTCTAGGGATTAGACACACCAATTAGAAGGCTCTAAACCGAAGGCTAGGGCAATTAGAAGCTCTAAACCAAAACGTCTCTAAACCGGAGATTAGAGGATAGGAACTTGTGTGTCTAGAGGAGGAGGCCCTGCCCCTCCTCTTATAGGTGGGAGGCGCGGCCAAGGGGAGGGGAGTCCCTCCCCAAGTCGGCCTTGGTTGGCGCGCCGGCTTGGAGAGGAGACTCCTCCCCCAAGTCGGTTCCAACCACCTCTTGCTTGTTTCCCACAGTTTCCTGTTTTAGCCGTTTGACTTTCAAACTGGACATTTGACTTTTCTGTTTTAGGATTCAATTTAATCCTTTATTTGGAACAGCAAGAACACTTAGTACATGATGCAATCATTCCAATATTTAATGACACATTCATGTACCCCTCCCCCCTCCCGGAGTGTCGGACATTCCGGAACCTTCTAGAACATTCACCGGAATCATTTCCGAACTCCGAAACGGGACTTTCCTTATATGAATCTTATTCTCCGGACCATTCCGGATCACCTCGTGATATCCCGGATCCCATCCGAGACTCCGAACAACATTCGGTCTCTTTCTCATAATACCATAACTACTCAAACAACGTCGAATCCTTAAGTGTGTCTCCCTACGGTTCGTGAATTATGCGGACATGATCGAGACACTTCTCCAAACAATAACCAATAGAGGAATCTGGAAATTCATATGGCTCCCACATATTTCTACAATTACTTTGCGATCGAATGAACCACTTACATACGATACCAATTTCCCTTTGTCTCACGATAGTTTACTTATCCGAGGTTACGATCGTCGGTATCTCTGCATACCTAGTTCAACCTCGTTACTGATAAGTACTCTTTTCTCGTTCCCGTGATATGTGATCCCTTGTGAGCCAGTCACATGCTTGCAAGCTAATTGGATGACATTTCACCGAGAGGGCCCAGAGTATATCTATCCGTCATATGGATGGACAAATCCCACTCTTGATCCATGTGACTCAACCAATACTTTCTGAACACTCAATGCCACCTTTATAGCCACCCAGTTACGGTGTGGTGTTTGATGTCATCAAAGCATCCATCCGGTAAAGGTGATATGCATGATCTCATGGTCGAAGGAATTAGGTTACTATGTATCAGAAAGCATATAGCAATTGAACTATTGAAATGACTTGATCTTTATGCTATGCTTATCTATAGGAGTATGTCCACCATATCATTCTCCTAACGATATGATCTTGTTGTTGATAACATCTCAATGTTCATGATAGGGAAACCACAATCATTAATCAACCAACAAGCTAGTGAAGTATAGAGGCTATACTAGGGACTTCAAATTAAGTTTACAAATCACACAAGTATCAATGTTTCCTTGTTAATACTATTATATCATGAATGCAAAGATTTATCATAAACACAAAGATATAATAATAACTACATTTATTATTGCCTCTAGGGCATATCTCCAACAGTCTCCCACTTGCACTAGAGTCATCTAATCTAGATTACATGGTAATATACCGAACACCCATGGCAGTTTGGTGTTGGTCATGTTTTGCCCTCGGGAGAGGTTTAGTCAACGGATCCGCCACATTCAGATCTGTGTGTACTTTGCAAATATTTATATCCCCATCCTGGATATGTTCTCGAATAGCGTGAAAACGTAGCTTGATATGCTTCAGCTTCTTGTGTGACCTTGGTTCTTGCGCATTGGCTATGGCGCCCATGTTATCACAGTAGATAGACATTGGGTCCAGCGCACTAGGAACCACACCCAGCTCTGTAATGAACTCTTTCATCCATATCGCTTCTTGTGAAGCCTCCGAAGCAGCCATGTATTCCGATTCAGTTGAAGATCTCTACACAACGCTTTGCTTTGCACTCCTCCAGCTAACTGCTGCACCATTCAAAATAAATACGTATCCAGATTGTGATTTAGAATCATCTGGATCGGTGTTCCAACTAGCATCGGTGTAACCATTAACAACGAGCTGTTCATCACCTCCATAAGAAAGAACCATATCCTTAGTTCTTCTCAAGTACTTAAGGATGTTTTTGACCGCTGTCCAATGATCCACTCCTGGATCACTTTGATATCTGCTAGTTAAACTAACAGCATATGCAATGTCGGGTCTAGTACATAGCATGGCATACATTAGAGATCCTATGGCTGAGGCATAGGGAGTCTTACTCATCCTTTCTCTATCTTCTGCCGATGTCGGACTTTGAGTTTTACTCAAGATTGTATTGGGCAACATGGGCAAGAACCCTTTCTTGCTATCTTCCATTCCAAACCTCTTTAGAACTTTGTCCAAATATGTACTCTATGACAATGATATTTGGCGTTTCGATCTATCTCTATAAATCTTTATGCCTAATATATAAGCTGCTTCGCCAAGATCCTTCATTGAAAAACTATTATTCAAATATTCTTTGACACTATTAAGAAGGTCTACATCATTCCCAATCAACAATATGTCATCCACATATAGTATTAAGAATGCTACAGAGCTCCCACTCACTTTCTTGTAAATACAAGCTTCTCCATAAGTTTGTATAAAACCAAAACTTTTGATTACCTTATCAAAACGTTGATTCCAACTTCGGGATGCTTGCTTCAATCCATATATGGACCGTTGAAGTTTGCATACCTTGTTAGCATCTTTAGGATCGACAAAACCTTTGGGTTGCATCATATACAACTCTTCATCAATATCTCCATTGAGGAATGCTGTTTTGACATCCATCTGCCATATCTCATAATCATAATATGCAGCGATTGCTAACATAATCCTCACAGACTTTAGCTTCGCTACTGGTGAGAAAGTCTCATCGTAGTCAACTCCTTGAATTTGTCGAAACCCTTTTGCGACAAGTCGAGCTTTATAGACAGTAACATTACCATCAGCATCTGTTTTCTTCTTGAAAATCCATTTGTTCTCGACAGCCTTCCGGCCATCCGGTAAGTCCACCAAAGTATACTTGGTTTTCGTACATGGATCCAATCTCGGATTTCATGGCTTCTTGCCATTTATTGGAATCTGGGCTCATCATCGCTTCCTCATATGTCTCGGGGTCATCGGTGTTATCCACCAACATGACACTCATAACGGGATCATACCAATCTGGAGTGGTACGAGTTCTCGTTGACCTCCGAGGCTCTGTAGCAACTTCAACCGAAGTTTCATGATCACCATCATTAGCTTCCTCTCTTATTGGTGCAGGCACCACAGGAACTTCTTCCGGTGCTGCGCTACTCGCAATTTCGAGAGAAGGTTCGACAACCTCGTCGAGTTCTACTTTCCTTCCAGTCACTTCTTTCGAGAGAAATTCCTTCTCTAGAAAGGATCCATTCTTGGCAACGAAGATTTTGCCTTCGGATCTATGATAGAAGGTATACCCAATAGTTTCCTTTGGGTATCCTATGAAGACGCGTTTTTCCGCTTTGGGTTCAAGCTTGTCCGGCTGTAACTTCTTTACATAGGCTTCGCATCCCCAAACTTTAAGGAACGACAATTTAGGTTTCTTCCCAAACCATAATTCATACGGTGTCGTTTCAACGGATTTACATGGTTCCCTATTTAAAGTGAATGCGGTTGTTTCTAATGCATAACCCCAAAATGATAGCGGTAAATCTGTAAGTGACATCATACAACGAACCATATCTAAGAGAGTTCGATTACGACGTTCGGACACACCATTACGCTGTGGTGTTTCCGGCGGTGTCAATTGTGAAAGTATTCCGCATTTCTTCAAATGCTCGCCAAACTCGTAACTTAGATATTCACCTCCACGATCAGAACGTAGAAATTTAATCTTCTTGTTATGTTGATTCTCTACCTCACTTTGAAACTCCTTAAACTTCTCGAAAGTTTCGGACTTATGTTTCATGAAATAGATATACCCATATCTACTCAAGTCATCCGTGAAGGTAAGAACATAACGATAACCACCGCGCGATGCTACACTCATTGGACCACACACATCGGTATGTATGATTTCCAACAATTCCGTAGCTCGCTCCATCATACCAGAAAATGGAGTCTTAGTCATTTTTCCCATCAGACATGCTTCGCATCTTTCAAGTGATTCAAAATCAAGTGATTCAAGAAGTCCATCGGAATGGAGTTTCTTCATACGCTTCACTTCAATGTGACCAAGACGACAGTGCCACATATAGGTCGAATTATCGCTTGATTTCAAACGTTTAGCCTCAATGTTGTTGATATGTGTATTTCCACTATCGAGATTCAATAAGAATAGACCATCTATCAAAGGTGCATGTGCATAAAACATATTACTCATATAAATCAAACAACCATTATTCTCTGACTTAAACAAGTAACCGTCTCGCAATAAACAAGATCCCGATATAATGTTCATGCTCAACGCATGCACCAAATAACAATTATTTAAGTATAAAACTAATCCCGATGGTAGATGAAGGGGTAGCGTGCCGACCGCGATCACATCAACCTTTGATCCGTTTCCCACGCGCATCGTCACCTCGTTCTTCGCTAGCTTCCGTTTATTCTGCAGCACCTGTTTCGAGTTACAAATATGAGCAACCAAACCAGTATCAAATACCCAGGCACTACTACGAGTACTAGTGAGATACACATCAATAACATGTATATCAGATATACCTTTCTTCTTGATGTTGCCGTTCTTCAAATCCGCCAAGTACTTTGGGCAATTCCGCTTCCAGTGACCTTCTCCCTTGCAGTAAAAGCACTCAGTATCAGGCTTAGGTCCAGCCTTGGTCTTCTTCGCCGGCGTGGTAACTTTCTTACCACCCTTCTTGAAGTGTCCCTTTTGGTTAGACTTGCCTTTCTTGAATTTGGTGGTCTTATTGACCAACAACACTTGGTGCTCTTTCTTGATCTCCACTTCTGCAGATTTCAACATGGCAAAGAGTTCTGGCAACGTCTTGTTCATGTTCTGCATGTTGTAGTTCATCACAAAGTTCTTGTAACTTGGTGGTAGTGATTGGAGGACACGGTAAATCCCCAAAGCATTAGGAATCACTATACCCAAGCTTTGAAGTTTGTTTGCGTGCCCAGACATCTTAAGCACATGCTCACTGACGGAGCTGCCCTCTTCCATCTTGCAGTTAAAGAACTTTTCAGAAGCCTCATAGCTTTCAATTGCCGCATGAGTCTCAAAAATCAATTTGAGATCCTCGACAATATCATATGGGTCTGAATCCTCAAACCTTTTCTGAAGCTCCGATTCCAAACCATACAAGATAGCACACTGAACTATGGAGTACTGATTCTTCCGAGCGAGGTAAACATTCTTTACTTCATCGGGAGCATCATCTGCAGGTGGGTCACCCAGCGGTGCATCCAGCACATAGGTCAAATTACCAGCTGTGAGGACAATCCTCAAATTGCGGAACCAATCCGCGAAGTTGCTTCCATTGTTTTTCAACTTTTCTTTCTCTAGGAACGCATTAAAATTGATGGTAGGGGCTTCCATTGATCTAAAACATATTTGCAATAGTTTAGACTAAGTTTATGACAAATTGAGTTCAAATTAATAATGAAATTAAACTAGGTGAACTCCCACTCAAAACAATATCCCTCACATTGTTTTAGTGATCACACGAACCAAATCCACTACATCAACACCGATCATCACGAGAGTTGATATAGTTTCAATGGCGAACAATCATCATGTTCATCATATCTACTATATGATTCATGCTTTACCTTTCGGTGATCCGTGTTCCGAGACCATGTCTGTACATGCTAGTCTCGTCAAGATCAAACCTTAGTTTCCGCATGAGCAAATCTGGCTTGCTCACGTTGTATACACTTGCAGAATCTAACACACCCGATCATCACGTGGTGCTTCGAAACAACAAGCTTTAGCAACAGTGCTAACTAAGGGTGAACACTTTATGACTTGAAATTGATGTGCATGAGGGATCATCTTATAATGCTACCGTCGTCTACTAAGCAATACAAGATGCATAAAGGATTAACATCACATGCAATTCAATATATATGTGATATGATATGGCCTTTCTTCTTCGTGCTTTCGATCTCTATCTTCAACCACGAACATGATCTCCATCATCACCGGCATTGCATCAAGGTTAATGACGCTTCTCCATGGTTGTCGTCCACCGGCTTCAACTATTACAACTACTTTGAATAGACACGCGGGTCTTAACATAAATTAAAGACAACCATATGGCTCCTGCCGGTTGCCAACTAACAATAAGGAACATTGCATACATCAAATATAATCACAATCATGGCCATATCACATCACTGCACACCCCTGCAAAACAAAGTTAGACGCCTCTACTTTCTTTGCATATTTTACGTGGTTTGGGGCTTTCAATAAGTGTCGTTCTAACTTACGAACATGAACCACAACATTGATACTAGTATTGTTAATCACCCGTTGTAAATTGGATCTTAACTATGCTAGGAGAAACAGGCACCCGCAAAGCCACTTATGCAATACAAGTTGCATGTCAAGCGTGGAGCAAGTCTCATGCACGATGTCATGTAAGGTTAGCCCGGGCCGCTTCATCCCAACATACCGCAAGATGCAAAGTACACAAGAAGCAATCGACAATAAAAGCATCAACGCCCACAATGACCATTGTGTTCTACTCGTGCAACAGATCTACATATAGACACGGCTCTGATACCACTGAAGGGGTTCGTAGCATGGAAAACAAAAATTTTATATCGCATACAAACAAACAAGCCAAGATCTATCTACTAGATTGTAGCAACGAGTCGATGGAATAACTTACCCTCGAAGATTCCAAAGTGTTTAACGAGAGCGGATTCTCGTGGGTGATGTAGTCGTACTCTTCCCGATCTCAAGATCGTGTAGACGATCCTTCCGGCGCTGCGTTCCGGCTGCGCTCCCGCAGTCGGTCACACGTTCGGTACTCGACGAAGACCTTCCTCTCCCTTGTTCCAGCAGGCAGCGGAGGTTGTAGCACTCTCCTCGCGATTCCAGCAGCACAACGGCGTGGTACCGGAAGTAGAGGGGAGATCCCGCAGGGCTTCGCCTTAAGCCGGAGCGAGTATGGTGGAGTATGAGAGAGGGCTATTAGTGGTCTAGGGATTAGACACACCAATTAGAAGGCTCTAAACCGAAGGCTAGGGCAATTAGAAGCTCTAAACCAAAATGGCTCTAAACCGGAGATTAGAGGATAGGAACTTGTGTGTCTAGAGGAGGAGGCCCTGCCCCTCCTCTTATAGGTGGGAGGCGCGGCCAAGGGGAGGGGAGTCCCTCCCCAAGTCGGCCTTGGTTGGCGTGCCGGCTTGGAGAGGAGACTCCTCCCCCAAGTCGGTTCCAACCACCTCTTGCTTGTTTCCCACAGTTTCCTGTTTTAGCCATTTGACTTTCAAACTGGACATTTGACTTTTCTGTTTTAGGATTCAATTTAATCCTTTATTTGGAACAGCAAGAACACTTAGTACATGATGCAATCATTCCAATATTTAATGACACATTCATGTACCCCTCCCCCCTCCCGGAGTGCCGGACATTCCGGAACCTTCTAGAACATTCACCGGAATCATTTCCGAACTCCGAAACGGGACTTTCCTTATATGAATCTTATTCTCCGGACCATTCCGGATCACCTCGTGATATCCCGGATCCCATCCAATACTCCGAACAACATTCGGTCTCTTTCTCATAATACCATAACTACTCAAACAACGTCGAATCCTTAAGTGTGTCTCCCTACGGTTCGTGAATTACGCGGACATGATCGAGACACTTCTCCGAACAATAACCAATAGAGGAATCTGGAAATTCATATGGCTCCCACATATTTATACGATTACTTTGCGATCGAATGAACCACTTACATACGATACCAATTTCCCTTTGTCTCATGATAGTTTACTTATCCGAGGTTACGATCGTCGGTATCTCTGCATACCTAGTTCAACCTCGTTACTGATAAGTACTCTTTTCTCGTTCCCGTGATATGTGATCCCTTGTGAGCCAGTCACATGCTTGCAAGCTAATTGGATGACATTTCACCGAGAGGGCCCAGAGTATATCTATCCGTCATATGGATGGACAAATCCCACTCTTGATCCATGTGTCTCAACCAATACTTTCCGAACACTCAATGCCACCTTTATAGCCACCCAGTTACGGTGTGGTGTTTGATGTCATCAAAGCATCCATCCGGTAAAGGTGATATGCATGATCTCATGGTCGAAGGAATTAGGTTACTATGTATCAGAAAGCATATAGCAATTGAACTATTGAAATGACTTGATCTTTATGCTATGCTTAACTATAGGAGTATGTCCACCATATCATTCTCCTAACGATATGATCTTGTTGTTGATAACATCTCAATGTTCATGATAGGGAAACCACAATCATTAATCAACCAACAAGCTAGTGAAGTATAGAGGCTATACTAGGGACTTCAAATTAAGTTTACAAATCACACAAGTATCAATGTTTCCTTGTTAATACTATTATAGCATGAATGCAAACATTTATCATAAACACAAAGATATAATAATAACTACATTTATTATTGCCTCTAGGGCATATCTCCAACAATAACTCGGGGGATACCACCATCAGTCTGTACTATCATAATCACACGAATAATAACCTCAACAATCCGAGATATAATGGGGAAAGTACCCTACTTATATTATTTTACCGACGGATGGCTCGAAAAAGTAGTAAATTTTACCATACTAAAATAAATATGAACTTAAGAACTCATAGCCTTTGAGACAAAATAGTAAATCCAACAGTTTGCGACTAAAGAATAGATGAAAGACAAAAGATGAATGCCAAACGAGAATCAGGCATGCAGAAACATGATTCGGATTTACGAAGTTAAATTTTTTCAAACAAAGACACTGATCACATAAATTCAACTAGATAGAGTATCAATATTACTATGGCATGTGATGCCAATGTTGAATGGATAAAATAGTACCAAAAGGGAGGGTTGTTTAAGAACAGCATACACCCGGCATACCGGGGACTTGAACGAATAAGAGTTTCTAAGCTCAAGCATCGGCAGCTGCCGAATCACCCATGGGAGGAACAGTAGATGCAGCAGGTGTGTCCGATGTTTGTGCCCCGGAAACAGCCGAGGCTACCTCGGGCTCGCTAGAAGGGGCGACCTTAGAAGTAGGGGCCTCAATGGTTACTTTGGCATCGACGGAGGTCACAGGAACATCTCGGGCAGGGTTTATCTAATGAGATACTCCACCTTGAGGTTGAGAAGCTTCGGTTCCCTTTGAGGAGGACCGAGCCTTAGCATTTCCTCCTGAGCTATCACTATACCCATTACCATTATCGGAATCTTCATCCGAGGCACCCTCATCACCCGAATCTCCATTAGATTCATCTTATTCTGCAGCCTCGGCATCATCTTCACTATCCTCAGGGAGAAAGCTCGGTCGTTCATTCCAATGATGAACATCGGCGTACTTTATAAGATGATAGGCACGGGCTTGGCGGCGTGAAACATACTCCGGATTTTCAACCCAAGGAGAGCCAGTGCGCATGTTCATCAAGGTATCGAGGGAGATATCCTCGTACCATGACAAGACAACGGTAAGAGCCATGTCTGCTCCAGCTCGTCCGGCGGATTCTCGCCAAAGATTCAATCGAGTTTGAGACTCCATCAGCCTCACCACGAGCACTTCAACTTTCTTAATCTTGGCTCATTCAGCCAGAGCACATAGTAAGCCCGAATAGATGCTTGCACCAGATCTTTTCCCATGACTTTCATTGGTTGAATAGTAGCTGCAATGGCAATCAGGAAATCTTCAATGGTATATTCTTGGTTTGGCACTATGGGAACACCTCGGCGGCCGCGAGCAGCAAGTACAACTTATGAACTCATGGACTCGGCTTCTGGAAAATGGTCTGTAAGCAAAAACGTTGCTTAAGTCAAGAAAATCTACAAGCTAAAGAATAACTCAGCCAAGAACAGAAAACTCACGATGAATATATTGCAGCATTTTCTATAGATCTGTGGCCCAGTTCGCCCTATTCTTCTCGAAACCAGCGATTTCTCCGGTCATTGCCTGGTTCATTAGCTCGGCGGCATCAAGAAGTTCTTTGTCCTTCTGAAGTTGTAGACTTAGTCGGTTCTTCTCCTTAGAGAACTCCTGATCAACCTTCTCTAACTCAGACTTCTGGGCAAGTTTAAGAGATTCGACCTCGGCGCGTAACCGGGCTATCTCGTCATCCTTTTCCTTCAGTTGTGCCGAGTGAGCGGCGGCTTGTTCTAAAAAATGAAGCATCATATCAGGCATAGATATGCATTCTTGATGCGATGCTGCAAGTGTTTGTAACTCGGCTATACCAAAGTCGGGAGGTCGTAAGATACCCAAGATTTACCTCGAACAAAAGTCGATAAATTAAAAGGCAAAAGGGATAACTAACCTTCAAGAGCGCCAACCTTCTTTGTAAGACGGGTATTCAGATTGTTGTCATTAACTGCACAACGGCACGTTAGAAATTGCTACAAAAACGGAATTCTTTACAAGGACAAAAGACACTAAGAGTCGAGTAGTTTACTAGTTTTCTTAACAACAGGGACCATTTGCTCAAATTTATCTTGAAGTTTCTTGTGCGCAAAGAGCAACCTTTGAAATTCGGCGTCCGCCGATCATGAGCAACCTGAAAATAACAACAAGTTACATAAAGTAAAACAGATCCGTATCAAGTAAAACTTGACTCGGATCTAGATGGCTGGATATTCGAAAGTAAAACAAATCTGAATCAAGTAAAACTTGACTCGGATCTAGATGGCTAGATATTCGAAAGTAAAACAGATCGGAATCAAGTAAAACTTGACTCAGATCTAGATGGCTAGATATTCGAAAGTAAAACAGATCCGAATCAAGTAAAACTTGACTCGGATCTAGATGGCTGGATATTCGAAAGTAAAATAGATCTGAATCAACTAAAACTTGACTCATATCTAGATGGATGGATATTCGAAAGTAAAGCAGGTCCGAATCAAGTAAAACATTGACTCGAATCTAGATGGCTGGATATTCAAAACTGAAGTAGATCCGGATCACGAAGAAATTTGACTAGGCAAGTAGTTATATGTGAAACAAGTAAAGCTTCCAAACGAATAAAAAATCATCCGGTTGCAAGCATCGGGGACTAGTGTGTATATAGTATCATATGGATAATAGACAAAGTATAAATTGAGGCGCTTACCTCGTTCATCTTATCACTTTCGAGGACAATCTTAGCAGACATATGCAAGCAACTGCTGATGTCGGAAAGCTAGAATGGTTGGCTACTCGGATTTCCTTCAAGTTGATCGGCGGCATTCCAATTATTGGCATACTCAACGAGCCGAGGCTATTCCCGCTCTCAGTGCGTGTCAACACTTTACCTCGGGCCTGTTGCGTAACTGCCGCTGCCAGACTCTTATGGAGAACTAGTTGTGTGTCGGCGGCAAGGGCAACAACAGGCTTAACGGTAGAAGCCCCATTACGAAGCATATCAGAAATTCTGGGCTGATAAGAGCTTGTTGGCCCCTTCGGAGATCGCAAGGATTTAGCGGCAACAACCTTCTTGCTCTTGGCGGGAACTTCGGCAGGAGAAACAACCTCAGAACTGGGGGCCACGTCCTTTGCAGCAGGAGGAACAAAAGTCTCCAAGGGGGCCGAGTCAGTGGTAACCTCGGTGGAAGTTTGAGCAGAAGCTGGAATTGCGGTAGTCGAAGGATCAATGGGGGAAGGCTCGGGAGTCTTGAGGGGGACGGCTGAATCAGTCGGCTGATCCGGCATTGGGGTATCTTCGGAGACAACAGGGAGAGCAAGGGGATCATTTCGTCGAGGAGATGCATTAGTCGGCCCTGGAGGAGAATCATCACGAGGAGGACTGGGAACCCGAACATCCTCCGGAGTCGAGGGTGAAGGCGGCCGAGTAGTATGAGATGTCATACTCGGAACGCTTGGCTTTGTGGAAAGTGGAGCTCTGCAAGGAAGTAGAAGTTAATTCGGAGATAGAAAGTAAGAAACAAGAAATACAACTGAAAATATAAAGGGAAACTTACCCAGTAACTCCAGTCGTAGTCTTACGCCTCGGAATGTGTTGAGAAGATTTCTTGGTGCGCTTCCTGGGGGCAGCATCGGAAGGATCCGTCGAGGCAGTGCGCTTCTTGGAAGCGACAAGAGCCTCAGAAGCAAGAGGTTCGACCTCTTGCACCTAACCAGCCTGATTAGCTGGGAAAGAAGGAGCCGTAAATGCATAAGAGATAGGCACCACGACAACTACCTCGAGAATTTGGACGTCGTTCGAATCACCTTCATCAGCACGGGCCAATGTCTTGCTCCGGGCGCAAACAGGAGCATCTTCCGGCTTAGGAATGAACTCCTCCGGATCAGGTTCTCTGTTGTCCGGGGTATTGCGGTCAGTGTTCCAAGGAAGAGCCAAAATCTCGGCGTCTTCTGTGCTCTTCTCTAGAAACATCTGCGAGAAAAGCGGACAGGAGTTTGCAAAAGAATAATGGAAGAATAACTCAGATGAAACCACCTATGTCCAATGTACCTGAGGATGAGGATTCTCGTAGGAGAATGGATTCATTCCCCACTTATATTCCTCGGGCATCTCAGTCTTGAAGATATCCCAAACACGCTTGTAGATCTGGTAATCATCAAGCTCAACCGTAGAAACTCGGTTGGGATCAAAGGACCACTCATGTAGCAAAGCTTGTGAGAACAGAGTTGGAAGGGGAAGATTCGGCTGATGATGAATGTGGTCATCAGATCTTCGCCCCGAAGTCCGGCCCGAGTTAATTCCTTAAGCCAAAGCTCGAATGCCTCGGCAAGAGCATGGGACTTCTTCGGGTTATAAGGCTAGTTCTTCTTCGAAGGAGGACCAATGGAGAAAGCAGGGAGCCGAATATTGTCTTATGCTCCGGTATTCTTGACATAGAAAAATGATCTATGTCATATCTTACAGCCTCGAGACCCGTGAGACGGGGAAACATGGAGTTTTTCTGAGGAGTAATGGAGGCGGCCCCACATTGGGTTAAAGATTTATCGGAGGGATGGAGAGATTTATCCGGCACTACATTAGGTCAGATTTGGAAAAATTTAGACCATACATCTACTGATGGCCAAAGGCCGAATTATCCCTCCGAAGCCGAGATAAAGGCCGAGAGAGAAGCTACGGCGTTAGCCGGCAGATGATGCGGCTGAAGGCCGAAGTAATCTAAGAAACTCCTAGCGAAATCACTAAGAGGTAGGCCGAATCCTCGGGCAAAGTGAGACATGAAGACTACGTATTCGCCCTCATCTAGTACATGGGAAGATTCTTTACCGGGTAAGCGAGAGTTTACCTCGGCCGGGATTCGGCGAGTCTTGCGCAGCCACTCGACCTCTCGGCGAGTGACGGTGGAACCTTGCCAGGAGCCCCATTCTGGACCCGCCATAAGCTCTTCCTCCCCAACGAGGGCGCCGCTGACAGAGCTAGACATGGGCTCATCGGAGGAATCGACGAAAGAAAAACTGGCGGCAGGGAGAGGCCTAGAAGTGCAGGGCCCCGTCGTGACGGCGAAAGATGCGGTGGCGAAGTAGAGAAAGAACCGCCGCGGGAAATCGAAGAAAACAAGAAGAACACCTAGGGAAGAGACCTAGCGGCAGCGCTGCTGAGAGGCACACCGGCAAAAACAAGAAAGCGGGGGCGCGATGGCGCAGTTACTGGAGCGCGAACGGCAGCGGCAGCGCTAGGAGGAAGACGAAGGGAGTGGGGAGGGGAAAAGTGAATCGACCCACCCCCACTCCCCTCCTTATAACCGCGTACGGTGAGCAGTAGTGGGATCGTGGCTATGCCGCAGTAACTGCATAGTCGCATGTATCACCCAACCGCGGACGGAGAGTGGAGCCACAGCGAGGGCCACACAGTGCGAGAGGAGATCAGGCCATCTGCCCTTTCCGTTTATCGAAGCATCACTGCACCGACGTGATGGGTGCAGTAATCACTGTAGCATGTCAGCAAACACTGTAGCGGAACAAAAAACTAGGCAGCAATGATGATTGGTACACGTAGGACAAGGCTTACTCAAGAATCCAAGTAGATACTCCGGAAAAATGAGATTGACTCGGAACACAGTTCATACCTCGGTAAGAGAGGATAAACAGAAGAAGGATAGCTGAAAAAGAACATGAGCTAAGAAATACCTCGGACAAGAAATGAGAAGGAATGAGTGTCTGGAAACTGATGTGGCCCGACCAAAGTTTCCGATAGGACCGCACCAGCTTCGGGGACTAATGTTGGGGGGATGACCCCGGGTAGGGTCAAGATAGCAGAAAGAAGGAACGTATCTTTATTACCATAGGCCGAGTTATAAGCTAAGTTGGCCGAGTCATGCAAGGCTCGGCCGAATAAGCCATGGCTTGGCAAGAATCGAGTAATTAACACCTTACTCGGCCGACGTGTGAGCTAAGTCAGCCGAATAAGATTGATCAGCTCATATGAAGGTGGGGGCGAGCCGAATTATGCGAGACGAGGGCGAGTAACGGGAAACTTGCAGGAGAAGGATCCCAGAGTCAAACCCTAGCTACTGGATAAGAGGAATCTACACAGGTCCAAGCACTAAGGACAAAGAGCAGAGCCACAGAGGGGCAGACAAGCGTCACGGAGGTGATAATGGGGAGGCCCGAGGCTCACATGTGGGGGTTTCTGGGTCATTGCCGTCGATAGAAGGGGGACACGGAAAGGAGTCCGCCGAGTTACCACTTTGGGACAAGCATATTCCAAGAATATGCTTGCCACGTCAGCCCTAGGAGGAACCAAGGGACCCCTTTATAAGGAGGGGCGCAGGCTCCTGGAGGAGGGATCGATTCATTTGACACTAGAGGGCTCATGTAGTAGTTTTCTTCCTCCTCTCTCTGATACAGCTCTAGGTGCACTTGTAACTCGATTGATGAGAAATAAAGATCTATGTTCTAATCAGTTGTGTGTAGAAATCACTACATCTTCCCTCCCCAGATCCCACTAGCATCCATTGGCCCCATACTTTAGCCTACCCATGGCATCTGCCATGTCACCATCACGACAGCCTTTCTTCCACTTTTATATTGAGTCTCCACCTTCTATCCTTAGGAACCAATTAATAGAGCATAGTTGTCATTCTTAGTTCTATGTGCATTGTCCCAAAACTTATTGATTGATTCATAATGTTGATATTGCTTTTTCTTTAACTATTTGTATCTAGTCACCCTTGTGAACTTTGAAGGTGTCCTATGCATTTATGTTTTGCTACTCCATGAGGGACAAGTTGAATGCCACTATGCTATGTTTTCTAATGTGAAACAAACAAACGTCTTTCAATGCATTGTTATTCATGATCTTTGTTTGTATCCTTTCATGTTGCAACATAGTTGCTATGTCTTATTGTTAGAACTTCATCTTTCATGCTCATGTTTAGAGTACCTTTGATCCCAACGTTTAATGCTTTGCAAATGGTTTGATCATATTGTGATAGTGCATGTCACCTCAAAAAATATTCTTTTTATCACTTACCTATTCTAGGACGAGCAGGAGTTAAGCTTGGGGATGCTTGATACGCCGTAAACCACTACAAGGAATATGTTGATATATGACCCTCCATTTTTGTCACTAAATCGTCATTGTCTACAATATATGACGATCTTATGACGAAAAACAGATCGTCAAAAACTGAGCATCAGTAATTGCACACAACGACGTTTTCTATGAAAACGTCATAACTGTCTATGACGATATTGGATCGTTATAACCGTTATGACAATCCAATATTGCCACGAGGCATGTAGCCAGGCCAGGTCAGATCCTACGTGGCCAATCCGACGTGGACAAATTGTGACGAAATGAGATCGTCGTAATACAAATTCAGCCCGGTCCATTTTGTTTCCTTATTTGGGCTAAGCCCGGCAATTCCAGCCTTTTCTTTTCTACACTACGGCCTTTTATGATTCGTTGGTTTGGAGCTTGGCTTTTTCACGTCCCTTTTGGGCCTATTTATACAGTACGTTTTAATTTTTGTCTTAGCCTTTATAACAGTCCAATTACTAACAATTTTTAGTCTTTTGTTTATTAGAAATATAATGTTGGTTTTAAGTTTCGTTTGGGCCATGCCCTTTTATTCCAGTAGAGATTACACAGGGTCGTGGCCTTTCATTGTAATTCGACCATTCCATACACAATTAGCAGGCAAATATACAAAGGAATCAAGATTTGAAACACAAGGACCAATCCAGGAAGTAAATATACAACAGCAGGATTCAAATTCACAAAAATTTAAGCATTATTATGAGCCATCAATTACACAATAAGTTGATAAAGTTGACAGCCAGCATCTAGTTCACAGCCATAAAATACACAATAAATTCACATCCAGCAAGTACCATCTCGCAGCCACTACCAAAATGACCACAGAAGTACCAACTCGCAGCAAAGTACACAACAACATTGCTAAATCTTCCAAAGACGAGCGTGATCATAGATGCTCCCTTATCAAATTGAATTTTGAAAAATAAAGAAAAATAAGCTAAGCACCAGACTACATTAGGACAATAAGATGCATCGCATCACTTAATGAATGTATAGAGAACTAAGAAAAATTATTCATGGAAAGGTGCTAGTACGAAACTGATTTATGAAATAATAAATTGCAAAGAGGAAAATAATTAAAGGCATGCACTAACTCACAACAATCCTAAAACCATCACAGGTTTGAAAATCAACATAATAATTTACTTCTGTCAAATTTGAGCACATATATAGGATATAACAACTTCTACTTTCACATCACCAATCAGGCACACGAAAGCATAAATCAAGAGATAAATGAGTTGTATTCTCTTTACTAAACCATGAAATGATTGAACCTTGAAAGTAACTAGATTTACACAAAGCAGAATCATCGATAAACAAGACCAAAGGAACCACACCCATTCTTGTAATGTAGTTGTATTCTCTTTACTAAAACATGCAGGAAGGAAAAATTCTTGTAGTTGCTCAAGAAGAGCTTACCTTTGATCCATACCCATAAATATAGTGGAAGAAGAAGAATAGATTTAGCCTAGACCTCCAAAACCCTAGTTGTGGTGAGAGGAACTCAGCAGCACCCTGATATTACATACCAATAGTTAACTCTCCTTTCAAACAAGATAATAATAATTAAGCCTGACAAACATAAAATAAAATGCATGTGCAAATTAAGATCACAAAGAATGTACCACAAATGTTTATGAAGAAACTGAACAAGGTTCATGAATAAAAGTAACCATAATCATACTGGATAGATACTATATATAAGAATGCCAATCGTCTAGACTTAGAGCAGATCACCTAATAAACCAAAGTTCTACACTAGCCTAAACAGACCAACATCAACAATTACAATCATACAGTGGTTGAATATAGTGGCACTGAACGAAATAACCATAGAACTGGTTGAATATAGTGGGACTTCTTAAAATTACCATATGATGCATGGAATATAAGAAACATTTAACATTCAAGTATATAAGGGTATGCATGGAATTGTAATATAAGGATTCCCACAATGAACATAAATATCAGTAATTTCATAATGTATTTAACTACCACTACTTAGTATTGCTAACACAACGTAATGACATTAAAATGTTACACTCTACATGCCAAGATCAAGAAGTCAGACCATGATATTAAACATGGTAGAAATCACAACTAAGTACTTCCTCTCTATCAAGTTACATAGCTAGCATCGATTCAAATTTTGGACAGATAATACTAGGAAAAACATGACAGAGTATAATCAAAGAGAACCAGAAAATAATGTTCACTATAGTGAACCCATGTTCAAGAATGACACCTAAATAGCAATGGCAGATGTAATTATACAACATGATTGCACAGTGTTACAAATGTGGTGTTTTGAATATAAGGATACATTTAATTACACTTAAAAAGATACCTAGCCAAAAAAAATTCTGATGGACCTGAGCTCTAGTCAGACCAGCGATGTCAAGTAAGAGGTCGCTCAGTTGTGGACCAACCGTCTCATTCAGAGACCAGACATGGGAGCGGTGTTTGGTTGCAGTAGTGATTCTTTCAGGCATTTGGATTCCAGTAACTCCTTCAGGAATTTGGATTCCATTAACTACAAGTTCTAGTGGAAGACATATCGTACGTTTCCTACAAAAGTTGAGAGTTTGCGGAGAGGTACATAAGAAGTTACAGGAATGCATCTTATTTTGCTTTATAGTGCCATGTATCAATAAACTATTGTTATCTTCAGTACGCTGGGGTCTGTCCTATTTATCATGCAGATTCTGTATGATACACTTTAACGGTTTGTGCTAATAGGTGACTGTCGGACCATGGATATTCTCTTATTTCACCCCTAGCTTGAACATTTATGAGTTACAATGTTGGCTTACTCTGCCTGGGATCATACGACTTTGCAAAGAACAAACACACCTACTGCTATGTAAGTGCACCTATGCATGTGCTCCAACAATGTAACAGATTAGCAACCATGTGACTCCATTAATATTCTGTGAGTAGCTTTCCTTAACAAGTTCTATGAACACAACATAGAATGCAAGTAACAGAACACAGTACACTTGTGTCTCATATAGAAGATAAAAGTGAGGAATCGGGGACTTATCTATACCATGGGGATTGTTAAGAAGATTATTATACCATGAAGATTTGAAGACCTAGCCGGCAGATGTGGAGCCGTTGGGGCCAAAGTGATGCAGTAGTGGAAGTCGCCTAGGACGCGGATTGGTGTCGTCGGGCGGAGGCCTTGGCTGTGTCCGAACTATGTTGCCAAGAGGGCGTCGATCTCTGCTAGCATCTGATCCGTGTTGACCACAATAACCAGGCGTGACATCAACTCCCCGAGCTTCGCTGTTGGGATCATCTGCAAACCCAATATACTACCAATTCAATCAGCACTCGAGAAACTCAGCAGGAGATCGCTGGATCGACAGGGACATAACCTGTCGAAGTACTTACTTGTCAGTGAAGACCGGCCGGTGCCTCGTTCGACGAATCTGGTCGGCGCGAGACCTGCTCTCCAGATCATATGCGGGGCGGCCTTGGCGGCGCACGAAGAAGGGAGCAGGATGGCCTCGTGGGAAGTGGTTCGGAGGGGAGGTGGTGGCGGTGGTGGCGGCGGTGGTGGGGAAAAGGTAGGGTTAGGGTTAGGGATGAGGAGGTGGTAGGCGGGGTCGAGAGGATAAAATGCTGCTGGGGTCGGCGGTGAGATGGGCAGAGGTTAGGGCGCGGTGCGGTGGTGCGGTTGGCGGTGAGATTCCATGGGCCGGGTCGACGCGGAAAGAGAGGAGCGTAGGAGGGGTGGCGGCGCGAGCGAGGCGACAGGCTATGGATTGGGGAGTTCTGGAGCTTGGTGATAGACGTGTAGGGTTAGCTTGGAGATAAACTTTGAGCAGCTGGGATTTGTGGGGGTGTCTAGGTCATTTTTTGTCTAGTCAGGAGGCAGGATCAGTTGGATTTGGATTGTCGGATGTGGATAGACGGCTGAGATAGGCTTTTGAAGAGTGATCCGTGTGTAGGCTGATGCTTTGTTTTGATTAGCTGGCTCTATGCTCTGAGGCGAAGAGGTTTCTTTAGGTCACATTGATGGTATACTTTGTCGTAATGTGTTCATATTGTGCACTCATGTGTATCATAGGACGGCGAATAATGTTGCAGGAGGAAGTTTTATTTTCCCTCACACACAAAATTCCATTTTCCATTTTTCGAGTGCCAAAAAAGGGACGTTTTGTGAAGCAAGCACCGAATGACAATTTCAGAATGGTACAACCCATTTTTCAAAAATACTAGACCACCTTATATGGACAATTTCCTAATCGGTGTATCTCAAATCTTTTCGTCCACCCTAGAGGAAAAGGACAAATTTGTACCGAATCGGTAGGAAGTGGGTCCAATTTGAACTACATGTACATGATCGGATGCCCATTATTTTTTGCAAAAATGATTTTTAGACTCACAATATGTTATTTCTTTAGAGATCCAATGCAGGTTTAGCGAGGCTCAGCCTTTAGCTAAGAACCTTCATGCCCGACGTTTTGACCAAAGTTTGAAACAGGCATAAAAAATTCAAAAATGATCCGAACAATGTAAAACATTCGCATGGCGTCATTTTATGTGACATAGTAGCAAATAAAAATATCAAACTTGGTATATTGATTGCATCTCGAAAAAATCTTCTCAGGAATGAGCTATCATGTTCGAGGTTTCATGGATTTTAGCCCAAACGACAAATGTTATGGTTAGAATCATGACATACTTTGTGATAATGTGTCCATATTGTGCACATATATGTATCATGGGATGGCAAACAATGTTGCAGGAGGAAGTTTTCCTTTTCGACACACGGAAAACCCATTTTCCATTTTCCGAGCACAAAAACGGGGCGTTTTGTGAAGCAACCACCAAATGACAGTTTTACAATGGTACCACCGCATTTTGTAAAAATAATAGGTTACCTTACATGGAAGTGGGTCGGTAGGAAGTGGGTCCGATTTGAACTATAGGTACATGATATGATGCCATGATTTTTTGAAAAAATGTTTTTTAGACTCACAATATGATATTTCTTCATAGATCCAATGCAAGTTTAGTGAGGCTCGGTCCCTAGATAAGAACCTTCATGCCCGCCGTTTTGACCATAGTTTGAAATGGGCATAAAAAAATTCAAAAACGGGTCCGATCAATGCAAAACCTATAATTCAAAATGGGCATAAGGATCATCCATTGCACTCATCTAAAATGTTGAATTCCAAACCCTAGTTTTAAACTCTTATTTTGAAATACATATTGTCCCTTTTTTGCTAAGAAAATATGATATTATCCCTACTATGGACTAATATGGGTAAATCCACTATTTTCAAATAGTCAAAGTATTTCTAATTAACATTCTAAGTTGATCTACTGAATTTTATAAAAAATTAGAGCCAAAAATGAATTCTTTTAGACTTCTTATGAAAAAGATACCAAAAATTAATTAAAGAAACAGAAAAATGAAAATAAAAAAATCCTAAGGGACCAGGCGAACTGGCCCGACCGTAATCTACCTGCTTTACTCTACTTTGTGGTGGCCCATTGCAATTTCAAGCCTGATGTAGTTATTTCATGGGCCGAGCCAAATCAGCATTCGAGGACAAGGCCCAACAGAAGAAAGTGTTGCTAATATACGTGGAGCACAATGTTGAGACAACTAAGAAAGGTCGGCAGGTTGGGTTGCAGCCATCGAGAATGGAACCGTGGTCGTGGGTTCGACCCCCAACGAGAAACTTTTGCACTTCGTTTCTAATTATGGTATCATCATTGATCGTTTCTAATTTTTGCTGCAGACTTAGAAAATGACAGACACTTGGTACTGTACAAGACTGATGGGATTTTGAGATTATTGGTGTGTAGAATATTGCTAGCGTGTCGTGCAATGTTGCAACTAGTGTGAAGATTTTCTTTTTATATGTTCATCTTGACTCTGATTTGCTCGCCCATGCAGGCTGCGTGTGGCCTTCCCTATAATTAGGGATAAAAAAATAGAGTGGACAGTTTTGAACTTTCTTAGGGAAAACAAATACGGAAGAAATACTTGGAAACAAAAAACAACGCGAGATGGGTCCAGTGTGTCACTTAGCTGCATATAGACACACATATACAAATATTGACACGTAGACATAATTTTTGATGTGGCCAAAAATATGACACATATATAAATATAGACAGACACATATACAAATATGACACGTCGTCATATTGAGCTATAAATAATGCTATGAGTTGTATCATGTAGTTTATGACGATTTCGTATGATGAAATTACGATGATTTTTAGACAAATCGCCATAAGTTTATAGGATTTTAACCTCTCTGAATGGCCTATGACCATCTTGTGCAAAATCGTCATAGATCTATGACGATTTCATTCCTCGTCACTATGAAAAGGTCATAAGTTAACACATTTCTTGTAGTGAACGTATCCATAATTTTTGATGTTCCATGCTTGTTTTGTATCAACTTTGTTATGTTTTGTCTACATTTTGAGGTATTTTTATACATTTTCTAGAACTAACTTATTGACAAGATGACGCAGTGCCAGTTGCCTGTTTTCTGCTGTTTTTGGTTTCAGAAAAGCTAAAAATGAATATTCTCTGAATTGGACGGGACAAAAGCAAATCTTCCTATTTTTCCTGGAGAAATTCGGAAATGCGAAGCAGAGACGGAGGGGGACACCAGGGCGGGCACACCCTATGGTGGCGCGGGTAGCCCCTGGTGGTGCCACCACAGGGTGTAGGCCCTCTAGCACTCCACCGACCTTGCCCTTCCGCATATATAAAGCCCCCGATGCAGAAACCCTAAATGCATCGGCATACATCCACGAAAAGTTCCACAGCGCTGCTGCCACCGAAGCGGAGATTTGGGGATCAGAAGTCTCTGTTTTGGCACTCTGCCGGGACGGGGAATTGTCCCCGGATCCATCTCCATCGATCTCCACCACCATCTCCATCGTCGTTGCTGGTTCCCGTGATGAGGAGGGAGTAGTTCTTCGTCGAGGCTAAGTGCTCTATCGGTAGTTATGTGTTCATCTCTCTCTCTATGCTTGATCTTATTGGGATCATGAGCTTTGAAATCAAGTAGATCTATGTTGCTACTCAAATGCTTTAATTAATCTCCAGCTATCCCCACGTGTGTGAAAGTGACAGCATGCACACTGTGTGGAACTTAGGCTAATGATTATAGAAATACTTGTCATGAGTTATATTTTGAGTTGGTTGTATCTATGAAATTGTGTGTTTGAAGGAACCATCTAGTGCTCAAGGTGACAGTGTGGGGTTATCTAGATGGGTAAAGCGAACTTTGAGGCGTGTTGTTATATCCCTACCATGGATTAGAGTTATCCAACCGGAGGGTAGTTCAGAGTAGCATAATAAAGAGAATATATTTATATGAGAGTGTACACTAGTGAAAGTATGATCCCTAGGCCTTGTTTCTAAGCATTGAAACACCGTTTACAATCATTCATGTTACATGTTTTCTTGCTTCCATCTTTATTTCAGATTGCCTTTTGTCTCTTCCTTCCCGTCAAGCTCTTTTCTGGCACCGTTGTCTTATAATCATCCATATTACTTGTATTTCACTATCTCTTCGCCGAACTAGTGCACCTATACACCTAAGAAGTGTATTGGGTATGTTGGGGACACAAGATACTTCTTGTATCTTAATTGCAGGGTTGCTTGAGAGGGATACCTTTGTCCACTTCCTCCCTGGAAACTTGTTGATGTTCTACAAACCTCTGCACTTGGAGGCACAACATTGTCTACAAGAATAGAAGCATGCGTAGACATCAACTTCCCTAACCATAGTGATGAGCCACCATAGCGATGTGGAAATCCGGCACGTCACCAATGGTATCGCCGATGAGGATGATGCGGGTAGCCCGCTGAACATCAAAGCTATCCAAGATTCCTGTGAAGGTTACTCTTTCCATGTGGCAGAGATGACTAATTACACGATGCAACTCTTCGAATCCGTCGCTGTGCCTCCCTTTCCTCAAGAGCCAGAAGACAACCTTGTTGAAGTAGCTTCCGAGAGCGAGGTCCAGGGCGACAACGATGTCGCCTCCAGCGCTCCACGCTCTTCATCCCCACCACCTGATTCTGCAGCATAAACATTTTTATAATTCTTTATTCTGAACTTGGGCATGCAATGATGGAAACAATATTTTGATTGTGCTGGTCTGTAAGAACTGATGCTTTTACTATCGTAGAACTTTGTTTGTATATATTTTATGTGTGTTCTTGAAAATTTCTGAAGAACTATTTTTTATGCTTATACTTATCATTTTATCTGGCTCTCTGCCTCGTCCCTTTTATGAGCCGGCCAACCTTTAGCACGGAAACTTTGTCGAGCAACGGAGCTCAATTGCTAAATCAGTTTAAACTCGGAAACAAAGCCGGCTTCTAGTACCAACAATTCATTACTCGGAAGATAACCGCGTCTAAGAAATCAGATGAGAAACCAAAGTATAAACAATAAATTGAATTTTTTACCCTAGGGTAACATTTTTTAGATGTTCAAAAATCATAACCAGAATGAACATGAGCATAAAGTACTTTCGAGCATTATGGGATTTATGAAAATGACATGCTCTTTTGGAAATAAGATAGAAAAAACTTTGCAAAGATAACATATTAGGAAACCAATACTTTATTTCACTTTGAACATGTACATATATGATTACAAGGAAATATAACTAAGAATAGAAGGGACGTAGCTGTGCAATATTCCATGGATGGTCTATCTCATCCGGGTCTGTAGTACCGCCAACTCCCTTTCTTTTCCTAGTATCTGGTATTTCCTTGACTGGTCTCATATCAGTTAAATAATATGACCCATTATGCAGAACCCTGCTGATCAAAAAAGGTCCTTTTCAAATCAGGGAAAGTTTGTGCTTTCTTTTTTGCACAAGTCGGAGAATCAAATCACCCTTCCTGAAAGAACGGTTATGTACTCTGTGACTATGATACTTTCTCAACTTTTGCTGATAGGTTGTAGATCTCTGCTCAGCAATGACGCGTACTTCTTCGATTATATCAAGATCAACCTGTCGAGAAACTTCTGCATCTTCTTCGATATACGCTTTGACTCGTGGAGACTGATGAATTAGATCACTTGGAAGAACTGCTTCTACACCATACACCAAGAAGAAAGGAGTGTATCCGGTTGATCTGTTAGGAGTTTTACGTAAGCTCCATATCACAGACGATAATTCTTCCACCCAAGCCCGTGCGGCACAACGAAGTGGTGCCTCGAGAAGAGGTCGGAGTCCTTATAAAATAAGACCATTAGTTCTTTCGACTTGTCCATTAGCTTATGGATGCACGACTGATGCAACATTGAGTCGGATCCCTTGTTCTTCGCAGAATTCAGCAAGTTCTCAAACGGAAAAATTGCTCCCGTTGTCAGTAATTATACTGTGCGGATATCTGAATCGGATGATCACGTCCTCAACGAACTTTCTGGTTGTGGCTCCATCGCAACTTGTTACGGGTTTAGCCTCAATCCACTTTTGAATGTATCCACCATCACTAGTAGGTGAGTAAATCCACATTTTCCGTGCGAAATGGCCCTACCATATCAATCCCCCAGACCGCAAATGGCCATGTAATAGGGATTGTTCACAGTTGTTCAGCCGGAACATGTGCCTAATGGGCGTACTTTGGGCAGCCTTTGCACGTTCTCACTAGTTTATCGGCATCCGCCTTAGCTGTAAGCCAAAAGAATCCGTGTCTAAAACCTTTTGCCACTAAGGATCTGGCTGCAGCATGGTGACCACACTTGCCTTCATGGATTTATCGTAATATTTCCACTCCTTCTTTCGGAGAAATACATCGCTGAAAACCCCCAGAAACACTCTGCTTATAGAGCTCACCATTTATTATTGTGTAGGCTTTCGCTCGTCGAACGATCTGCCAGCTCAGGATTTTGTCTTCGGGTAATTTTCTGTCTATTAGGAAATCCAGATAGGGTTTTGTCCAACTGGGGATTACAGCCAGAGCTGCTATTAAAGGTGGGTCAGATTTCGTCGGATAGTCCTCATCAACTGTGGTTATGGAGGGGACCCTTAGATGCTCTAAAAAAGCGTCATCCGGTACTTGTTTCCGCGCAGAGCCTATACTGGATAGAGCATTTCCTTCCTCATTTTCTGCTCGAGGGATGTGTTGAACTTCAAAACCCTCGAACGATTTAGATAATTCATCCACGACAGCTTTGTAGTCTGCCATGTGCTTGTTTGCATTACAGATGTCAGATACTTTCTAAGCAACTAAATCCGAGTCTCCGTAACACATGAGTCTTGTTACGCCAATGTTTTTGGCCATGCGTATTCCATGTAAAAATGCTTCATACTCGGCAATATTATTGGTATTCGTGAAGTGTATTTGAACACATAGAATAGCTTATCTCCTTGGGGTGACTTGAGCACCACACCAGCCCCCGAGTCTCATCGTGCTTTTGATCCGTCAAAATGAAGGGTCCAAAATTTTGAGCATGGAGGACTTGTATTTTCTGCCATCTCTGTCCAATCAACGACGAAATTGGCAAGTATTTAAGCTTGATTGATGTACGTGGCTTGTACTCAATGTCAAAAGCTGCAATCTCTATTCCCCACTTTGCAACACGTCCTATGGAGTCGTGATTATTGATTATATCTTGGAGGGGAGCAGTACTCACCACTGTGATCTTACGATCTTGAAAGTAGTGGCATAGCTTTCTGGATGCGAAGAACACTCCATAGGCTAACTTTTGATGGTGTGGATACCGTTGTTTCGACTCTGTCAGAACCTCACTCAGGTAATAAGTTGGACGATGCACCTTATGCGCGTGGCCTTCTTCCTCGTGCTCCACTACTGTTACCACACTTATGACCTTGTATGTCGCTGCGATGTAGAGTAACATAGGATCCTGAGGTTTTGGCGATGCGATAACTGGTGGGTTTGAAAGTAGATCTTTCAATCTTTGTAGGGCAATGTCAGCTTCCTGGGTCCAGACAAATTTGTTGGTTTTCTTCATCAGCTTGTATAAAGGTGTGGCTCTTTCTCCGAGCCGGCTGATGAACGGGTTCACCGCTGCGATACAACTAGTGAGACGTTGCACGTCCTTCAGGTGAGTCGGCCTGGCGATGTTGAGTATAGCCTTGATTTTGTCCCGGTTTACCTATATGCCTTGCTCAGAGACGATGAAGCCTAGCAATTTTATGGATAGAATTCCAAAGAAACACTTTATTAGGATTTAGCATCATGTTAAATTTTCGTAGACTAGCAAATGTTTCCTCCATGTCGGAAATTAAAGTTCCCTTCTTTTTGGACATAACTGCTATGTCAATTTCATCTATGTTTACATGGGCGTTGCTTCCGATTTGATCGTTAAGACAATGTTGCATAGCACATTGATATGTTGCTCTTGTGTTCTTTAAGACAAGAGGCATAGTTTTGTAGAATAAGGTTCCAAAAGGAGTGATGAAAGACGTCTTAATTTGATTCGACTCTTTCATCGGTATTTGGTGATATCCGGAATATGCGTCGAGAAAACAGAGTAATCCCGACCCTGCCGTTGACTCTATAACTTGATCGATTCTTGGAAAAGCGAACGGGTCTTTTGGGAATGCCTTGTTCAAAGAAATATAATCAACACACATCCTTAAATCAATAGTGTCCTTTTAGGGACGAGTACATGATTTTCCACCAAATCTGTATGGATGACCTCTATTATGAATCCGGCTAATTCTAGTAAGGCTAATTCCTTGGTTATTGCTTTGCGCTTTTCATCACCAAGCCGTCAAGGACTGTTTGACGGGTTTAGCGCCAGGGTACACATTAAGAGAGTGCTCGGCGTTTCCTAGGTACTCTAGTCATGTCAGAAGGCTGCCATGCAAAGATATCACTATTAGCTTTGAGGAACTCGACGAGCGTGCTTTCCTATGCGAGGTCTAAGCCTACCCCTATGTTCGTCGTCTTGAACTGTATGCTTGGCTTCAGCACCTCGTTCTTCATAGCGGGCATCTCAGACGGATTGATGGTCTTCTTGATCTCCTGGTACTCCTGGTCGTGTAGCATGACTTCGGCAAAGGCACCATATCCTTCATCGCACTCTCGCGCTTTCATCGGATTTCCCGGGATGGTTATGACGCCCTTTGGACCTGGAAATTTTATCATATTGTAAATGTAATAGGGACGAGCCATGAACGCCCAGTAAGCCGGACGTCCGAAGATGGCGTGGTAAGCACTTTTGAACGGTACCACGTCAAAAGAGAGTGGCTCAGTCCGGTAATTTTCTCGGGTTCTGAATGTCACGTCCAGAGTGATCTCACCCAGAGAATCTGCATGTCTCCCTGGTACGATGCCATGGAAAGTTACACTTCTGTAATTCAACTGGTTTTAGTGGATCTTCATGCGGTGGAGCGTTTCGATGTAGAGGATGTTAATGCTGCTTCCATTGTCCATGAGATTTTTAGAGGACTCATAGCCATCAATAAGAGGATTGACGACCAGAGGATATTTTCCCCGACGATGTGTTTTCCTCAGGTGATCTGAACGATCAAAGGTGATGGTTACTTCCGACCAATCCAGAAATTGTGGAACAGCCGGAACCGTTGCATTGAGCTCATGGAGAACCGCCCTGTTGGCCTTAGCCGGTTGAGATCCAAGGAAGCAGACGTACGTGTCTTTCTTAGTCAGAAAATCCTTCTTTCCATCTGACTTGGGCTGTGCGGCATCTGCTTCTTCCATGTCGGAATCTTCCTTGGGCTCCTTGCCTTTCTCAGAATTTTTCTTTCCTTTTCGTCGCTTGGCTCTGTAGCCAGCGGATTCGTCTTTTTTGATGTTGTCATTGAAATGACACTCGGCATTTGTGTGAGTAGATCCTCTGTTACTATCCAAGTGGTGGACACAGGGATTGTTAGCAATGTCGGCCCAAGTATAGGTTCTTCTAGGCTGCTATTCTCCTATGCCTTGGATTCAGGAAGTTCTGCGGCCTCGACCCCGGCCTCCTTTGTGCCCTCCTCATCCTCCAGATCCGAACGTTGCGTTAACAACTGCGTTGTCCGGAGCCGATTTATCTTCCGAGGTGTTCTTGCGCTTCTGAGTTTGTTGTTTGGCTGTTTGGCCGCATAGTGATTGGCCAGAATATTTGGCAGCCCTTCTGAATCATCATCGGCATCAGCATACTTGCTTGCCATCTCTATCATTTCTCCCAGATCTGTGACGTGGTCACGCTTCAATATGTGACGCAAAAGTCCGACTAGAAGTCCTGCAGTGAAAGCTTCTATCGCAGTTTGCTCGTTTACTCCTTCACAGGAGTTCTTCATGTCAATTCAGCGTCCAAGGTAGTCCCGGCAAGTTTCTCTGGGTTTTTGAGTGCAACGCTGCAAGTCTCCGACTGTGCAGGGCCTCCTGTATGTTCCCTCGAAGTTTCAAAATAATGCACTTTGCATATCATACCAGTTATGAATTGAATTATATGGCAGTTCATTGAGCCACGATCGAGCCGTCTTCCTCAGCGTAAGGGGAGAAATCGGACTTCGACTAGGCTGTTTCCTCCTTTGGCGATGCAGAAGACCAGGAAAAAGTCCTGGAGCCAGGTATCTGGCCGAGACACGCCGTCATAGGGCTGGATGTGTTTGGCGATACCAAAGTCAACCAAAAATTTTGTCTGACGGATGCGTGGGCCAAAGCAGTTGGGTCCTACGTACACGTCTTCTTCCTCATACCGCCATGCCTCTATGTTTTACTCAATGCGGTGGTGAGCGTTGTTTGGCAAGAGAGATCTGCGCCTTGGAGGCTCATGGATTCTGCGAGGTGGAGTCAGATTTCTGCTTCTCCTCTCACCATTGCCGCCTCCGCCCCTGCGGCTTCCATGGCTACGACGTGATCCTTCACGGTCACTGCCTGGGGGCAATGGTGGCCCTGGTGGATTGTTTCAAGCAGGGTTACACAGTGGTGGTAGATCCTCGTTATGCTGACTCCGATGCTGGTTTCTCGGGCTCCATCCCTACTTGATTCAGGACGATCCGGATCATCTCTTTGTTCGGCGTTGCTAGCCGGACGGCTTGGTGGTGGAATTCTTAGACGATCTTTCTCTCGCTGGTGGCGCACTTCCGGGTCTTCTATATGGCGGTTGTTTTGCCGACGATGGACCTGATGGGGAACCATTGCCCTGATGGCATCTTCGGAAGCAACCGGAATAACTCTTGCCTAGTCACATGCGGCCCTACGAGAGTGGTCGTTTTAGCAGGTCCTTGAATTCTCTTCTTCTCCCCGGGGACGATAGCGTTGATCCATATCAGTGCGGGGTCTTTCATCAGCTCTTTGGTCGGTGCCAGTGTGGCAAAATTCCGACTTTGAGGCCAGCTTTCCATTGAATGATGTGGCTGTTTTCTACTGCTTTAATCCTTTGTCTAGCAACACAACGCATTGCTAGACCTGCTCTGGCGACGGATTATTGGCGAGGATATCTCGAGCTTCTACAGCGTTATGGTGTGATGTAGACTTGGATATTCTCTCCAGCTTTACCATCGAATAGATCTCTATGAATATCTGGGTTCTTGTTGGCAAGAATCGGACCTCCTCTTGTCTTGTTTGGCTGTCGCTTGCTGACTGATATTTGGCAGGATCACTGTCTAACTACTATTTAAGCTCGACGATGCGCGCGGCCTCTTCGAGTAAAAACAAGCGGTGCTTTCCAGGTCCTCGTCCCTTTTATGTAGCGCATCCGGAGTAATATCCAAAGCCGTTGGGATTGGAATTGTTAGAGCATCTTCGTAAATTTCACTTGAACCCTTGGTACGATGTTTCCATCCACGGGAGGGTTGATCGGCGTGGTATTAATCGGATCTCCTTTATGATTCTCCATCTCGATCTCTTCATCAACTTTTTCTTCGTTTGTTTCCTCGATGTCTGGTTCTGCCGATGTCGGATTCTTGTTCTTATACTTCTTCTTTGACCGTCCCGTAGCCTTAACATGCATACCACTGGCAAAGACGGCTTTCGGTCCGGTACCGAGGGATAAACTTCCGTCGATACTTGCGGTGACCCAGCATACCACTGCATGATGTAGTACATTAAGTCGTTGACATAACACCAATGAAACACCATTCACTAGTATTATACCCCTCAGAGTGGTACAACAGAAACACAGCAGGTCCAAGACATGACTATAGGTTACAACTTAACTCTTTACACAAGATCCAGAGAACACTCTAGGTCAAAGAGAGAGAAATAAACTTCTTATAAAGGAGAATCAAAAATAAAAAACTCAAAAACTATCATACTATTAAGACTAGTATCTTAACTAATGGTCTGGCATTGCTGCTATTGCAATACACTACAGAAATAGGTTCTATGGCTAGGGATTATATTCCTAGCTAATCAATAACTTCGTCTTCCACTTGATTTGATGTATTTGTTTACTTTCTTAACTTCATTGAAGAACTTTAGATTCTGGTGATAATTCTTGGAGCATAACTTAATGTAGACATCGTCTGTACTGGCTTTAGAACCTAGCAAGGTTTAAGAAGATACGTTTAGTACGAGCGTACTCAGCAAGTTCACTAGAAAAGGAGTGTTTGATGCACTATATCTACAGCCACAGACCATAGGTCATAGGAAATGCAGGTTTTCGTAAACATTTCTTCAAAGGTTGCTTTTATTAAAAAACTATGCCCGTCAGCCTTCACGGGTTTACCAGAAGTTTCATGGAGTTCCTTTCCCGCCGCGTTCGCAGCTCCTTCCCATAATAGGGAGTAACAAGTTACAGTTCTTACACTCTGCAGAGGTGCGTTACTTTAGCCATGAGAGACCTTAGCCTTGTAGCACAACCAAGTCATGATCTTGTCCATAATACCTTGGTATGGGGCCCAGTCTAAGATCCAAGCCAATCACTGCCCTCTTCGCAACCTCATATGTCTACACGATCCTTCGGGGCCGGCTCACCTTGGTTAAGCCCCCTTTCGGGCAGGCTAAAACCCTGATGAGTTCCCGAAGACTCTATGACCTGGTGTTGCCCTGGGAAGTTCCATATTAAATGGTCCATCCACTAAACACCATCCATAGATAATCTAGACACCAAAAGTGTGGGGCGTAAGGGTGTCCACCCATATGTTGGATCCGCATAAGGAATCACAACGTCACGTTAAGGTCGTCTTGCCTCCATACGAGAGGAAAAGGATACATGTGACTTCTCTGTCCCATTACAAATCTCATGGTTAACGCGTTATATACGGTGCAAGAATCACTGGCGACATTGGTTGTTAAGTCCTAGATAATATGTTCCTTTACAACCGGAACTTTCATAGTAGGTTATTACCTCATGGTAAATATCCTATAACAATATTATTATGAAAATAGCGTTTTCTGACCTTTTTCAAATGCAGGTGATGACAACACTTGATTTGCAAAATACTTTACAGAAAATAATCAAAGTACATGAGCAAGTGTGAACTTGCCTTTTGTGATTGCAAGATTATGCACTCATAGTCTTCGAGACAATATAAGATCCAATATCTGAAATCAGCATCATTAGTCTGGTAAGGACTAATGTTTAAAGAAGCAGTATGTAGTTATGCATAAGTAATGCTATGCATTTTCTAAAACTCCTAAAGTGGATCCCCAATACTTTTTAATGAAGTGAATTCAGGTGATTCTTTTGAAGAGTTGGTTTATCTTCAAGTTTTACTTTACAAGTAATAACATTTATAAGGAACTTAAGTGTTAACAATCCTAAGGGTATAAGTAAAGTATAAAGTAATGTGATTATGAGTAATTGTCATCTGTTGACTAAGGTGGCAAAACTAATAACTTTTGAAGAAAATCTTACTTAATTAAGCAGAAGTATTTAAACTTTAAATTAAACTTATTAGGTGTTCTTTCTAGTTATAGTCTTTAAGTAAGAAAGAAGTACTCCAATTGAATAATGATATTAGTAGTATTTGAGACTTATCTACCTTGGTTTTTAACTTGGTTAGTTTAGTATTGAGATGCTTTAGGTCTTAATTAAAAATATACTAAAGTTAACTATAAAACACATAATAAAGTCTTTATTATAATATTTAAAGTCTTGTAGACTAAAATTAACTTTAAGAACATAAATGGACTTAGGGTGTAATGCTTATGATATTTGTATCTTGTTCACTTTATATTGTTTCCTTAAAGTTACTTAAGATTGGCATTACTTTTATTTGAGTAGTGGTTTCTTAACTGGATAATGGAATAGAATCATTTATCTTTTTATAAATGTGTGGTTATAATTTGTAATCAAGGGAGTAACATTACTGAACTATTTATGGATTCACTATAGTGTTTTGATTTGTTTATAAACTTGTGTTTGAAGGATAATTCAATACAATTGTATTTAAAATGTTTTGAACCAATTTTGACTTCATATTACCAATATTTAGGACTAATACTATTTATTGGACCCAATTTACTAATTTTAGAAATATTAGCATTTTTTATTTATCCTTATATGAATTATTAACTAAGCAAAAATGTTTAAATTCAGGTTGTTAAAGTGTTTTAAATTTTTTATTTACCCCAACAGTGGAATATTATATGTTTAACATGTAGGTATTATTTTTGTGATTATTTTGGTATATTATATTTATTTTTATGAATTTTAAATAATAAGTTATGATTTTATAAGTTTATTATTTTATAAACATTTAATAAATGATATATATTAAATTAAGTGATGTAATAATACATGATTATAGTTTTAAATTATAGTTCTTATTTTTCTAAGATTTTGTTTAAATGATTTTTTATTTATTTTTAAGTATTTTTCTTATGTTTATATAATTTCGTCAAGGATTAAATGTCTTTGAATATTTATTTCATATTTTATTTAAAAAAATTAGGCTAGTATTTTTTATAAAATACTGTATTTATTTTTATACACAAAAATGATTTTTATTCATTTTTAGGATTTTTCCTTATTTTATGAAATTTCACTTAGGATTTGATGGTGTTAATATTTATTTGCTTTATATTTTTATTTAATAGTAAATTTATATTTTTATTAAGTAACTCTTACTTTGGTGATGATTTTAATATTTTATATATATATTCTTATGAGGTATCCCTATTTTTAGAAAATTCCTTAAAGTGTTTCTTACATAAAACTATTTAATTTAAGTTTTATAATATTTTATTTCTTTTTACATTAAATTTTATTTAGTTATTCTTTTTGGAACTGGGCTCAGCCCGTGAGCCAGCCCAGTCCACTAACACATTTGGCCCACTGGATGTAGCATCCCAATTGTCTAACAATTGCAATGCTACTAGCCTAGTCTATATATAATGGCTACTTCATATATACAATTGTTGCATCATCATTATATCATGCTCATGTCATCATGCCACCTTGCATTTGGGCATCATATAAAACCCTTTTGGTTTGGTTCTTCTCTCATATGCATTGTTAATTGTATTTGCCTCTTGATATTGTATTTGGTTCTTGATATATTGTTTAATGCCTATCTTTTATTGACTCCATCACCTTTCTTGTCATCACCCCATCATTCCACCATTCCACCATATATGAGCATTGCAACTTATTTGGTTTTACCTCTAGCTCATGTGGGTTGGGATGGATCCAACTCTATCTCCACATGCTCTCATATATGCACAATATTGTTTTCACATTATTGGATTATAAGAGCCACATGGCCACCTTTGCATGCCTTGTGAGTGGAACCCTTTTCTACCTTCCATATGTGTGGTTTTGGGGATATTTTCATGTTGGGATATTTTTGGGCTTACTAAATACCTAGTGGCACATACACACTAGCATGTCCCATTTTTATTCAAATATGGTCATCTCCATCTACTCCACATGGGGCATCCTTTCAATTCTTTTAGCTTGGCTTTATTCCATATTTTGGAATGCATAGGTATAAATGCCATGGATATTATTTTGTTTTCACAAGATAAAACCTAGCATTAATTATTATGCATGGGTCATGCAATCATAACCCTTGGCCTTCTTCTCTTTGTTTTGTTTTATTTTGGGTTTGAGCTTTACTTTTAAATTCAACTACATGTCTCCTTGTTTTTGGATCTCTTTAACCATATCATAAACCTACCTCTTTGGTTGGGCTAAACCAAACCATCTCTAACCCTAAATCCCCTCTCTAGCTAACCCTAGTTCTAATCCACCCTCACACCAAACCTCATCTCACCCCCTCTATCCAAAACCCTAACCCTAATCACCTACCCTCTATCACCATCCACCATACCTAGCTAAAACCGAGACCACCTCTCTCTAACCCTAAGCCAAACCTAACCCGAGCCCCATCTACCTAAACTTCCTCCTCTTCTAACCTACCTTGGATCCCTCCTACACATCCCTAAACATGCCATACATGTGGTATGTGCGTGTCACCACCACCCCTCCTTGATCAGCACCAGCACCACGTCCACCTCTCCCCTGGTCCCCTCCCTTCCTCTCTTAGAAAAGCAACAGGAGAGAGAGGAGAGAGATCACCCGAGGCCTTCCTCTATTTTTGCCTAAAAGGTGAAACAACCACCCATGTGCTCCCCCTTTTCCTCCCTGATCTTTATCTGCTAACCAAGCACCACCCATCCCCTTCCATCTCTAGATCGAGATCTGAAGCTAGCCTCCCTCTCTCTTCCTCATCAAGGAGGCCATGGCCATCTCCATGCCGCTCTAAAACCCTACCTCGGCCATGTCCTCTCCCGGGTGTTCTGGAGATTCCCTAGGCGAACCTGGAGCACCAGCGCGATGCCCTGCGTCCCCTTCGTCGACCAGCACCAGAGGAAGCGACTGGGAAGCCCCAGAGAGCCGTCGCCGTCACCATGGCCGGGAGGAACCGAAGCTCCACGTCGCGAGCCCGCCGCCAGATCCCCTCCACCTCAGCGTCGACGACCACGCCGGCGAGCTTCTGGTGAGCCCCTCTACCCCCCGAACAAGGTCCTCTCCCCTCTCGCGCACCGTAGCTCCGCCGGCCCCCGTCGAGCACCCTGCGTGCGCGCGCGTCGCCGCAGTCACCGCCTGCGTGCGCGTCAGCAGCAGCTGCAGCGTTCGTTCTGCGTCTGTATCTCGCCGTGCCCCGCGCGCTACAGCCCTTCCCCATAGTTGCTCTCTGAACGGAATTTGTAGAGCTAGGTTTCCTCTCCATCATTTATTTTTGCATCATCGCCAGATTCGTAGCGGTTGCGTCGCCATCGTCGTCCAAAACCCCGGCCAGATCCACCGCCGCGGCACCGCGTCCGTCAGCAGACAGCAGCAGCCGCTGTCGTTTTGCAAAGACACCCCTAGGCTTTTTCCCGCCTCAATCCGCAGTCCCAGAACCCCACCAGTCAGCCATCCCTTTGGTCTTCTAAAAACACCCCTAGGAGAAACCGTCCGACACAGACCAGTCCTCCCCCCCGCGCGCAGGATTGCCCACGTGTCCAGCACGCGTTGGCCGCGCGCGCAGTGGCCCCGCAGCCCTCGGACCCACCCGTCGGCCTCTATGGCTGGCAGCAGTCGCGGTGAGAAAAGTATGCCACGCGTTGGTTACGCCAGCTCAGCGCAGGCCCCACCTGTCTGTGACTAGGGCTAGTTTCCTCTGGGTGTAAAAAGTAATTCTGGTTCTCTGTTTTAATTCAAATCTTTTTCCAATTATTTCAAATTCAAATTTATTTCTGTTTTAAATAACTTTTAAAATACAAACCCAAACAATACAAATAATATATGTTTTCGAATCAGAAAAATGTGAGGAATTCAAATATGCCATCCAAAATATATTTTGAACACTTTATTTTCCAAGTTGATTAAAATTACAAGGAATGCCCCTCTACCTTGATTTATTAATAACTTTTGTTCTATAACTCCAAATTTGACAAATGATATGCCTAAAATGATCAGCTCGACGAGACCTTTCTGTTTTTGCATTCCATGTTCTGAATTGCAGCATGAATCATATAAATATAATGTAAACAGCAACTAATAGGAGTATAAATGTGGCCCGAACTCAATGAAATGACTTATTCTTTTATTCCACCTCGCACCCATGCCATGCTACTTTATTGCCATGCAACTTGTGCATCATTCATCATGGCATGATTGTTTGCTTGACGCATTTTATTTCTATGCTTGTGCACTTTATTTATGTTGGCCCTTGTTTGTTTGGTTCTTCTTCGAATAGACGCTGAGCAGGGGATATATCAAGAGAACTAGGAGCACTACCCAGATCCTTCTCTCGCTTCAACTGAGCTGCCAGGCAAGCACTACCACATGCTTGCATACATATAGTACCTATTGCCTCTATCTTGTTCTTGCATCATTGAGTCGCGATTGCATTAAACTGAATCCCAAGTATTGCATAGCCTTTACTTTCAAACCCCACCAAGCTTGTTCCTCCATCCCATGAGCCATTACTACAGGAGTTGTTTGAGCCATGCGAGTCGTAGAACAACATGTGTAGGGTATGTGAGAGTCTGATGGATAACGAGGTACCTAAACAAATTAACCTGAGTAGTAATGGGATAACTAATGAAAGTGGCACCGGTGAGCAATATCTGCTATTTGGTTTTTCCTGCTCACTTGTGTCCCGTAGGACCCCGAGTACTTGAAACCTGTTCCTTGAATATTCGCGCTATCCACATCCGGGAGGCTTATGGGACCCCCCTGAGCCAGAGCTTGATTCATTCTTATTTCTTCGGGCCACAAACTAGTTTGAGGTTTTATTTACTATCCTGTACTTATGCCATGCTTTACTGCTTTATTATGATTGTGCTAGGAGCACCTGTACTGTTTAGGTAAGCGGAGTGTTTTCGCGGTATCGACAATCCCAGTTTTGGGTTCCCAGTCGTTTACAGCCATTGACGCAAACCTTGAGTCCGTCTCGGAGTCAGCTAGCTTCGTTGCGGGTGTACTCAATGGGGTGGCCCCCTGAAATATTTCTGAATCCTGTGATTGCTTTGTCGTGAAGGCCTCGTTGGGTTTTGATTTGGTTTTTCCGAGGTTGATCGAGTGTGTGTTGCTATTTGTGCACCCCTGCAGGGTAAAACTTTCTGAAAGCCGTGTCCGCGGTTATGGACGACTTGGAGCACAGTTTCTCGATCATAGACAAGCATAACTAAAGTACCGCTTTTAATTTGACTAAGTAACTGACTAGTAAATAGTGCAACACTCATGGAATGGTTAATAAAATTGCCAACGGATGGGGGGTTGTTCGTCCGCTTCCTCGTTGGTAAGCGAGGAGGAGGATGGATCTGTGGATATTACTGTTATAACTGTTGTCATTAATTCACGGACATCCGTCTATCAGTGGTTAGGCGGATGGTTAGCGAATATCTATAGAACTGTTAGGGTTTATCTTTCGCTGCAATTGCGTCACCCCAGGTTGTGTCCCCTTTAGAGGCATAAAGACTTGCTGAGTACCCCTAGGGTCTCACACGATAAATTATTTGATTCAGATGAACAGGTACACTCACAAGATGGATACTGGGTGGAGGAGGCTGATGATGTGGGCAACGATCGTTCGGTGTAGAGATTCCGGGAACGGGGATCCGTGAGATCTGTGGGCGGGATGTGTTTATTTATGGGCATCTTATGCCGATTTGCTTCTTATCCGTACTCGGATCTTGTTTGCCGCTTCCGCCTGATACTCTGATGTGTGATGTATGAGGAGATATCCTAAACTATTATATCTATCTAGGACATTTGAATCTTTCTGTATGGCGTTGCTATATTTCCTTTCTTTTTAGATGGAATGGCTCTGATGTACTATTGTATGGTGGCTTGCATACATACTCACTTGTGTATGTAGTTGATCCCTTCGCCTGCCGATTACGCCGCCCGTTCTAGTCCCGATGTTTGGAAATGGTTGGGACGGCCGAAAGGTCTACCTGTGAGTGGCATTTGGGCCCCACCGTACTATTTCAACCATTTCCGTTCATCCAGGCTTGAATCTAGGAGCGTAATTCACCGAGGTAGTTACAATTGGTATCAGAGCCATCCCGCCCTTCAGGGTCTCAGCCAAATGTTCGTTGTCAGTCTAGCAAATATTTTTGGTAGTTATGTATACTAGGGAAAAACAAAACGTGAGAGTAGGACTGCTTCCATTTTTCTTCTTACCCTCCCACCCACCCTTTTCTGGTAAGGAAGTGTAACTTTTTCAATCCTCTTCTTAAAAGTTCAAACTAGGATTCACGTGTTCTGGGTTTCCGTAGTACCATAGAAAGAGTGTGTGTGTGTGTGTGTGTGTGTGTGTGTCATTCCTTGTCTATCTGTTGTATCCAACATGTTATCTTTATCTGCCTTTGGTTATCAACTGTTGGTACATTCCATACTGACAGGCTTTTGAATACCGGCGCGATCCATCTGACTCCTTGTTAACCGGTGCCATCTTCTTAAGGGTGTCCTTCCTTCTAGCAACTCCACATTCTGTGAACCATCAGTTGCTAATCTCCACCTGATAAGTGTTTTTGCGCATCTATTGGTATTTGAATGCCGAAAAATGCGGAAAATTTTTCTTTGATACATCTGTGTTTCCACACTCCTTTCCAGTCGTGTGTGAAACATTATCTATCTCCCTTTTATCAGCATGTCCATGCTAACTCATTCTTTTGTCACCGGCGCTTAATCCTGAAGTTTATTTCATCTCCAATTCTCTTGGGCTAATTACATAACATGTGTCGATCCGATGCTGATGATTGTAATTTGGTTCTCGGCATAGCTATATTCTACTCATGATAAGTGTCATATAGATCTGAATGATGGAGTGGAATATGGAAAATGCTATCAACTCTATCCTCCAAATGGTGACGGTTATCTCTTATGATTTTGAGTACACCGTGATCATATCTATGCATATTCAAGCATCTTTGGCAATCCAGAGTTTCTCCAAGAACTACGGCGGTCTATCATCTGTCCATCATGCTGCACCTCCTTTTGAACCCCATATCTGCACAATTCTCCGGGATACGAGGGAATTGCATCTTTTCGTCTTTGATAGCTTTGCTTAAGGTATGAGCTATCAACGGTTCTTATCCAAGATCTCTTTATCTTTGTAACCGGTGATCCGATCGACAATGTGAACCAGGTGACATCGTTTTTCGTCCGAAGGACCAGATAATCTATTCTTCCAGTGCATCTTCTTCAACACGAACCCGTGCTCTTAATATTGATCTTTCTAAGAGCGTTGAGCTCAGAAAGTGTTTCGAGCATTTGTTCGTTCTTCCGCCTCTTGAACTTGGTATTCTGGGAATATCTTGTCAATCCATGGTGGTATATGTTGATAGTATTCTTGCCTATTCGATATCTATGGAAGGACATGGAAGATCATCTGTGTCTCTTTCTCTCGAGCTTCGTGAGCACTGCCTGTGTGCAAAGTCTCAAAGTGAGAATTCTGACTTTTTGAAGTCACATATCTCGACCACGTCCTTCTACTAAATACATTACTTCAACTCTGGAATCAGCAAGTCCATTGTTAATTCCATCCTCCATCTTCAACCAATCCGGAGTTGTTCCTTGTTGGCAAGTTATCATCGTCGTTCCGCTGAAGATTTCCTCCAGGCTGCTAAATCTCTCTCAATCATTTCAAGTAGAACATGGAGTTCTTTCACCTCAATCTCGTTAAGTAATCTCTTGAAACCCTCTCGCTCTATCGTCTATGCTCAATCCACCGGAGGCCATGAAGACCTTCCAGATCTTGTATTCCTTCTGTTCAAGTGGTGCTATCTTTTTCTATATCTGTGAAATTTTTGCAGTTGTCTCCGTGACCTTCCTTTATATCTTTCCGGTGGCTTGGTACTTCCGACATGACGACAACATCATCATCTTTATCTATCTATGAATCCATCGAATCGTTTGCATCTATCCTTGTTTTCTAACGGAGTTCTATGAGTTTTTGCCAACACCTTCAGTCTGTTTCGGTAGTTGGGTTGCATGATTTTCTTATTCATGTGCGGAGTAATGCTTTGAGTGCGGGATGGAGTAGCTACCATATCACTACTCTTATCATTCGCTCTTGTACATTGAATTGGTGAATTAATGTGATTTCACTCATTCCACGGAAGTTAGAAGTGGCCTTTATCCCTTGATACTTTTACTTCCGTCCTTGTTTTTCCGGAGTGCTCTTTCGAAGAAAGTAATCAATAATCTCTTGTTGGTGATCTCACCCTTTCTACACGGAGCAAAATCCTCAATTATCTGGTGGAAACAAACGCAAACCTTTTTCTATCCTCGTCTTTCTACCGATGCTCGATATCCCCAAACAAGATGAAAGGAAACTATATCTCTTTGTTTCATCAATTCTTTTTCTGTGGTAAAGCCAATTATGGTTGATGCCATCAGCCGCACATCTATTGCGTTAGCCTCAAGGCTAAAGAAAGCAATAAGTATCTCTACAATAAACTCCAGATCATCCACATTCTTTGCTTCTCGGGATTCCACCATGATCTGGCTTCACATCCATCTCGAGAAGTTATATCCGCGCACCTCAATTGCGTGATCCTTGGGTTCTTACGGCGCAAGAAGAATCTAATCCGACGTTGTCTAACTAGATCTTTCTGTTCATATCAAGGGACTCTATTGTTTGAAGGCAATATTGTTTCCGAACTCCATGTCTCCAATCCGAGAGAAGATACGATACAATGCTCATCCCAATTGTCTAACAATTGCAATGCTACTAGCCTAGTCTATATATAATGGCTACTTCATATATACAATTGTTGCATCATCATTATATCATGCTCATGTCATCATGCCACCTTGCATTTGGGCATCATATAAAACCCTTTTGGTTTGGTTCTTCTCTCATATGCATTGTTAATTGTATTTGCCTCTTGATATTGTATTTGGTTCTTGATATATTGTTTAATGCCCAAGTTGAGTTGGGGGCATATCTTTTATTGACTCCATCACCTTTCTTGTCATCACCCCATCATTCCACCATTCCACCATATATGAGCATTGCAACTTATTTGGTTTTACCTCTAGCTCATGTGGGTTGGGATGGATCCAACTCTATCTCCACATGCTCTCATATATGCACAATATTGTTTTCACATTATTGGATTATAAGAGCCACATGGCCACCTTTGCATGCCTTGTGAGTGGAACCCTTTTCTAGCTTTCATATGTGTGGTTTTGGGGATATTTTCATGTTGGGATATTTTTGGGCTTACTAAATACCTAGTGGCACATACACACTAGCATGTCCCATTTTTATTCAAATATGGTCCATCTACTCCACATGGGGCATCCTTTCAATTCTTTTAGCTTGGCTTTATTCCATATTTTGGAATGCATAGGTATAAATGCCATGGATATTATTTTGTTTTCACAAGATAAAACCTAGCATTAATTATTATGCATGGGTCATGCAATCATAACCCTTGGCCTTCTTCTCTTTGTTTTGTTTTATTTTGGGTTTGAGCTTTACTTTTAAATTCAACTACATGTCTCCTTGTTTTTGGATCTCTTTAACCATATCATAAACCTACCTCTTTGGTTGGGCTAAACCAAACCATCTCTAACCCTAAATCCCCTCTCTATCTAACCCTAGTTCTAATCCACCCTCACACCAAACCTCATCTCACCCCCTCTATCCAAAACCCTAACCCTAATCACCTACCCTCTATCACCATCCACCATACCTAGCTAAAACCGAGACCACCTCTCTCTAACCCTAAGCCAAATCTAACCCGAGCCCCATCTACCTAAACTTCCTCCTCTTCTAACCTACCTTGGATCCCTCCTACACATCCCTAAACATGCCATACATGTGGTATGTGCGTGTCACCACCACCCCTCCTTGATCAGCACCAGCACCACGTCCACCTCTCCCCTGGTCCCCTCCCTTCCTCTCTTAGAAAAGCAACAGGAGAGAGAGGAGAGAGATCACCCGAGGCCTTCCTCTATTTTTGCCTAAAAGGTGAAACAACCACCCATGTGCTCCCCCTTTTCCTCCCTGACCTTTATCTGCTAACCAAGCACCACCCATCCCCTTCCATCTCCAGATCGAGATCTGAAGCTAGCCTCCCTCTCTCTTCCTCATCAAGGAGGCCATGGCCATCTCCATGCCGCTCTAAAACCCTACCTCGGCCATGTCCTCTCCCGGGTGTTCTGGAGATTCCCTAGGCGAACCTGGAGCACCAGCGCGATGCCCTGCGTCCCCTTCGTCAACCAGCACCAGAGGAAGCGACTGGGAAGCCCCAGAGAGCCGTCGCCGTCACCATGGCCGGGAGGAACCGAAGCTCCACGTCGCGAGCCCGCCGCCAGATCCCCTCCACCTCAGCGTCGACGACCACGCCGGCGAGCTTCTGGTGAGCCCCTCTACCCCCCAGACAAGGTCCTCTCCCCTCTCGCGCACCATAGCTCCGCCGGCCCCCGTCGAGCACCCTGCGTGCGCGCGCGTCACCGCAGTCACCGCCTGCATGCGCGTCAGCAGCAGCTGCAGCGTTCGTTCTGCCTCTGTATCTCGCCGTGCCCCGTGCGCTACAGCCCTTCCCCATAGTTGCTCTCTGAACGGAATTTGTAGAGCTAGGTTTCCTCTCCATCTTTTATTTTTGCATCATCGCCATATTCGTAGCGGTTGCGTCGCCATCGTCGTCCAAAACCCCGGCCAGATCCACCGCCGCGGCACCGCGTCCGTTAGCAGACAGCAGCAGCCGCTGTTGTTTTGCAAAGACACCCCTGGGCTTTTTCCCGCCTCAATCCGCAGTCCCAGAACCCCACCAGTCAGCCAGCCCTTTGGTCTTCTAAAAACACCCCTAGGAGAAACCGTTCGACACAGACCAGTCCTCCCCCCCGCGCAGGATTGCCCACGTGTCCAGCACGCGTTGGCGGCACGCGCGCAGTGGCCCCGCAGCCCTCGGACCCACCCGTCGGCCTCTATGGCTGGCAGCAGTCACGGTGAGAAAAGTATGCCACGCGTTGGTTACGCCAGCTCAGCGCAGGCCCCACCTGTCTGTGACTAGGGCTAGTTTCCTCTGGGTGTAAAAAGTAATTCTGGTTCTCTGTTTTAATTCAAATTTTTTTCCAATTATTTCAAATTCAAATTTATTTCTGTTTTAAATAACTTTTAAAATACAAACCCAAACAATACAAATAATATATGTTTTCTAATCAGAAAAATGTGAGGAATTCAAATATGCCATCCAAAATATATTTTGAACACTTTATTTTCCAAGTTGATTAAAATTACAAGGAATGACCCTCTACCTTGATTTATTAATAACTTTTGTTCTATAACTCCAAATTTGACAAATGATATGCCTAAAATGATCAGCTCGACGAGACCTTTCTGTTTTTGCATTCCATGTTCTGAATTGCAGCATGCATCATATAAATATAATGTAAACAGCAACTAATAGGAGTATAAATGTGGCCCGAACTCAATGAAATGACTTATTCTTGTATTCCACCTCGCACCCATGCCATGCTACTTTATTTCCATGCAACTTGTGCATCATTCATCATGGCATGATTGTTTGCTTGACGCATTTTATTCCTATGCTTGTGCACTTTATTTATGTTGGCCCTTGTTTGTTTGGTTCTTCTTCGAATAGACGCTGAGCAGGGGATATATCAAGAGAACCAGGAGCACTACCCAGATCCTTCTCTCGCTTCAACTGAGCTGCCAGGCAAGCACTACCAAATGCTTGCATACATATAGTACGTATTGCCTCTATCTTGTTCTTGCATCATTGAGTCGCGATTGCATTAAACTGAATCCCAAGTATTGCATAGCCTTTACTTTCAAACCCCACCAAGCTTGTTCCTCCATCCCATGAGCCATTACTACAGGAGTTGTTTGAGCCATGCGAGTCATAGAACAGCATGTGTAGGGTATGTGAGAGTCTGATGGATAACGAGGTACCTAAAAAACTTAACCTGAGTAGTAATGGGATAACTAATGAAAGTGGCACCGGTGAGCAATATCTGCTATTTGGTTTTTCCTGCTCACTTGTGTCCCGTAGGACCCCGATTACTTGAAACCTGTTCCTTGAATATTCGCGCTATCCACATCCGGGAGGCTTATGGGACCCCCCTGAGCCACAGCTTGATTCATTCTTATTTCTTGGGGCCACAAACTAGTTTGAGGTTTTATTTACTATCCTGTACTTATGCCATGCTTTACTGCTTTATTATGATTGTGCGAGGAGCACCTGTACTGTTTAGGTAAGCGGAGTGTTTTCGCGGTATCGACAATCCCAGTTTTGGGTTCCCAGTCGTTTACAGCCATTGACGCAAACCTTGAGTCCGTCTCGGAGTCAGCTAGCTTCGTTGCGGGTGTACTCAATGGGGTGGCCCCCTGAAATATTTCTGAATCCTGTGATTGCTTTGTCGTGAAGGCCTCGTTGGGTTTTGATTTGGTTTTTCCGAGGTTGATCGAGTGTGTGTTGCTATTTGTGCACCCCTGCAGGGTAAAACTTTCTGAAAGCCGTGTCCGCGGTTATGGACGACTTGGAGCACAGTTTCTCGATCATAGACAAGCATAACTAAAGTACCGCTTTTAATTTGACTAAGTAACTGACTAGTAAATAGTGCAACACTCATGGAATGGTTAATAAAATTGCCAACGGATGGGGGGTTGTTCGTCCGCTTCCTCGTTGGTAAGCGAGGAGGAGGATGGATCTGTGGATATTACTGTTATAACTGTTGTCATTAATTCACGGACATCCGTCTATCAGTGGTTAGGCGGATGGTTAGCGAATATCTATAGAACTGTTAGGGTTTATCTTTCGCTGCAATTGCGTCACCCCAGGTTGTGTCCCCTTTAGAGGCATAAAGACTTGCTGAGTACCCCTAGGGTCTCACACGATAAATTATTTGATTCAGATGAACAGGTACACTCACAAGATGGATACTGGGTGGAGGAGGCTGATGATGTGGGCAACGATCGTTCGGTGTAGAGATTCCGGGAACGGGGATCCGTGAGATCTGTGGGCGGGATGTGTTTATTTATGGGCATCTTATGCCGATTTGCTTCTTATCCGTACTCGGATCTTGTTTGCCGCTTCCGCCTGATACTCTGATGTGTGATGTATGAGGAGATATCCTAAACTATTATATCTATCTAGGACATTTGAATCTTTCTGTATGGCGTTGCTATATTTCCTTTCTTTTTAGATGGAATGGCTCTGATGTACTATTGTATGGTGGCTTGCATACATACTCACTTGTGTATGTAGTTGATCCCTTCGCCTGCCGATTACGCCGCCCGTTCTAGTCCCGATGTTTGGAAATGGTTGGGACGGCCGAAAGGTCTACCTGTGAGTGGCATTTGGGCCCCACCGTACTATTTCAACCATTTCCGTTCATCCAGGCTTGAATCTAGGAGCGTAATTCACCGAGGTAGTTACACTGGACTTGGGTCAATACTGACCCAAGTACATCTCCCTCACATACACCCCGCACGCGACGCTCACCCTCTCCCCTCTCGTTCCTCTCTAGCCGTCGTCGCCATTGTTACCCGTTGATTCCGGCAGTGTAGACCGTCCCGGTTACCCCCACCGGTCGCCGGAGCTCCGCCTCCTTCTATATGACTTGGCCCTCTAGTTCGATTTGCATCTAAGTCTATAATGGGATCGCCCCTATCTTCTTTCTGGTGCTAGGTTTTCGATTTTGAGCTTGCGGTGGTGCTTCGGGACACTGATGGACTATAGGTTGCGGCTTGGTGCAGGTCGAGTGCCACCGCGCTCCCTGTTCCGCCGTGTCGTACCATCCACTGACGACCCCATCTGCCTCCTCTTCAATCTCTAAGCGAGGGCCACGGGTAAGTGGAAATTCTTTTTTTCTTTTCTCCACTTGATTCCTCTCTAGAGTTCTCTCTGTGGTGATAGGATTATCCTAAGTAGCACAGATGCTCTGTCCTAGTGTTTGTGTGATAAGGATCTGATTTCTTTTGAACTGCTAAGTGGAGAAAACTATGTTGATGAAAAATATTGGATGGCTTGTGGTTATTAAATCCTTGTATTTCCATCTATACAAGAAGCTTGATCTTGTTACATATTGTTGCACTTCATTAAGGTTACTGGCCGTGATTAGTCTAGTGGTTCATGTCTGGTGACTTCTATGATGTGGTTGGATTAGAGTGATTGATGGTTCAATCCTTCTAGTTGTCGTGTTACTTAACCATGCGGCCTGATTCATGGTTGATGTTTGATTTAACGGTATGCTTGTATTGACAACAAAGCAAACAAAATAAGATTACTCGATGTATTGTTGGAGAATTGAGTTTTTCCTCTAAAGGAATATGCTCTGCAAGTATAACTTTCATATGATGTTATTACTGTCAAGATGGCAGTGAAGTGTCCATATGATCTAGAAATGATTCTTGGTTTCATGGTCTAGGAAATGATAGATCTTCTCTGGCTTCTTTTCTGGCTAAATTTCTAGTCCAATGCCAAGGATGCAAAAGACTAAAGCTTGGATTCCCTTTAAAGAAAATATTGTGGTTGCCTTATTCTTGCTCTAGGATGTAATTAGCATAGCAACTCTATGCTCACTGAGAGCTTACTTTTCAAATGATTTGCATGCTTAAAATGATAAGAACCAATACCAATATGGATCTATTGGTTAATCTGCTGCTAGCAGTGAGGGTAAATGAGTTGGTATTGTGACTGGTGTGAATTGATTGGCTGAGAATTTATGACTTGAATGCCCATGATGTATGGTCTGACGCTAATGAACTCTGGAATGAGTTTTACATGGTTAAGGATCACTAGCCCTTGAATTTTGGTTGTGTGCAATATGTTCCAGTCTTTGATGCAAAGGTTGAGACACTAAATCTTGATAAAAATAGATACTTACTTGGTTGCCTTCTACTCTCTATGATGAATTTGCATAGCACTTATATACAATTCTGTGAGATAAACTATTCCCCTACTCTCCTAGAAAGGTGCTAGTTGCAGATTAGTTGATTAGATATTGGTTTGCAATAACCCCCTTTATTCCCTTGTTTATGATGGTGAAATAGAACAAGAACAGATACTATGCATGATTAGTGGTATAGCAACCTTTTGTTGTTGCTGATTCTGTGCTGTGATTTGTGGTTCCTAGTTGATCTTGTTCCTGGATTCTTCTGGATCTGCTCCTCCTTACTGCTCACTTGGCTTGCTCCTTCTAATATTGTTGCCTTCCTCTTGATCAGCCTACACATGTGAATCTTGTGCTCCTGAACCTTGTCCTTCTGGATCCTATAGAACTGGCTTCTTGTGATTACTTATTCTCCTGTGATATGCCTCCTTTCCCCCTCCTTCTACTACTTGATCTCCTCTTGGATGGCTTAAATAAGCAACCAGATGCTGATTGGGTGGTGGGTTTGGTGATGGTGTGAAGAAATGAATGGGTGTTCTTTGAGAAGAACCTGTTGTGTGGATAGAACTACATGGATGTGGTTAGGAATTGGTTTGGACATAAAGTAGAGTAGTGTTGGCTTTGCTTCTACAGCAGTAGGTTGCCTTATTGGTTCCCTGTTGTCTCTATGTGTTGAAAACACACACATTTACATATGTTGTGTGAGCTGTTTGGATCAGATCAAGTGAAAATCTGATGTTTTACCAATTGCCTTTTTATTTGACTTTGGTAAAAATTGTCCCTCGCCAATGATGGTGCTCTGAGGCTATTATTTGATAAGAATAGTTACTATTCATTTGGTGAAACTTGCCCCTTCGAATTAAGCTCTATGATGAGACAAAATAGTGAGCTTCACTGTTGATATCTGAGGGCTCAATATATACTCTAACCCCCTTATTATTTTACTTTTTTTTGTGTCCTTTTAAATTGTTTTGCAGATATACAAGATCAAGAAGGACATCCTCAGGTCATGAAGATTTAGTTTAGGATTCTATCTATTATTCTTGTAAACTTGTTTTTCTTTTTACTTTGAATATTGTAATTGTCAGTGTAATATGGTATATAATAGAGTTTAAATTTTCTTCCTTTTTGTAATATTATATCTTGTTTAAAATATCAACCAATTCTTTACATCACAGTTATCATGTATGTTTATACTTTTGAGACATAAGGTCTATGTCTATTCCTTAAGTATGATGATTAATTTCTCTCTCTTGTATTATTCATATTGCCATATTCTTTTCTATTTGAATGAATATAAGACTTTGTAATATATGTATCTGCTTATAATAAAGAATTCTTTTAGTTATTTTATTAATTTAATTATTTTTTATATTTATTTGTTTTATAGAAATTTACTTTCATTCTTTTATTGTAACAATAATATAACATTGTATTATATAATAAAGTGTTCCATTTTTCTTGGAACCAAATAAATATTTACATCTTACCTATAAATAAGAATAACATTCTTATTTATTATTATCATTCATTTCTTTCAATTTTGTTTTATTAATTGAGACTTATAATTAGTGTCTCTTTTCAGAAATAAGAGTTCACCTCTTATTTCTTATTACAATTTAATTTCCAATTCTTATTCTATTTCACATTATTTTAATATTCAAATCTATCGATTAAATATTCAAATTTTGAATTGTATTCCTCTAAAACACAAAAGTACAATAGAAGTCATGTCGAAATCTATCGCACCTGCCCTAATGTTTCCATCAGAACAAGAGAGATCTCGATCCCTCTATAGCTTCTTTAGTTTTGCGTGAAAATTCCCCGGATTTTCTGATGCATGAATGCAATGCACACACATGTGTCCTCTCTAATTCTAGGTGTTAATCCTGGGATGTTACAGTACTTTCCGTAGTGGTTGGTTTGTGGACCTCGGACGAATCTCCGGTATCCATGTCATCCTCCGAGGTGTAGCTTTCATTCATGCTATAATATGTACTAGGGGGATTTTCTGGCTCACCTTGCATTGGCTTGGAGGCGTGTCCTTCTTCGTACTCCTCCATCTCCTTATCTAAATCCCAAAGTTCCTGCGACATTATTGACTCCTGAGGGATGCCAGTTAAGTTTGGCATTTTCTTCGATTGCGCCAAGAACTGAATCGCTGCCGGCTCCAACATCGACAGAGTTGGATCCAGAGCTTATGTGGTACACGAAACAGTGCTTCTTTGTTTTCACGTTCTTGAGGTAGTGGCATAGCTGGGTTTCCTCCTCCTCCATCTCAAAGCTTTCCTTGATATCAGCGATTGCTTCGTACTCTATGTACGTGTGTCTTGTCATCTTATTTATCTAGCTCCTCAAGAGTGCTTTTTCTGCTATGGTCTCAATAGGACTGGATCTGTAGCAGATATATTCCTCATCCCTATATCCGATCTCGATAAGGAGATTAGACCCGGATTTTTCCTCCACCTCTTCTTCCACTAAAGGAGTGGGTTGAGTGGGTTCGATATTTTATAGGATCGTGAACTCTTCCGACTCTGCGGACAGAGAAGATCCGGATTTTTCTTCCACCATGATCATCACCTCAAGTGTGGGTTGGGCGGGTTTAGAGAAATTGATATAAAAATATCGATCTCGCCGATAGACATGATCATGTAGGTCGTCATGGGTTTGCTAGCCGGAATCAAAGTCTTGTTGAGTAGAAGGAGAGGGACATCACTGGCGTAGACCACGCGACCCATGGTGATTGTTTCACCGATTCCTTCATGCGCAGATGGCTCCTGGAATGAAGCTCCAAAATCCACCCGCTCCATGGTGGGCGCCAACTGTCGTCAGATTGTCGACAAGTAGGCCATAGGGGGTGGTAACGGCGTTGAGAAGATGGAGTGTGAGACGTCAGATGTTCCACGAGAGGTGAGCACAAGTTTACCCTGGATCAAATCCGACTGCGGTAATCGGATCGTACTCCTGCTAGCAGCCCAGTAATATATCAGCGTAAGCCGGATGTTACGGCGGATTACATGAGAGGTTTGCCTATGCGGATTGTAGCTATTGCTATGGTTGTGCCCTAAAGGCTCCCATAGGGCTGGTTCATATAGTCACTAGGACCTAGGGTTACAGGAGATACCTATCCGTCTACGTTACAGAGTTGGTAACTAGGTACAGATGGACTACAAGTAGTACTACAGACCTAAGTCTGTACCTCTTCTGGGCCTTTCCGTAGCTGGAACTTGCTCCTCCTCTTTCTCTGACTGGGCGGCCCGTGAAGCAAAGCTCTAACCCGTTGGTGGGCCACCCTGGTCAGCGAGTCATGTGGGTATACCCGGAAAGTATATCCCCAATCATGCAAATTCTTGGATATTGGGATCATCAATATAAAGTATGATGTAGATATGGCCATGAACTTGGTCGTTCGGATAGAAATCAAAGAATGTTCATAATAATTGACAACTAAACTTAAATTCATTTAGATCTTATTACTTACTCTTAGGTTACAATATTACACGTGCGGTGGGAGTGCATTTTACATCGAGGACCTAAAAAGGGAGAATTACATCGATGTCCATACATTTAGCACAAAGGGGCCTACAATAATTAAGGAAGGAAAACAGTCGGGTTTCAGATCCTTCTTCTTGAGAGACCAGCCGATCGAGGCATACTCTTCAATTGTTTTCAAACTATGTCTAGATTTCTAGGCCTACAAATTCTTGGATATCGGATCATCAATGTAAAGTATGATGTTGACATGGCCATGACCTTGGCCGTTCGGCTTGAAATCCAAGAATGTCCACTCTGATTGATAACTAAGTTTAAATTTGTTTAGATTTTACCACTTACTTTTAGGTTAAAATTCTAGACATGTAGCGGGGGTACATTTTACATCAAGGACCTGAAAAAGGAAAATTACATTGAGGTCCATACATTTTGCACAAAGAACCATAAAACACCTAAGCAAGGAAAACAATCGGGTTCAGCTCGTTCTTGAGAGAGCAACTTATCGAGACATATTAGCTCTTCATGCTACTTCCTATTTGATTGTTTTCAAAATATGGATAGATTTGTCGGCATGCAAATTCTTGGATATGGGATCATCAACATAAAGTAATATGTAGATATGGACATGACCTTGGTCGTTCGTCTTGAAATCCAAGAATGTCCATACTCATTGACAACTAAGCTTAAATTTGTTTAGATCTTACCACTTACTTTTAGGTTAAATTTTACATAAGCGGTGAGAGTACATTTTTCTTCAAAGACCTAAAAAGAAAAAAAATTACATCAAGGTCCATACACTTAGCATAGAGGGCACTAGAGTAATTAAGCAAGGAAAATAGTCGGGTTCGGCTCCTTCTTGAGAGAGTAGTTCATCGAACCATATCCTTCACGCCACTCCCTCTTCGATTGTTTTCAAGATATGGCCAGATTTGACGCCATGCAAAATCCTGGATGATATGGGATCATCAACACAAAGTGTGTTTTATATATGGCCATGGTCTTACAGCTTGAAATCCAAGAATTTTCATACTCATCGACAACTAAGCTTAAATCTGTATAGATTTTACCACTTACTTTTAGGTTAGAATTTTAAACAGGCAGTGGGAGCACATTTTTCATCAAGGACCTAAAAAGAAGGAAAATTACATCGAGGTCCATACATTTAGCACAGAGGACCCAAAAATAATTAAGAAAGGAAATTACACACATTGGTTTCATCAACGACTAAGCAAGGAAAACAATTGGGTTCGGCTCCTTCTCGAGAGAGCATCTGATCAAGGCATACTAGCTCTTCATGCTACTTCCTCTTCGATTGTTTTCAAAACATGGTTAGATTTTTCGGCATGAAAATTCTTGGATATGTGATCATCAACACAAAAAAAGATGTAGATATGGAAATGACGTTGGTTGTTCGGCTTGAAATCCAAGAATGTCCATACTTATCGAAAACTAAGATTAAATTCGTTTAGATGTTACCACTTACTTTTAGGTTAAATTTTACACACGCGGTAGGAGTACATTTTTCTTCAAAGACCTAAAAAGAACCAAAATTACATCGAGGTCCATACACTTAGCATAGAGGGCCCTAGAGTAATACAACAAGGAAACAGTTGGGTTCAACTCCTTCTCGAGAGAGCATCTCATCGAACCATACTCTTCATGCCACTTCCTCTTTGATTTTTTTCAAGATATGGAGAGATTTGACGCCATTCAAAATCTTGGATATGGGATCATCAACACAAAGTGCGATGTAGATATGGTTGTGGGCTTGGTCATTCAGCTTGAAATCTAAGAATGTTCATACTCATCAACAACTAAGTTAAATATTTTTAGATTTTACCATGTACTTTAGGTTAGAATTTTACACGGGCCGTGGGAGTATATTTTAATCAACGACCTAAAAAGGGGTAATTACATTGGGGTCAATATATCTAAGACAAAAGGGCCCTGAAATAATTAAGAAAGGAAAACAGTAATATTCGGAGCATTCTCAAGAGACCAGCCGATCGAGCCATGCTCTTCATGCAAATTCTTGGATAAAAATTCTCGGATATGGGGTCTTCAACACAAAGTATGATGTTTTATTGCTTTCCTAATAAGGACGGAAACTTTTACATGCAAATTATTAGCAAGATGTGAAATATTTCAAAAAGAACCTCCATGGTTTTCGATATATAGAATGCTTGTTGTGTACTACCATCAAAAGATATTTTATTTGTAGAACTTTGAGAGCAATCTACCACATACATTTAGGTTAAAATTTCACCTAACATTGAGAATAGAGCTTAAATTCATTTAAATGGGAGAACTTAGCAAGGAAGCTTAAGAACTTATTAAACTTGGTGTAAACGTAAGTGAAACATGGTCCAAACTTTCTCTCGAATATGGGATTGTGGTATTCTTAGCCATATTCTTCGTACTTACTTTAATTTAAAGGAAAACACATTCTTTTTACAATGAAAATACAAAAATGTTTTTTCCTAAAAGTTGGAAACTCCCATTATTGGTAGCATCATGGTTCACCATGCCAAGATGCACCCATCTACCAAACATCGGAACATTTCCATGAAGTATATTCACCCATGTTGTTCAGCTTGAAGCCTAAGAATGTTCATGCAATGTAGGCCATATTGCCAAGCAGATCTATTTTTTCAAAAGTTGTGAAGACTAGTGATTGTGAACATGCAATTCTTATCAAGAAATCGAATCTTTCAAAAATCTCGTTGGTGGATACCGTCAAAAGAAGACTGTAGAGGTTTAAGAGTAATCTACCACTTACTCGTATTTCAAATTTTACATAATATTGGCAAATCGGCTTAAATTCTATAGGATGGAGGGAGTACTACTCCTTGATTCACGAGAAAAAAACACTCCTCACTTTCGAACCATCTTGCGGCGGGTCTGCTTGGTGCTTCCTCTTCCTAGGGTAGAACGAATGGAGGTGGAGTAGTTGGGGGCAGGAAGGCTGGCCAGATCATAGTGGTATCCCACACAAAAATAAAAATAAAATATCATAATGGTTTGCATCCAATACGATGGACACCCCTTGTCCACCACTTTAAGTAGTACTAGTACTGCGCATGGCGATCTTTTGACTATCCTTCTGTCAACAGCTGGAATTTTAATCCCAGATGCCTGTTATGCCATACATCGCAATCCCAGGATTACCATTTTTGTGAGACATAATAGATTGGAACCGTAGTTCATCATGCATTACAAACCATAATAAAGGTCTTACAAATAAAGGATCTCATGATCCAGTCTTAATACAATCAACACAGCGGAATAATTAATAACAGTAGCATGGGCGAAGCTCCATATTCATGGTCACAGGCAATGCTAACGATGGGAGATGATCCTAGTTGTCGTAGACTTCTTGCGGTCTATCCTCCTGGTAGTCCTCCTCATAGTCTGGCCACGGGAATAGCCAGGGAAAAAGCCATGAGTACTCTTTAAGTACTCGCAAACTATCATTAACATGTAGATGGGTTTCAAGTAGGAATCCTAAGCTCTAGGTTGTTTTTCAAAAAGCCAGGTTTTCAATAACACATGTCAAAACATTTCAGTAGAATGACTCATCATTCTAAGGTTTTCATAACCATTTCAACCAAGTATCCCCATCTAAAGTGATCAAGTTTTATGCTTAGCACTAGCCAATGAAGTTGGGGGTAAACACTAATGCGGGGTGATAATCAAGTGTAACTTATCTAAGTATAATCTCATGCCTCAGTATGACATCTAGTTCTATCTATCTTAGGACAAGTTTTATGCTCTTTATGCTACCTCTAAAATCTTTCGAAAACTTCACAAGTCACTAAGTAAACATAAATAAAAATCTTTGATAAAGAAATGAAATAATCAAGCTTGCAAGTAAAACTGGGATTTGGTGTAATCAAAAGGGGTATAATCACATATGCCTAAGGAATCTAGTTTGCATAGTTATCATGCAAGTGTTTGCTTGCAAAGTTCTAGCTTGCCTAGATAGCTTGCTAGGATGGCTTGCACATGTAAGATGCAAGTGGTAGCTTGCATTAGATAGCTTGCCTTGTGGAGTGAACTGGTTGAAGTTCTCCTCTGCTTCTTCTTCTTCGTAGTCTCCTTCCTCTTTGTATCCTTGGTCGGTTCTAGCATCTATAAATAAATACGAAGTACACAATCACCAAATAATACTTAATTACTTCTATTTAGCACACAAAGGCTCACACTAGATGATCTAGCATCATCACAATCATCACAAGAATTAAGGCAATAGTCTTGTTTATTTTATTTTAGAAAAGTAATTTCTACTCATTGAAAAACTACTTAAGATTTAATATTCTCCAACTAAAATATGGGATCATGTGGACACATTTCATCACCACATATTTTAATACTTGGGAATGTGATTTAAAGTGGTGTCACAATTTAATAAGGTTTAACCTTTTTATTTTAATTAATTAAAGTGACTAGAAATTCCTATGGGGCATTCTTTTATTTCTTGTCCATTATTACTGCAAGTAAACCTATATATTTTAATATATTCAGAAAGATCTTGTCAGTTTTTGAGAGTTGGAATCAACTCAAAAAAATTTATGGTTGAATTTTGAAAAATGTTTGAATGCAGAAAAGTCTCTGCCTTGTTATTTTTACTATAGGTGCTCTATAATTCCAAATGGTTTGAATCCAACGGGCTTGGATTAATAATTTCTATACCTTTCTAACAAAATTGGTTTAATGCTATTTGGTTCAGTAAAACTCGTTGAATTGAATTTTGAATTAACAGACATAACTAGGTTTGAAACTAAATAGACAATTCTAAATTCAAACTACTAGGTCACACAGGAATTTTAACTGGGCCGACCCACTGCGCACAGCGTGCGCGGGCTGGTTAAGTGGTGTCCCCACTCGTCAGTGATACGGGGGTTGGCGAAGGGGTATGGAGCGATTACGATCGTAGGATTAGACCAAGGATCAATGGGTCATGTCCGTCGTCCTCGTCTGAATAGAACACGGTGGGGGCTAACCCTAGCACGGTCAGTGGGAGTCTGGGGCAGCTCACCGGGGCTTAGGAGATGGTTGGTGATGGGGGCGAATGACGAAGTCGACGCCGATGGTTCTCCTGGTACTGGCGGCTTCTCCTGGGGTGGCTCCAATCGATGGTGCCCTTCTCCTTCAGCAGCGGTAGGCTCCTGCGAAATTCTAGCGAGGGAGAGCTCGCCTTACTCCGGGAAGAGGTGGGAAGGATCAGTGAGAGGTGGGGAGGCCTCCTTTTATAGGCGAGTGAGAGAGGCCGAGCGGCATGGACAGTTCTCGTCGGGGTCGGTGTTACATCGAGCTACGGGCATGGCTGAGGCTAGGGGACGGTGCGCCATTTCCTGGCGGTGCTCAACGGCTTAATGGCGCGACAATGGGCGGTGCAGTTTGGTAGGAACGCACTGGTGCTCTGAGCGGCACCGACGATATTTTGATGACGCATGGTGCAATGGTAGGGGTCTAGGATGGTTTAATGCACTGGTTGTCACTGGGGAGACAAGGGTGATCAATGGGGAACAAGGTTTGGAAAAGATTACTGCTGAAAACAGTGAAGTTTGGCAGAATTTGGTTTGTGCCTCCAGGTGTTTGATGAAATGGCCGCAAGAAATTCATATTTGAATTTTTGGATGAAACTTGGTGAGTGCAATGGTCACATACTAGGGAGTATCTGGTTGATTGTATTTGTCAAGGTGAACTGGTTTGGTGGGGTTTTGAGAAATGGTGATCTTACCATATGTACTAGATTCAATTTTGAATTGTCCTTGGCATAGATTTGTAAATTGTTTCTACGGGTTTTCAAGGTGGGCTTGGGTTCACTTTTACTTGGTCTAGAAAGGGGTGAAAAGATTTGGATTTATTTCTGTTATAAATCTTGGACTAGAAACACTCAAACTGGTCTAGTGAGCAAGATTGGCAAAAATGACCATTTGCTTATTTTGTTGGTTTTTGCATTTCTATTGATTTTATTCTCCTTGGAAGTGATTTAGATGATGTTGTTTTCATATTTAAACCAATCCTTGCCATTCACAACAATCACACAAGTCCATAAAAGCATTCATGCATTGACCACATACACACATGCATTCATATGGATTTAATTAACAAAAGTTTTTGTTAACCCTAATTTTGGGTGATTGGAATTTGATAACCTAGATTACTATTTTTGGTATGTTATAAACCTTCCCTCCTTAAACAAAATCTCGTCCTGAGATTTGAGAAAAAGAAAATTAGAATTTGAAGAGATCTAGAAACTCCATCCTAATGTAGTCTTCTCGCTCCCAGGTAGCTTCTTCTTCAGTGTGGTTACTCCACTAGACCTTGAGAAACTTGATACTCCGGGTCCTGGTGGTTCTGAAGGCTTTCTCCAAAATACGGATGGGTACTTTAGGATAGGCCAGGTCATCGTTGACCTCTATGGTTCTGTGATCAATATTCTTGAAAACTTCGGTCTTCTCCGGGACTTCTAGGCATTTGCGAAGTAACGAGATGTGAAACACATTATGCACGGCTGACATCTCCTCTGGCAGTTCCAGTTGATACGATACTTCTCCTCGACGATTCAAAATCTTGAAGGGTCCAATATATCTAGGGGCTAACTTTCCTTTGAGTTGGAAATGTTGCATTCCTTTCAAAGGTGACACTTTGAGATACACAAAATCTCCGATATTGAAGGCTAGGTATCGACGTCTCTTGTCGGCATAACTCTTCTTTCTGGATTGGGCGGTCTTGAGGTGTTCACGGGTCTTGTGAACTTTCTCTTCTGCCTCTCATAGGATGTCGGGTCCAAAAATCTGACTCTCTCCTACTTCTGACTAATTCAAAGGGGTACGACACTTAGTTCCATACATGAATTCAAATGGGGCCATTTGAAAACTGGCTTGGTAACTGTTGTTGTATGAAAATTATGCGAAAGGCAGACAGTCTTCACATTTTGATCCATATTCTAACACACAATCTCTCAACATATCTTCGAGTATCTGATTTACTCGCTCCGTTTGTCCATCGGTCTGAGGGTGATAAGCTGTGCTGAAATCCAGTCGAGTTCCTAATCCTTCTTGGACTTTCTTCCAAAATCTCGAGGTAAACTGAGTTCCTCGATCCGACAAAATGTTCTTGGGGACTCCATGCAAACTGATGATTCTAGCAATGTACAACTCTGCTAGCTTCGAACTCTGATAGGTGGTCTTGACAGGTAAGAAATGGGCGACTTTGGACAGTCTATCTACTATGGACCAAATAGAGTCATTTCCCCTACTAGGTGTAGGCAAACCGGTATCCATTCCAACTGAATCCCATTTCCATTCCGTAATCTGTAATGGTTGCAACAGTCATGCGGGTCTCTGATGTCCCGCCTTGACTCTCTGACAAATATCACACTTGGCTATGTAGCTTCCGATTTCTCTCTTCATCTTGTGCCTCCAAAATTGTTCCTTCAAATCCTGATACATCTTTGTTCTTCCGAGGTGGATAGAATAAATAGCATCATGCGATTCTTTCAAAATAGCTTGCTTCAATTCTGAATCTGCTGGCACACAGATACGTCCTTTGTACCACAAAACTCTTTCATCCTCGGTGAATCCGGGTACTTTCCCTGTACCAATACGATGTTTGATTCCGTCGATACTAGCATTTCCTTTATGCGCCTCCTTGTTCTGACTGATCAAAACGGGTTGAAGTTCTATGCTAGCCAAAAATCCTTCACTTACTAGCTCCATTCTGAAATCTTGCAACTCTGTGTGCAAACTTGGTTGTTCCTTCAGAATCATGGAGTTCAAGCGACACGACAATCTGCTAAGGGCATCTTCTATCACATTGGACTTACTAGGGTGATAGTGGATGTCCAGATCATAGTCCTTGATTAGTTCTATCCATCTCCTTTGCCTCATATTCAGCTCCTTCTGAGTGAAAATATACTTCAGGATCTTGTGATCCAAATAAATTTCACAACGTTTACCCATGAGGTAATGTCTCCATGTCTTCAAGGCTAACACTACGGCTGCTAGTTCAAGGTCATGGGTAGGATAATGCTGCTCATGCTGCTTTAGTTGTCGGGATAGATAGGATATATCTTTGCCTTCTTGCATCAACACACATCCAAGACCCACCTTGGATGCGTCACAATACACATCAAAGGGCTTCGTGATATCTGGCATGATCAAGATTGGGGTTGAGATCAATCTCTTCTTGATCTCTTGGAAACTTGGTTCACATTTGTCCGTCCATTCAGACTTCTTATATTTCTTCAACAATTGGGTCATGGGTCTTGCGATGCTCGAGAATCCTTCTACGAACTTGTGGCAGTATACCTCTAATCCGAGAAATGCGTGAACTTGGGTTTGAGTGGTCAGGGCTTTCCATTATTCAACATCCTTAACCTTTGCAGGGTCAACAGCAATTCCTCCGACCAACACAATATGTCCGAGGAATCCTACTTCCTGTAACCAGAATTCACATTTGCTAAACTTGTGTCACATCCCAAAATTTTCCAAATTTTGTAATGTGAAAAATAAATAAACAATATAATTAATTGTTGAAATTTAGGGTGAAAAGAAACTTTTTGATTCCAAATGGAAACATCAAAACTCATCTTGAACAAACTTTGAACAAATTTTATTCCAACAAATTGCAATCAAGTGGAAAGCATTCATCAATGAATGTATCTTGAAATTAAACTTGGGAAAATAAACCAAAACCCTAATGAAAGAAATCATTTCCAAGATCACTCTAAGACTATGGATTGGATCCATATAAAAATTTGTCAATAAACATTTATAAGTGATCAAAATGATAAACAAAAATATTATAAACCGTAGAATGTGGTTTCATTAAATTGGAAGCCATAAATAAAAGTTTATGAATTTAATAAGGTAAAAGGAAATAAATTCCAAAGCTAATAAAGCTCCTATCTAAAATCCATACCAAATTATGAGCAAGTTAATCCTAAAAGGATTTAAAAGGATAAACAAATGTCAAATAAAAATATAAAAATTGGAATCACCAATTTTGGAACTTTAAATAAAAAGATATGGATTTTGTAAGACAAAGAAAGAACGAAAATAAATAAGGAATATTTAAATGCCAAATTAAAATCTTGGCCAAGTCCATAAATAAATGAAAGTTTATTAGATAATAAAAGAAAATATAAATATTATTTAAATAAAACAATATGGGCTTTGAACCATATTCAATTTTATTTTAACAAAGACTATTTGTCTAAATAATAAATCCTAATAAAATTATTAAGGAGACAATTTAAACCTTGAGTTAAATCCATAAGCAAATGAGATAAAGATATTCCAATTAAAATAAAGGGATAAAGAATATTCAAATAAAGTTATATGGCATTAACCAAATTCTATTATATTTGAATAAAGACAAAATCCCTAATAGAAATGAATAATTAAATCATGGGAAAATGAATTGGAAATTGCCAAAGTGGAATAACAGTTAATTAAATAACTTAAATGGAATCAAAGAATTATTTGAAATAAAATTTATATGGGATTAAAACCATATTTGATTTTATTTGAATAAAGACAAATGCCCAATTTAAATGATTAATAAATCATATTAAAAATATTTCAAATAATTCAAAGTGAATTATTTGACACCCTAATAAATAAATAAAACCTACTGAAAAGGATTTGGTAAAATTTGGAGATTAAATAGAAGTTGGAAAACATAATTAAAATCCTATTTAATAAAGACAAAGGTCTATTGTAAATAAATAATTAAACCATGTGGGAATAAAAGAAATATTACAAAATGATCTTTAAAATACATGTTTGAACAGAATAGAAAATTACTGAAAGTTTGGTAAAAATCTAAATTCAAATGAGGTTTGAAATCATTGAATAAATTCAAAACAGAAAAAGAAAACAGGAAAAGAAAAAGAAACAGGAAGAAAAAAATTGGAAACAAACCATTCCAGCCTAGCTAGCCCAGTTCGGCCCAACTAGCCCACTCCTCCTCTTCCCCGGAGAAAAACGTTTCACTCAGCAACGCACCCGCACTGCCACTGGCCACAGGACCCCACCGCACCCTCTCTATTTTGCTAACGAATTGACCCCACCCGCCAGTCGTCTTCTTCACCCGCGCGACCAGTTCCTTTCCCCCCCCCTCGTCGCCGTTTCTGGCTTAATTTCCGCAGGTTAATTCATCTTAATGCCGAGAGTAAACCTCCAGCGATCACGCCCTATTTAGTCGCCCCTCTTTCCTCTCCATTTCCCCTCATCCTCCCGCATCTCTACGCCCCAGGCTGCCTCAAATTTTGCTTGCACCGCCGCGGCCTCCGACGTACTCTGGCGACAAATACGGTGAGTACACACCGCCCCATCCCCTCTGGTTCACGCTCACTTGATCTCCATCACTTTGTGCATCCATTGACCCCAGCCACATGTCTTCTTGTGACCCATAGTGTCGGCAACAACATCGACTGAGCGCCGCCACGGTCTGCCTCAACTCCGACGAGCAGTAGCCGACAAACCAGCGTTCCCCTTTCCCTCTGGTGAGTTCTTTCACAACCTAGGCAAACTTGCGCACCCTGCTGACGCGTTTACTTCATCAATTGTGACCTAGACGCTCGCCTTCGACCACAGTCGTGCGTGCCTGTGCCAGTGAGCTACTCCGGTGAGGAATCCCAGTCGACCTCGAGCGCCCCTTTGACAACCGCAACAACGTTGAGCATCAGCACTCCACGGCGACCTCGGTGAGCCCTTCCCCTGTCTCTCTTGCTTCCTGAATTGCCGGCAACTCCACCATCTGAGCGCATCGCCGCCAGCCACCATCCGATTTAGAACCGATGCACACGATAGAATCATAACCCGAAGGGGTACATAGAACTCTGAGCCGCACGATCTGTTTTAAATCGAACGCTCCACGTAGCGCGATCCTCACGAACCGGTATGAGCCAATAAGATCTTTCCACGTGTCCAGTTATCTATTTTAAAACCAGAAACTTATCTATTAGATGTTTAAACTTGCAAAATTCATAACTTTAAATATACATGTCCAAATTTTGCAAACTTTATATCAATGGAATCAAAAAAAAAGAATTCGATCCAACCATGCCATTTATTTAATGAAGTGATTCTGGAAAATTAGTTGTGTTTGCAAAAACTTGTGTAGGCATTGTATAAAATTTATTCTAAAAATGTTTTTAGAGTAAAATATTTTGTAAATGGATTGTTTTGAACATACGGACCATAGAAACCAACTTTTGGACTTAAAAACATATTTTGTGAGGGTAAGGAATAAATCTTTGGATAAAAGCATTTCTAGCTAAATAAAAATGTTGAATATGTTTTAAAAATGCTTTTTGAGTTAAACCTTTGGAAAATTATTTGAATTAAACTCTCTGACCCTAAACACCAAGTTTTTGGAATTAAAAATATATTATGTGAACCCTATAAAATTATTACTTTGTTTAAATGCATTTCCAACAAAATAAAATAATGCTTTGATTTAAAAATGGTTTTTAGATGAAACCGTTTGCAAATGGTTTTAATATTAAACACTTGACCTTAAAACACTAACATGTTTTGTTTAAAAATATTTTACAAACACTAGAGATTATCACTTTGATTTAAATCATTTCTAGCAAAACAAAAAATGACTTAAAGTGGCCATTTTCAGTAACTTGACTTAAAATGGTTTTGCCACTTCTACAAATGACCAATAGATGTTTTAGAATATTTATAACTTATTATAAACCACTTTTCCAAATAAAACAATCTTTGGCATGCATGCATGCATTGCTTTGTTTTTATCATTCTATGTGATGAATTACTTGAATGGTAGATTGAATTTGTGCCTTGATTAAATTGTAGTGAAATTTGAAGCTATTGCAAGATCAAGGAGTGAACTTATATTCTCTACCAAAAAGGCAAGTGGTGGTTCATACTTTTGTCCCATTATTTTCACTATGCATTAGTGATATTTCTAAGTAGGACTTCCATGGAATTTTACTAAGTATGCTATGCCATGGGAAATCCTAGTAGATGAAACCTTAGTAGAATTTTCCTTAAGTTAAGATTCCTACTACTATCATGCTTAGCCTAGCTAATAGAAAACAAGGGTGGATTATATACATGCTATGAAATATTTCTAAGTCAAGGACTTGTGTTTTGTTTAATAAAACAACTATGTGAATGAATCACCTGGGTGGAAAGGGACTTGCATGGATGGATTTTTGTTGAGTGGTTACCAGGTCCCATTTTTCAATGGCCTACCCTGTGTATCTCACTTGTGGAATGCCACCCAGGAACAAAGAGATTTGAGATGTCAAATGTTGAGAAGCTTCAAGTGCAGCCACTTGGCATTATAGGCTCTGCCTGGATCATATAGGTTGCAATAACTTAGCCAAATGGACAGTTGGTGGTAGGGGATGATAGGTTTGGGAACGCGTACATTTTGGTCTAAGGGAAGGCTTCAGAAAGATCTTGTCTCGATGCATGTCGAGTCTTGTGGGGAAAGTGCACCACCTCTGCAGAGAGTAAAATCTAAGTACTTAGTCGTGTCCCCGGAAATGGACAATTTGAGCATCAAGACATGGAAGCTATCAAGAATCTCATCATCCCAATTTCTAAGTTAAAAACTTGTGGTTGAACAAGGGTGAAGGTTCACCAATGTCTATTGGTGGTTCCTTGGGAGTTTTACCAAACAAAAACTTAGTGTTTTCAAATGATAAGGAAAATCTATTTTGAGCAAAGCAAGCCTAAGCTACACTTAGCCATATGCATATAGATGATAGATACCACTATTCTACCATAGTATCACTTGCCAATACAATTCAAATGTATTGACCCTTGTGGTTGTAACTTATTATGTTGCAGGTTTGTTTGATGTTAGTGAAGTGTGTTGATTAGGATTACAAATCTACAACCAACATGATTGCCTGTGGCACTTTGAAGATGAAGGACTCCATGCTATAGTTATTTCTGCTGCATTGTAATGAGATAGCAAAATGATCTATGTAAGATGTAATGAAATATTTTATTCCTGGTTATAAAGTTGTATTATGACCTTTGTGTCTTGATGTTACATCTTAATAGTGGATGCTAGCTATTGATCCAGGGACTAGCATTGTAAACACAGGGATCTCTACCTTATTAAAGGTTGGGACCTCTACAGATGGTATCAGAGCACTTTGTTGCCTATAGGAATGTAACCCTAGGATTGGACAAAACCTCTTAGAAAAATAGGAGTTGTATTTGTTCCCAAACTTATTTACAAACAATCTTGTAAACTCTTTCCTCAACCTTTTTGGTTTTGATTCTACATCTCTTCCTTTTTCAAACTTGATGGACAAAACCTCAACATGAGCAAAGACTTCAACTTGAGAAAGGACTTCACCAACTCAAATGACTTCAACTTTAGTTTCACCAAGGACTTCAACTTGGACATCACTAAGGACTACAAGTGAGACAAGAACAATACTCAAGACTTGAAGATTAAGGAAACACAACCTATAAGGAAACATCATCACCTTTGAGGTTATGACCAAGATACAAGAATTTTTCCAAGGATACAATGATATTGTCCATGAAGAAAACAACTAGGGAGAATGGAATGATCTCAAGAAAACCATATAGTTGGAACACCATACTAATGATTAGTTTAAAACCCACCAACTTATGTGGTGTAGCAAAAATATTTTGTTGCCTAAAATGTGCATGAACCTTGTTGTTTGAGTGGAATGTTTGTTTGTGATTGCTTGAACATTGCTTGTGTAAATTGTGATGTGTGTGATTAGAATTCTTCCTATAGAAATCTTTGCCTATTCTATTCCCAATCCAACCCAAATAGATGACTACTCCAAGAAACTCCAACATCAATAATGGTGACAACAATAACCAAGAGATGCACATGAGAGAACAATTTCTAGCAACCCAAGCCTAGTTGAATCAAGCGACAACTCAGTTTTTAGCCAACAACAATGAGTTAGACCCAACCCTGCAAAAGTTTTTTGGAAATCCAATCCCAATTGTTGCAAGGGATGACCACTCAAATGGTCAACATGAAAGACAACCTTTCCAAAGGAGTTTGTGACAACAATGATGTCAAGGATGGTATTATAGAAGGAACTCCATCTTGCAATATTTGTGGAGACATGGATCACACTTCCAAAGAGCATGAAGATCAATGCCCTAATTGTGAATAGAAACATCCAACTAAACAATGCCCCGCATCTCAAGTGACTTGTTTCCTATGTGAAGGAAATAATCATTTCCCTATCCAATGCCCCATCTATCCTATAGTTCAACAAGTAAAACAAGGTGGAATGCATCAAAAGTTTGGTAACCCCCATGAGGAAACAACTCCTATCAAGAAGGATGAAGGCAAAGGAAAATCTTAGATTGCACCTCCATACATTAGGAATCACCTTGATGGACAAAAGAGGAAACATAGGTATTATCCAAGGAATCGTTCAAGGAACCGAGGAAGCTTTCCCACCTTTGAGGTGAGATATGAAGAACATGAACTAGAAGAACTCCTAGCTTTGGAGAAACCCAAGAAGAAGAAGAAGAATAAGGAAATTAGCCAAGTGTGGTGCAACAACTGCAAAGAGCTAGGCCATTATGTATCAACTTGTCTAGAGAAGATATGTGAAGAACTCAACCTTGTCACATGTTATAAGTGTGGTGACCAAGGACATTATGCAAGCAATTGTCCAGAAAAGAAGAAATACAAGACAAGCAAACCCATGAAGGATCTCAGCCTAGTCACATGTTTCAAGTGTGGAAACAAAGGACACTATGCAGATGTTTGCCCAGAGAAGTTTCATCAAGATCCCAAGTAAGCCAAGATGTAATCTAGTGGAAAACTTTTTAAGGGTGGTAGTACCCTAGTTGCCTTGAAGCCAATTTGTAACCTTTAGCCTCCCCAAATCTCGGGAAGAGATTTATTTTAAGGGTGGTAGCCTGTCACATCCCAAAATTTTCCAAATTTTGTAATGTGAAAAATAAATAATTGTTGAAATTTAGGGTGAAAAGAAACTTTTTGATTCCAAATGGAAACATCAAAACTCATCTTGAACAAACTTTGAACAAATTTTAATCCAACAAATTTCAATCAAGTGGAAAGCATTCATCAATCAATGTATCTTGAAATTAAACATGGGAAAATAAACCAAAACCCTAAAACCCTAATGAAAGAAATCATTTCCAAGATCACTCTAATACTATGGATTGGATCCATATAAAAAAAATTCAACAAACATTTATAAGTGATCAAAATGATAAACAAAAATATTATAAACCATAGAATGTGGTTTCATTTCTTTAGAAGCCATAAATAAAAGTTTATTAATTTAATAAGGTAAAAGGAAATAAATTCAAAAGGTAATAAAGCTCCTATCTAAAATCCATACCAAATTATGAGAAAATTAATCCTAAAAGGATTTAAAAGGATAAACAAATGTCAAATAAAAATATACAAATTGGAATCACAAATTTTGGACCTTTAAATAAAAAGATATGGATTTTGTAAGACAAAGAAAGAAAGAAAATATTTAAGGAATATTTAAAAGCCAAATTAAAATCTTGGCCAAGTCCATAAACAAATGAAAGTTTATTAAATAATAAAAGTAAATACAAAGATTATTTAAATAAAACAATATGGACTTTGAACCATATTCAATTTTATTGTAACAAAGACTATTTGCCTAAATAATAAATCCTAATAAAATTATTTAGGAGACAATTTAAACCTTGAGTTAAATCCATAAGCAAATGAAATAAATATATTCCAATTAAAATAAAGGGATAAAGAATATTCAAATAAAGTTATATGGCATTAACCAAATTCTATTCTATTTGAATAAAGACAAAATCCCTAATAGAAATAAATAATTAAATCATGGGAAAATAAAATGAAAATTGCCAAAGTGGAATAACAGTTAATTAAATAACTTAAATCAAAACAATGAATTATTTGAAATAAAATTTATATGAGATTAAAACCATATTTGATTTTATTTGAATAAAGACAACTGCCCAATTTAAATGATTAATAAATCATATTAAAAATATTTAAAATAATTCAAAGTGAATTATTTGACACCCTAATAAATAAATAAAACCTACTAAAAAGGATTTGGTAAAACTTGGAGATTAAATAGAAGTTGGAAAACATAATTAAAATCCTATTTAATAAATACAAAGTTCTATTGTGAATAAATAATTAAACCATGTGGGAATAAAAGAAATATTACAAAAATGATCTTTAAAATACATGTTTGAACAGAATAGAAAATTACTGAAAGTTTGGTAAAAATGTAAATCCAAATGAGGTTTGAAATCATTGAATAAATTAAAAATAGAAAAAGAAAAAAGGAAAAGAAAAAGAAACAGGAAGAAAAAAAAGGAAACAAACCATTCCAGCCCAGCTAGCCCAGTCCGGCCCAACTAGCCCACTCCTCCTCTTCCCCACAGAAAAATGTTTCACTAAGCAACTCACCCGCACTGCCACTGACAACAGGACCCCACCGCACCCTCTCTATTTCGCTGACAAAGTGCCCCCACCCGCCAGTCGTCTTCTTTACCCGCGCGACCAGTTTCTTCCCCCCCCCCTCATCGCCGTTTTTGGCTTAATTTCCGCAGGTTAATTCGTCTTAATGCCGAGAGTAAACCGCCAGCGATCACTCCCAATTTATTCGCCCCTCTTTCCTCTCCATTTCCCCTCAACCTCCCGCACCTCTATGCCCCTAGGCTGCCTCAAATTTTGCTTGCACTCCCTCGGCCTCCGACGCACTCCGGCGACAAATACGGTGAGTAAACACCGCCCAATCCCCTCTGGTTCATGCTCACTTGATCTCCATCACTTTGTGCATCCATTGACCCCAGCCACACGTCTTCTTGAGACCCATAGCATCGGCAACAACCTCGACTAAGCGCCGCCACGGTCTGCCTCAACTCCGGCGAGCAGTAGCCGACAAACCAGCGCGCCCCTTTCCCTCTGGTGAGTTCTTTCACAACCTAGGAAAACTTGCGCACCCTCCTGACGCGTTTACTTTAACAATTGCGACCCAGATGCTCGCCTTCGACCACGTCCGTGCGTGCCTGTGCCAGTTAGCTACTCCGACGAGGAATCCCAGTCGACCTCGAGGGGCCCTTCGACAACCACAACAATGTTGAGCATCAGCACTCCATGGCGACCTTGGTGAGCCCTTCCCCTAACTCTCTTGCTTCCTGAATCGCCGGCAACTCCACCGTCTGAGCGCGCCGCTGCCAGCCACCATCGCACGCCGCCCATCTTTGGCCAAGCTCCTGTGCTTCGTCCGATTTAGAACCGATGCACACGATAGAATCATAACCCGAAGGGGTACGTAACACTCTGAGCCGCACGATCTTTTTTAAATCTAACGCTCCACGTAGCGCGATCCTCACGAAGATCCAATAAGATCATTCCACGTGTCTAGTTATCTGTTTTAAAACCAAAAACTTATCTATTATATGTTTAAACTTGCAAAATTCATAACTTTAAATCTACACGTCCAAATTTTGCAAACTTTGTATCAATGGAATCAGCAAAAAGAATTCTATCCAACCATGCCATTTGTTTAATGAAGTGCTTCTGGAAATTATATATTTTTGCAGAAACGTTTGTAGGCATATTTTGTGTATAAAATTTATTTTAAAAATGGTTTTAGGGTAAAATCTTTTGTAAATGGATTTTTTTGAACCTACTGACCATAGAAACCAACTTTTGGACTTAAAAACATATTTTGTGAGGCTAAGGAAAAAATCTTTGAATAAAATAAATTCTAGCTAAATAAAAATGTTGAATATGTTTTAAAAATGCTTTTTGAGTAAAACCTTTGGAAAATGATTTGAATTAAACTTTCTGACCCTAAACACCAAGTTTTTGGAATTCAAAATATATTTGGTGAACCCTATAAAATTATTACTTTGTTTAAATGCATTTCCAACAAAATAAAATAATGCTTTGATTTAAAAATGGTTTTTAGATGAAACCTTTTGCAAATGGTTTTAATATTAAACACTTGACCTTAAAACACTAACATGTTGTGTTTAAAAATAGTTTACAAACATTAGAGATTGTCACTTTGATTTAAATCATTTCTAGCAAAACAAAAATGACTTAAAGTGGCCATTTTCACTAACTTAACTTAAAATGGTTTTGCCACTTTTACAAATGACCAATAGATGTTTTAGAATGTTTATAACCTATTAGAAACCACTTTCCAAATAAAACAATCTTTGGCATGCATGCATTCATTGCTTTGTTTTTATCATTCTATGTGATGAATTGCTTGAATGGTAGATTGAATTTGTGCCTTGATTGAATTGTAGTGAAATTTGAAGAGTGTGACTATTGCAAGATCAAGGAGTGAACTTATATTCTCTACTAAAAAGGCAAATGGTGCTTCATACTTTTGTCCCATTATTTTCACTATGCATTAGTGATATTTCAAAGTAGGACTTGCATGGAATTTTACTAAGTATGCTATGCCATGGGAAATCCTAGTAGATGAAACCTTAGTAGAATTTTCCCTAAGTTAAGATTCCTACTACTATCACGCTTACCCTAGCTAATATAAAACAAGGGTGGATTATATACATGCTATGAAATATTTCTAAGTCAAGGACTTGTGTTTTGTTTAATAAAACAACTATGTGAATGAATCACCTGGGTGGAAAGGGACTTGCATGGATGGATTTTTGTTGAGTGGTTACCAGGGCCCATGTTTCAATGGCCTACCCTGTGTATCTCACTTGTGGAATGCCACCCAGGAACAAAGATATTTGAGATGTCAAATGTTGAGAAGCTTCAAGTGCAGCCACTTGGCATTATGGGTTCTTCCTGGATCATATCGGTTGCAATAACTTAGCCAAATGGACAGTTTGTGGTAGGGGATGATAGGTGTGGAACGCGTCCATTTTGGTCTAAGGGAAGGCTTCTGAAAGATCTTGCCATGATGCATGTCGAGTCTTGTGGGGAAAGTGCACCACCTCTGCAGAGAGTAAAATCTAAGTACTTAGCCGTGTCCCCGGAAATGGAAAAATTGAGCATCAAGACATGGAAGCTATCAAGAATCTCCTCATCCCAATTTCTAAGTTAAAAACTTGTGGTTGAACAAGGGTGAAGGTTCACCAATGTCTATTTATGGTTCCTTGGGAGTTTTACCAAACAAAAACTTAGTGTTTTCAAATGATAAGGAAAATCTATTTTGAGCAAATCAAGCCTAAGCTCCACTTAGCCATATGCATATAGATGATAGATACCACTATTCTACCATTGTATCACTTGCCAATACAATTCAAATGTATTGACACTTGTGGCTGTAACTTATTATGTTGCAGGTTTGTTTGATGTTAGTGTAGTGTGTTGATTAGGATTACAAGTCTACAACCAACATGATTGCCTGTGGTACTTTGAAGATGAAGGACTCCATGCTATAGTTATTTCTGCTGCATTGTAATGAGATAGCCAAATGATCTATGTAAGATGTAATGAAATATTTTATTACTGGTTATAAAGTTGTATTATGAACTTTGTTTCTTGATATTATATCTTAACTGTGGATGCTAGATATTGATCCAGGGACTAGCATTGTAAACACAGGGATCTCTACCTTATTAAAGGTTGGGACCTCTACAACTTGGCATACAACTGATGCTCCCTAAGGGTTCCAAGGATGGTCCTTAGGTGTAGCTCATGTTCTTCTTCTGATTTGGAATAGATCAGAATGTCATCGATAAAAACAACGACAAACTTATCCAGGAAGTCCATAAAAATCTTATTCATGAGGTTCATGAAACAAGCGGGGGCATTGGTTAATCCAAAAGACATGACCGTGTACTCATACAGTCCATATCTGGTGGTAAAGGCAGTCTTTGGAATATCCTCTATGCGAATCTTGAGTTGATGATAACCAGTTCTAAGATCAATCTTAGAAAATAGTTTGGCACCGATCAACTGGTCATACAGATCTTCTATCTTCGGCAGTTGGTACTTGTTCTTAATGGTGACATCATTCAGCTTCTGATAATCCGTACACAAATGGTTACCTCCATCTTTCTTGTCCACGAACAAGACAGGTGATCTCCATGGCGACGCACTTGGTTGAATCAGTCATATCTCTAGCATAGCATCCAATTGCTTCTTCAGCTCCACTAATTCAGACGGGTTCATACTATAAGGTCTCTGAGCTATGGGTCCGGTTCCAGGGATTAGTTCAATGATAAACTCGATATCCCGATCTGGGGGCATACCGGGCAAAACATCTGGAAATACGTTGGGGTATTCACAGACTACTCTGACTTGGTATCGTTGGTTGGGCTAGACTCTTGTTGCACTTGAATTGACGGGGCAAGGTTTCAGATATATCCTCTACTGATACTCCAGTGGTACTGGTCATGGTTATGGCATTCTTGCCATAGTCGATTAATCCTTTATGTTTCGACATCCAATCCATTCCTAGTACTACTTCCAAACCTTTGGTTCCAAGTACTATTAGATTAGCATAAAAATCTATGCCATGGATTCTTATAGGTATGGCCTTGCAAATTTGTCTAGCTTTGGTGGTGGAACCAGGTATTTGAACTATCATAACATGCTTCAATTTTGTCTGTTGAATCTTACTAGTGCATGCAAATTCTTCTGTAACAAACGAGTGCGATGCTCTAAAATCAAACAACACTCTTGCAAGTACTGATTTAACAAAAGACATACCCTGCACGACATCTGGCCCTTCTTGGGATTCTTCAACATTCATGTGAAACAGACGGCCATTGCGGTTGAGGGAGTTCCCTAGGGCAAATCTTCTTCTAGGCTGAACACGACGCTGCTGCTAAGCTGGGGAATTCACATTGGGGGCTGTTGCAAGCTTCTTGGGGCACTCATTGGAATAGTGACCCTTGGTTACGCATTCATAACAAGGTACCTGAGACTTGTCCTTTCCTGCAACAGGCATAGGATTACTTCAAGTCCTTTTGGGCAGTATTGGTGTTGTTGGCAACATTGTTGTTGTTGAACTTGGGCGGTGCACAGTTGAAATTGATGGGGTTGCCGGGGTTGTTGTTGTGGTTTCCTCCGGGCCTTGGGTTTCCTCCTCCACGGTTGGGATAGTACGGACGGGTCAACGGGGGTATGGTGGGTTCCTGGTTGATGCATCATTTGACGCTTGTGATTCTCATTGGCTTGGTTGATCTTGCCTTCCATATGAATGGCAGAATCCACTAAGGCTTTAATGTCAGCAAACTGAATATTGAATAAGACCGGCTGCATCTTATCATGCAAACCATTCAAGAATCTCTCGTTCTTCTTGGATTTAGTGTCAATCTCATCTGGTGCATACCTAGCTAATGACAGAAATTTGTCATGGTACTCAACTATTGTCATCCTCCCTTGCTTCAATTATCTGAATTCATCTCTCATCCTCTTGATCAAACCTGGTGGCACATGGGTTCGGCAGAAATTGAGTTTGAATTCATACCAAGTCATCATTTGTCCTCCATTCATGGCGCGCACGCTATTCCACCAAAATCTTGCATCTCCTTCCAGATAGTGGGTGGCAAACAATACTTTTTCATTGGCCTCCACTCCTCCAACTTCTAAATTGTTCTCCATGGTCTGCAGCCAATCATCTACATCTAAGGGCTCTTCAGACTCACTAAAAATGGGTGGATTGGTATTCTGAAAGTTCTTGAGCTTGGATCCAGGGTTGTCCTGGTTTCCATGGCCTTGATTTTTGTTGGCCATCTTAGCTATGTGTCGAAGGTTGGCTAGGTTGTCTTGACGTTCGGCTCTTTCAACTTCGCTATCCAAAACCAACATTTGCAAGATTTAAAACATTGGGTCCGGGGATGAACTGCTTCCTCCGTGAGGCATCTGAAGATTGAGATAGATCATGAGAAAAGACGGAAATTTTCTAAGGTTCGGGGATTTGTTTTTGAAAAGTTTTTAAAGTTTGAGTTTGACTCAGGTTTTTCTACTAGCAACTTACTTTTCATTCATTCATAGCAAACAATACAAACACACACCATAACAAGGAAACATATGGTTTTAAGAACCATTATGTGAAACTACGATACAATGGGACCGGATACAACTTCACTAACGCTAGTGCTGAAGTGCTAATACTACTCCTCGGAATCGGTGGCTTCATCATCGTCATCATCAATGAAGGCGGAGTCATCATCATCGATGAAGAAGTCCATGGCTTGATCCTCCAGGAAGTCATCATCATCACTAAGGTAAGAGTATGGGTCTCCACGGATATCTTCCCCTGCATTCTCCCTCTCCTCAAGCTGCATGTCCCGCTCGTATATGGGCTCCTCCAAGTCTGTCACCTTTTGACGAAGTCGGAAAATAATGTGATCCTTCTTGTCAAGCTGACGGCGACATGACTGGCGATCCTTCATAAGCATGGCAATGGTCTGGTCCTTCTTGATTGTGATGGCATAGTTGTGGTTAGTGTAGGAGTGGGCATTGTCCAACTCCTTCTGCCTGTCATACATCATGAAGCTGAGATGGTCCACTTGATGCTTCAGCTCCGGGTGACGTGGTACCTCTAGTGGCTGTCCCATAACATCACACCTTGGGTAATACTCAAAGCGCATGCCCTTGATCTGATTGATGCTTTGCCCACATAGATGGGAAAGAGCTTCCTGCATGGCCCTGGCGAGTCCATCTAGCCAGTTGTTCTCTCTTAAGGTGAACCAGATTCCCTCTGAGGTGGGGGCTTCAATTTTCCCTCTGAGACATGCAACAATCAGCCATTGCAATTCTCCTCCTGGCTGATCGTTGATCTGGGCTCCGAAGAACTCAGGGTGCGGGCGCTCCAGAAGTTCTGAGAGTTGGTCCAAATCATGCTCAAAGATGAGATCTCCTCCATTGCCCAACTAATAGAACTTGCTATACTTCACGTCCATCTATAAGAATGTAGGATGAGTAAGTTAGTAGAATGATCAAGTGTGTCAAATTTTATGTAAGTTTGCAAGAATTTTTGAGGAACATGAATTTTCATGAAAGAATCTAAGTGATAAGAATGAGAATAGGTTTTCATAAATACTCACTTCTTTTGTTTTGAAACTATGTTTTTGATTCAAGCGTCCATTCTAAACTAGGGTCTCCTATGGTCAGGATGGCTCTGATACCAACTTGTCAACACCCAGATTTTTAATCCCAGATGCCTGTTATGCCATACATCGCAATCCTAGGATTACCATTTTTGCAAGACATAACACATTGGTACCATAGTTCATCATCCATTACAAACCATAATAAAGGTCCTACAAATAAAGGATCTCATGATCCAATCTTAATACAATCAACGCATCGGAATAATTAATAACGGTAGAATGGGAGAAGCTCCATCTTCATGGTCACAGGCAATGTTGACGATGGGAGATGATCCTAGTTATCGTAGACTTCATGTGGTCCATCCTCCTGGTAGTCCTCCTCATAGTCTGGCCACGGGAATAGCCAGGGACAAAGCCATGAGTACTCTTTAAGTACTCGTAAACTATCACTAACATGTAAAGGGGTTTCAAGTAGGATCCTAAGCTCTAGGTTGCTTTGCAAAAAGCCAGGTTTATCTCTAGCTGAGTTCAGAAGTAAAGAAAACTAGTTTAAGTTTTTATAACACCTAAGTGGAAACTTAGTTTTCATGTTCACAACCCTGTTGTGGTCAAGTCAAAGTCATGATTCATTTCACAAGTCATTTTGAAAACATCTGACGACGGAACAGTATGGCCACTCCAACTTTCCATAACCGCGGACGCGGCTATTCGAATAGTTTGACACTCTGTAGTGGTGGTACACTTTCACCACAATATTCGATACATCCGTCAGGAATAATCCTTAATCACCATACTCAGTATGCGGATAATCAATCCTAACATTTCAATTACACACCCTAGTATAGGCACCTCTCCTATGTGTTTGGCCTCCCAACCATGACCATCTGTCATCCTGGGAACTGCACAGGTGGTCAATCATCACGAGGTAGCCTCAGCTCAAACATCGGCCACAAGGGAACCCATACTAAGGTATATAAACTTCTAGTCAAGCCCTACCCAAATTCGGGTATTGTGGTTGTATGGTAAAATTGGAATGGTATCGCATCCGAACACAACCATCAGTTTTATAAAGGGCTAAGGCTCATGCCTCAACATTTTCATCATCCAAAATCATCTGGTGTTCAATAACACATGTCAAAACATTTCAGTAGAATGACTCATCATACTAAGGTTTTCATAACCATTTTCACCAAGTATCCCCATCTAAAGTGATCAAGTTTTATGCTTAGCACTAGCCACTGAAGTTGGGGGTAAACACTAATGAGGGGTGATAATAAAGTGTAACTTATCTAAGTAAAATCTCATGCCTCAGTATGACAACTAGTTCTATCTATCTTAGGCCAAGTTTTATGCTCTTTATTCTACCGCTAAAATCTTTCCAAAACTTCACAAGTCACTAAGTAAACATAAATAAAAAGCTTTGATAAAGAAATAAAATAATCAAGCTTGCAAGTAAAACTGGGATTTGGTGTAATCAAAAGTGGTATAATCACATATGCCTAAGGCATCTAGTTTGCATAGTTATCATGCAAGTGCTAGCTTGCAAAGTTCTAGCTTGCTTAGATAGCTTGCTAGGATGGCTTGCATAGGTAAGATGCAAGTGGTAGCTTGCATTAGATAGCTTGCCTTGTGCAGTGCAGTGGTTGAAGTTCTCCTCTGCTTCTTCTTCGTAGTAGTCTCCTTCCTCTTCGTATCCTTGGTCAGTACTAGCGTCTATAAATAAATACGAAGTACACACTCACCAAACAATACTTAACTACTTCTATTTAGCAAACAAAGTCTCACACTAGATGCTCTAGCATCATCACAATCATCACAAAAATTAAGGCAAAAGTCTTGTTTATTTTAGTTTAGAAAAGTAATTTCTACTCATTGAAAAACTACTTAATATTTAATATTCTCCAACTAAAATATGGGATCATGTGGACACATGTCATCACCACATATATTAATACTTGGGAATGTGATTTAAAGTGGTGTCACAATTTAATAAGGATGAACCTTTTTATTTTAATTAATTAAAGTGACTCGAAATGCCTATGGGGCATTCTTTTATTACTTGTCAATTATTACTGCAAGTAAACCTAGATATTTTTATATATTCCGAAAGGTCTTGTCAAAATTGATTTTTTTGAGAGTTGGAATCAACTCAAAATCATTTATGGTTGAATTTTGAAAAATGTTTGAATGCAAAAAAGTCTCTGCCTTGTTATTTTTACTATAGGTGCTCTATAATTCAAAATGGTTTGAATCCAACGGGCTTGATTAAGAATTTCTATACCTTTCTAACAAAATTGGTTTCATGCTATTTGGTTCAATAAAACTCTCTGAAATTGATTTTTGAATTAATAGACATAACTAGGTTTGAAACTAATAGACAATTCTAAATTCAAACTACTGGTTCGCGCGGGAATTTTAACTTGGTCGGCCCACTACGCATAGCGTGCGGGCTGGTAAAGTGGTGTCCCCACTCGTCAGTGAGACGGGGGTTGGCGAAGGGCTACGGGGTGATTACGACCATAGGATTAGACTAAGGATCAACGGCTCACGGCCGTCGTCCACGTATGAACAGAACAGAGCGAGGGCTAACCCTAGCATGGACAGTGTGGGTCTGGGTGGCTCACCGGGGCTCAGGCGATGGTCGGCGATGGGGGCGAATGACGAAGTCGACGACGGCGGTTCTCCTGGTACTGGCTGCTTCTCCTGGGGTGGCTCCTATCGACGGCGCCCTTATCCTCCAGCAGCGGCAGGCTCTGGTGAAATTACAGCGAGGGAGAGCTCGCCTTGCTCCGGGAAGAGGTGGGAAGGATCAGTGAGGGGTGGGGAGTGAACTGGTGTGAAGAAAACGAGCGGGGGAGGCCTCCTTTTATAGGAGAGCGAGAGAGGCCGAGCGACATGGGTAGTGCTCGTCGGTGTCGGTGTTACAATGAGCTACAGTCATGGCTGAGGCTAGGGGACGGTGCACGGTCTCCTAGTGGTGCTCAACGGCTTGATGGCGCGGCAAGGGGCGGTGCGGTTTGTTCAGAACATGTTGGTGCTCTGAGCGGCACCGACGACATTTTTTACGATGCACAGGCGCTCCTGATCGCGTGGCGGCGAATGGGAATGTCTGGTGGTCTCCTGAGACGGTGGTGATCGCTGGCACGGGTGGCGAAGGCGAGGCGCGGTCTGTGCGAGCGTGTCGGGCACGACGTGCTGGCGCGCTCTGGACATGGCAGAGACAAACTGGGCATGTGTGTTCTTGATGGTCCACTGCTTTTCAAGGCTCGAGGGCTGGACAGGGGGTGGCAGTGGATGGTGGCGTGCTTCCTAGACATGGTGGCTGGGTGCGGCGATGGCTCGTTCTAGCTTGCCATGGTCAGCTGGCAAGGGTTTGCTTGGGCATGCACAGAATGGTGCAATGGTAGGGGTATAGGCTGGTTTAATGCACTGGTTGTCACTAGGGGGGACAAGGGTGATCAATGGGGAACAAGGTTTGGAAAGATTACTGCTCAAAACAGTGAAGTTTGGCAGAATTTGGTTTCTGTCTCCATGTGTTTGATGAAATGGCCGCAAGAAATTAATATTAGAATTTTTGGATGAAACTTGGTGAGTGAAATGGTCACATACTAGGGAGTATCTGGTTGATTGGATTTGTCAAGGTGAACTGGTTTGGTGGGGTTTTGAGAAATGGTGATCTTACCATATGAACTAGATTCAATTTTGAATTGTCCTTGGCATAGATTTGTAAATTGTTTCTATGGGTTTTCAGTGGGCTTGGGTTCACTTTTACTTGGTCTAGCAAGGGGTGAAAAGATTTGGATTTATTTCTGTTAGAAATCTTGGATTAGAAAAACTCAAAGTGGTCTAGTGAGCAAGATTGGTAAAAATGACCATTTGCTTATTTTGTTGCTTTTTGAATTTCTATTGATTTCATTCTGCTTGGAAATGATTTATATGATGTTATTTTCATCTTTAAACCAATCCTTGACATTCACAACAATCAAACAAGTCCATACAAGCATTCATGCATTCACCACATACACACATGCAATCATATGGATTTAATTAACAAAAGTTTTTGTTAACCCTAATTTTGGGTGATTGCAATTTTATAACCTGGATTAATATTTTTGGGATGTTACACCTTCCCCGCCTAAAATTTACTAGTTAATTATCACTATATGTGTACCTCGTGTCAGGAACTCATCGCATCTTTGCTGTGACATCGCACTGCCTTCAAATCCTCCTCTTCGCTGCTCTCGCGCTGCCTCCTCTATGATATCGGTCCCTTCTCCCTCCTTTTTTTCAACTGGGGGAAACTCCAACTAGCAATATTTTTTACCATGATAAGATTTTTCCACCACTTACTTTTAGGATAGAATTTTAAACTGGCGGTAGGAGTACCTTTTACACCAAGGACGTAAAAAGGAGAAAAAATACATCTAGGTCCATACATCTAGCAAAAAGGAACCTAAAATTACATCGAGGCATGCAAATTATTGGATATGGGATAATCAATATAATGTATAGGATGTAGATATGGCCATGACCTTGGTCGTTCGGCTTCAAATCCAAGAATGTGCATACTCATTGACAATTAAGCTTAAATTCGTTTAGAAGTTTAAACCGGTGGTAGGAGTACCTTTTACACCAAGGACCTAAAAAGGACAAAAATTACATCGAGGTCCATACATCTAGCACAAAGGACCCTAAAATTACATCGAGGCATGAAAATTCTTGGATTTGTGATAATCAATATAATGTATATGATGTAGATATGGCCATGACCTTGGTCGTTCGGCTTCAAATCAGAATGTGCATACGCATTGACAAATAATCTTAAATTCATTTAGATTTTTAAACCGGCAGTAGGAGTACCTTTTACACCAAGGACCTAAAAAGGACAAAAATTACATTAAGGTCCATACATCTAGCACAAAGGACCCTAGAGTTACATCGAGGCATGCAAATTCTTCGATATGGGATCATCTATATAATGTATATGATGTAGATATGGCCATGACCTTGGTCGTTCGGTTTCAAATCCAAGAATGTGCATACTCATTAACAAATAAGCTTAAATTCGTTTAGAAGTTTAAACCAGTGGTAGGAGTACCTTTTACACCAAGGACCTAAAAAGGAGAAAAATTACATCGAGGTCCATACATCTAGCACAAAGGATCCTAAAATTACATCGAGGCATGCAAATTCTTGGTTATGGGATCATCAATATAAATTATATGATGTAGATATGGCCATGACCTTGGTCGTTCGGCTTCAAATCCGAGAACATGCATACTCATTAACAACTAAGCTTAATTCTGTTTAGATTTTACCACTTAATTTTAGGTTAAAAGTTTACCCGTGCGGTGGGAGTACATTTTACACCAAGGACCTAAAAAGGGAAAATTACATCGAGGTTCCATACATTTAGCACAAAGGGCCCTAAAATAATTAATGAAGGAAAACAGTCCGATTCGGATCCTTCTCGAGAGAGTAGCTGATCGAGGCATACTCTTCTAAATACTACTTCCTCTTTGATTGTTTTCAAAATATGGCCATATTTGTCGGCATGCAAATTCTTTGATATTGGGATCATCAATATAAAGTATGATGTAGTTATGGCCATGACCTTGGGTTCGGATTGAAATCCAAGAATGTTCATACTAATTGACAACTAAGCGTAAATTCGTTTAGATCTTACAACTTTTAGATTGCAATTTTACATGTGCGGTGGGAGTGCATTTTACATCAAGGATCTAAAAAAGTTAAAATTACATCGATGTCCATACATTTAGCACAAAGGGACCTAAAATAATTAAGCAAGGAAAACAATCGGGTTTCAAATCCTTCTTCTTGAGAGACCAGCCGATCGAGGCATACTCTTCATGATACTTCCTCTTCAATTGTTTTCAAACTATTGCTAGATTTCTCGGCCTACAATTTTTTGGATATGGGATCATCATTGTAAAGTATGATGTAGGTATGGCCATGACCTTGGCCGTTCTCCTTGAAATCGAAGAATATTCAAACTCATTGACAACTAAGATTAAATTTGTTTAGATTTTACGACTTAGTTTTAGGTTAAAATTATACACGTGCAGCGGGGGTACATTTTACATCAAGGACTTGAAAAAGGAAAATTACATTGAGGCCCATACATTTTTAACAAAGGACCCTAAAACAACTAAGAACGGAAAACAATCGGGTTCAGCTACTTCTCAAGAGAGCAACTAATCGAGGCATACTAGCTCTTCGTGCTACTTCCTCTTCCATTGTTTTAAAAATATGGCTAGACTTGTCGGCATGCAAATTCTTGGTTATGGCATAATCAACATAAAGTAATATGTAGATATGTCCTTGACCTTGGTCGTTCAGCTTGAAATCCAAGAATATCCATAATCGTTGACAAGTAAGCTTAAATTAATTTAGATCTTACCACTTAATTTTGGATGAAATTTTACACGTGCGGTGGGAGTATATTTTTCTTCAAAGTGTTGGGCCACGTGGAGATAAAACAAAAAAAATTCCCTCTAACGTGGTGATCCCAAGATCCAGCTGAGGTAGAAGGCCACGAGGTTTACCACTAGACGTGCAGTTGCGGATTACTGATGAAGGACGTCAGTTAATGCAGTGCAGTCCTTTGCGATCCAATCGTCCTGGTGCTGATCGTACAACACCTCTGCTGGTATCCACACGTGCAAGTAGGAGCGCCGGCGGCGAACTGCTAGGTTCGTAACGGCGGCAGGACTGCTGTGGAGCTAGGGTTTCCAACACATGGAATGACCTAACCGAACAACGATTAACCCTTCAGGGTTGGTGTGCTCCACTATATATAGGGAGTGAACGTGGGCTCTACTCGCGCGGCTCATTCACTAAAGCCCATATAATGCTAATCCATGTGAGTCCAACTCACTGACTCGGTCCAAATCAGGCTCGGGTCCAACCCAACCAGATTTCCAGTTCAGATCCAATCCAAACTTGCTCCCGCTCTTAAGTGTGTGACCCCGCAGGCTCATGTCTACTTGGACACGATTAGAGTCCGAATCTAAATCGATCATTCGGCAGCGGCTCCTAGCAGAACATGCCGACTCCCAAGTACCAAAGAGTCATGACGACTTGCCTTTCCAATGTGACTTGCGTCCGAGTCCCTTTTGCCTCATGATATACCTTGTCAGACTATAGGAGAATAATTGTAATCCCTTAAATAGTCTGACTCTCTTGTCGATCCAAGATATGTGATTCACCCGACTAACTCTTAGTCGATCGCCTCGGTTAACACTTAACCGAGTCGTGCATGGTCATGCTTTCCGAATCATATCTTCCGAGAGGGCCCAAAGAATATCTCTTCGAGTGGAGGGGCAAAATTCCATCTTGGTTATTCACATCATGCAGCTTGATTCTCAGTCGACCCGAACTCTGCCTTTATAAATGCCCAGTTACGGATCAGCGTTTGACAGAACCTAAGTCGGTGATCCTCAACTCGGACTATGCAATAACCTCAGGTCTAAGGATTACATTGATTGAGATATAGAAATGACAACTTGTTCGTTGTACCTCAATATGGGTCAATCCGACTCGCTAAACTCTTTAGCCGAGTCTGTGTAAGTTGGAATAGCATCTCCATGCCCATGACAAGTGGAACCGATTCATCAAGCCAACTTTCACATTGGTCTAAGTTGTGTGTCCAGCACAACCTCAATGACTAAGGATATTTAGTACAAACAACATGAATGCATAGTTCCACAACCGAATCACATATTCAATGATACACATCAGGTGTTTACACAAGGACTACTTAATATCTTTAAGAATACAATGGGAAATATCATCATACATGATTGCCTCTAGGGCATATTCCCAATAGTCTCCCACTTGCACTAGAGTCAATCACATGTCTAAGCATCTAATGCCCATGGCTCTCAAGTGCGCCTCATGCTTTGGCTGGGGTAACGGCTTTGTCAACGGATCCGCAATATTTGCATCCATGTGTACCTTGCATAACTTGGTATCACCCTGATCCACGAACTGGCGAATCAGGTGGTACCGCATGAGTATGTTCTTGTTCTTCTGGTGTTGTCTAGGTTCCTTGGCTTGTGCAATAGCACCATTGTTGTCACAATACTCATCTAATGGATTGGACGAGCCCTGAACCACACCAAGATCCATGAGGAAATTCCTCATCCAAACAGCTTCCTTTGCTGCCTCCGAGGCGGCAATATACTCAGCCTCTGTTGTAGATGCAGACACAGTCTCTTACTTGGAACTCTTCCAGCTCACAGCACCTCCATTTATAATAAAGACGTATCCGGATTGCGAACAAGAATCATCAGAGTCGGTAAGATAACTCGCATCCGTGTAACCCATAACATTGAGTTCATCTTCACCACCATAAACCAAGAAAATATCCTTAGTCCTTCTCAAGTACTTTAGGATATTTTTAGCCTCTGTCCAGTGGATTTCTCCAGGATTAGCCTGGTATCTGCTCACAACACTTAGAGCATATGAAACATCCGGCCTAGTACAAATCATGGCATACATGATGAATCCGACTATAGAAGCATACAGAATCGCACTCATCCGACTTCGCTCATCAGTTGTCGAAGGACAGTGAGTCTTGCTAAGTTTTACACCATGGGACATCGGTAAGAACCCCTTCTTAGACTATTCCATGTTGAACTTCTTCAACACTTTGTCCAAATAAGTACTCTGACTCAATCCAATGAGCCTCCTTGATCTATCTCTATAGATCTGGATTCCGAGGATGTATGTTGCCTCACCCAAGTCTTTCATTGAGAAACTCCTTTCCAATGATTCATTGGTTTCTTGCAACATCTGGACATCATTTCCAATCAGTAATATGTCATCCACATATAAGATTAGAAAGTTTACTTTGTTCCCACTAAACTTCTTGTACAAACAAGAATCATGATCACTCTTGATGAAGCCAAATGATTTGATTACCTCATCAAAGAGAATATTCCAACTCCGAGATGCTTCAACCCATAAATGGATTTCTGAAGTTTACATACTTTTTCAGCATTAGCCGGATCGACAAAACCCTCAGGTTGTATCATATACACATCCTCGGTTAAATTTCCGTTAAGGAAAGCCGTTTTGACATCCATCTGCCATATCTCATAGTCTAAATAGGCCGCTATAGCTAACATCATCCGAACTGATTTAAGCATCGCTACGGGCGAGAAAGTCTCGTCGTAATCAACTCCTTGAACTTTTCGGAACCCCTTCGTGACAAGGCGTGCTTTATAGACGGAAACATTTCCATCCATATGAGTTTTCTTCTTAAAGACCCATTTGCACTCGACGGGTCTTGCACCGTCTGGCAGATCAACCAAGTTCCAAACTTGATTTTCATCCATGGACTTTAACTCGGATCTCATGGCTCCAAGCCATGAATTGGAATCAGATCTTACCATCGCTTCCGAATAATTTGCCGGCTCATCACTGTCTAACAGTAATCCATCACGAACACTTTGTAATCTTGCCGATCTTCGTAGTACAGGTGCTGCTGCCGGCTCAGCTACCACGACCGTCTCAACCTCCAAGGTTTTTGCCGACTCGCTATTAGCTGGTTCCTCTCGAATTTCTTCGAGTTGCACCGTTCTCACACTTACTCCCCGACTAAAAAACTCTTTCTCAAGGAAGACACCGTTCCGAGCGACACACTTTTCCCTCTTCTCAGTTGTAGAAGTAGTAACCCAAGGTTTCCCTCAGATACCCCACGAAAATACACTTATCCGACTTGGCTGTAAGCTTGTCCTACTGAAGTCGCTTGACAAATGCGTCACAACCCCAAATCTTAAGAAAAGACAAACTCGGCCTTTTGCCTATCCACATCTCATGCGGTGTCTTCTCTACCGATTTTGATGGTACTCTGTTTAGTGTGAACGCCGCTGTTTCTAGACAATAACCCCAAAATGATAAAGGTAGATCTGTTTGGAATCATCATTGATCATACCATGTCCAACAAGGTTCGATTCCGCCTTTCCGAAACACCATTCCTTTGTGGCGTTCCTGGCGGAGTAATTTCAGGAACTATTCCACAACTTTTCAGATGGTCATCAAACTCATGGCTCATGTACTCGCCTCCTCGGTCCAACCGAAGAAACTTTATTTTATTGCCGAGTTGATTTTGTGCTTCATTCTGGAATTCTTTGAACTTTTCAAAGGCTTCCGACTTATTTTTCATCAAGTAGATATATCCATACCTACTCAAATCATCGGTGAAGGTATTGAAGTACTGATAACCACCCCTGGCTGTCGTGCTCATTGGTCCACATACATCACTATGTACTAGTCCCAACAAGTCGGACGCCCTTCCGCAACTCTTTGCAAAAGGTGTCTTGGTCATTTTGCCGAGTAGGCAAGATTCGCATGTCTCGAACGACTCCAGGTCTAATGAAGTTAGTAGTCCATCATCATGGAGCTTCTTCATGCGTTTCCAACTTATAAGACCAAGCCGACAGTGCCAAAAGTAAGTCATATTCAGATCATTTGGTTTCAACCTTTTAACATTTATGTTATAAACCGACTCACCATCAAGATTCAAAATAAATAACCCGTCCTAGACGGGTGCAAAGCCATGAAACATATCATTCAAATACAAAGAACAACCATTATCCTTGATATTCGACTCATAGCCTTGCCTCATCAAACATGAAGCAGAAATAATGTTTCGACTGAGCACTGGAACGTAATAACAATTGATCAGTTCCATAATGAATCCGGAAGGTAAATGAAGTTGCATCGTGCCGACATCCAACGCAGCAACTCTTTCCTTGTTGCCGACTCGAATATCAACCTCGCCTCTTGCTACGCTCCTAGTTCTTACCAGTCCCTACAACGAGTTGCAGATGTGAATAACTGATCCGGTATCATATACCCAAGAACTATTTGGTGCATCAGCAAGATATATGTCTATAACATTGCAAACAAGTGTACCTGAGTTCGAAGTCATACCTCCACTCTTGGCTTTGTCGGCCAAATACTTGCTGCAGTTCCTCTTCTAGTGGCCATCCGCCTTGCAATAGAAGCAACTGGATCCGACTGAAGGAGATGGCTTAGTCCCTGAGGAAGTTCTTGGGACCGGGTCCTGAGCCTGCTTTCCTCCTGACTTAGCCTTCTTCTTAGTCCAAGAACTCTTATTGAACTTAGCCTTATTCTGCACCATCAACACTTGACTGGCGCCCTTCTTGAGATCCACCTCTTCCTGCTTGAGCATCCCATGTAATTCAGTGAGCTTCTTATCCATACCATGCATGTGGTAGTTCGAAATGAGCTGCCCATATGCACTAGGAAGAGAGATCATAATTATATCCATAGCGAACTCTTCGCTAATGGGGTAGCCAAGCCTCTCCAGAGACTGCATGTAACCAACCATTTTGATCACATGCGGACTCAGTGGATCACCATCCTTAAGCTTGCAACTCAGCAAAGCCTGAGAGACTTGATATCTCTCAGTCTTCGCTTGAGCCTGGAACATACTTTTGAGGATTTCGATCATATCGTAGGCCTCAACATGCTCGAACTGCTTTTCCAATTCCAGTTCCATGTGAGGAAGCATAAGACAGCTAATATCTATGGACTCATCCTTAGCCCGATGGTAGGCATTGGTGGCAGCGACAGTCGCATTCTCATTCAGCTCATCTGGAAGTGGGTTGTCTAGGACATGGTCCTTCTTTTGTTGTTTGAGAACAATTCTCGGATTTCGATACCAGTTGGTAAAATTAGTGTCATTCAGTTTATCTTTCTCAAGGACAGTTCTCAACGCAAACCCGGATATCTGAGAGTGACTGCTACTTGGTGCCATGATCTACAACAGAAAATATGCAAAACACTTAAGACATGTATTCATAAAAGAGCAAGCATATTAAATATTTTAATATTTTATGCTCCCACTAGAACCAACACCCCTCCGATGGTTACTAAGTGATTCAGGATCCTAAATAAGCAAGTCGGCTAGTGAGCTTTAGCATCACCGCTAGCCGCCAAGTGATCTAGGTAGACAACTCCTTGTCAATCAAATCTCATACGACTCCAGTTGGACGGATGGCATCACATGCCCCGGCTCCCGTCCGACCTTTCCCCGAGCCCCACAACCGTTGTGATAGACCCGTCTAGCTTACCGAGTGTTTCTGCAGTAAGAGTCCGACTCGAACCCACCTAGTAGGAAAGAATTGGCAGCAGCTCAATTTTATGAGCCCACTACCAAAAATGTTCGACTTGTGATGGTGCAAACACTGGCAGGAAAACCGACTTGACCTTCTTTGAGGGATTAAATTTTACCGACTATCTAATAGAGGTAAAACAGAGACATAACAATAACACAAAATAAAACAATTATAATGTGAAATGTTATGGCTCTCATCATGGCGATCTCCATCTCCACAAAGCCTGTAATCCATCTCGTGCCAACTCTTGTCACTTGCCGTCTTACCCCATGTCGCCTACATGTACATCGCCTTGCATGCCATCCGGATTCTCCAAACAGCTACACTAGCTAAGTAAAATACATTACATAGAGAATCCGACACGCAGGTCGTTTATACAATAAAATGACAGCACCTAGGCTCCATCCGGCTGACAAAAACCGTGATTCGCAAATCACGTATGGATTACACACATACATCACATGCACATGAACCATACCATTCACAACTTCCTGCAAAAACAAGTTATGAAACTCGCAACGACATCTAAGGCGCTACGACAGGGCGAAGCCGGCGGTCCTGCTAGCCGGATAGCGGGCGGGGATCGAAGGGGCAGCGCCCCTCGCGGGATGGATTCTGACCATTGTTCTGACTCGATCAAACTCTTTGATCTTAGATTGTCACATCCCAAATTTTAGATTTGGTCTTGCATATCATTCATAGCATTGCATCATATCTTTCCATGCAAAACCGTCGAGTAGAAAGGTTCGGCGAAACGCTATATTCAAAACCCTATTTTGTTTCGCTACGAGTTTCCTGCGGGAGGCTTTAGAAGGACTTGCGACAACCACCCCTGTAGGTTCGAGTTTTCGCGCAAACCTTGACTGAAGGTTGTTCTCCTCGACGATACGAACCCGTAGGCGCGAGAATCTCTCAAATCGGAGTTCGTATGCAAAAGACTCGGACGTTTTAGTAATCCGCCGGAAAACGGTCCGAAAATCTGGACCGATTTCCGAGTTCGAGTCCAGTTCCGCGCCATTTCAGTTCAGGATTCCGCGCGAGGGACTATTTAAAGAGGACCCCACCGGGACCTCGTTTTCCGTGCCCCACACGACCCCAGCCCCTCGACCCCGCCGCCATCTCCCTGTCGCGCGCCCCGCCCGAGGAGATCTCGCCTCCGCCGCCGCCGGGCCCTGCCATCGCCGCCGCCAGTCGCCTCCGTCTCCGCCGCCACATCGCCGTCGCCGCCTCCCGCGCGGGCCACCGCCGCAGCCGCCCCGCGCCACCCGGCCGCCACCGCCGCACCCCGCGACGCCGCCGCCTCGGCCTGCGCGTCGCCCGTCCCCACCTCGCCTGCGCCGCGCCATGCTCCGCCGCCGACGCTGCACAGCAGCGCTGCCTCGCCGCCTGCGTGCCGCCGCCGCGCCGCCTTGCTGCACGCTGCGCGCCTCGCTGCGCCGCACGCACGTGCACGTGCGCGTCATCGCATGCGCATATGCATGCACGCATACACGCACGTACGCGCCGTCTCCTCGCGCGCGCGATTGTTTTCTCGGACCCGTCCATTGACCGTGTACGTCCGTGCAGGAAAAACCTCGCCGCCGGAAGTGATCGTCGCCGCCGTTCGGAGCTCGCCGGAGTCCGTTTCGCCATCCGTTTCCGGTAAGACAGCAGCCACCGTCAGATCTCAGATCAGCGGCTTAGATCGTTAGTTGACCGGTCAGACTCAGGCGTTGACTAGTCAGACGCCCAGTCAGCAGACGCTTTGACCAGTCAACAGACACAATTGACTGGTCAATTTCGTTAATCCCTTTAGTTGGCAGATTTCGGTAGAATCTTGTAAATTGCGTTGCAAATAAAATATGTTCGGGTTCAGTGAGTCGTGTAGAATCTCGCTGTACCTTTGGTTCAGACTTTTACTGTCAGGTTTAGTACAGTTTAATCGAACTAGTTAGTGGCCTTTTCGGAGTAATAAATTCGTAGAAAAAGATCCGTAGCTCCAAATCGCGTGTGATATGTCCCTGAACTCGTATGAACGAGGGGAATCTCATCGTGAATTAAAAAGGTAGGCTTACAGTAAAAACTTCTGTAGTATTTGTCTAATGGCTTTCTGTAGTGTTTTAATTACTCGGGGAGTTTTATAATTCCTTTTTGAGTAATTCCAATTGGTACTGTTTCTAATCAGCGATGCCTATGCGGTAGAATTTTCCCAAGATTTTACAAACAGTATACTACCGGTAGCGAATTATTTAAGTTCTAGCTCTAGTTGTGAGCACTACTTTTGGTTAATAGTTTCCCTAGCGCCAAATCTATTTTTCCATGCATGTATTCGGTAGTATTATGGATTAGAATTATGTGGTGCAGCTGTAGCACCAATTTACTTGCCGTTCTTGCATTCATGCATCATCTTTGTTGCATATGCTTGTGGATTGTTTGTTTATGATTGCAATTGTGTCGTGTAGATTGTGTTGAGTGCAACGCTTGCTCGTGTGAGGATTGTGCTCCAGACCGCTACAACCAAGGCAAGTAGATGCTACTTTGTTCATGAATATCGTCCTACTATTTTCTCTGCATTGTCGTGTATTTTGTAGATGCATGTGTAGGATGATACTATCGCTATGCTATGTCCTATTATGTGGTAGGACCCTCTTCGTAGATGAACCACCGTTGGTAGATGTGCTTAGCCATGCTTTGTTGAACGAGGGCTGGGTTACATCAATGATACTTGTTTTCTCAAAGTATTGGTTTGTGAAAACTAAAAACAACTTAATCAATGAACCCCCTGGGTGTGATGGTATTGATAATTTTTGGTGGTTTCATTGCGGAAAGGCACCCAGGCATCAAGAGAGAATGATTGGCTTCTTTATTGTGTAGCTTACGTGTACAACCATGTGCCAATAATGAAATGGGCGGTTGGTTGGACTTAGTAGGTTGTGGTAACTCGAACCCGCGTATCCAGAGATGTATAATTTTGGTAGGTTGGACCGGTGCGCGTAGGGATTGAGGAGCTACTTCGCGAACAGTCTCTTCTTGGCCTTCTCCCTATCATCACCCAAAATGAGAGTGATGGTACGAGCTGGGCTGGCAAAGTCATATGGGTAAAGTGTACTAACCTCTGCAGAGTGTATAAACTAATCGATTAGCCGTGTCCCCGGTTGTGGACATCTGAGTTGCTAGATATTGATTCCATGACATGTTTCTCGCTCATTATAATTTCATAATTGTTTTAACATTGTTGGGTTAACTTAATTGGGATCTTTTCAAATAAAATCAAAAACTGTTTATGAAAGTAGGACAAATGTATTTGCAAATGCAAGCCAGACACAGCTCCACTTGCCAAATATACATGTAGATGTTAGTACTATTGTCTCCATTACTAGCTCTACTTGCCATACATTCCATGTATTGACCCTTCGGGGCTGCTACGTTTCATGTTGCAGGTTATTCCGTTTCTGATTGATCGTTATAGGCCACGGTACTCCACTCGGCACTTGTTCACTTGTGGGCAATTTGAAGATTGGAGGATTTACATGGTTATGTTGCTACCTGAATAATTTGAGCTAGCTTTATGCTAAGCTTTTATTGTAATAATGGTACTCTGGATCTTTGTAGTACATGATACACGGATATTTTGCTATGTTATCTATCTTACTCTATTGTGGGCCAATGAACCGATCCAGGGATTGGCATATCACATAGAGGCCACGGTCTTTTCAGAACCGAGGTGTCACAGGATGGTATCAGAGCCAGGTTGTCGACTGTAGGATCGTGACCTAGGATTGGATTAGGAAGCCATAGATTTATTAAGCCTATATTAACTCTGTCTTTCCTCTTATGCCTTTCACCCTCGTAAATTCTTACCATGTGCTATTCTCACACTTTCCTCTTTTACTTAATAGATGGAAGACGTCAGGACTGAGTATGTCACCATGGAGTCACCAAGGCCCTTTGCAAGGCAGTTAGCTCAACTCTCTCAGTCATTGGGATTGCCACTGCCCATGTTCAAGGGAAGAAGGCTGTACACCTATGGATATGGAGAGGATGCATGGGAGATCACTACCTTCATATTCAGAGATGCCGCCTTGCCAAACCCCGCGCATTTGGTCTACACCAAGATATACTGCAATTGGGGACTTGGAATCAACTTGGCCATACATGAAGCCCTGTCTCGCCAGTGCCACCATGTCCGACACCTACTGCCTGCAGATTCACCTTACCGTGACTATGGAAGGCGTGATGAAGAAGGGAACATTGTGATTACCCCAGGCGATAGGAACAACATGCCGCCCCGTCGGAGGCACATAGAGGACATGGAAAGAGAGAATGGAGCTCTAGCAGAGAAGGTGAGGATGTTAAAGGAGATTGCAGACTTTACTAGCAATGGAATGGTGGTCCAAGGACAGGAGATTGACACTTTGCATGAAGCTGTAGGATTTCTGGAGAATGCCCTGATAGCCAGAGATGAAACCATAGCACATCTTCATGGTACGGTGCAGGAGAACACCCAGAACATACGACAGTTGCAAGGGACCGTCCAGGAAAGGGACCAAACCATTGAAGATATGACAGCCCAGATTGCCGCTCTCCAAGCACAGCTGAATCCACCCTCTGATGATGACAATGGAGATGATGGCAACAATGGGGATGATGATGACAGTGGAGATGATGATGATGAGGACGAGGCTGATGATGATGGAGACGATGATGGTGGAGGAGATGAAGCTGTTGCTGTTGCAGCTGAGAATGAAGAAGAAGAGGAGGATCCAGAAGAGGTGGAGTTTGAAGTCTCAAGTGATGGTTCAGGAGAGGTGTACACTCCGCCGCCATGGTTGTACCGCGAGCCGAAGCGCCAACGCATGACCGCAAGGACCTACCTCAATCTCTTCAAGAAGTAGATAGAAGTCCACCAATTAGTCCACGTTAGGCAAACTCGTTAGGATTAGTCTCGATTGTTGTGAAGCTTAGTTCGTGTTAGTTTAAGAGTGATTAGTTGCTTATTTGTGTACTCCAATATCTCAGGATTTATTTGTGCGAATTTTAATGAAAGAGTTATGGCAATTTGGTTATCATCTGTGTTATTTTCGCTGCAGTTTTTCTGCTGATACAGCAGTACTGCGCGATTTTTCATATTTTTTTGGTAACTCGGAAAAATCTGAAAAAACTTTGGCTGATGCGACACTCTCTGTGCCATATGCACAAAAATTGGCTAATTTTTCTGACGAGTTTAAGTCAGGCGGAAAAATTCGTGAACGCTGTTGGACTGTTCTGGCAGAATTGCTGTTTTGTTGATTAGTTGATCTATTGTTTAGTTAACCATTGCCAACTCTTGCAAAACTATTTCAGTAGGTATATACTGCTAGGATAACACCTGGGATGTTGCTGGATCGCTTGTTTGTCGATGTGTTGCTTGCTTGTGATTGTCTGCTATTGTTTGTCGATGTTTGATCATTTGCATGGGTAGAGTCCTATTGTCGTAGTTGATTCTTTCTAAACTTACCTATGCTGAACCGCAGATGCCTCCCCGCTGTCAACCCACTGAGATGGAGCAGCTCATGGCAGCTCAGGAACAGCTGACCCAAGTGATGACCCAGTTCATGGCAAACCAGAACAACAACAATGGAAATAATCAGCCTCAGGGAGATGCTCTCACCAGATTTCTGAGGTTAAGGCCAGCTAAGTTCTCTACTGCAATGGAACCAATGGTTGCTCTTGACTGGTTGCGTTCAGTCAACAAGGATCTAGTAACTGTCGGATGCACTGATGCTGAGAAGGTGAGGTTTGCCGCTCACCTACTGGAGGGACCAGCCGCTTCTTGGTGGGACACATTTCAGATCACCCACCCGCTGGATACCGTGACTTGGGCAATGTTCGAGGAAGGTTTCAGGACCAACCACGTGTCTTCAGGAGTTCTGAGCCTGAAGAGGAAGGAGTTCCGCAACTTGCGCTAAACCAATCGCTCCGTGGCCGAGTACATTGAGGAGTTCAACAACCTGTCCCGTTATGCACCTGAGGATGTTGACACTGATGCCAAAAGGAGGGAGAGATTCCTGGATGGCCTCAGTGATGAGCTTTCAGTACAGCTACTTGTGGTTTACTGCCCCACTTTCCAGGAGCTTATGGACAAGGCCAGGATCTTGGAGGGGAAGCACAAGCAAGTGGAGAACCGCAAGAGAAAGAACAACAATCACCACTCTGGTTCACACCACAAGACTCGCACTTCATATGATGGATACTCCAAGCATGGAGGAAGTGACCATGGGAGCCATGACCGCCGAGATGGACATCTTCATGACAACCATAGGAGCAGCCACCACAACCACAAGGGAGGACACTCTCACCACTCTAGAGGACACGGTGGAAATGACCGCAACCGTGATCGCAACTTCGTGAAGAAGGATCTGAGTGAGGTGACATGCTTCAAGTGCAAGCAGAAGGGACAATATGCTAACAACTGTCCGGAGAGGAAAGGACTCAAGCCAACCAATGGCGAGAAGGCCATAGTGAACCACATGAATGTGGAGGAGATTCCAGATGAGCCTGACCTTATGATTGGTAAGTTCCTAATCAACACTTACCCTGCACTTATACTTTTTGATACTGGTGCATCGCATTCATTCATATCAAGGGCATTTGTGGATAAGTATAAGTTACCCACTAAGTCTAGGAAAAGGTCTATTAGAGTGAGTTCACCTGGAGGAGATATGATAGCTAGCGCGGGATGCTGCGACTTAACTGTGAGGATTGGAACACACAACTTCATTGCACATTTGGTAGTGTTGGATTCACAGGGATTAGATGTCATTCTGGGTATGGATTGGATGTCTATGCATGGGGGACACATAGATTGTGCACAGCGAGCTGTTTCACTCAAAACCCCGGATGGTAAGAGGATTAGATTCAAGTCGGCTGCACGACCGAGAAGGTGTAAGTTGAATTCTCTTAAGGGGGTTAGCATGGATACTGTGCCAGTGATTAGGGATTACCCCGACGTGTTTCCGGAAGAGCTGCCAGGGATGCCACCTGACAGAGATGTAGAGTTTCTTATCGATCTGATGCCGGGAACAGGACCAATAGCAAAGAAACCATATAAGATTGATGTGGATGAGCTGAAGGAATTGAAGAAACAGTTGAAGGAGCAGCTGGAAAAGGGATTCATTCAGCCTAGTGCGTCGTCATGGGGAGCACCTGTTCTAATTGTAGAGAAGAAAGACAGCACCAAGAGATTAGTGGTGGACTATCGATCGCTGAATGAAGTAACCATCAAGAACAAGTACCCTCTGCCAAACATAAATGATTTGTTTGACCAACTGGAAGGAGCAAAGGTGTTCAGCAAGACTGATCTGCGATCTGGCTACTTTCAATTGAAGATCCGGGAGGAGGATGTACCGAAAACCGCCTTCACCACTAGGTATGGTTTATATGAGTATACAGTTATGTCTTTTGGACTAACGAATGCCCCGGCATACTTCATGACCATGATGAACAAGGTATTTATGGAGTATTTGTACAAGTTCGTGGTGGTGTTTATTGATGACATACTGATATATTCCAAGGATGATGCTGAGCATGAGAAGCATCTGAGACTGATTATGGAGAAGCTGAGAGAACACAAGCTGTATGCCAAATTCAGCAAGTGTGAATTATGGCTTAACACCGTTGGGTTTCTTGGACACGTAGTGTCAGGAGAAGGAGTCGTTGTTGATCCAAGCAAAGTGACTGCAGTAACTGAGTGGGAAGCGCCCAAGAATGCGGGAGAGATTCGAAGCTTTTTGGGACTTGCTGGATATTACAGGAGGTTCATAGAAAACTTTTCTAAGATTGCTAAGCCGATGACTGAACTTCTGAAGAAGGAGAGGAAGTTTGAATGGTCAGACGTATGTGAAGCTAGCTTTCAGGAACTGAAGCGTCGACTAGTGACCGCGCCTGTTCTATGTTTACCAGATCTTCAGAAGGATTTCCAAGTGTACTGTGATGCTTCTCGACAGGGACTTGGTAGCGTGCTGATGCAAGATGGGAGAGTAGTGTCATATGCCTCGTGACAACTCAAGCACCATGAGCGGAATTACCCCACACATGACTTGGAGTTAGCATCAGTGGTTCATGCGCTCAAGGTATGGAGGCATTACTTAATGGGAAAACAATGTGATGTGTACACCGACCACAAGAGCCTGAAATACATATTTACACAGAAGGAAATGAACATGAGACAAAGGAGATGGTTGGAGCTTATCAAGGATTATGATATGAATCTACAATACCACCCAGGAAAGACCAATGTAGTAGCGGATGCTCTGAGCCGAAAGGTTTATGCCAATGGATTGACGATTGGTGAATTGCCTGAGGATTTGTGCAAGCAATTCAAGGACCTTAGACTGGAAGTAGTATCTGAAGGATACTTAGCAACAATGGAAGTCCAACCAACGCTACAGGACAGGATCATAAAGGCTCAGATAGGAGACAAAGAGATAGATGAAGTTAAGGAAAAGATGAAGGAAGGTCGAGCAAGGGAATTCCGCGAGGATGAGCAAGGAACCTTGTGGTACGGTGATCGTTTGTGCGTCCCCAACGATCCCGAGATAAGGAAGTTGATTCTGCAGGAAGCTCATGACTCGCAGTATTCCATACATCCGGGCAATACGAAGATGTATATGGACCTAAAGGACAGATTCTGGTGGAACAACATGAAGGGAGACATCGCGGAGCATATTGCCCTATGCGATGTATGCAGCCGAGTGAAGGCAGAACACCAGAAGCCAGCGGGACTGCTGCAACCATTGCCCGTGCCAGATTGGAAGTGGGATAGAGTGGGAATGGATTTTATCACAGGACTGCCCAGGACCAGGTCAGGATATGACTCTATTTGGGTAGTGGTCGACCATTTGACCAAGGTAGCCCACTTTATACCAGTGAAGACGACTTATACGAGTGCAAAGTTGGCCAAGATTTACATGGACAAGATTGTGTGCCTACATGGAGTTCCCAAGAGTATCGTATCTGATAGAGGCACCCAATTTACCTTACACTTCTGGCGCCAGCTGCACGAGTCACTTGGTACTAGATTGGAGTTTAGCACAGCGTTTCACCCACAGACTGATGGACAGACCGAGAGGGTGAATCAGATTTTGGACGACATGCTGAGAGCTTGCGCCTTGGCTCATGGATCCAGTTGGGATGAGATTTTGCCGTATGCGGAGTTTTCCTACAACAACAGCTATCAAACCAGCATCAAGACGTCACCGTTCGATGTGCTATATGGGAAACGGTGCCGAACACCATTGCTGTGGGATGGAGTAGGAGAACGTCAGCTGTTTGGACCTGATTTGATCAAGGACGCTGAGGAGAAGGTCGCCTTGATTAGGGACAGGATGAAGGTAGCACAATCAAGGCAGAAGAGCTACGCTGACGCCAAGCGCAAGGAAGTGGTGTATGAGATAGGTGATAGAGCATACCTCAGAGTATCGCCGCTTCGTGGAATCAAGAGATTTGGAATTAAGGGTAAGCTGGCACCTCGATTCATTGGACCGTACAGGGTCTTACACGCAAAGGAGAAGTTGCTTATCAGTTGGAGTTGCCAGAGGCTCTGTCTGCTGTTCACAACGTGTTCCACGTGTCCCAGCTAAAGAAGTGCCATCCGGAGATGGTGGATACACCATTGAGAGACACTGTGCCGCTAGAGGAGGTTCAGCTTGAGAGTGACTTGACCTATGAGGAGAAACCGGTCAAGATTCTGGAGACAGCAGAAAGGACTACCCGCACCAAGACAATCAAGTTTTGCAAAGTACAGTGGAGCCACCACACCGAAGAGGAAGCCACTTGGGAGCGTGAGGATGACATCCGAGAGGACTACCCACACCTATTTGCTAGCCGCGCCGAATCTCGAGGACGAGATTCATCTTAAGGGGGTTAGTCTTGTCACATCCCAAATTTTAGATTTGGTCTTGCATATCATTCATAGCATTGCATCATATCTTTCCATGCAAAACCGTCGAGTAGAAAGGTTCGGCGAAACGCTATCTTCAAAACCCTATTTTGTTTCGCTACGAGTTTCCTGCGGGAGGCTTTAGAAGGACTTGCGACAACCACCCCTGTAGGTTCGAGTTTTCGCGCAAACCTTGACTGAAGGTTGTTCTCCTCGACGATACGAACCCGTAGGCGTGAGAATCGCTCAAATCGGAGTTCGTATGCAAAAGACTCGGACGTTTTAGTAATCCGCTGGAAAACGGTCCGAAAATCTGGACCGATTTCCGAGTTCGAGTCCAGTTCCGCGCCGTTTCAGTTCAGGATTCCGCGCGAGGGACTATTTAAAGAGGACCCCACCGGGACCTCGTTTTCCGTGCCCCACACGACCCCAGCCCCTCGACCCCGCCGCCATCTCCCTGTCGCGCGCGCCGCCCGAGGCGATCTCGCCTCCGCCGCCGCCGGGCCCTACCATCGCCGCCGCCAGTCGCCTCCGTCGCCGCAGCCGCCTCTTCCTCCCCTCCCTATTCCCGCTGTCGCCGCCGCCACATCGCTGTCGCCGCCTCCCGCGCGGGCGACCGCCGTAGCCGCCCCGCGCCACCCGGCCGCCACCGCCGCACCCCGCGACGCCGCCGCCTCGGCCTGCACGCCGCCCGTCCCCACCTCGCCTGCGCCGCGCCATGCCCCACCGCCGACGCTGCGCAGCAGCGCTGCCTCGCCGCCTGCACGCCGCCGCCTAGCCGCAGCAACCGCTGCCGCAGCCGCCGCGCCGCCTTGCTGCACGCTGCGCGCCTCGCTGCGCCGCACGCACGTGCACGTGCGCGTCATCGCATGCACGCATACACGCATGTACGCGCCGTCTCCTTGCGCGCACGATTGTTTTCTCGGACCTGTCCATTGACCGTGTACGTCCGTGCAGGAAAAACCTCGCCGCCGGAAGTGATCGTCGCCGCCGTTCGGAGCTCGCCGGAGTCCGTTTCGCCATCCGTTTCCGGTAAGACAGCAGCCACCGTCAGATCTCAGATCAGCGGCTTAGATCGTTAGTTGACCGGTCAGACTCAGGCGTTGACTAGTCAGACGCCCAGTCAGCGCCCAGTCAGCAGACGCTTTGACCAGTCAACAGACACAATTGACTGGTCAATTTCGTTAATCCCTTTAGTTGGCAGATTTCGGTAGAATTTTGTAAATTGCGTATAAATTCAAACGCTTGGCCAAAAATTGCAAATAAAATATCTTCGGGTTCAGTGAGTCGTGTAGAATCTCGCTATACCTTTGGTTCAGACTTTTACTGTCAGGTTTAGTACAGTTTAATCGAACTAGTTAGTGGCCTTTTCGGATTAATAAATTCGTAGAAAAAGATCCGTAGCTCCAAATCGCGTGTGATATGTCCCTGAACTCGTATGAACGAGGGGAATCTCATCGTGAATTAAAAAGGTAGGCTTACAGTAAAAACTTCTGTAGTATTTGTCTAATGGCTTTCTGCAGTGTTTTAATTACTCGGGGAGTTTTATAATTCCTTTTTGAGTAATTCCAATTGGTACTGTTTCTAATCAGCGATGCCTATGCGGTAGAATTTTCCCAAGATTTTACAAATAGTATACTACCGGTAGCGAATTATTTAAGTTCTAGCTCTAGTTGTGAGCACTACTTTTGGTTAATAGTTTCCCTAGTGCCAAATCTATTTTTCCATGCATGTATTCGGTAGTATTATGGATTAGAATTATGTGGTGCAGCTGTAGCACCAATTCACTTGCCGTTCTTGCATTCATGCATCATCTTTGTTGCATATGCTTGTGGATTGTATGTTTATGTTTGCAATTGTGTCGTGTAGATTGTGTTGAGTGCAACGCTTGCTCGTGTGAGGATTGTGCTCCAGACCGCTACAACCAAGGCAAGTAGATGCTACTTTGTTCATGAATATCGTCCTACTATTTTCTCTGCATTGTCGTGTATTTTGTAGATGCATGTGTAGGATGATACTATCACTATGCTATGTCCTATTATGTGGTAGGACCCTCTTCGTAGATGAACCACCGTTGGTAGATGTGCTTAGCCATGCTTTGTTGAACGAGGGCTGGGTTACATCAATGATACTTGTTTTCTCAAAGTATTGGTTTGTGAAAACTAAAAACAACTTAATCAATGAACCCCCTGGGTGTGATGGTATTGATAATTTTTGGTGGTTTCATTGCGGAAAGGCACCCAGGCATCAAGAGAGAATGATTGGCTTCTTTATTGTGTAGCTTACGTGTACAACCATGTGCCAATAATGAAATGGGCGGTTGGTTGGACTTAGTAGGTTGTGGTAACTCGAACCCGCGTATCCAGAGATGTAGAATTTTGGTAGGTTGGACCGGTGCGCGTCGGGATTGAGGAGCTACTTCCCGAACAGTCTCTTCTTGGCCTTCTCCCTATCATCACCCAAAATGAGAGTGATGGTACGAGCTGGGCTGGCCAAGTCACATGGGTAAAGTGTACTAACCTCTACAGAGTGTATAAACTAATCGATTAGCCGTGTCCCCGGTTATGCACATCTCAGTTGCTAGATATTGATTCCATGACATGTTTCTCGCTCATTCTAATTTCATAATTGTTTTAACATTGTTGGGTTAACTTAATTGGGATCTTTTCAAATAAAATCAAAATCTGTTTATGAAAGTAGGACAAATGTATTTGCAAATGCAAGCCAGACACAGCTCCACTTGCCAAATATGCATGTAGATGTTAGTACTATTGTCTCCATTCCTAGCTCTACTTGCCATACATTCCATGTATTGACCCTTCGGGGCTGCTACGTTTCATGTTGCAGGTTATTCCGTTTCTGATTGATCGTTATAGGCCACGGTAGTCCACTCGGCACTTGTTCACTTGTGGGCAATTTGAAGATTGGAGGATTTACATGGTTATGTTGCTACCTGAATAATTTGAGCTAGCTTTATGCTAAGCTTTTATTGTAATAATGGTACTCTGGATCTTTGTAGTACATGATACACGGATATTTTGCTATGTTATCTATCTTACTCTATTGTGGGCCAATGAACCGATCCAGGGATTGGCATGTCACATAGAGGCCACGGTCTTTTCAGAACCGGGGTGTCACATCGATCATCGCATCTGGATTTACGTGTCACAATCTACCCCGATGGCGGATGCCGACTGGTAGGGGTATGTCATTCCACGACCTCAGTAGTATGATCACGGAAATCAGATCTACCATTCCCCGAGTACAGTTGATCCAATCAACCTCGTACAAAACCGATCTATCTCATAGATCCACCACCAAAACAGCATATAGATCTCATCTACAGCCTACCGCATATGACATATGCGAGATCTCGAGCCTAAAACCAGAAGCTATAGCTCTGATACCACTGTTGGGCCATGCGGAGATAAAACAAAAAAAAATCCCACTAACGTGGTGATCCCAAGATCCAGCTGAGGTAGAAGGCCACGAGGTTTACCACTAGACGCGCAGTTGCGGATTACTGATGAAGCGCGACAGTTGATGCAGTGCAGTCCTTTGCGATCCAATCGTCCTGGTGCTGATCGTACAGCACCGCTGCTGGTATCCACACGTGCAAGGAGGAGCGCCGGCGGCGAACTGCTAGGTTTGTAATGGTGGCAGGACTGCTGTGGAGTTAGGGTTTCCAACACAGGGAATGACCTAACCGAACAACGATTAACCCTTTAGGGTTGGTGTGCTCCACTATATATATAGGGAGTGAACATGGGCTCTACTCGCGCGGCCCATTCACTAAAGCCCATATAATGCTAGTCCCTGTGAGTCCAACTCACTGACTCAGTCCAAATCAGGCTCGGGTCCAACCCAACTAGATTTCCAGTTCAGATCCAATCCAAACTTGCTCCTGCTCTTAAGTGTGTGACCCCGCAGGCTCATGGCTACTTGGCCACGATTAGAGTCCGACTCTAAATCGATCAATCAGCAGCGGCTCCTAGCAGAACGTGCCGACTCCCAAGTACCAAAGAGTCATGACGACTTGCCTTTCCAATGTGACTTGCGTCCGAGTCCCTTTTGCCTCACGATATACCTTGTCAGACTATAGGCGAATAATTGTCATCCCTTAAATAGTCCGACTCTCTTCTCGATCTGAGATAAGTGATTCACCCGACTAACTCTTAGTCGATCGCCTCGGTTAACACTTAACCGAGTCGTGCATGGCCATGCTTTCCGAATCATATCTTCCGAGAGGGCCCAGAGAATATCTCTCCGAGTGGAGGGGCAAAATTCCATCTTGGTTATTCACATCACGCAACTTGATTCTCAGTCGACCCGAACTCTGCCTTTATAACTGCCCAGTTACAGATTAGCTTTTGACAGAACCTAAGTCGGTGATCCTCAACTCGGACTATGCAATAACCTCAGGTCTAAGGATTACATTGATTGAGATATACAAATGACAACTTGTTCGTTGTACCTCAATATGGGTCAATCCGACTCGCTAAACTCTTTAGCCGAGTCTGTGTAAGTTGGAATAGTATCTCCATGCCCATGACAAGTGGAACCGATTCATCAAGCCAACTTTCACATTGGTCTAAGTTGTGTGTCCAACACAACCTCAATGACCAAGGATATTTAGTACAAACAACATGAATGCATAGTCCCACAACTGAATCACATATTCAATGATACACATCAGATGTTTATACAAGGACTACTTAATATCTTTATGAATACAATGGGAAATATCATCATACATGATTGCCTCTAGGGAATATTCCCAACACAAAGATCTAAAAAGAACCAATATTACATCGAGGTCCATACACTTAGCACAGAGGACCCTAAAGTAATTAAGCAAGAAAAACAGTCGGGTTCGGCTACTTCTCGAGAGAGCAGCTCATCGAACCATACTCTTCACGACACTTCCTCTTCGATTATTTTCAAGTTATGGCCAGACTTGCGCCATGCAAAATCTTGGATATGGGATCATCAACACAAAGTGCGATGTAGATATAGCCATGGACTTGGTCGTTCGGCTTGAAATCCAAGGATGTTCATACTCATCAACAACTAAGCTTAAATCTGTATAGATTTTACCACTTTACTTTTAGGTTAGAATTTTACACGGGTGGTGGGAGTAATTTTTTTATCAAGGACCTACAAAGAAGGAAAATTACATCGAGGTCCATACATTTAGCACAGAGGAAATAATTAAGCAAGGAAATTAGATGTATCGGTTTCATCAATGACTAAGCAAGGAAAACAATCGGGTTCAGTTCCTTCTAAAGTGAACAACTGATCGAGGCATACTAGCTCTTCATGCTACTTCCTCTTTGATAGTTTTCAAAATATGGCTAGATTTTTCGGCATGCAAATTCTTGGATATGGGATCATCAACATAAACTAAGATGTAGATATGGCCATGACCTTGGTCGTTCGGCTTGAAATCCAAGAATGTCCATACTCGTTAACAACTATGATTAAATTTGTTTAGATCTTACCACTTACTTTTAGGTTAAATTTTACACGCATGGTGGGAGTACATTTTTCTTCAAAAGACCTAAAAGAACCAAAATTACATCGAGGTCCATACTCTTAGCATAGGGGGGCCTAGAGTAATTAAGCACGGAAAACATTCGGGTTCGGCTCCTTCTTGAGAGAGCAGCTCATCGAACCATACTCTTCATTCCACTTCTCGATTGTTTTCAAGATATGGCCAGATTTGATGCCATGCAAAATCTTGGATATGGGATCAACACAAATTTGAATGTAGATATGGCCATGGCCTTGGTTGTTCGGCTTGAAATCTAAGAATGTTCATACTCATTGACAACTAAGTTTAAATTTTACACGGGCAGTGGGAGTAGAATTTTAGGTTATAATTTGCTGATGATACCATATCCAAATTTTAGGTTAGAATTTTACACGCGTGGTGGTAGTACATTTTTTTCAAGGACCTAAAAAGAAGGAAAATTACATCAAGGTCCATACATTTAGCACAGAGGACCCTAAAATAATTAAGCAAGGAAAACATTCTGCTCATTCTCGAGACAACAGCTGATCGAGGCATGCTCTTCATGCTACTTCCTATCTCCACTATTTTTTAAATATGGCCAAATTTTGTTGGCATGCAAATTTTTGGATATGGTATCATCGGCAGATTTATTTTTTCAAAAGTTGTGAAGACTCAGGATTGTCAACATGCAAATGCTTAGCAAGAAAACGAATCTTTCAAAAATCTCGTAGGTTTTCGGTACATTGATTGCCTGGTGGCTACCGTTACAACATAGTTGTAGAACTTTAAGAGCAATCTACCACTTACTCGTATTTCAAATTTTACATAATATTGGAAAATTGGCTTAAATTCTTTGGGAAGAAGGGAGTTCTACTTTTCTTCATGAATAAAAAAAGAAGGGCTCCACACTTTCGAACCAGCTTGCTGGGTGCGTGCTTGGTGCTTCCTCTTCCTAGGGTGTGAAATGGAACGAATGGAGGTGGAGTAGTTGGGAGTAGGAAGGCTGGCCAGATCATAGTGGTGTCCCCCTCAAAAACAAAAATAAAAAGATCATAATGGTGTGCATCAAAATCCAATGCGATGGGACATACTGTAGTATCAACGCACCCCTTGTCCACCACTTTAAGTAGTGTACTACTGAATTACTAGTACTAGTACTGCGAATGACGATCTTTTGAATATCATTCCCCCGGGATGTTTGGGGAAGGAAGTGATTTGGAAACCGAAGAAATTTGAATTGCTACTATACTACTACAGACAAGGCCCAAAATGGTTCGCACCAACGCAGCTGACAAACACGCCAGACACGGACATGGAGCCGTCGACACGAGACTGGTCGACGCACATGTGCAGCGCCACGTTGTGGACGAGGAAGAGATCAGCCGGCCGGGGTGTGTGGATGGTGATGAGGTAGTGAAGGAGGGAGAAAACACAATTTGTTTTGAGTGTAGTAAAGGTCATGAACTATACTAGTAGTACTAGTGTACTACCCACCGTACCCCGTGTCAGAAACGCATCATCTTTGCTCTGACATTGCAATGCCTTCAAATCCTCGTCTTCGCTGCTCTCGGGATACCTCCTCTATGCTCTCGCCTCTTGGTCCCTTCTTTCTCTCATTTTTTTAAACAGGGGAAACTCCTAGTGGCAATATTTCTTACCGTGACAAGATTTTACCACAACTTAATTTTAGGTTAAAATTTTACAAGGGTGGTGGGAGTACATTTACATCAAGGACCTTAAAAAGGAGAAAATTATTACGAGGTCCGTACATTTATCACAAAGGACCCTAAAGGAAAACAGCCTTCTCAAGAGAGCAGCTGATCAAGTCGTACTCTTCGAAATACTACTTCCTCTTCGATTGTTTTCAAAATATGAAAAAAATTGTCAGCATGAAAATTCTTGGACATGGGATCATCAATATAAAGTATGATGTAGATATGGCCATGACCTTGTTCGTTCGGCTTGAAATCAAAGAATGTTCATATTAGTACCAACTAAGCTTAAATTCATTAATATTTCACCACTTACTTTAGGTTAAGTAGGTAAATTACTTCGAGGTCCATACACTTAGCATAAAGGACCCTAAAATAATTAAGCAAGGAAAACAATCTAGTTCCACTCCTTCTCGAGAGAGAAGTTGATCGAGCCATACTCTTCATACTAATTTATCTTCGGTTGTTTTCAAAATATGGCCAGATTTGCTATCAAGAAAATTCTTGGACATGGGATCATCGACATAAAGTATGTTGTAGATATGGCCATGACCTTGGTAATTCGTCTTGAAATCCACTAATGATCATACCCATTGACAACTAATCGTAAATTCTATTATATCTTACCACGTATTTTCAGGTTAGAATTTTACACGGGCGGTGGAAGTACGTTTTACACCAAGGACCCAAAAAGAGGGAAAATTATATCGAGGTCCATACATGTAGCACAAAGGACCATAAAATAATTAAGGGATGAAAACATTTGGTTTCGGATCCTCCTCGAGAGACCAGCTAATCAAGCCATACTCTTCATACCACTTCCTCTTCTATTGTTTTTAAAATATGGTTAGATTTTTCAGCATGCAAATTATTGGACATGGGATCATCAACATAAAGTATTTTGTAGATATGGCCATGACCTTGGTCGTTCGGCTTGAAATCCAATAATAATCATACCCGTTGACAACTAAGCATAAATTCAATTAGATCTTACCACATACTTTTATGTTAGAATTTTACACGAGTGATGGGAGTATATTTTACGCCAAGGATAATGTTCATACATATCTAGTCAAAACTAAGTTTAAATTCATTAATTTTTACCCCTTACGTTTAGGTTAAAATTATATACAGGCAACAGGAGTACATTTTACATCATGGACAAAGCCCTACAATAATTAAGCAAGCAAAACAATCTGGTTCGGATCCTTCTCGAGAGAGCAGAAGATCGAGCCATACTCTTCGTACTACTACCTCTCAGATTGTTTTCCAAATATGGCTAAATTTATGAGCATGCATATTCTTGGATATGGGATCATCAACATTAGATATGGCCATGACCCTGGTTGTTCGGTTTGAAATCCAAGAATGTTCATACTCAATGAAAACTAAACTTAAATTCTTATTGACTTTACCATATACTTTCAGGTTATAATTTCACACGGGCGATGTGAGTACACATCCTATATAAAGGAACTAAAAAGGGAAAATTACATCAAGGTCCATACAATTTAGGAAAAGAGACACTAAATTAGTTATGCAAGGAAAATAGTCGGGTTTGGCTCCTTCTGGCGAGACCAGCTGATCGAGCCATACTCTTCTAAATACTACCACTTCGATTGTTTCCAAAATATGGCCAAATTTGTCAGCATGAAAATTCTTGGACATGGGATCATCGATATAAAGTATGATGTAGATATTGCCATGACATTGGTCAGTCGGCTTGTAATTCAAGGATGTTCATACTCATTGACAACTAAGGTTAAATTTATTTAGATTTTACCACTTACTTTTAGAATAAAATTTTACACTTTTGACGGGAGTACATTTCACACCAAGGACCTAAAAATAGGAAAATTGCATCGAGGTCCATACATTCAGCACAAAGGGACCTAAGATAATCAAGCAAGGAAAAAATAGGGTTCACCTCATCGAGAGAGCAGATGATCGAGCCATACTATTCATACAAATATGGCCAGATTTGTCGTCATGCAAATCCTTGGATATGGGATCATCAATATAAAGTATGCTATAGATATGGCCATGGCCGTGGTCATTCGGATTGAAATCCTAGAACATTCATACTCATTGACAACTAAGCTTAATTTCGTTTTGATTTTACCATGTATTTTCAGGTTAGAATTTTACTAGTTGTCAATGAGTATGAAACGAGCCAGGCTTTACTTTTGCTTGTATCCTTAACGAGTTGAATTACCCGAGCCTTAAAGAGTGAGAGCCTTAACTAGTCGGGTTGCTCGATAGTCGAGCCCTATGGATCATCCATATAAAGTATGATGTACATATGACCATGACCTTGGTCTTTTGGCTTGAAATCCAAGAATGTTCGTACTCATTGACTACTAAGCTTAAATTCGTTTAAATTTAACACTTTTAGATTAAAATTTTACTCGGGCGGTGGGAGTACATTTTACATCAAGGACCTAAATATTTGACCAGAAATTACAGATGATTTAGTCCTGCAGCTACCCCTGCATTCGTACTAATCTAAAGGGAACTGGAGAAGAGGAGCATGCGTCCGTTTTAATCATTTTATTCAACCTCCCCTATACTACTCTCTATTTCCAGTTCCCCATTCCCCTACCTCTATGCCAAGCTCCATCGTTCCACTCCTCCACCATGCCGCTTTCCGATCTTGTCCACCGCACATTATGAGAGTGTTTGTTCTTCTTCCTGTCCCGCCTGCCACCATCGATCTTCCCTCTTTTCCGGAAAACCAAATCAAGCCATCGTCCCAACTTTCAGCAGCTCCCTTGCGATGGCAGGAACGAGAAAAGACAGTGTTGATTCTGAGCTGTTCCAGGAGGTTTTTACCGAAGGCCCGCTTGAAGAACTCATAACGAGATGTGACGTCGTCATCACCGCCGCGAGCCTCGTCGGTTCGTCCAAACATCTTCTTGACTCGCCAAAATATAGTGCAACTTTACATGCTTCTCAGCCGTTTGGCCTCCCATGTGTTCTTCATTCTCAGACGACTAAGAAACTATGGGAATTCAATGAGTTTCTAGGTCAAGGGCACGACATGCAAGCTAACGCTGTTGGACAAGTTTTCCTCCGATGCTGTGTTACCGAATTGTATGGGTAAACAGTGGGTAGGTGCCAATGGAGACTAGATCGCCACTTTTGGGTGCAAGTTTAAGTGTGATCTTGTCAATGTGTATACTCATCAACGCGTTCCTCTCCCACAAGTCCATGAGTTTGTACCCTCCAATGATCCATTTACATTCATGCATAATGTTGGCACCATTATCCTACAAAATATTTTCTATTTGCCGAGCTCCCACAGCTGCTGCGGGTTATTTAGATTTCTCTCTTGTCGCTATCTTCGACTACTCAATTTCTACCCTTGATGGAGATGAATATACATGGACAGTTCTTGATAAGCCGTTCCAGATCCAGTACTTTTTCAGATACAGCGATGCAGTATCCACAAGGGTATGGTATTTGCAGCCACTGATAGTGGCAGTGTGTATATCTGGAATCCTCTATATTTTGGTAAGTTTGATCCACACCTGTTGTAATCACTAGTTTCAGTTTTTATGGATGTAAACTAGGTTTGGCTTATGTAAACACAGTAACCTATGCTACTGGGTTTGGCTACAAGGTGTACTCAAAGGACACTTCTTACTTGATTCCACCTAAGCCATGGATACCGATCCCTAACATGGGAGCCTATTCCCTTTTCCTTAGATTGAACTATCTGACTAACATTGCAGTAGGCGATGCAGATGTTGCCCCAGGATATCTGAAGAAGCAACTGTGTCTACACCTCCCACCATGCAATAGGACTTGGATATACGCCGTTTCCTGAAATATGCTACTTCAGTCTAAATACTAAAGAAGTAGTTGTTGGTTTATCAACCAATGTTGTATGGAAATCTACGGAGACTCCTTTATGGTTCATCCCAAGCTTCGCCAATGCCCGGGATAGGAAAATATCTACCGTAAGTACTCGTAATATTATGTAATAGGATAGTGTAGTACTAGGTCCTATTGAACTATTTTGGCTGCAAAGTAGTACTAGGTCTTGTATTTCGGAGTATTTTGTACTATATACTGATACTTGTTTAGATCAATGGCAGGATATGGTACTGCTTTGCCTTTGTTCTGTCGTTGCTATTACTAAAGTATTTTATAAAACTAATACTGTTCTACTGGTACTTGTTTAGATCAAGTGCAGATTTTTTTAGCTTTTCTTTTGTAACTTGGCCTTGTCATAACACTACAAGAAAAATGTCCTTTTACAACGGACAATTTTCGTGGTTGAAGATCCATTTTTTGTGGCTGCAAAGCCTTCTATGACGGATGCCTTTCGTGGTAGAAGCCTCATCACAAATGATTCTACCACGGTTTTTTTCGATCATGGCGGATCGCACCCTTCGGCCACGAAAAATCGTTTCGTCGTAGATGTATTCGCCAGCCGCGTTGACTACTGACGTCATGCAAACTGCCACGTGGTGAGTGCCGTTAACGGCGAGTTAACATCGTTAACTGTCCATGAAACCGTGGTAGAAGACAGACCTAACCAAGGCCTGGTAATTATTAAGTGGGCCAGCCCATTAAGGAAGCCCAACAGGATCGTGACCCCATGTTGTTTCGACATGCACTATTACAAATGGGCCCACTGGTGCAGCCGTAGTCGGCCCGTAAACTTTCTGGCTTGTTACTGTTTCCATACGCACTGTTTGAAATTGGCCCATTCGCATGACCCATAAATATCCGGGCCCGTTAGTGTTCCGCCCTGCATTGTTCGAGATTGGCCCATTTGGCCAGCCCGCTTTGGCCCGTAACTGTTCTGGCCCATTACTATATATGCATGTACTGTTTGAGCTGGGCCCATATAATTTGGGCCCTATTTTTTGGCCCGTAAATGTCTGGCCCATGTTCTGGCCCATTACTATTTTAACCTGGTGAGTTCATCGGGTTGTTTTTGTTTTGTCCTGGTGCAAACTCGACCTGTTACTGTTCTGGTCTGGTACAATCCTAGCCTTTTTCCTGGCCAGGCCTGCTACTATTCTGGCCCGTTACTATTTTGGCCATTTACTGTTCTGGCATTTTACTGTTTCGAGAGTTACTGTTTTGGCATGTTATCGTCTCTGCCCGTTACTGTTTCAGCATTTTACTTTCTCGGCCTATTACTGTTTCGGCTTGTTACTGTTTAGAGCTTGCTGTTTCGGCCTGCCGTTATTTCGGTTTGTTACTGTTTCGGCCTGCCACTATTATGGCATGCCGCTGTTACGTACAATTACCGTTACTAATATCCCTTGTGGGTCAGCCCCATTAATTTTACAGTTTCTTCATTTTTGGAGCCCATTTCGACACCATAAAAGGTGTATAACTTGTGAGCATTTTTACTGTTCATCGTCGGTCTAATATAAGACGAGCAAATACAGAGCACGATATTGTACCCAAATTGACCTGACTAGCGCATGTATGGTACCGCCTACTGCTATGTGTGAACGGTATCAACTAAATGCCTACACTGACTATGCAATTAGTCTAGATATAACATCAAATGCAAACTACTTAAAATTACTACATATTATCAACTCAAGGGAAAGAAAAATCGGTATTTCAGTGGACAATCGAGTTGATAGCAGTCCTCAATTTGATTTCTCTATCTATCACCTCCATCTCCCTTTTGAGTGTGACCTCTACATTGGAAAACAAACTTGAGACATGATCTTGCAGCCCCCTCTTTGGTGGCGATAGCAACAATTGCAGCCCGAAACTAAGTAATAACAAGTTAATACGTCAAACAAGGCAAACAACTCATTTAACTGATATAACAGGAGCTATGAACTAAAGTTTACTACTGGTCAATTTTTCAAATATATTGACCATCGCGTCAAACAAACAGGACAAGCAATCATTAAACAAGTGTGCCTACCGTGAAACGAGAAATATAACAATATGTGTGGCTTAGAATTTTAACAAATATAAACTAGCCAGTTCATTTCAACAAATATTTATAGAAGAATAAACCAGATAATGGCATGCAGTTACCGTCATAGCTAAGAATGAACGAGACAGAAATTATAACGGCATCATGTGAGAATTTGTAAAGTAGGAATGCAAACCACAAATGAACTATACAGTAGGACAAAAATTAGGTCGTTGGTTACGACAAACCAGAACCAGATACAAAATATAATGGCGTCGCTTGTGAACCTGTAGAACAGGACATGCAAGCATTATGCAAGTGTGCCTACAATGAAATAAGCAGTCAAACAAAGTGTTTCCTAGAATTTCAGCAAATATAAACTAGCCAGGTTATTTCAACAAATATATATGGAAGAAGTTGTATATCCTAGAAAGCAAGAGATGTTGGTTGACCCAGAATTTGCGGTGAGCTACACAATAGCATGCAATTATTGTTGTACCTATGAATGAACCAGATAGAAATTATAATCGCATACTACCAGAACTAAAAGAGCAGGAATGCAAACCACGAATGAACTACATAGTAGAGGATTAGTTATGTCGTTGCTAGGATGAACTAGCACTAGATTAGAAATATAATGACGTCTCTTGAGAACCTGTAGAAGAGGAAAAGCAAGCATTAGACAAGTGTGCCTACAATGAAATGAGCAATCAATCAGAGTGTTTCTTAAAATTTTGGCAAATATAAGCTAGCTAGGTTATTTCAACAAATATATATGGAAGCAGTCGTTTATCCTGGAATGGAAGAGACATTGGGTGACCCAGAATTTGCGGTGATCTACACAATGTGCATGCAGTTACTGTCGTAGCTTGGAACCTCATAGAAAATATAAAGGAATCATAAGAGAAATTATAGAGAAATAATGTAAACTATGAATGAACTATATATACAGTAGAGGATAGCTATGTCGCTGCTTAGGAGGAACCATTAGACATGAAATATAATGGCATTGCTTGTGAACCTGTAGAATAGTACAAGCAAGCATTACACAAGTGTGCCTACAAATGAATTGAGAAATCGAACAGAGTGTTTCCTAGAATTTCATCAAATATAAACTAGCTAGGTCATTTCAACAAATATATATGGAAGCAGTAGTATATCCAGGAATGCAAGAGACGTTGGGTGACTCAGAATTTTTGGTGAGCTACACAATGGGCATGCAGTTACTTTCGTAGCTAAGAATGAATGAGATAGAAATTATAATGGCATCATGCGAGAACTTGAAGAGAAGGAACGCAAACCACGAATGAACTACACAGTAGAGGATAGTTATGTGTTGCTTAGGTTGAACTAGCACAAGATTAGAAATATAATGTCATCTCTAGCGAACATGTAGAAGAGGATAGGCTAGCATTAGAAAAGTGTGCATACAATGAAATGAGCAATCAATCAAAGTGTTTCTTAGAGTTTCAGCAAATATAAACTGGCCAGGTCATTTCAACAAATATATATGGAATAAGTCGTTTATCCTGGAACGCAAGGGACGTTGGGTGACCCAGAATTCGCGGTGAGCTACACAATAGGCATGCAGTTACTATCGTAGCTAGGAACCAAATAGAAATTATAAAGGCATCGTAAGCGACCTTGTAGAGCAAGAATGCAAACTACGAATGAACGATATATACAGTTGAGGATGCTATGTTGCTTCTTAGGAAAAACCATTAGACATGAAATATAATGGAATTGCTTGTGAACCTGTAGAACAGGACAAGCAAACATTACACAAGTGGGCCTACAGATGAATTGAGTAATCAGACAGAGTGTTTCCTAGAATTTTAGTAAATATAAACTATCCAGGTCATTTCAACAAATATATATGAAAGCAGTAGTATATCCTGGAATACAAGAGACGTTGGGTGACTCTGAATTTTTGGTGAGCTACACAATGGGCATGAAGTTACTTTCGTAGGAGTAGCTAAGCATGAACGAGACATAAATTATAATGGCATCATGCCAGAACTTGCAGAGCAGGAACGCAAGCCACGAATGAACTACACAGTAGAGGATAGTTATGTCGTTGCTTAGGAAGAACCAACACTAGATAAGGAAACAATGACATCGCGCTTGTGAACCTGTAGAAGAAGATGTGAAAACCACATGTTCAGTGTTCCCTTTTGAGCTCTATGCAAAGAAAAAACAAATAGTCAGTGTTGCATCTTTTAAAGATCCAGATAGCAATAACGAAATTATTATCGAACTAGTAAGATGAGTTTAAACAGGTATTATGGGATAGCAGAACAATGCAAGGGAGTAAATAATAGCTGGAACTTAGCTCAGGACGAACAAGATAGATTCAATAACTATGGAACAGGGAATCCACACTAATATTTTTCACTGGCTTTATATTTTGCAAAAACTACACAATAGCAGGCAATTACTGTTGTAGAGAGTAGCTAAGAACATGTGCATGACAAAATAACAAACATGTGCATTACTTGAAATTTGTAGAGCAGCGAATGCAAACAAACATGTCCAATGACCTTGTATGTAGCACAAAGAACAAGCATGCCCAATGACTTGTATGTAGTAGCACAACTGCAAAAATAAAGTTTACTGCGACAGGATTTAACCTGCTATATTGCTGAGAAAACAAAAATGGATTGGAGATTAGTTTACCTCGATCGGAGAGACGTCTAAGTATCGTCGGTACCGTGCGGGTGACGTGCAGGTAACCGCGGGTATGATGGTCGTGGCTAAGTAGATCTTGGGAGGTCGAGTAAGCAGATCTTGGATGGTCGGAGAAGCGAATCTTGGGCGGTCGATGTTGACTTGAGCGTGGTGGACGAGAGCGTCACTGAGGAAAATCCGGTGCCTTGAACGGCAATGCCGGTGCAGCTGGTATGGAGTGGTGGACATGGAACTCGTTGAACTAGATCCCATCCGGTGGACACCGGTGAGGCGGCTCCGGTACGATTGTGTAGCATGCGGTGGCGGGGAAGCAGAGATTGGGCGGTCGATGACGCCATTGGCATGGTGAACGAGAACACAACTCCGATGTTGTGGCACTGAAACCAGGTGAACTAGATCCAGTGGGGTGGGTTTCGGTGAAGCGGCTCCGTGGTAGAGCACGAGAATGCAGCTCATGCGGTTCAGGCCGACATCGATTTTCCGCCGGCCGGTGCACGCGGTGGTCGTGGAGGGGACGGAGGATCTTGGGATTTTTGGGAGGACCAGCGGAAAAAACTGCGCTAATAGGGACCACATAGGTGAACGGAAACATAATTACGATCGAGCCCCCAAGCGACCGACTTTAGCATACCCCTTTGTCGTCTTAACAAACGGGAGAACAGGAATTTTAATATCAAAAGTTTCTGAAATGGAGGGGCGCTAAATTCTTCAAGGACAGTTTGTGATATTGCTGTTCGATTGAGATTTGAATTCAGCTAGTGTCCATATAATAATAATAGAAAAAATGGTACTACGCGGTGCGAGATTTTGGCTTAAAACTTTTGAATTGATGGGGCGGGAAATGGTTCAAGGTTGGCAGGTGATGTTGCCGCTCGTTTGATATTTTGAATTTGGGTAGCATCCATCTACTGATAAAAAAGTCGTACACTGTAAAGCTATTTATCCATGAATTCAAGGCCGAGCGTCACATCAACTCACATATAATCATTGAGTATTTTTGCAAAGAAAATCGGATGCATTCGATTCATACAGCATAGGCCGTAAATTTTGCCGCTAGACTGAGATTTTAAATTTTCCTACCGTCCAAGTAATAACAGAAAAATGGTTGCTATCGGTGGAATATTTTGCCCCAAATGTTTGAAATGGAGTGGCGGGAAACGCTTTTGAGGTGGTGAGTGATTTGACCAGTCGATTAGGATTGTGAATTTGGCTAGGCTCCATCTATCTACAGATAGAAAAATAGTACTCCCAGTGGGAGATTTCGCCTCACAATTTTTGAAATGGTGGAGCGGGAAATGCATTAAGGTCGGTGGGTGATTTTTCCACTCCATATAAGATTTTGAATTTGGCTACCTTCCATCTACTATTATAGAAAAAAAGGTGGTAGACCGTATGCTAACTGTCCAGGAATTCAAGGCTGATTGTCACATCCGTGAGCATAATTGCGCAGAAATTGGGCACAGTACCTCCAACAGAAACATTTTAAAGAACATGAAACTATTCCTGCCCGTTACTGTTTTGGTCAAATATATCCCATTCAAGGATTGTTAAACATAATCCTGGTTTATTGTGTTGACTGGACGCCCAATTTTTTAGTCTATTATGTTTGCCAATCATATATAAGTAATGAAAGGGAGTTAAAGGAACAATAACATGAGATAGTACAAAGAATTTAAATTATTACATATCTCCAAAAACTACACGAAATAAAGTGCAGCAATACACATGGATCAAAGTTAAGGCAAATCGTAGAAGTTATGCTTCAGGACCTTCATTCACCGGAAGTGTATCAACTGAATGGCAGTCATATACTGACAAGATATTTTCACGCAGTTAGTGTATTCTAGAGATGTTAGTATCTGATACATGTGTTTGCTTTCTAAGCATGTGATTATACTCTTGGAGTCTTGCAGTTTCCTTTTTTCAGCCAAAAGTAGATTGCAAAGAACTAGATAAAACATTGACTTGCTAAGGTCACTTCTTAGACCAGGAACAAGATGCTAAACTATTCTTAGGGTAAGTATTGTAATCTCTTTGCAACCTCTGCTGATTATTGCAGCTGATTCAGTTTCTTGCTTCCATAGAATATCAATGGAATCACGGAGTTCGTCGGCTTTCTCACTTTCTTTCAATAATTGAGAAACAATATCTGAAATAGTGTCAGCACAAGTGTTGCTTCTCCCTTCGACCTGAACAGCTTTATTTGCAGTCTGCAACTAAGACAAAATAGGTTAAAGCGGCACATAGTACATTGTCAAAAAAATTGTAAAGCAGGTACTCCCTCCATTACAAACAAGTAATTTACAGATCATTTCCTACAGACTACATACATAACAAAATAAGAAATTAAAACTATGCTTGCCTCATGTATACAATCAGATCATTCTACAGTTAGAGAAGTAGTAGTCGGAGGAATCGAGAACTAACACTCTATGCAAGCAATAACTATTGGATCTCGCAACTGCATAGTGTGGAATTGATTTAATCATTGCCCAAAGAACATATCGCCTTGGACCAAATGCAAGTGAACCATTATGGAGTACTAATCATGTGCGTTATCTAGCCATGAATGAAGCAACTAAACATGCCATGGCTCGTATAAACAATACAATCAATTCAATATGGGTATGCTAGAGATATAGACTAATGGGAAAGTCTTTATTTTAGTAAAACTCATATGAACAAACTAATGACCAAGCACAGCAAACTAAAACGAGGGACTTACAATAGAACTTTGGGGTGTGACGCCGCAGATCACGTTGTTGTCGGTAGGCTCATTGAAACAGATCGATGTGTTTCTAGTGCGGCGTCGGTGAACATTATTGTGTGTAGTGCACAGCGGCGTCGGTGAAGCAGATCCGATGCGGTGTGGGTCAGGTTCGGTGCCCGAGGGAGTTGAAGCAAGTCCCGTGCTGGGACGAGGAAGTTGGCCCACATCAAGGCCGATGAAGAGCTTCTGGTTGCTCATGGCGGATCTAGTGGTTTCGATGTGCGGCGGCGGCGGGGGGTGAGTGAGGGGTGGGGGTCAGGGTGGGGGTGGGGGGTGGGGGAGGGCATTAGAGCAAGTCCAACAGTTCCCTTTGAGAGAAGGAGGGAGTAGTAGTAATTGAGCAACGGTGGGCAAAAGTCAAGACGTTGGTTTGCGTGTAATTTACTACTACACGCTATGCATGACAGTACGAACTGCACATCAGTAAATGCTACTTATTTTCAACCTCCTAATCTTGCGGATACTGCAAAAGATTTGATAATAGTTTGAACAAAGTGATTACAATTTCTACTAGAATCACGACAGTTCTATAGCATGACTACCTCATGCCTCTAATTAACCCTACTACCTCATGCCTCTAATTAAACCTAACAATAATCTGAACATTACGATTATGACCGCGGTGAGGATAGCAATAACATTGAATGCATATTGTAGGCATATATCCTTCTCTGTAGCATATCTTTTGATCTTCCTAAGCTTCAACCTATACTCATCCGTCTAGATCTTGTGTCCATGGATGATATCTGCGATCTGTAGCTCCAATTGCATCTTTACTTGTCACATCCCATGATTTTCCAAATCTTGTAATGTGAAAAATAAATGAATAAAATAAAACTTTGATTGATTTTCAGGGTGAAAAGAAACTTTTTGAATCCAATTGGGGACTTTCAAAACCTATTTGGATCAAATAAAATCCTAAAAGGATTTAACAAGGTAAATAAACAATAAAGCTAAAAATATTTGGAATTACTATTTTGGATCTTTTAATAAAAAGATTTGGTTTTCAAATGAAAAGGTAGAAATAAATAAGGATTATTTTTAAAGAGCCAAATTAAAACTTGGCCAAGCCTTTGAAATAAAATATTTCTATTTGATAAAAATAGTAGAGGTTTATTTGAAATAAAATAATAAGGATTTATTAATATCCAATTTTATTAAAAATAAAGGTTTTACCTTTTTAATTAAACATCAAAACTTGTTAAATTATTTTAAATAAGTTTTCCAAGTATTTTATATTTTCAAATAAAACCTACTGATTTGGTTTTGATAATATTTAGATTTCAAATGGAGTTTTTATTAAATAAATCAAAACCTATTTGAATTAATAATTAAGGTCTATTTTATTTAATTATTAAATAGATCCTAAAAAGAATAAAATTATTATTTTATTTTGGACTTTAGTTTTGTGTTGTTAAACAAAACTAAAATTCAATACAGAGTGTGGTAGAATTTGATTGATTTGAATGTTTGAATTGATTGTTTGAATTTCAAAACAGAAAAAGAATTGGAAAAAAAGAAAGAAAAAATTCAGAACAGAAAAAAAAATAGAGCAAGGACGGCCCAACCCAACCTGGCCCACTAAGCCCAGCCAGCCCACTGCCCCTCTCCCGCAGAAAACGATTCACACCCGCGTATGAACCCACGAAGCCACTAACCGGTGGACCCAACTCCCCTCTCCTCTCTCTCGCTGACCAACCGACCCCACCCCTCTTGTTCATCGTCTTCACCCGCGGTGACCACGTCCCCCTCTCGTCGGCCGTTTCTGCAGGATTCAATACGAGTTGATTCCACGACCATTACTCGCCGTGACTGCACCCTATTAACCGCCCTGGCCTCCTCTCCCTTTCCCCTCACGCGCCTCCCTCTCTCTGCCCCAGGGCCGGACGAATTTCTCCGCGCACCCTCACTGCCCCGACGACCATTCCTAGACGATTCCGGCGAAACCAGACGTCCCCTCGCCTCCTCGATCAAACTCACACACTCCCCAGACCCAGGCGCACCCCCTCGTAGCGCCAGCTCACTCGCGCGCGCCCCTGAGCCTCGGCAACGACAACTCCAAGCGCCGCCACCGTCTGTTCCTACTCCGGCGACATCCCCTGGTAATCCCTGGCCACCCCCTCCTCTCTGGTTGACACTAGCATACTCTCCTCTCTCGCGCGCGTCTAACGCACCCTATGTTTTACGCTGGCGTGCCTTGTAGCCTCGTCCCCAACAACGGCCGAGCATGCCCGACGGAAGCAGGGACTCCGGCGAGCAATTGACGACACCCCCGTGCGCCCCTGTCCCTGTGGCGACCACGTCGAGAATCAGTGCAGCCCCGCGATCACGGTGAGCATACTCCCTTCCTTCCTCGCTTCCTGCATCGCCAGTTTCGCCGTCGTCTGACCGTCGCCGCTGCGCGCAGCCGTCGAGCGCCGCCAGAACTTGGTCAAGGCGACGATGGCCGTTAGATGACGATCCGATGGATACGATAGATTCACTTAACGCTGAAGAGGTACGCAACCAGCACCGTGCGATGTAACTTGATCCTACGGTCTGTGTTAGTCAATCCACGCGAAACGTTTTCGACGAATAGGATTAAGACGCGTGGCCAGACTCTAGTTATAAAAACAGATTTGAATCTATTAGATTTGTGATTTTGTAAAATCCATAACTTTAGTTCCACACGTCCAAAATTTGCAAACTTTATATCAATGGAATCAGAAAGACAAGCCCTAGCCAACCATGCCATTTGTTTAGTAAAAAGTTTCTGTTAAATTGTTTGTTTTTGCAGAAACATTTGTATGCTTGTTTAGGTTATAAAAATTGTTCTAAAATGATTTTGGGGATAAAACCTTTTGCAAATGGTGTGTTTTGAACCTACTGACCCTAGGAAACAAATTGTGGTTTCAAAAATGTATTTGGTGAAACAAAAGAATGAAATTTGGATTTAAAACCAATTCTAGTCAAATAAAAATATGGTTTATTCATTAAAAATGGTTTTGGAAGAAAACCTTTGGGAAATGTTTTGTTTTAAATTCTCTGACCCCAAACACCTAGTTTTATGATTTGAGAATGTATTTTGTGAATCCTATAGATTAATGCCTTAGTAAAAACATTTCTACACCACATAAAATGATACCTTGTTTTGAAAATGGTTTATGAAGTGAAACCTTTTGCAAATGACTTTGCCACTTTATAAAATGACCATTAGGTGTTTTCAAATGTTTATGACCCATTAGGAACCACTTTTCCAAATAAAACAATCCTTGGCATGCTTGCATGCATTATCTTGTTTATATGATTTTATGTGATGATTTGCTTGAATGGTAGATTGAACTTGTGCCTTGCTTGATTGAATTGTAGTGACTTGAAGAGTGTGATTGTAGCAAGGACAAGGAGTGAACTTATACTCTACCAAAAAGGCAAGTGATGCTTCATAATTTTGTCCCATTACTTTCACTATGCATTAGTGATTTTTCTAAGTAAAACTTGCATGGAGTTTTGCTAAGTATAACCATGCTATGGGAAAACTTAGTAGATGAAACCTTAGTATAAATTTTCCTAAGTTAAGATTCCTACTACTATCAAGCTTAGCTTAGCTAATAGAAAACAAGGGTGGAATATACATTCATACTATGGAAAAATTTCCAAGTCTGAGGACTTGTGTTTTTGTTTAATAAAACAACTAACTTAATGAATCACCTAGGTGGAATGGTAATTTCTTGGTGGTTTTTGGTTGAGTGGTTACACAAAGCCCATGGCTATGGTTTACCTTGTGTATCACACTTGTGGATTGCCACCCAGGAACAAAGAGATTTGAGATGTCGAATGTTGAGAAGCTTCAAGTGCAACCACTTGGCATTATGGGCTCTGCCTGGATCATATAGGTTGCTAGAACTTAGCCATTTGGACAGTTGGTGGTAGTGGCAATGATAGGTTGGAACGCGTCCACTTGGTCTAAGGAAAAGCTTCTGAAAGATCTTGTCTTGGTGAAACCAAGTCTTGTGGGGAAAGTGCACCACCTCTGCAGAGTGTAAAATCTAAGTACTTAGCCATGTCCCTGGCAAAGGACAATTTGAGCATCAAGACATGGAAGCAATCAAGAATCTCATCATCCAAATTTCTAAGTTAAAAACTTGTGGTTGAACAAGGGTTAAAGGATCTTCAATCTTTGATTGGGAGATGCCTTGGGAAAGATTATTTTGTCAAGCAAAAACTTAGTGTTTTCAAATGATATGGAAAATCTATTTGAGCAAAGCAAGCCTAAGCTCCACTTAGCCAAATGCATATAGATGATAGACTCCACTATACTACCATAGTATCACTTGCCAATACAATTCAAACGTATTGACCCTTGTGGCTGTAACTTGTTGTGTTGCAGGTTTGATTGATTTAGTGAAGTGTGTTGATTAGGATTACAAAGTCTACAACCAACATGTCTGCCTGTGGCACTTTGAAGATGAAGGACCCCATGCTTATAGATATTCTGTTGCAATGTAATGTAATAGCCAAATGAGCTATGTAAGATGTAATAAATTATGTTATTCCTGGTTATAAAGTTGTATTATGACCTTTGTTTCTTGATATTACATCTTAACTGTGGATGCTAGCTATTGATCCAGGGACTAGCATTGTAAACACAGGGGACTCTACCTTATTAAAGGTTGGGAACCTGACAGATGGTATCAGAGCATTGTGTTGCCTGTAGGATTTGTAACCCTAGGATTGGACAAAACCCTTAGAAAAATAGGAGTTGTATTTGTTCCAAAACTTATTTACAAACAATCTTGTAAACTCTTTCCTCAACCACTTTGGTTTTGATTCCACATCTCTTCTATTTCAAACTTGATGGACAAACCTACCCCATGGCCAAAGACTTCATCATATGCAAAGGACTTTTTCAACTCTAATGACTTCAACATCTTCAACTCTAATGACTTCAACATCTTCAGCATTTTCACCAAGTACTTCAATCTTGGATATCACTAAGGACAAGTGAGACAAGAAAACTTGCTCAAGATTTGGAGACTAAGGAAACACAACTTAGAAGGAGCCATCAACACCTTTGAAGTTTTTGTGACCAAGAATTTTTCCAAGGAAACCATGATCTCATGCATGAAGAATCAACCAAGGAAGATGGAAAGGACTCAAGTGAACCACATAGATGGACCACCATATTTAGTTAAGTCCAACACACCAACTTATGTGGTGTAACAAAAATATTTTTGGTTGCCTAAACATATGCTTGAAACTTGTTGTTTGAGTGGAATGTTTGTTTGTGATTGCTTGCACATTGCTTGTGTGAATTGTGATGTGTGTGATTAGAATTATTCCCTTAGAAATATTTTTGCCTATTCTAATCCCAATTCAACCCAAACAGATGACTTCTCCAAGAGACTCCAACATCAAGGTTGATGACAACAACAAAAACAACCAAGAGGACAACATGAGAGAACTCATAGCAACCCAAAACCAGTTGAGCCAAATGACAACTCAACTTTTAGCCAACAACAATGGATTAGACCCAGCCATACAAAGGATTTTGAAACTTCAATCCCAATTGTTGCAAGGATTGGTTACTCAAATGATCCACATGGGAGAAAACTTTCCCCAAAGAGCAAATGACAACAAGGATGACAAAGATTATTTTAGAAGGAACCAAAGCTTGCAATATTTATGGAGACAAGGATCATACATCCAAGGAGCATGAAGATCAATGCCCTAATTGTGAAGAAGGAAGTCATATCTCTAGTGACTGCCCCAAGAAAAGAGAAAGATTTCCCACCTTTGAGGTGAGATATGAAGAGCATGAACTAGAAGAACTCCTAGCTTTGGAGAGACCCAAGAAGAAGAAGAAATGCCCCAACCCTAACAAGAAGGATATTACTCAAGTGCAATGTTACAATTGCAAAGAGATGGGACACTATGCCAATGAATGCCCAGAAAAGAAGAAGAACCAAAGAAACAAACAAGAGGCAATGATACCAAAGGAAAAGAAAGATATCAGCCAAGTGATGTGTTTCAAATGCAAGGAACTAGGCCACTATGCAAACTTCTGTCCAGAAAAGATGAAGCACAATATAAACCAGCCTATCAAGGATCTCAGCCTTGTCACATGTTTCAAGTGCGAAAACAAAGGACACTATGCAGATGTTTGCCCAGAGAAGTTTCAACAAGACCCCAAGAAGGCCAATATGTAATTTAGATGGAAATATTTTAAGGGTGGTAGTACCCTAGTTGCTTTTGAGCCAATTTGTAACCCTAGCCTTCCCAAATCTCGGGTCGAGATTTATTTTAAGGGTGGTAGCCTGTCACATCCCAAGATTTTCCAAATCTTGTAATGTGAAAAATAAATGAATAAAATAAAACTTTGATTGATTTTCAGGGTGAAAAGAAACTTTTTGAATCCAATTGGGGACTTTCAAAACCTATTTGGATCAAATAAAATCCTAAAAGGATTTAACAAGGTAAATAAACAATAAAGCTAAAAATATTTGGAATTACTATTTTGGATCTTTTAATAAAAAGATTTGGCTTTCAAATGAAAAGGTAGAAATAAATAAGGATTATTTTTAAAGAGCCAAATTAAAACTTGGCCAAGCCTTTGAAATAAAATATTTCTATTTGATAAAAATAGTAGAGGTTTATGTGAAATAAAATAATAAGGATTTATTAATATCCAATTTTAATAAAAATAAAGGTTTTACCTTTTTAATTAAACATCAAAACTTGTTAAATTATTTTAAATAAGTTTTCCAAGTATTTTATATTTTCAAATAAAACCTACTGATTTGGTTTTGATAATACTTAGATTTCAAATGGAGTTTTTATTAAATAAATCAAAACCTATTTGAATTAATAATTAAGGTCTATTTTATTTAATTATTAAATAGATCCTATAAAGAATAAAATAATTATCTTATTTTGGACTTTAGTTTTGTGTTGTTAAACAGAACTAAAATTCAATACTAAGTGTGGTAGAATTTGATTGATTTGAATGTTTGAATTTCAAAACGGAAAAATAATTGGAAAAAAAGAAAAAAAAATTCAGAACAGAAAAAAATAGAGCAAGGACGGCCCAACCCAACCTGGCCCACTAAGCCCAGCCAGCCCACTGCCCCTCTCCCGCAGAAAACGATTCACACCCGCGTATGAACCCACGAGGCCACTGACCGGTGGACCCAACTCCCCTCTCCTCTCTCTCGCTGACCAACCGACCCCACCCCTCCTGTTCATCGTCTTCACCCGCGGTGACCACGTCCCCCTCTCGTCGGCCGTTTCTGCAGGATTCAATACGCGTTGATTCCGAGACCATTACTCTCCGTGACTGCGCCCTATTAAACGCCCTGGCCTCCTCTCCCTTTCCCCTCACGCGCCTCCCTCTCTCTTCCCCCAGGCCGGACGAATTTCTCCGCGCACCCTCACTGCCCCGACGACCATTCCTAGACGATTCCGGCGAAACCAGACGTCCCCTCGCCTCCTCGATCAAACTCACACACTCCCCAGACCCAGGCGCACCCCCTTGTAGCGCCAGCTCACTCGCGCGCGCCCCTGAGCCTCGGCAACGACAACTCCAAGCGCCGCCACCGTCTGTTCCTACTCAGGCGACATCCCCTGGTAATCCCTGACCACCCCCTCCTCTCTGGTTGACACTAGCATACTCTCCTCTCTCGCGCGCGTCTAACGCACCCTCTGTTTTACGCTGGCGTTCCTTGTAGCCTCATCCCCAACAACGGCCGAGCGTGCCCGACGGAAGCAGGGACTCCGGCGAGCAATTGAAGACACCCCCGTGCGCCCCTGTCCCTGTGGCGACCACGTCGAGAATCAGTGCAGCCCCGCGATCACGGTGAGCATACTCCCTTCCTTCCTCGCTTCCTGCATTGCCAGTTTCGCCGTCGTCTGACCGTCGCCGCCGCGCGCAGCCGTCGAGCGCCGCCAGAACTTGGTCAAGGCGACGATGGCCGTTAGATGACGATCCGATGGATACGATAGATTCACTTAGCACCGAAGAGGTACGCAACCAGCGCCGTGCGATGTAACTTGATCCTACGGTCTGTGTTAGTCAATCCACGCGAAACGTTTTCGACGAATAGGATTAAGACGCGTGGCCAAACTCTGGTTATAAAAACAGATTTGAATCTATTAGATTTGTGATTTTGTAAAATCCATAACTTTAGTTCCACACGTCCAAAATTTTCAAACTTTATATCAATGGAATCAGCAAGACAAGCCCTAGCCAACCATGCCATTTGTTTAGTAAAAAGTTTCTGTTAAATTGTTTGTTTTTGCAGAAACATTTGTATGCTTGTTTAGGTTATAAAAATTGTTCTAAAATTATTTTGGGGATAAAATATTTTGCAAATGGTGTGTTTTGAACCTACTAACCCTAGGAAACAAATTGTGGTTTCAAAAATGTATTTGGTGAAACAAAAGAATGAAACTTGGATTTAAAACCAATTCTAGTCAAATAAAAATATGGTTTATTCATTAAAAATGGTTTTGGAAGAAAACCTTTGGGAAATATTTTGTTTTAAACTCTCTGACCCCAAACACCAAGTTTTATGATTTGAGAATGTATTTTGTGAATCCTATAGATTAATGCCTTAGTAAAAACATTTCTACACCATATAAAATGATACCTTGTTTTGAAAATGGTTTATGAAGTGAAACCTTTTGCAAATGACTTTGCCACTTTATAAAATGACCATTAGGTGTTTTCAAATGTTTATGACCCATTAGGAACCACTTTTCCAAATAAAACAATCATTGGCATGCTTGCATGCATTATCTTGTTTATATGATTTTATGTGATGATTTGCTTGAATGGTAGATTGAACTTGTGCCTTGCTTGATCAAATTGTAGTGACTTGAAGAGTGTGATTGTAGCAAGGACAAAGAGTGAACTTATACTCTACCAAAAAGGCAAGTGATGCTTCATACTTTTGTCCCATTACTTTCACTATGCATTAGTGATTTTTCTAAGTAAAACTTGCATGGAGTTTTGCTAAGTATAACCATGCTATGGGAAAACCTAGTAGATGAAACCTTAGTATAAATTTTCCTAAGTTAAGATTCCTACTACTATCAAGCTTAGCTAATAGAAAACAAGGGTGGAATATACATTCATACTATGGAAAAATTTCCAAGTCTGAGGACTTGTGTTTTTGTTTAATAAAACAACTAAGTTAATGAATTACCTGGTTGGAATGGTAATTGCTTGGTGGTTTTTGGTTGAGTGGTTACACAAAGCCCATGGCTATGGTTTACCTTGTGTATCACACTTGTGGATTGCCACCCAGGAACAAAGAGATTTGAGATGTCGAATGTTGAGAAGCTTCAAGTGCAACCACTTGGCATTATGGGCTCTGCCTGGATCATATAGGTTGCTAGAACTTAGCCATTTGGACAGTTGGTGGTAGTGGCAATGATAGGTTGGAACGCGTCCACTTGGTCTAAGGAAAAGCTTCTGAAAGATCTTGTCTTGGTGAAACCAAGTCTTGTGGGGAAAGTGCACCACCTCTGCAGAGTGTAAAATCTAAGTACTTAGCCATGTCCCTGGCAAAGGACAATTTGAGCATCAAGACATGGAAGCAATCAAGAATCTCATCATCCAAATTTCTAAGTTAAAAACTTGTGGTTGAACAAGGGTTAAAGGATCTTCAATCTTTGATTGGGAGATGCCTTGGGAAAGATTATTTTGTCAAGCAAAAACTTAGTGTTTTCAAATGATATGGAAAATCTATTTGAGCAAAGCAAGCCTAAGCTCCACTTAGCCAAATGCATATAGATGATAGACTCCACTATACTACCATAGTATCACTTGCCAATACAATTCAAACGTATTGACCCTTGTGGCTGTAACTTGTTGTGTTGCAGGTTTGATTGATTTAGTGAAGTGTGTTGATTAGGATTACAAAGTCTACAACCAACATGTCTGCCTGTGGCACTTTGAAGATGAAGGACCCCATGCTTATAGATATTCTGTTGCAATGTAATGTAATAGCCAAATGAGCTATGTAAGATGTAATAAATTATGTTATTCCTGGTTATAAAGTTGTATTATGACCTTTGTTTCTTGATATTACATCTTAACTGTGGATGCTAGCTATTGATCCAGGGACTAGCATTGTAAACACAGGGGACTCTACCTTATTAAAGGTTGGGAACCTGACATTACTTCTTCGACTCTATGCTTCTCTTCTCCATTCCCATTCTTTGCTAACTCTAACTTCTTCATTGCTTGATCCATTTTCGTTACCTCATGGTATTTATTCTTCTCGTCTCTTTTTAAGTTTGAGTCTTCGGTTACCAACATTATTCCTGAGATCAAATTACATCGGCACGATTTCAAAAAAAACAAGATTGCAAATGAGTAAACAGTATGTTGAGGATAGAAGTCACGTGAGGAGTGCAATCTTCCTAAAATCAAAAGTGTACCTCGTTAGAATCTTCAGGAGCCATAGCAGTGTGAGCTCGAGCGGACCAGAGGCTATGCCGATGAGGAAGCGGGGCAGCGGGTCTAATGGCGGCGGCGATAGGTCCAGATATCGAGCTCCCCTTCGCTCGTTTGATGAGTAGAGGCCATTTAGAGGGCGGCAGAGAAGGACCGAGGGGAATTTAGGAACGGTGATGTCTGTGTCTAAATGGTTAAAAAAGAAGTCGTTGAAAAATAAAAGAAGGGGGGTACATTTTGATCTAGAAATATAATTGTAGTACTAGTAGTAGAAGTAGTAGTAGTATTAAATTAGACTAGTAATTCGCCACGTGCCTTGCGCATGAGTATCAATAGGATCTTCATCAAATGGTTAGAAATATTTGTATTTTCCAATCTTCATCAAAGAGTCAAACTTCAAAGTTATTCGTACACTATATAGTGACAAATAAGTTACATGTGCCTTGCACACGTGAGAATTGGATAATAGAAGTATGACGTATCATTTTTAAATATAACTATAATAGGTGATGCTCAAAAATAATTATAATTTTGAGCATCATGCATAAAGTATCAGGTGTATAGTGGTTCTTATACTTTGTATCATGTAGAAATCAACCTATTAGCTACCTTATACTTCACAGAAGAAGATTCCAGAATTATTAAGATGTTTGTTGTGAGCTTTGTGCATAGCGATTATTGTGGTAAAGATTTTCAATAGAGAATCTAGCTTCTAGAAGCTAGAATGGATATAAGATCCAACGGTTTGCAAAGATGGGATTTGCTGGTCGATCTAATCCAACAGTCAAAGTTCGATCAAAAAGTTATTCATACACTATATATAGTGCTAAGATTATATAATAGGTAAAGCTCCCAAAATTTAAAAACTGTATAAAGTATGGTTGTATATTTGGTTCTTGTAGTTTGTATCATCTAGAAGTCAACATTTATTATTAGCTATACCTAATACTTGAAAAATCTTAGTAACATGATCTAGAGAAATGATGGAGAATATTAATTCTATAATGATGGAGAATATTAATTCTATAACGATGGAGAAGTGTGTTTTGAGGTTTTTGCATACCGTTCATTATGCTAAAGACTATCAATAGAATCTTCTAGCAGAGGCTCTAATAAAATGGAAAAGAAGATCCGACAGCTGACAATGTTGGGATTAACGAGTCTTAATCCAACGGTCAATATTCAAAGATAATCGTACACTATATAGTGTTAAGATAAGCTAGGAGTTTAGGGTTTCGGTTTTAGGTGTTCAGGGTTTAAGGAATTTTCAACAATGTTCAAGATTTATGCCTATATTCATGGTATAGAATAGAATTACCTCAATTTAATGAAAGTATTTCAAATTTTGATCAATAAGTGCATGATACCTGATTCGTGAGGGTATTTGTGGGTTTAGGGTTTAGGTTTTAGGGGTTGTTTAGGGTTTAGGGGTATAGGGCTTGGAGTTTAGGTTTTGGAGGGGTTATGGTTAAAGGAATTTCCAATAATGTTCAATTTGTATGCCTATTTTCGTGAAATAGAATGGTGTTATCCAATTTAGTAAAATTATCTCAAAATTTGATATATAAGTGTGCATATGACAGCCGTTTCTTGGTCAGGGTTTAGGGGTTTAGTGTTCCATGTTTAATTTTATTGTTCAGAGCTTAGGTTTTAGGGGTTTAGGGTTTAGGTTTTATGGCATTTTTAATAATGTTCAAGATATATGGTTATAATCGTGAATAGAATGGCGTTAGCATAATTTAATGAAAGTATATATCAAATGTTGATATGCAAGGAGATGATACCTGCTTTGTCGAGGTCGTTTACGGGTTTAGGGTTTAGGGTTTAGGATTTAAGGGTTTTAAAGTTTAGTTTAGAGTGTTAGGGTTTAGGGAAATTTCAATAATGTTCAAATTTTACCACAATTTAATGAAAGTATCTAAAAAATTTGGATCTATAAGTGCATAATACCCTTCTTGGTTAGGGTTTAATTATGGTTTAAGGGTTTAGGGTTTATGGTTTTAGTATTTAGGGATTTAGGGTTTAGGTTTTAGGGGTTGTTTAGGGTTTTGGGTTTTTTGATTTTTCAATAATGTTCAACCTTTATGCTTATATTCGTCAAATAGATTGGCGTTACCCAATTTATATTAATAAAAGTATCTCGAATTTGATCTATAAGTGCATGATATCTGCTTGGTCATGTTATATGGGGTATTGTTTAGGGTTTTAGGCTTTCAGGGTTTAGGGTGTAGGTTTTTAGGATTTAGGGGTTTAGTGTTTAGGGTTTCAGGATTTTTCAATAATGTTCAAACTTTATGTTTATATCTGTGGAATAGAATGGTGTTACCGCAATTTACTAAAAGTATCTCAAATTTGGATCTATAAGTGCACGATACCTACTTGGTTAGGGTTTAATTATGGGTTGAGGTGCTGAGGGTTTAGGGTTTAGTATTTAGGGGGTTAGGGCTTATTTGGTTCAAAGGAATTTTAGAGGATTTGTGAAGGATTTTGTCCCTTAGAAAATATACAAATGTTGGTAGTTTGATTCAAAGGATTACAATCCTTAGTGATTCCTTCAAAGGATTCCTTTGCTCTATATTTTGTAGGAAAATTTCCATTCACCCTAACCACATGTTTGAATTCATTTTCTTTACCTATGATTAAAAGATGTACTTGATCGAAATTCATGTAATTTTCTATTCTTATAGGATTCAAGAGGTCATGCCACTCCGATCCTATGGTTTTCCTACTCCTATGTTCTAGGAATCCTGCAAATCAAACGAGACCTTACGATTTATGTTGTAGGGGTTGTTTAGCATTTAGAGAAATTTCAATAATGATCAAGCTTCATGTTTATATTCATCGAATAGAATGGTGTTGCCCAATTTAATGAAAGTATCTCAAATTTTATCTATAAGTGCATGATACCCTGCTTGGTTAGGGTTTAACGAGTTTATCTTGGTTTAGTGAATTCTTTTTTGAATTTTGAACTCCAAACGATGAGAATCTCTACTTCCCTTAATTCTGGGTCACTAATAAGCGGGGCACTTGCATTGTGGGTCCATAAAACCAGTGTAAGGCCGGAGGGGGGCAAGTAAATATGCTTATTAAGAAGGGAAGGGAACCAGACCGATGGGGTGATGCACGTGTGAAAGGATACGGATGTCGCCTAGAGGGGGGGTGAATAGGTGATTAAAACTTTTCCTAGAGTGGCTCAAAAAAGGCGGAATAAAACTAGTGTTTACTTTGTTAAGAACAACCTAGAACAACTAAGGTTCACCTAGGTGCACCAACAACTTATGCTAAGCAATACAAGCAACAAAGTGATAGCAAGATATGTATTACTGAAGGGTTTCGCAGCATAGTAAATCAAAAAAATTCTACGGATGCGAACGGGAAAGCCAAGATCTAATCTAGGAGATGCAAACAACGAGGGGGGGTAGATGAGATCTTCATACCCTTGAAGATTCACACAGCGGAACGTTCGACGGAACGTGGGTGATGTAGTCGTACTCGCTTCTCCTCCTCGCGATCCGATCTGATCTAACACCGCAAGTGGCAATGCCTCCGAGAGATGCACACGTGCGTCACCTCGACGTCTCCTCCTTCCTCGGTCCAGCAAGTATGGTGGAGAGATGGATTGGATTTACAACGTGATGGCGCGGTGCAAGTGGTGGATAGTTTCTGCAGCAGGGCTTCGCCTACACGCAGTCGGGAGGGAGAGAGAGAGAGAGGAGGGCAGCAGGGCGGCTAGGGCTTGAGGAGGAGGTGTTGGGAGGGTGCGCCCCCAGCCCTCTTTATATAGAGGGGTGGGCGGCTGGCCCTTGCCCCTCCCCCAAGCCCTAGGGCCGGCGGCCAAGGAGGGAGGAGTGGGGGGCAAGTTCCCCCCCCCCCTTTTAGAAGCTCCCCTAGGGTTTTTCCCTAGGCTTGGCCGGCTGGTCCCTATGGGGCTTGTGCCCCTGGCCCAATGCAGCCAGGACACTCCCTCATAGGCCCATGCCCCTCCCGACAAGTGGGGCCATGTTGGTCCCCCTCCGGAGGGTTCTAGAAGCTTCCAGTACAATACCGATTAACTCGAAACAATTCCGAACACCAAAAACTGCATTGCCTTATATGAATCTTATTCTCCGGACCATTCCGGAACCTCTCATGATGTCCCGGATCCCATCCGAGACTCCGAACAAAAACTCATAAACCAATTATCCAATCTATCCTAGCGTCGAGACACGTTAAGTGTGTGACCCTTCGGGTTCGAGAATATGCAGACATGATCTTATATCAATAATCAATAGTGGGGTCTGGAAACCCATATTGACTAACACACGTTCATCGATGATCATATCGGATGAACCACGATGCCAGGATTCAATCAATCCCATATATATATTCCCTTCGTCGCGCGATATTTTACTTACCCGAGATTTGATCGTCGGTACCGTCATACCTAGTTCAATCTCGTTCACAGCAAGTACTTTACTCGTTCCATAATCCGATATCACTTTGTGATTAACTCCTTAACCACATGCTTGCAAGCGGTGTTGATATCGATTACCGAGTGGGCCCGAAGTATATATCTCCGACTTGGGAGGAACAAATCCCATCTCGATACATATAACCCAACAGGTACTTTCCGATCACCTGAGAGACACCTTTATGATCACCCTCTCATAGGATGACGTTTGATGACCTCAAAGCTTTCTTCCAATACCAGGGAGTTGTATTATCTCATGGTCTAAGGAATACAATATTTGACATAAGAAAAGCTTCGCAAAGATGAAAACGATGACATGATCTAACTGCTCCACTTAGTTTGGGTATGTCCATCATATCATTCTCCCAATGATATGCTCTCATTATTAATCGACAACTCATGTCTATGGTTAGGAAACCTTAACCATCATTAATCAATGAGCTAGTCCATAGAGGCATACTAGGGACACGGTGTTGTTCACAAACCACACAAGTATTAAAGTTTCCGCTTAATACAATTCTAGCATGGAATATAAACTTTATCATGAACAAGAATTTTAATAATAACATCTTTATTATTGCCTATAGGGCATAATTCCAACAATTACTTCAAGCACGAAGGCTATCACAATGTAAATTGCATAAGTAAGAGCTCAGGTATAGAGATAACCAGGCATGCGGGGACACCGATATTTTACCGAGTTCCTCCCAACATGGAGTACGTCTCGTTTGGAGAGGGGGTGGTATCAAACCACCAACTCCACAAAAGGCCTCCCTTATTCTCCGGTGAATCTCACCCCAACGGGATCGATCCACGCTTCCACTATCGGTGCACTTGTCGGTGGCAGCCGGAACCTCTCACAAGGTTGGGGCACTTCTCCACAACTTAATTGGAGGTTCCCAACAAACGCCACCAAGGCCACAATGCCACCAAGGCCACAAACCGTCTAGGGTTCCACGAACCCAAGAGGGACAAGCTCCAATGAGTAACTCAAACCAAATCCTCCGAGGAGAACACAAACCGGTGCACCAAATGCAAATGGCAATAACACCAAAAAGGTGCTCAAATCCCTCACTCTCAAGTTCCAACAAAGCTACTAAAGCTATTGGGGGAACAAGAGAGGAGGAATCAAAGAGAGACACAAAATCCCCCAAAATCTAGATCCCCAAAGATACACTCACAACGAGATGAATCGGTTAGATCAAAACGTAGATCTAGATCACCTCCAAGTACCCCTCAAATATATGCAAGAATCAATGGAGGGGTGAGTATAAATCAAGCTCAAAGAGTAAGGCAAATGACGGCAAAGCTTAGACAAAAGGAGGAGGAAGAAGCAACCCTAAAAGACAAAGGGGCAAAGCTATTTAAAGAAACGGACAGATTCTGCCCGTTGGGGCATTTTTCCTGGACTGACCGGTAGTACCGGATCGGACCGGTACTACCGGACCCTAACCAGAAAACTCTAGAAAAAAGAAAAGCAGCAGCAGCGTGCGCAGCAAGCCAGGACAGGGAGTGGGGCAGCCGCGCGGGGCCAGTTGCGAGGCAGCGCGACATCGCGCGAGGCAGGCGCGCGCGGGATCCATCATGCGGTGCCCGCGCGGGGTCAGCGGGCGGCAGCAGCGCGTGAACGTGGCCAAGCGCGAGCAAGCGGGGGGACGCGCGGGGCTGGGTAAGCATAGCACGCAGCACTGCGTCCGGGTCAACGCGCGTAGGATCTGGCCCAGCAGCTGGGCCCAGCGGCAGCGCGCGTGTGGGGCGAGCAGGCAGAACCACGCGAGGCAGAGCACGGGAGTGGCGGAGGCAGATCGCGCGAGAAGTGAGGCCTGCCTGGCGGGGTCAGCGCGAGCGCACGCGCGGTCGACTACAGGATCAGATCGAGAGAAAAAGGGCTGAGCGCAGGGAGTAGCTGGGCTGGGCAGATGTTTCTGGGCCGGCCGGTACTACCGGCCCACCTGGGCGGTACTACCGGGTCGGCGGGTAGTACCGGATTTGACTAACTAGCGAGGCAGAGAATTGTTGGGGCGTGGTCAGGTGCAGCCGGTAGTACCGGCCCGCATGGGCGGTACTACCGCTCGGCCCAGAAAAACAGATTTTTCCTTTTCTTTTTAAATAAGATCGGCAGATATTCAAATGACCATAACTTTTGATTGGTAACTCCGATCGACCCGATTCCAATTGCGTTGGAAAGAGAACGACACGAGCTACCCTATAAAAATATTGGTTATCACCAAGTGAGAATGTATCATGTATTATAATGTGAGATACCTCACTTGGTGAGAAACCGAAGAACCGCATAGATCAAAATCGCAACAAGATATAAACGGAAGATACGATTTTGATGAACACGAGCTTGTTATGGATATTACCACAAGCTCTATATCCTCACATGGGTAAGACCAAATAACAACCAAATACGATCATGCAAGTATGCAAAGGTTTGAGCTCTCTCCGAATGATGTGACCGAATTACTCATACGAGATCCCCTCTTGATAGTACGGTTATCTATCCTAAACCCGGATTCCCACAAACAATAAGAGATCGGAAAAAGGGAAAACCTATCAAGATTATACCTTTGCCTTGAGCGTTCCACTTGAGCTCGATGTAGACGATCTTGCCCTTCTCAAGATGGAACGCCTTTCTTGATTCTTCATCATCGATCCATGACCACCGAGGATGGCAAGCATCAAACATGAGATCTTCTATATATGGCGCATTTTGATCTTGCACAACATATCTTCTTCTCATTTCATCGACCTTGAAGCCGAAACAAGCTGCAAGCGATGCCAATGGACAATTCCTACAAGTATAACTTAATACACACATTAGTCCATAAAGATTGTCATTAATTACCAAAACCACCCACGGGGGCCCAAAATGTTCTTTCAATCTCCCCCATTTTGGTAATTGATGACAATCCCTTTAAGAGGGTTTATATAAGGAATTTTAATGAATAAGATGGTAATACCAATATCAAATACTACAAAAGTATGTGATATTGGTATCACCACCATATATAGAGCAAACTCCCCCACAATCTATGCATGTGTGATGAACTTGAATTTCATTGCATATATTGCCTATCATTATCATGGGTGGAGTTTCATCTATATATAACACATGCTAAGCAACAATAAAGATGCAAGAGCATGAAAGGCAAATGCTTAAGAACAAACTCAATGCATCAACCAACTTCTCTTAAACCCTCTAAAACTTCTCCCCCATTGGCATCGATTGCCGAAATGGGTGGCAAGTTCTAGAAGGAAAATAAAGTAATAATTCCTCCAAAGGTGTGACTTCACACATATCCAATGATGAATACTTGGGAGGGATTAGGACTATATCGAGGACCCAAAGATTGCCAAAATAAAGCCAAATGATGCAAGCAATTACAAGGTCCGACAACCAATTGAAAACAACAAATGTGTCCAAATGGAAACAACAAGATGTTATGATATGAGCAAAAGAGTGTTTGAAATAGAAAATAGAGAATCTCCCCAAGATTTGTGCATGATTTAAAATAAATGCATTGGACTACATAATGCACAAATATGGAATCCGTGCTCCCCCATAAGTATTTGAAACACAACAAATGAAAGATCAAATAAATGCTTAAATAAAATAGAGAAGCTCCCCAAGATTTGTGCATACTTTAAAATCGGTGTATTTGAATACAAAAAGGCACAAATATGGAATCCTCACTCCTCCGTAACATTTAAGGCACAATAAATGATAAGGAAGACAAATGACCATTATTAAGTGAATTAGATGAGCTCCCCAAAGATAATGCACCAATTATGATAATTGCATTTGGGATCAAGGTGCGTAATCATGGAATCCTCACTCATCCAAATTCATTTAACAATACAAGGCATGAGAGAATAAATATGAGTGCACGAAGATGTAAACTAGAGGAATAAGCACTCATAGGCAAATAAATTTGGAAGCCACCAAAGAATCAAAAAGGAATAAAAGGTGGTATCCAAGGAATAAAATCTCAACTAGAATTATCTTCTCATATGTGTATATGTTTCTAAGTGGATAATCATCACAATGACATATGCCAACAAAGAAATATGCACACATAAAGAAGATATACAATAAATCACATAAAAGGCTAAAATGAAGTCATAACATATATCAATAAGATTTTTGCTTCAAAGCATGGCCAAAGGCTCAAATATATATTATTGTACATTAATGAACTTCAAACACCAACACACTACATATATTACAACTATCACCAAAGGAAAAAAGGAGAAAGTTGGAACATATGGAGAAAGGCAACAAGTATCACAAAGAATAAACAACTAGCAAAATCTCACTATTGCACATGGGAGAAGTTGAGGACAAGGTAGGCAATAAATTGATAGATTGACATATTTGGGATTGGTGGATTATATTCATGATTTTGTATAGTCCCAATTATATTTACTCATCTCAACTTATACACATTTACAATAGATAGTTCTCTTAAAACCATGCCTAGAACTACAACAATTATAAATACATGAATTCATGCTAGAAGGCAACCGACAAATGGTTGAAATCAAGATATATGAGCATGAGAAAGAGATACTTGTTACCGAGATATAATTGGTAGGATGTAGAGGATATGAATTCATTGATCATCCTATAGCTTTCCTCAAATTTTCATGTATGCACGACTTCTTCAAAATTGAGAGACAAGCATCCAATATATCTCCAATGCACTTAAAACACAATTAAGTACAAAATGGTCCCCAAACTTATTGGGTCCAAAGTAGTTAGAGAAACTACAATACATAAGAGAGACTCCACATAATTATGTGCATATTGATATGAAATTGAATTTCATGCACAAAATAGCCGATGGGATTTGGTGGAGTTTCCCCTATATATTGGATCAAAGAAAGCAAGCATGCCATAATATAGATATGTAGTAAATATGCATGCACAAGGCTTTCAAGAACCAAAAGTGAGATATACTTTGAACAAAAACACCAAGTAAACCGAGATGGCACACACAAGAGTGTGACAAGACAAGCGGTGTCCAAATTGTATCAAAGAACCAATTCAACACATGAAAGATCATAAGTTCAAAAAATGAACTAGGCAAAAGCCAAAGAGCAAAAGATAGATAAAAAGACAAATTCTCAATGATTTATCTCATTCTAAAATGGTCAAAATGTGAAACAAGGAATGAGACAAAACCAACTCCCAAGAAGAGCAAGGTTCCAACAACAAACCAAACTCCCCAAACTTCTCATGATGGCACAAAATACCAAAATGAAAAGATTGAGGTTCCAAGCACATAAAACCCGATATGGACCAAACAAAGAAGCATAAATATGAGTGTTCTAAATAATATAGGAGAGCTCCCCCATACATAGTGCATTATGTAGGATTTTCCTTTTAAATGCAAAATGCACATAAATGGGATCATCACTAGTACCTACAATAAGTAAAACACAAGAGGATATCAATAAAATAAGAAGATCCACAAGAAGCAAGGAAGGCTTGGGAGACAACACAAAATATTTTCTTGGCAAAAGATACGATAAAATTAAGCAAGGGCCAAAGTTAATATGATCAATAAATTCTACCATAAGTTGGGTACTCATTGTCCAAGGACAAGAAATATTGGGAATAATTTTCCCAAGGTAGCTTGCATGGATATCCAAGATCATAGTCACAACAAGAAGCATATAACTAAATATAAGAAATTAAGCATGATACTTCGAACAAGATTCTTGGTAGCTTCCAATAGTCACACAATCACTAGTGATTAGAGTAACTTGAAGCAAATGGTTTCCATGAGGATATATATATCTAAATATGAGGAAACACATACCAAGAAACATTCTCATATACACGATCCAAAATAAGATCAATAAAGGCATTCAAGCAAATTGGAACTTGTATGAGAAAATGTGTCACATAGGAGCTAGATAATAATCAATATCAATTCTAAGTGACACAACCTCGAATATTCACATTTTCTAGGATTTGTAATATGCACTAAGCATATCACTCCCCCATAGTGTGATACTATCATAAAATCAACACGAGGCAAAATGATACATATATATATAATTAATGGACATTATAAAACTTAAATTTCTCATGAGAATTATAACACATAGAGATTAGACAAGAATCCAATATAAATACTAGGTGGTATTCCTCATGTACACACAATTTTAGGATTGTGGAATGCCCAAGCATAACACTCCCACAAAATGGGATAATCCATTAATTTCTCACAAGATCCAAATAAGATATCAAATATAATCAAGAAGGGCTCAACCACAAGAAACACACATACATGGAGTGCCACCTAATCATACACAAATATGCTTGATACCTCAAGATAATGAAGTGGATAGCACAACATGTACAAACACATGGAAGATACAAAACCAACTCATGCACAAGGGGGCGAGTAACTTTCAAAGTAAAGAGTTTAGCATATGTTACCGCAAGGAGGAACATTAGGAATATAATATAATCATGATAATCCAAATGGCTTGCCTTGACAATAATAATTGATGAAGATCCTTCAATTCTTCATAATGTAGCCAAGTATCCAATGCCCTCCAACAACACCTATTGATCAAGTTTTGGCTTGTTGGTCCCCAACCAAGTTGGTTCCTAAGAGGTTAGTCACAATAGGCTTGGAAACCCAAATGGTTCTTTTCTTGAACCCACATTGAGCACCAACAAATTTGGCAAACACATTGCCAACCTCATCCTTACAAAGAGAATAAGCATCATCAATAATGATAGGGTTGGATGAGGAGATACCGATAGTGCATGAGGAAGAAATATGCCCCTTCTCATGGCATATGTAGCAAGTTCTACTCTTGCCATCTTTCTTCTTAGGTGCAGCCACAACTCGAGGAAGAGCTCGAGTAGTCCTCTTAGGAAGTGGCCCATTAATGACTTAAGGTGGAGCTTTAGGCCGCTTCCCTTGTTGCTTCACACTAAGAGGCTTTTTCTTCAATGGGCAAGATCTAACATGGTGCCCTTCTTCCTTGCACTTGAAGAAAGCAATGTTGGCTGGATTCTTGACTTGATCTTGGCCATTCTTCTTGTTGTCCTTGTGCTTCAACTTGATAGTGGACTTGTTCTTGACATTGGAGTTGAATCCAAGCCCACTCTTGTCATTGGGAGATTTTTGCACACTCAAGATTTTGTTGAGTGCGGCCTTCCCTTGATGACCCTTTTTCAAGTCATTTCTCAAAGAAGTGACTTGACCCTTGAGCTCTTTTATTTCCTCTACATGGTTAGTTTCAACAAAAGTACTAGAGGAAGTAGATGCTACATTGTTAGAGCAACAAGGCACGGAATGTAATTCATCAAGAGATATAGCATGGTTGTGAGAGGATGAATTACAAGGACTAGCACATGGCAATATAACATTTGGAGTAGATATAGTGCTAATGTCCACATGAGGCCCACTAGATGTTACCTTTGACATGATGGCCTCATGAGCTAACTTTATCCTACCATGGGAGACTAGAAGATCCTCATGCGAGCTCGAGAGCTTAACATTACTTTCTTCTAATTTCCCATAGTTGCTAGTTAGCAAAGCAAGTTGAGCCTTTAGCTCAAAATTCTCCTTCAAATATATGCTTCAAAAGAAATAGAGTTAGTAGCACAAGCATCATTATTATTAGCAAGAGGTGAGGGAAACTTGTCAAGCTCTTTTAAATATGAAGCTTTAAGTTGCTCATGTGACTCGGTGAGTTTGATGAGCTCCCTCTTAACGACCCGAGAGCCATTTTTGAGGTGCTTAAAATCCTCTACAAGTTTAGCATAAGCAACTTCAAGATCATCATTTTTAATCTTAAAGGAGTTAGCCACCACAAGTTCTCTATCATGGTATTCCTTTACTCTAGATAATTCTAGAGTAAAAGTCTCCTCAAGAGATTCTTTGGTGGTTTGTTATTATTCAAGGGAGTCCTTTACTTGAGCAAGTCTATTAGCATACTCACTCTCAAGCGCAAACTTTTCATCAATTATGTTTTCTTGCTCCTCAATAAGATCATTGCCTTCTATAGCATAATTCAAGATTTCAAGAAGGTTGGCGGAAGCAATTTTATTTTTGTAAAGAGCACTATAGACAACCTCTCCCATTTTCTTAATAGAGGTAATATCATACTTACCTCGATAATCATCATTATCATTCTCAACCTCATCATCATCATGAGATACAATGGGATCCAAAGAGGTTACCTTTGTTCCCTTAGCCATAAGGCATATGTGAGAACCGGAGGAAGGTTATGATGAGATTGCACTTGTAGCTCTATTAAAAACCTTGTCTTGGCCCATAGAATCTTCATTTTCCTCTACATGGTTAGCAACACAAGCACTAGAGAAAATAGAAGCATTTTTATCATTGCAACAAGACAACATGAGCATATCATCATGAGATTTATTCAAGTCATGATATGCAAGGACTATTAATACAAGCATGTAAGGAGTTTTGAGTGCTAGAAGTGTTAAGGTCCAAAGATAGATCATTGCAACTAGATAGATATGAGGGATTATAAATAGTGAACGCACTATCCATATTGCAATTTCTATCACCACTCACCATATCATTACCTTGTGAAAAGTCACATGTTGGTGAAGTGGTAGAGGATGAGAACTCATCTCGACCGGAAGTGGAAGCAACACAATCATCCTCAACAATATTGGACACAACATATTTATCTTGAAGTTTTGTCCATAACTCATGAGCGCTCCAAAAAGGAATGATTGAAGAGGTAACTACATAGCTCAAAGCATTAACAAGCACATTAGAAGCTTGAGCATAGAGATATAAGTTTTTCTCATCCTCATAAGATAGATTTTTGAAATCCATAGGAGGAGAAAACCCCATATCTACAATACGCTCCAAATTTGGGTCCATGTCCCGAAAATGAATGAGCATACGATTTTTCCATATATCATAATTTGTGCCATCAAATATGAACATATCATTATGCACTAATCCTCTAGCCGACATCTTTACTCTCAAGGCGGTGAAGCCTAAAATGAGAGACCGGGCTCTGATACCAATTGAAAGGATACGGATGTCGCCTAGAGGAGGGGGTGAATAGGCGATTAAAACTTTTCCTAGAGTGGCTCAACAAAGGCGGAATAAAACTAGTATTTACTTTGTTAAGAACAACCTAGAACAACTAAGGTTCACCTAGGTGCACCAACAACTTATGCTAAGCAATACAAGCAACAAAGTGATAGCAAGATATGTATTACTTCAAGCACGAAGGCTATCACAATGTAAAGTGCATATGTAAGAGCTCGGGTATAGCGATAACCGAGGCACGCGGGGACACCGATATTTAACCGAGTTCCTCCCAACATGGAGTACTCTCGTTTGGAGAGGGGGTAGTATCAAACCACCAACGCCACAAAAGGCCTCCCTTATTCTCCGGTGAATCTCACCCCAATGGGATCGATCCACGCTTCCACTATCGGTGCACTTGTCGGTGGCAACCGGAACCTCTCACAAGGTTGGGGCACTTCTCCACAACTTACTTGGAGGCTCCAAACAAACGCCACAAAGGACACAATGCCACCAAGGCCACAAACCGTCTAGGGTTCCAAGAACCCAAGAGGGACAAGCTCCAATGAGTAACTCAAACCAAATCCTCCGAGGAGAACACAACCCGATGCACCAAATGAAAATGGCAAGAACATGACAAAGGTGCTCAAATCCCTCACTCTCAAGTTCCAACAAAGCTACTAAAGCTATTGGGGGAACAAGAGAGGAGGAATCAAAGAGAGACACAAAATCCCCCAAAATCTAGATCCCCAAAGATACACTCACAACGAGATGAATCGGTTAGATCAAAACGTAGATCTAGATCACCTACAACTACCCCTCAAATATATGCAAGAATCAATGGAGGGGTGAGTATAAATCAAGATCAAAGAGTAAGGCAAATGAGGGCAAAGCTTAGACAAAAGGAGGAGGAAGAAGCAACCCAGACAGATTCTGCCCGTTGGGGCGTTTTTCCTGGACTGACCGGTAGTACCGGATCAGACCGGTACTACCGGACCCTAACCAGCAAACTCCAGAAAAAAGAAAAGCAGCAGCGTGCACAGCGAGTCAGGCCAGGGAGTGGGGCAGCCGCGCGGGGTCAGCTGCGAGGCAGCACGACATCGCGCGAGGCAGGCGCGGGAGGGATCCAGCATGTCGGGCCCGCGCGGGGTCAGTGCGAGCGCACGCGCGGTCAACGCGGGGATCAGATCGAGAGAAAAAGGGTTGAGCGCAGGGAGTAGCTAGGCTGGGCAGATGTTTCTGGGCCGGCCGGTACTACCGGCCCACCTAGGCGGTACTACGGGGACGACCGGTAGTACCGGATTTTACTACCTAGCGAGGCAGAGAATTGTTGGGGCGCGCTTAGGTGCGGGCGGTAGTACCGGCTCGCACGGGCGGTACTATCGCTCGGCCCAGAAAAACAGATTTTTCCTTTTCTTTTTAAATAAGATCGGCAGATATTCAAATGACCATAACTTTTGATTGGTAACTCCGATCGACCCGATTCTAATTGCGTTGCAAAGAGGACGACACGAGCTACCCTATAAAAATATTGGTTATCACCAAGTGAGAATGTATCATGTATTATAATGTGAGATATCTCACTTGGTGAGAAACCGAAGAACCGCATAGATCAAAATCGCAACAAGATATAAACGGAAGATCCGATTTTGATTAACACGAGCTTGTTATGGATATTACCACAAGATCTATATCCTCACATGGGTAAGACCAAATAACAACCAAATACGATTATGCAAGTATGCAAAGGTTTGAGCTCTCTCCAAATGATGTGACTGAATTACTCATACGAGAGCCCCTCTTGATAGTACGGTTATCTATCCTAAACCCGGTCTCCCACAAACAACAAGAAACCGGAAAAAGGGAAAACCTATCAAGATTATACCTTTGCCTTGAGCGTTCCACTTGAGCTCGATGTAGACGATCTTGCCCTTCTCAAGATGGAACGCCTTTCTTGATTCTTCATCATCGATCCATGACCACCGAGGATGGCAAGCATCAAACATGAGATCTTCTATAGATGGCGCATTTTGATCTTACACAACATATCTTATTCTCATTTCATCGACCTTGAAGCCGACACAAGCTCCAAGCGATGCCAATGGACAATTCCTACAAGTATAACTTAATACACACATTAGTCCATAAAGATTGTCATTAATTACCAAAACCACACATGGGGGCCCAAAATGTTCTTTAAACGTGGGGGGACGTAAAATTACCACCTATATCCCTCTATTGTTGCATTGCTTCTCGGGTTCTTGTTTCCGGAGCAAGGATAGAAGAGGAATTTTCATTCTAAAAAAAGGTGAAGTATGTTTGGGGCTGGATGTTTGAATGGATGGGCAGGATATTTTTACGCTACTCCAACTCCCACTTGGGGGATGTTGTCCCTGTCAAATAGACCCAGACGCAAGTACCCTTTCGAGCATTTAATGAGTTGTTAGACATCTGCCGTCTTTCAAACAAGATGCCCAAGGCCACAGCCGTAGTTGATTTTTTTACCTCCATAGCCATAGTTGCTGGAACCGTTTCCATGTCTTGTACTCCGTACATTGCATGCATCTTGGCCAATCAAGCTTTGCTTACAAAAGGAAAATCCAATTTTAATTTTTCCAAGTGATAACATTGTTTTTGGTTATGAAGCAACTTCAAAGGGTATGGATCAATATGACATCATGCCAATTGTCACACAAAATAACATGTTTAATGGGTAAACCCATTCAATCTTACTGGCTAATTCTTGCAATAAATTGACAACATGGCAATTTACTAAACCATGTCAATTTATTTTGCTTGGACATATGCTCATCTCTGTCCACACGCTGTACATCTAGAGAGAATAAAACGTAGGTAGGGGAAGAGGCCTGATACGTCCAAAACGTATCTACTTTCCCGAACACTTTTGCTATTGTTTCTCCTCTAAACTTGTGTGATTTTTATACAACTAACACAGAATGATGCTGTTTTCAGCAGAATTACCTTGGTTTCTAGTTTTTGTGCAGAAAATCAACTATCAGGAAAAATCCTTGAAAATATGCCAAAAATCCTATTTCACCAGAAGATCCACGGAGCTAGAATACGAGACGGACTGGAGGCCTGGGGGCCCCACACCCCTACCAGGCGCGGGCCAGGCCTGGCCGTGCCTAGGGGGTGCGGCCACCCCAGGCACCCCCTCGACCTCCCTCTTCACCAATAGAAGCCTCTTGACCTAAAAACCGAGTGGGGTTTGACGTTTTTCCAGAAAGAGTTCCGTTGCGCCGCCACCACAAGAAACCACGATTTGGAACCAGAAACTCCATTTTGGCACCCTGCCGGGATGGGGAATTTGGTGAGGATCATCGCCATCGTCTTCACCAACCCTTGTCCATCAACCATCCATGTTTCCCTCATCCATGAGTGAGTAATCCCCCGCTGTAGGCTATGGGCATGGTAGGGATTGGATGAGTTCTATCATGTAATCGATTAACATTGTTAGGGCATAGTGCCTAGTATCTCTATTAGTGCTATTTGACTCTGTTGCAACTTGTTGTGCTTAATGCTTGTCACTAGGGCCCGAGTGCCATGATCTCAGATCTGAACTTATTATTGATTCATTATGATAGTATTATTTGTGATCTTATCTACAAGTTGTGTACACATATCATTGTCCAGATCCAAAGGCCCCAAAGTGACAGAAATTGGGACAACCGGAGGGGATGGATGTGATGTGAGGATCACATGTGTTCATGAAGTGTTAATGCTTTGCTTTGTTTCTCTATTAAAAGGAGCACCTTAATTGCCAGTAGTTCCCTTGAGGCCTCGCTACAACGGGCTGGCAGGACAAAAGATGTTGTGCAAATTCTCTTTGCGAGCACGCATGACTATATATGGAGCACATACCTATGATTGTTTAGTACTTGGATGCTTATTCTTATTTATCTACAATTGCCCTAGGTCTTGAAGTTATATGTTTAGACTCGTCCATGCAACGCCCGTCCATCCATTCCTATGCCTACCGCTCTCATATCCTATTGTTTGCTACTACTGTTACTATTGCTCTTTTTTTACTGCTGTTGTTGCTTCGCTGTTGCTACTACAAACTGTTGCTACTGATAAACTTCTGTGAGAAAGAACTATTTCCAGGTGCAGCTGAATTGATAACTCAGTTGTTAAGGCTTGCAAGTATTCTTTGGCTCCCCTCGTGTTGAATCAATAAATTGGGTAATACTACCCTCAAAGACTGTTGCGATCCCCTATACTTGTGGGTCATCAAGACTATTTTCGAGCGCCATTGCCGGGGAGCATAGCTTTATTTGTAAGTTCACTTGGATCTATTATTGTTCACTGCTACTCCTTTCATCATGGGGAAGTCTCGTGAAAGAAAGTTTCCTATTTTACCATCCACTATAAGAAGAGGTACAGTCCTAAACACCTCTGTTGCTCTTGATTCACCATCTGTTATAAGTAAGCTTGTTACACCGCCACCACATACTCATGCTACACACACTGCTACTATTGTTGAATCTGAAATTGCTTTTGATACTCATGATGTTACTTCTGCTATGCCTGACGCAAGTGGTTCATTAGGTCCTTTCCTAGATGCTACTATGGCTGGTCTAGGAAATACTGAAACTCCTAAGAAGACATTGTTACACCTGTTAGCTCACCTGAGTCTAGAGAGAGTTATGATATTAATGATGGCTACATTGAGTTTACTGATGAATTTGTTGAAGAGTGTCGAGACACACATGGTGCTAGTGCTATTAAGAGTCTCCTTGCAAGACATACCATTATTCCTAAAATGTCCTCTGATCCTAAGTTTGCCACCTCTCCCGTAGATATTAAAGATAAATATTATGATTTCTCTCTTGATCTATCCTATTTAGGCATTGTTGAGAAAGAACCTTTTTGTGGGACTGAAAATGAGAGTGTTGTAGCTCATATGAATGAGTTTTCCACTATGAGTGCTTTCTTCTCTGATGATTTTAAAATGTGCAGTACTTTGTTACTAAGATCTTCCCTTTTTCACTAAAAGGAGAAGCTAGGGCTTGGTTTAATAGATTACCTCTTGGTTCCATTGATAGCCCTGATTGCTTGATTGCTTCTTTCTTCCAGAAATATTTCCACCCAGTGCTAGACATGCTGCTTTGCAGAGACTTTTTTATTTTAAACAGGGAGAAGAAGAGAAATTGAATGAGTCATGGACAAGTTTCTGTGCCTTGATTCATGCACATCCTGGATGTCCATTACCTAAAAATGAGATTCTTGATATTTATTATAAAGGACTAACTAATGATTCTAGGACATACCTAGATAGCTTTGCTGATTGTGTTTTCAAGAAAAGAACTCCTACAGATGTTGAAGAATTAATGGAAAAAATAAGCAAGAATTATGATGATTGGACTTCAACTGAGCTAAATACACCTGAGCCTATTACTCCTGAACTAGTTGTGCCCGAACCAGATCCAATACCAACACCAAAGAAGAGGGGAGTTATTGCATTAAATGATGAAGTGATGAAAGAAGCTAAGAAATGTCTTAAGGAGAAAGGTATTAGAGCTGAAGATGTGAAGAATCTACCTCCTATTAAAGAATTATTTAAGCCAATCCCCACTCATCTACTATTGAGGTACACTCTCTCCACTTTGATGAAGGTGATATTCCATATGGTAAGCCTCCTGATCAATGCTTAGAGGAACTTGACACATTTATTGTTAAACAAGGTAATTTTAATAAACAAGTTCAGAATCATTTATTGGAAAACTCTAGAGCTATTAAAGATTTGAAATATATTGTGGAAAGAACTTCTAATGATATTAAAATTCTTTGTAAACACTTTCAAATTGTTCAAACCCAACTTGATCAACTTGTTAAGGTACAAAAGGATATGCTAGTTAATGTCTCAGGAGATAAACATGCTTATGGAATTAGAACTAGGAGTGGTATAGCTACTCAAGATCCTTTATATCCTGAAGGACACCCTAAAAGAATTGAGCAGGATTCCTAATAAGGTGAAAGTAGTGGTAGTCCTCGTAAGAGAAAAAAAAATAGTTGAGGAGCCACTTGAACCTGCTGTAGATCCTAATAGTATATGTGTTTCTGATGCTGAAACTGAGAGTGGTAATGATAAAAATGATGCTCCTGATAAGGAGGAAGTTGAGGAAGAACCTGAGGAGCACACTAAGAATACTAGGTACACTATGAATATTTTATTGCTAAGAAACATAGTAGTGAGAGAGAACCTTGGGTGCAGAAACCTATGCCTTTTCCAGGTAAGAAACACAAGTCAAAGGAGGAAGAAAACTACAACAAGTTTTGTGAGTGGATGAAGCCTTTATTTTTGCAAATTCCTTTAACGGATGCTATTAAGTTGCCTCCTTATTCAAGGTATATGAAGGATATTGTCTCTAATAAAAGGAAGATTCCTAACGAGGAAATTTCTAGTTTGCTTGCTAATTATTACTTCAATGGTAAGGTTCCAAAGAAACTTGGTGATCCAGGTATACCAACTATTCCTTGCTCCATTTAATAATAATTATGTTAGAACTGCTTTATGTGATTTCGGAGCTGGAGTTAGTGTTATGCCTTTTTCTCTCTATAAGAGACTCCAGCTAGAAAAGTTGATACCAATTGATATATCTTTGCAAATGGCTGATAAGTCAACTACTATTCCTGTTGGTATATGTGAGGATGTTCCTATTCAAGTAGCTCATGATTGCTTGTTTTTAACTAATTTTGTTGTGCTTGAAATGCATGAATATGATAATATGTCTATTATTCTTGGGAGACCTTTTCTTAATACTACAAGTGCTGTCATCAATTGTAACTAAGGAAAAGTAAATTTAAATATTAATGACAAAGAGCATACTGTCTATTTCCCCAAGAAGGTTGCTAAGAGCTATTGCCTGAATTCTATCGAAAATTTTGAGAGCATCAAGGTTGGAGAAATATATTGTCCCATTCCACAAGAAAATTTTGAAACTATTATGATTGGGACCATTGCTATCAAGTTTGAGGTAACATAATCACCTTGTGGAATGCAAAGTTTTGTTTCATATAATATTGTTTTGGTAACAAGACTTGATTAACCTTTTTAATAAAAGGATTTTAATGAACAAAATAATGTTTTCACTATGGTTATTCTTGCCTTCTTTTACTTTTATCCTTCCTAGTCTTTGCCTTTTCTTTTGCTAGCTTTCATTTTGCTAGTTGCTTGCTTTTAGAGTGTCTTAGAACTTCTGTAGTTTGGTTTTTGTTTGCTTTTGCTTCTTCTAGAAAAAACTGTTTCTACAAGAAAATCAATTTTCATACCCTGAAAATTGGCCAAAAATAAAGTTTCCCAAAATATTCAAAATAAATTTTTCCTCGAAAAAAGGGGCAGAGGGACACCTGGAGTGACCCAGGGGGCCACCCCAGGCCAGCACACCCCTGGGCGGCACGGCCAGCCCCCAGGTGGCGCCTGGTAGGGGTGTGGCCCACCTGTGGCTCTCCAAGATGCCTCCTCCCAGCCATCTTCTTTCTCTCTCCCGAAAAACACCGGAAAAATTTCTCAAGCTCGAGTTCCTGCTGTTCTTGCTCGCGAATTTTGATCTCCTTGCTCAGCCCATCTTTGTTGTTGATTTTTTGAGGGATTGCTCCTTGGTATGTGCCTCATCCGCTTGTCCAATTAGATTTGTGATTGGTAGATTGTATCTTGAGTATTTTGCTGCTATAGGTGACAGGTTGTGTGAGCTTGCATGCTTGTTCTATGCTTAGAGATTCTATTTTGATGCATGTGTATCCCTCTAGCAAGTTCCTATAGTAGTTTCTCATCATTTATCAACTTGGAAATCACTTGGTTTGATGTTTGTCTAAAATTTTCAGAAAAAAAAGGTCATGGACAACCACACCTTTGGTAAAATATTTGAGAGTGATGCACCTAGAAGGGCAAGGCCTTCAAGATCATCCTCCCGAGCTAGGCCCTCATACAATAAGGATCTCATTACACCATGATTTGGCGACGAGGGAGATGAGGGGGACGCACACCCATCCACCTTTCCTTGCCCAACCTTTTTGCGGGATGCTGGGATTCTTGAGGATTTTCTAACCTTGGTTTGGAGGGTTAGACTAACAAGCTATATGCATGATGAGAGCGTGCAATATGCTATGCTCACTAAAACATTTGTGGAGAGCTTCTCTTTGTCTAACAGCTTGTTTCAAGCCAGATGTGTATTTCAAAATTTATGGCAGGCCTTACACCATGACATTGAATAAATTTTGCGAGTCCCTAGGACTTGGTACAGCTGGGTCAGCGAAGAAGATTCCAACTCAACCCGTTGATTTGTTGGAGCTCTATCGCGGGATAACCAATGATGATGACCGTAGAGCCCAAAGGGGAAAGATAAGAAATATTCAACTCCCATCTAGCAGGTACTTTGCCTATTATCTTGCCACTAGTGTTCTTGGTAGGGAGAACACTAGTAATATTTCCAACTATCATTTGGCCTTCATAGCTGCTGCGCTCAACAATGAAACTAGGTACAATCTTGGTTCTCTCATTGCTCGTCGCTTAGCTGCTAAGGGACCCATTTATGGGGGAATTATTGTTGCACGTTTTATTGTTGCCTTGGACTTTGTTGTTGATCCAAATGATACAGTTTTGGCTCCTCAAAGGCTTGATCTTGTTGCCATGAAAGCACATCAATTTTTCACTACTGGATCTACCCTTGAGAGCTTGGTTTATAGAATGTTGTTTACTAACGGGGAAGATAGAGAGATCCCTCTACCCCAAACCACTTTGTTCAGTATTCCTTAGGGACCTTTGTCATGCTCCAAGGAGGATATGGATGAGAAGCTGCGCATTCTTGGTTTCCATGGACACTATCAGGGGGACACGCCCTCATATGACCCCTATGTACACTACACAGGGGAGTCCTCGAGCTCGTATCAGGGCGAAGGGGCCTCCTCGACGTACTACGGAGGTGCACCTTCTTGGTCACCATGGATTTGAGCCCCACTTAGGCCAAAATCCTAAGCTTGGGGGAGGTATAACGACATAACACTCATCTATATATCATGTTCAGTTGGTTCTTTGTATATCCATTGTTTCGCTTTCTTTTTGGTTTTTGTTCCTTCTTTATCAAAACACAAAAACACCAAAAAAAAATTGTTGTTTCTCCTGGTTTTTTTCTTTGTTTTCTAGTTTTGGTTTGCCTTAAAGAAAAATCAAAAAATATTTTTCTTTGTTTGCTTTTGCTTTGTTTGTCTTTGCTTTGTTTGCTTGCTTTTAAAAAAATTGAAAACACCAAAAATATTTGTTGTTATTCTTTGGTTTTGTGAGTTCTTTGCAGGGTTCAGCCGTCCTTAGTGGAGTTTGGTTTCATGTTATTATTCAATTCACACAAGTGAAGGGCAATAATGAAGATTAAGACAACTTGAGGTGTGGTAAGCGGCTGGTAACGAACTCTATTTGTTTTCATTTTTGTACATATACTCATCATTGTGAGCATTCTTAGTCTGTTCATGTAAGGTGTATGTTATTGATGGATGCTTAGTAGTTCTTGCTTTCTTGTGATTAGCCCCAGCTTGCTAATAGTTTGTATCATGTCATATGAATGTTTGCTTGCATTGTTTTATTCATATTTTGGTATGATAATATGGTATCCTCCTCTAAAAGTTTCATATGAATCGACTTGGCACATTCTCACGCATGCATATGACTAAACAATAGTCAGTAAGCCTCGATGATTTATTTTGCCTCAGAGTTCTTGTATCACTTTCATGACATAATTAGTCTTGTTTTGTTACAAGCATGATTATAACAGTTATTGCTCTCTTGTTTGTCGCTCCCTCTCGATTGCTAGCCTTCACTTGCACTGAGTATGAGCTCTACTCGTGTTTCCAACTCCCCAAAACCAATAGTGCCAATAGTGTCCACCATACCTACCCATTAGCATCATTTTCTATTCAGTGCATATTTTATATGCCTTGTTTTCTTCCAAATAAAATGTTTGACTGCTTTGAGAAAGTTAGTTAGTAAAGCTCTCACGAACTTGATGGCGCACTTTATTTCTTGCACTTAATAATCCTGAACCATTGTGACCTGTCCATGAAAGTTATATGCTTGCAAATTATAGGCTGGGAGTTAGCAGAACCGTGCTGTCACGGGGAACGGTTTCAACACTCATGGATACATATCCAGTTGATACCTTGCTCTTTTGTGTGCGGATGTCATCGGTGTGAAATAAAAGGTGAGCTTGTGAGTTCATGGCGTATATATGTGTGTTAGAGAAACGCCTGGGACGCTAGCCTAAGCCATGCCTAATCATGGTGGAAACTTGCAGCATCACCATAATGACCATCTATGAAGCATCTTCAGTAAAAACCTATGCAAATAGCAAATAAAAGGATGGCTGAGATGCTCATTGTCTGCTTGCCTTGTCATTTTGATCACGGGATAGCTCCTGTATCATGTGCAAGGGGTACCCAGTTGGCGGTTCTCTACGATATGCATGTATTTACAATGACAAGAACTTGCAGGTAACTAAAGTTGAGTAGCATGAGGAGCGGCCCTCGTACTCAAGGGACATGGGATTTCCAGTTTATGGTCTGTCAAGCATATAACTCATATTGGACCTCACTTTCACCTTAACCACATAAATAAGCCTATGATAGGGGCAATGAGAGCTCAATGCTAATGAGTACCTTACTTTAAGCATTTGGAAGCCTTTCAAACTTTTCAAAACCCTTTTCACTTTCTTGTTGAGTCACCACTTATTCTACGAGCACCTTCTTGAGAGCATAGTTGCCATTCTTGTGTTTGTCTCAAAACTTGGTTAATTATGTCATGACTTTGATGCTTGTATCTCTGATATTTTGACTTCTAGTCTTCACTTGAACTTCAGAGGTGCCTTGGAATTTATATTGTGCTCTACAAACAAAGGAAAGAGAGATACCACTCTATCATACCTTCTTATGAGCATTGCAATGTTGCTTATGTTTATGTTTCATGCTACTTATTATTATTGAGTTGGTTTCTCTTCATAGATTGCAATGACTATTGAGTAGACTTAGTTGCATACTTCTTATTATTAATGGTTTAAATATCTACTCCTGTGCTGATAATATATACATCATATGAAGCAAATGTGTTCATGAAAGTTCTTTTATCGCACTCAGTTTTCAACTGAATTGCTTGAGGACAATCAATAAGCTAAGCTTGGGGGAGTTGATACATCCAAAATGTATCTACTTTCCCGAATACTTTTGCTATTGTTTCTCCTCTAAACTTGCGTGATTTGGATACAACTAACACGGACTGACGTTGTTTTCAACAGAATTACCTTGGTGTCTAGTTTTTGTGCAGAAAATCAACTATTAGGAAAAATCCCTGAAAATATGCCAAAAGTCCTATTTCACCAGAAGATCCATGGTGCTAGAGTACGAGACGGAGTGGATGCCTAGGGGGGGGCCACACCCCTGCCGTGTGCAGGTCAGGCCTGGCCGCTCCTAGGGGGTGCGGCCATCCTAGGCACCCCCTCAGCCTCTCTCTTCGCCTATAAGAAGCCTCTTGACCTAAAAACCGAGTGGGGTTCGACGTTTTTCCAGAAAGAGTTTTGCTATGCCGCCACCACCAAAGACCGCGATTTGGAACCAGAAACTCCGTTCTGGCACCCCGCCGGGACGGGGAATTTGGGGAGGATGATCGCCATCGTCATCACCAATGCCTCTCCATCAACCATCCATGTTTCCCTCATCCATGAGTGAGTAATCCCCCGATGTAGGATATGGGTATGGTAGGGATTGGATGAGGTCTATCATGTAATTGATTAAGATTGTTAGGGCATAGTGCCTAGTATCTCTATTAGTGCTATTTGACTTTGTTGCAACTTGTTGTGCTTAATTCTTTTCACTAGGGCCCGAGTGCCATGATCTTAGATCTGATCTTATTATTGATTCATTATGATATTATTGTTTGTGATCTTATCTGCAAGTTGTGTACACATGTCATTGTCCGGATCCAAAGGCCCCGAAGTGACAGAAATTGGGACAACCGGAGGGGATAGCTGTGATGTGAGGATCACATGTCTTCACGGAGTGTTAATGCTTTGCTCTGGTGCTCTATTAAAAGGAGCACCTTAATTGCCAGTAGTTACCTTTAGGCCATGCTGCAACGGGCTAGCAGGACAAAAGATGTTATGCAAGTTCTCATTGCGAGCACGCATGACTATATATGGAGCACATGCATATGATTGTTTAGTACTTGGATTCTTATTTTTATTTATTTGCAATTGCCCTAGGTTTTGAAGTTACATGTTTAGACTCGTCCATGCAACACCCGTCCATCCATCCCTATGCATATCGCGCTCATATCTTACTGTTTGCTACTATTGTTACTATTGCTCTTGTTTTACTGCTGTTGTTGCTTTGCTATTGATACTAAAAACTGTTGCTACTGATAAACTTCTGTGAGCAAGAACTATTTCTAGGTGCAGCTGAATTGAAAACTCAGTTGTTAAGGCTTGCAAGTATTCTTTGGCTCCCCTTGTATCGAATCAATAAATTGGGTAATAGTACCCTCGAAGACTATTGCGATCCCCTATACTTGTGGGTCATCAAGGCCAGCAGCAAAGAGAGAAGAGGAGTTTAAGGAGGTTCGATGTCAGAGCAAAGTTTATTATGATGGCTTCCTGACACGAGGTACTCCTACCTCCTTACAGTGTACTCCACTCTACTAGTAGTAAATTCCAGGACCCATGCACGCAAAAAAATAATGTGTGTTTTCTCTCTCCTTTGCCGCCTCTCATCTCTACACCCATATCCCCTCGTGCACCGGCCTAGCTGATCTCTCCCTTGTCCACAGCGTGGCGCTACGCACGTGTGCCTCGGTACGGCGGCTCTGTTTCACTGGCATGTTCGGCAGCCGCGTTGGTGACTTGGTGTGGAGTAGGAGTAGTACATAGGAAGGAAACCACTTCGGTCCTTGGCGGCAAAAAAATTCAAAATTTCCCGGTTTCGAAATTTTGACTTGCTTCCCAAATATCGGGAGGGAAAGTTATTCAAAAGATCGGCCATTCACAATAGTAATTCATATCTTATATTTATCTTGCCTTATCTCTTACAATACCATATCACTATAAGTGGATGATACCCGTGCCTGGTCAGGCTCATTTAGGGATTTAGGAAATTTTCAATAATTCTCAAGATTTATGCTTATAATCGTGTAATATAATGGCGTTACCTCAATTTAATGAAAGTATCTCAAACTTGGATGTATAATTTCATGCTACCTTGCTTGGTTAGGATTTAACTATGGCTTGAAGGGTTTAGGGGTTTAGTATTTAGGGGTTTAGGGTTTATTTATTAGGATTTTGGTAATTTTCAACAATGTTCAGCTTTATGCTTATATTCGTCGAATAAAATGGTTTATGGTTTAGGGTTTTTAGGGGTATATATATTGGGCTTATGGTTTAGGATTTATTAGGGGATTAGTGTACTATAGGGATTTTTCAATAAAGTTCGAGCTTGGTCAGGGTTTAGCTAGGGTTATATGGTTAAAGGTTTAGGTTTTAGGGCATTTTCAATAATGTTCAAGCTTTATGCTTAGAATTCATGGAATGGAATGGCGTTAGCATAATTTAATGAAAGTATGCCTCAAATGTTGTCTATAAGTGGATGATATATATATACATGTTGCTTAGTCAGGGTCGTTTAGGGGTTTAGGTTTTATGGGTTTAGGGTTTACGTAATTTTCAATAATGTTCAAACTTTATGCTTATGTGTGTGGAACATAATGACGTTACCTTAATTTAATGAAAGTATTTCAAATTTTGATCTATAAGTGCATGATACTTACTTGGTTAGGGTTTAATTATGGGTTTAGGGGTTTAGGGTTTAGGGACTTTTCAATAATGTTCAAACTTTGTTGATATATTCGTGGAAGAGAATGGCGTTACTACAATGTAATGAAAGTTTCTCAAATTTTAATATATATATATATATAATTATAGGATAAACCTGCATGGTTAGGGTTTAATTATGGGTTGAGGAGTTAAGGGTTTAGTGTTTTAGTATTTAGGAGTTTAGGGTTTAGGTTTTATGTGTTTTTTAGGGTTTAGGAATTTTTCAACAATGATCTGGCTTCATGGTTATATTCCTCGAACAGAATGTCGTTGCCCAATTTAATAAAAGTATCTCAAACTTTGATATATAAGTGTGCATGATAACTACTTAATTTTTCAGGGTTTAGGAGTTTAGGGTTTAAGGTTTTAGGGTTTAGGATTTATGGGTTTATTTTTTCTAGTTTTAGGGCTAGGGGTTTAGGGTTTTAGGAATTTTTAATGAAGTTTGATGAAAGTATCTCAAATTTGATATAAAAGTGCATGATACTTGTTTGGTTATGGTTTAGGGGTTTAGTGTTTATGGTTTTATGGTTTTAGGAAATTTCAATAATGTTCGAGCTGCTTTATGCTTTCAATCGTGGAATAGAATGGTGTTACCGTAATTTAATGGAAGTATCGCCAAATTGAATCTACAAGTGCATGATACATGCTTAGTTAGGGTTTGACTATGGGTTGAGGGGTTTATGGTTGAGGAAATTTTTAATCATGTTCAAGCTTAATGCTTATATTCATGGAATATAATAGCGTTAACGCAAATTCAATGAAAGCATCTCAAATTTTGATCTATAAGTACATGATACATGCTTAGTTAGGGTGTATGTGGGTTGGGATTTTAGGGTTTTAGTATTTATGGATTTTTATGGATTAAGTTTTAGGTGCTTTTTATGGTCGAGAGTCTAGGGAATTTTCAATGATGTTCAAGATTTATGCCTATATTCATCGACTAGAATGGTGTTACCCTAATTAATAAAAGTATCTGAAAATTAATTTGATCTATAAGTGTGCATGACAGCTGCTCAATCAAGGTTTTGTGGTTTTGTGTTTCGGGTTTTAGGGTGTAGGGGTTTAGTGTTTCGGGTTTTAGGGTTTACTGGGGCTTTATAGTATGGATGGTTTAGGGTTTTGGTTTTTTTAGGGGTAGATCAGGGTTTAGGGTTAGGAATTTTTCAATAATATGTCTGAGCTTAGGGTTAGGGGTTGAAGGTTTAGGGTTTTTACGGGTATATATAGGGGGCTTATGGTTTAGGATTTTTTAGGGGATTAGGGTACTTTAGGGAAGTTTCAATAATGTTTGAGCTTTCATGAATTAGAATGACGTTAGCGCAATTTAATGGAAGTATCTGAAAATTTGATCTATAAGTGCATGATACCTGCTTGGTTAGGGTTTAGGGTTATATGGTTAAAGGTTTATGTTTTAGGGCATTTTCAATAATTTTCAAGCTTGTATGCGTATATTCATGGAATGGAATGGCATTAGCGTAATTTAATGAAAGTATATCTCAAATGTTGATCTATAAGTGGATAATATACCTGCTACTTAGTTAGGGCCGTTTAGGGGTTTAGGGTTTATGGGTTTAGGGTTTAGGGAAATTTCAATAATGTTAGCTTTATGCTTATATGTGTGGAACAGAATGATGTTACCCCAAAATAATGGAAGTATCTCAAAAATTCGGATCTATAAGTGCATGATACCCTCCTTGGTTAGGGTTTAATTATGGGTTTAGGTTTTATGGTTTTAGTATTTAGGGGTTTAGGTTTTAGGGGTTTTTTAGGGTTTTGGGTTTTTGGATTTTTCAATAATGTACAAGATTTATGCTCATATTCGTCAAATAGAATGGCGTTACCCAATTTATATTAATAAAAGTATCTCAAATTTGATTTATAAGTGCATGATACCTGCTTGGTCACGTTATATGGGGTAGTGTTTAGGGTTTTAGGCTTTTATAAAAATTTAATAGCGCTATCGAAATTTCATGAAAGCATCTCCAACTTTGATCTATAAGTGAATTATACATGCTTGGTTAGGGTGTATGTGGGTTGAGGGTTAGGGTTTTAGTATTATTTATGGGGTTAGGAGTTAAGTTTTAGGGGTTGTTTATGGTTGGGGTTTATGGAATATTTAATAATTTTGAAGCTTTATGCCTATATTCGTCGAATAGAATGGTGTTACCCTAATAATAAAAGTATCTGTGAATTAATTTGATCTATAAGTGTGCATGACAGCTGCTCGATCAAGGTTTAGGGGTTTAGTGTTTGGGGTTTTAGGGTGTAGGACTTTAGTGTTTCTGGTTTTAGGGTTTACTAGGGTTTTATAGTATTGATGGTTTAGGGTTTTGGTTTTACAGGGGTAGTTTAGGGTTTCGAAATTTCTCAATAATATGTCTGAGCTTAGGGTTAGTGGTTGAGGGTTTAGGATTTTTAGGGGTATATATAGGGGGCTTATGGTTTAGGATTTATTAGGGGATTAGTGTACTTTAGGGAATTTTCAATAATGTTCGAGCTTTCGTGAATTAGAATGACGTTAGCACAATTTAATGAAAGTATCTCAAAATTTGATCTATAAGTGCATGATACATGCTTGGTCAGGGTTTAGCTAGGGTTATATGGTTAAAGGTTTAGGTTTTAGGGCATTTTCAATAATGTCCAAGCTTTATGCTTAGATTCGTGGAATGGAATGGCGTTAGCGTAATTTAATGAAAGTATATCCCAAATGTTGATCTATAAGTGGATGATATATATACATGCTGCTTAGTCAGGTTTTTTTAGGGGTTTAGGGTTTATGCGTTTAGGGTTTACGGAATTTTCAATAACGTTTAAACTTTATGCTTATATGTGTGGAACATAATGGCGTTACCGCAATTTAATGAAAGTATTTCAATTTGGATCTATTAGTGAATGATATCTACTTGGTTAGGGTTTAATTATGGGTTTAGGGGTTTTGGGTTTAGGGACTTTTCAATAATATTCAAACTTTATTGTTTTATTCATGGAAGAGAATGGCGTTACCGCAATGTAATGAATGTATCTCAAATTTTGATATATATATATATATAATTGAAGGATAAACCTCCTTGGTTAGGGTTTAATTATGGGTTGAGGGGTTAAGGATTTAGTGTTTTAGTATTTTGGGGTTTAGGGGTTAGGTTTTATGTGTTGTTTAGGGTTTAGGAATTTTTGAACAATGATCTGGCTTCATGGTTATATTCGTCGAACAGAATGTCATTGCCCAATTTAATAAAAGTATCTCAAACTTTGATATATAAGTGTGCATGATAATTGCTTAATTATCCAGGGTTTAGGAGTTTAGTGTTTACGGTTTTAGGGTTTAGGTTTTATGGATTTGTTTTTTCTGGTTTTAGGTCTACGGGTTTAGGGTTTTAGGAATTTTCAATGAAGTTCGAACTTTATGCTTATATTCGTGGAATAGAATGGCTTAGCAACAATTTAATGAAATTATAACTCAATTTTTGACCTATAAGTGCATGATATATAACTGCTTGGTCAGGGTTAGGATTTAGGGGTATAGGGCTTAGGGTTTAGGGTTTAGGGAGTTAGGGTTTAGGGAGTTGGGGTTTAGGGAATTTTCATTAATGTTCGAGTCGTATGGATATATTCGTGAAAAGGAATGTTGTTGGCGCAATTTCATGAAAGTATCGATCTCAACTTTTTATCTAGAATTGCATGATACATGCTTGGTGAGGGTTTAGGGTTGAGGGGTTTAAGGTTTAGGTTTTAGGGCAATTTCAATAATGTTCAAGCTTTATGCTTATATTCATGGAATGGAATGGCGTTAGCGTAATTTAATGAAAGTGACAACAAAAATTTTGTGTGAAGCAACTGTAAGGTAGTATATGGCTAAAATGCCACCAGTGTAGCCTATTTAATTGATATTACCAGGTTTCATAGATTTTCAAGATTTGTAGCTATATATCCGTGCAATAATCCGTCTTTACAGCAATTTGCTCAAAGTATCTCAAGTGTGGAACTACAAGTGTGTTATAGCTAGGTCATGTGCGTTTTAAACCATTTTAAGCTTCCAATTTTCCAAGATTCAACATCTCGATCTGAAAGCCTATTGTAGTCAAAATTTGGCCCCTTTTGGAAAAATTTAGGGACGCAATTAGCTATTATGGTGTAAGATGTATAACCATTCATTGTTTTCAGACGAGACTAGAAAAGTTGGAATTCTACTAAAATTTGCCTCCTGGGCCCAAAGTGGTTCCTTACTATGTACAACACCGTAGATGACAAGCACGCCGGATTCATAGTGCTGCCATACCAAGGCACACGTGCACAGCGCAGCGCCTGGATGTGGACGAGGGGGAGATCAGTCGGCTGGTGCACGCGGGTTCGCCGAGGAGAGATGGATGGTGAGACAAAAAAACAAATTTGATTTGCAAATTTGTTACTCCTTCTAGTAGTAGAGTGTGTATGCTGTAAAAGCTATAGTACTACTAGTACCTCATGTCAGAAACCCATCATCATGGAGTGCTCTGATATCGCACCGCCTTCAACTCCTCCTTGCTGCTTCCCTCTTGCTCTTCGGTTTCCCCACTCCACTCTGAAACATATTCTCTGTTGTAGTACTACTCCATCTATATATCCCAAACTAGAACGCACATAGGAGTAGTAATTATTTGTCAAAGCCAACAAATCCAAAAGTTGATCAAATTTATAGAGGAAAATTACCAACGTTTACAATATCTAATGTGCACCATACGAACGTATATTTCATAATAGTTCTAACAATACTGATTAGGGATTATAAACTTAAACAAATTTTTATATGTAGTTGGCCAAATTTTAATAAGCGTCACTTTTGAGCAAAAACTTGCTTCCCAAACATCTGGAGGGAATGTTATTGAAAAGATCGGCCATTCGCAGTAGTAAGTGCCTATTTGATTCAAAGGATTTGCATAGGAAATTTGTAGGATTAAATCCTATAGGAAATTTTACTAAGATGGTCATTTGATTTGTCGGATTGATTCCCGTAGGAATTTTTCCTATGGATTACTGCTATATTTCATAGGAAATCAAACATGCACTCCTACCTCTTTTTCAGAATCCTTTGTTTTTCCTACGGTGGAGTCAAACGAACCTTTGTTCATAGGAATTCTTGTAGGATTAGAGTGGTCATGACATTGCAATCCTATATTTTTCCTATTCCTGCGTTTTTATCCTACAAATCAAATATACCCTAATTCTTATCTTATCTTTATCGTGTCTTATATCTTACAATACACCATACCACTAGAGCAAGTGGATGACACACCTGCCTGGTCATGATCGTCTAGTGGTTTAGGGAATTTTCAATAATGTTCAAGCTTTATACTTATAATTGTGGAATATAATGGCGTTACCAGAATTTAATGAAAGTATCTCAAATTTGGATCTATAAAAGCATGATACACTGCTTGGTTAGGGTTTAATTATGGGTTGAAGGGTTTGGGGATTTCGTTTTTAGGGGTTTAGGGTTTATTAGGGTTTCGGTAATTTTCAATAATGTTCAAGTTTTATGCCTATATTCGTCGAATATAATGGTGTTTCCCAATTTAATGTAAGTATCTCAAATTTGATCTAAAAGTGCATGATACTTGTTTGGTTAGGGTTTAGGGGTTTATTGTTTAGGGTTTTATGGTTTGAGGAAATATCAATAATGTTTAAGCTACTTTATGCTTTTAATCATGGAATAGAATGGCATTACCATAATTTAATGGAAGTATCTCAAAATTGAATCGACAAGTGCATGATACATGCTTAGTTTGGGTTTGACTATTTGTTGAGGGTTTATGGTTTAGGTAATTTTCAATAAATTTCAAGCTTTATGCTTATATTCATGGAATACAATAGCGTTACCGCAAATTAAATGAAAGCATCTTAAATTTTGATCTATAAGTGCATGATACATGCTTAGCTAGGGTGTATGTGGGTTGAGGATTTAGGGTTTTAGTATTTATGGGTTTATGGTTTAAGTTTTAGGTGTTATTTATGGTTGAGGGTTTAGGGAATTTTCAATGATGTTCATGCTTTATGCCTTCATCGACTAGAATGGTGTCACCCTAATTAATAAAAGTATCAAAAAATTAATTTGATCTATAAGTGTGCATGATAGCTGCTCAATCAAGGTTTAGTGGTTTAGTGTTTCGGGTTTTAGGGTTTAGGGGTTTAGTGTTTCAGGTTTTAGGGTTTCAACAATTTTCAATAAAGTTCGAGCTTTATGCATATATTCATGGAATAGAATGACTTAGTACAAATTTAATAATGAAAACATCTCAAATTTTGATCAATAAGTGCATGATACCTTCTTGGTTAGGGTTGTTTATGGGTTGCGGGTGATACGTCCATTTTAAATCACTATTCTATATTATAATTTATTGTTATTCATAGATATATTTCTTATTAAGAGGTGGTGCTTATGTTATTTCATCTATTTTTGCATGTTGGATGATTCTTGGAGGATGAACTTCCGGAGTCAAGATTCTGATGGAAAATCGGGTGTTTGCATGCAATTTTCGCGAAGATCAAAAAATACCAGAAAATCTTATTTTATAGAAGCAAAAGGATACCAGAGGGGAAGGCTGAGATGGGCCACTGGGGGCCCACACCCCCCATGCGCGGGCCACCCTGGGACGCACCACCAGGGGGTGTGGCCACCCTGGCCCACCTCCTGCTCCACCCTTTCGCCTATATCTTCCTCCCGAAACCCTAATACACAGGAAGCAACCACAGAAAGATTACACCGCCTCTGCGGGGCAGAAACTATAGAGAGAGAAAGATCTCTCCGGTAGACAGATTTCTACCGGGGAAATTCCTTCCCGGAGAGGGGACATCATCGCCATAAACACCGTCATCAAGCTAGACTTCATCGGGATCATCATCATACACACCACCATCTCCACTAGCACCATCATCACCACTCCATCCCATTGTAACAATTGTGTTGAATATTGCATAGTTCTTAGGGGAATCTTTCCCGGTGTTATTACTTTTGTAGTTGATGCTTGTGAGTGGAACCATTGAATTATTGTTTATGTTCAGATTGTTATTCATCATTATATCATCTCTGATCTTGATCCATATGATGTCTCGTGAGTAGTTCGTTTAGTTCTTGAGGACATGGGAGAAGTCATGTTGTTAGTAGTTGAATTGTGTTGAGGTATTATTCAATGGTTTAATATTTAAGTTGTGGTGCTATTCTTCTAGTGGTGTCATGTGAACCTCGACTACATGATACTTCACCATTTATGGGCCTAGGGGAATGCATTGTCTACTAATTGTGGGGTTGTCAGAGTGACAGAAACCTGAACCCCCATTACGAAACCTTTGCACAAGGGAGTGTAGGATCTCATAGTTTAAGGTTGTGGTTAGGTTTTGTCAACACCCGGATTTTTCAATCCTAGATGCCTGTTATGCCATACATCGCAATCCCAGGATTACCATTTTTGCGAGACATAACAGAATTGGATACCATAGTACTTCATCCATTACAAACGATACATAAGTTCTTACACAAATGGGGATCTCATGATCCAGTTCTTAATACAACATCAAGCAGCGGAATACGTAATAATAACGGTAGCGTAGGCGAAGCTCCATCTTCGGGGTCACAGGCAATGCTGACGATGGGAGATGATCCTAGTTGTCGTAACCTTCCTGGGGTCCATCCTCCAGGTACTCCTCTTCATAGTCTGGCCATGGGAATAGCCAGGGACAAAGCCATGAGTACTCTTTAAGTACTCGCAAACTAATACTAACAGGTAAGGGGTTTTTGTATAATAGGACACTAGGCTCTAGGGTTGTTTTGCAAAAATCCAGGTTTATCTTTACTAAGTTCCAAAACTAGTCACAATTTTATAACTCCTAAATGGGATCTTGTAATCCAGGTCACAACTCTGTTGTGGTCAAGTCAAAGTCTCAATTCATTTCACAAGTCATTTTTAAAGTCTGACGGGGGACGCGGACGCGGCTATTCGAATAGTTTGACACTCTGCAGAGATTGTACACTTTCACCACAACATTAGATACATCCGTCAGGAACAAATCCTGAATTCACCATACTCAGTATGCAGATAATCAATCCTAACCTTTCAATTACACTCCCTAGTATAAGCACCTCTCCTGTGAGTTTGGCCTCCCAACCATGACCATCTGTCATCTTGGGTACTGCACAGGTGTACAATCTTCACAAGGTAGCCTCAGCTCAGACCTTGGCCGTGAGGGAACTAATACTAAGGTATATAAGTTTCCAGTCAAGCCCTACCCAATATTCGGGTATTGTGGTTGTACGCTAAAATTGGAATGGTATCGCATCCAGACAACCATCAGTTTTATAAAGGGCTAAGGCTCATGCCTCAACATTTTTATCACCAGAAATCATCAAGTGTTTGGCAACACATGTCCAAAACATTTCAATAGAATGATCCATCATTCCAAGGTTTTCATAACCATTTTTCCACCAAGTATTCCCATCTAAAAGTTGATCAAGTTTTATGCTTAGCACTAGCATCTACAGGTGGGGGTAGTAATAATGAGGGGTGGTAACTGGTGGAGTTTCACTAAGTCCAACCTTATATCTTAGAATGATATCAAGGTTTCTAGCTTAGGCCAAATTTTATGCTCTTTAAGAAATCTTCAGCACAACTGTCTAATATCTACCAAACTCTTAGGTAGACTCTAAGTAAGCTTTGATAAAGAAATAAAGTTAGAAACTTGCCATAAAACTAGGATTGGTTTAGCAAGTGGGTATGATCACATATGCTTAAGGCATAAAGTAGTCATCTCACAAGTATGGGTTTGTGGCATCAGTAAGGTATCTGGAAAGTGTTAAATTGCATAGGTCAACCTGATTAGTCATGCTTGCATCAATGTCAATATAAGCTTGCCTTGTGCAGAGCAGTGGTTGAAGTTCTCCTCGGCTTCCTCTTCGTAGTATCCTCCTTCCTCCTCGTATCCTTGGTCGGTACTAGCGTCTATGAATAAATACGAGGTACACAATCACAAAATAATACTTAACTACTTGCAATCATCACACACAAGGGTCCTATAGATGATCTAGCATCATCTCTAACATTACAAGGTTAAGGTTTGGTTTAAATCTTTTTATTTTTAGAAAAGTAATTTCTACTCATTGAAAAACTACTTAAGATTTAATATTCTCCAAACTAAACATGGGATCATGTTGACACATGACATCACCACATATTGTAGTCCATGGGAATGTGATTTAAAGTGGTGTCACAATTTAATAAGGTTTTACCCTTTTATCTTAATTAATTAAAGTGGCTAGAAATGCTTATGAAGCATTCTTTTATTACTTCAACATTATTTTTGCAAGTAAACCTATATATTTTTATATATTCTAAAAGGTATGGTTAAATGTGATTTTTGAGAGTTGGAATCAACTCAAAAGCTTTTATGGTTGAAATTTGAAAAATGTTAGAATGCAGAAAAGCTTCTGCCTTGTTATGTTTGCTATGGGTGATCTACAGATCCAAATGACTTGAATCCAACGGGCTTGGATTAAGCATTTACAGACCTTTCCAACAAAATTGATTTCATTCAATTTGGTGTACTGAATTGATCTTGGTTGATTTTTGAAGTTGGGTAGAGAAGTGTGTTCGAATTTAAAAAGAAAAAGGTTTAATTTGAATTGCTGGGTTGCGCGGGAAATTCTAACGGGCCGGCCTGCTAAGCGCAGTGCTCCCGCGGGCTGCTTAAGTGGGTGTCCCCACTCGTCAGTGACACGGGGCTGGGCGAAGCGGTATGGGGCTACGTGGATCGTTCGATCTAGTTCTAATCCAACGGCTGAGGGTCATCGTCGACGCGGGACAGCTCCGGCGAGAACGAAACCTAGCGCGGCCAGTGAGGGGTGCTAGGGGCTCACCGGGGTACGGGCGAGGGTCGGCGAGGCGGGCGAACGACAAAGTCGACGACGGCGAACCTCCTGGTACCGGTGGCTTATCCTGTGGCGGCTCCAATCGCTGGCTCCTTTCTTCTCCGGCAGCGGCAGGCTTCAGTGAAATTCCGGCGAGGTGGTGCTTGGCTTGCTCTGAGGGTGGTGTGGCACGGTCAGTGGGGAGAGGGGAGTGAGATGGTGTGAAGAAATCGTGCGGGGGTGGCCTCTATTTATAGTCGAGCGAGGCGACCGTCGAGGCGCACGGTGAGCTCGTCGGGGGCGATGTTACAGGCGGCTATAGGCATGGGCAAGGGTAGGGGATGGTGCTGTGTCTCCTGGCGATGCTCAACGACATGGTCGTGAGGCATGGGGCGGTGTGGTTTGGTATGGAACGGGCGGCGCTCTGCGCGGCAGAGGTGGCGTCTTCGACGGCGGGCGGTGGCTGTATGGCACGGGGCGGCAAACGGGGGTGTCTGGCGGTCTCCTGGGTCGGTGGTGATCGTGTATGAACGCGGTGAGGGCGGCGCGCGGTCTGTGGGTGATGGTCGAGGGTGGCGCTCTGGCGCACGCTCGGCATGGTCTGGGCGTGGCTCGTGCGAGTGGTCCAGGGCTTGGCAACGCTCGCGGCTAGGACAGGCAGTGGCGGTGGACGGTGGGCTGCCTCCCAGACATGCTGGCTAGGCTTGCTGCTGCTCCTAGCTTGTTGTCCACAATGGGGTGACATGGGGGTGCTCGGCTGTTCACCATTAATGACAATGGCAAGCTCACAGGGGTGCTAGTCCTTAGTTAAACTTCCTAGATGATCTACTGGTCTGTGTGTGAGCTAACTAGGGAACAAGTTAGGCTCAAAACACTGCACACTATAGTGTTTGATGTTTTTGTTGATTTGTGTCTGCAACCTGTTTGATGAAATGGCCGCATGAAATCAAGTTTTGAATTTTGAAATGAATTTTGGTGGGTTTGCTAGATTGGTTCTGGTGAGTCTGCAGATGCTTGGGTTTTGAAAGTTGAGCTTGTTTGAGTGGGTTTTGAAAAAGTGGGATCTTCCCATATGAAGAAGATTCAATTTTTAATTGTCATTTAGACTATGCATTTGAAAGTTTCTGGATGATCACAAAGTGGGCCTTGATACTTTGTTATGAGTACATTCAAGGGGTGCAAAGATCCAGAAAAGTTTCTGTTAGGTTTTGAAAGTTTGAGACAGCCAAAGTAGGCATGGGAGTTAAATTGGTCAAAATGACCATTCACTTAATATATTTGTTTTGATTTACTTGTCTTTAGGAAAAGTGTGGGGAATGTTTTAGATGATGTTCTTTTCACCTAAGAAACATTTTACAAGCAATGGTTCACACAAACAAGGTGGTTTTTAAAGAAATTCAAAATTCATGCATACACATATACATGCATTCATGAATTCATTTAGAAAAGTTTTTGTTAACCCTAACCTTGATGATTAGTGTTTGATGATCTAAGTTTGATATTTTTGGGATGTTACAAACCTTCCCCCCTTAAACAAAATCTCGTCCCGAGATTTGAAAAACGACAAAAAGATTACCTAGGATTTGAAGAGATTGGGAAACTCCGTCCTGATGTGATCTTCGTGTTCCCAGGTAGCTTCCTCTTCTGTGTGGTTGCTCCACTGAATCTTGAGAAACTTGATGCTTCGGGTTCTGGTAGTTCGAAAGGCTTCTTCCAATATACGGATGGGTACTTCGGGATAGGTCAGGTCATCATTGATCTCTATGGTCCGGTGATCGATATTTTTGAACACTTCGGTCTTCTCGGGGACTTCGAGACATTTGCGAGATAACAAGATATGGAACACATTGTGCACAGCTGACATCTCTTCTGGTAGTTCCAGTTGATACGATACTTCTCCTCGATGGTTCAGAATTTTGAAACGTCCGATATATCTGGGGGCTAACTTTCCTTTGAGTTGGAAACGTTGCATTCCCTTCAATGGCGACACTTTCAGATAAACAAAATCTCCGATGTTGAAGGCGAGGTCTCGACGTCTCTTGTCGGCGTAGCTCTTCTGTCGGGATTGGGCGGTCTTGAGGTGTTCACTAATCTTGTGAACCTTCTCTTCTGCTTCTCGTAGGATGTCGGGTCCGAAAATCTGACTCTCTCCTACTTCTGACCAGTTCAAAGGGGTGCGACACTTTCTTCCGTACATGAATTCAAATGGGGCCATTTGCAAACTGGCTTGGTAACTGTTGTTGTATGAAAATTCTGCAAACGGCAGACAGTCTTCCCACTTGGATCCATATTCTAGCACGCATGCTCTAAGCATATCTTCGAGTATTTGGTTTACTCGCTCCGTTTTTCCATCGGTCTGAGGGTGATACGCGGTACTGAAATCTAGGCGGGTTCCTAAACCTTCTTGGACTTTCTTCCAGAATCTCGAGGTAAACTGAGTTCCTCGATCCGATACCATATTCTTGGGGACTCCATGCAAACTAACGATTCTAGCGATGTACAACTCCGCTAGATTCGAACTCTAATAGGTAGTTTTAACGGGCAAGAAATGGGCGACTTTGGACAATCTGTCCACTATGACCCAAATAGAGTCATTTCCCCTACTAGAAGTAGGTAGTCCAGTGATAAAGTCCATTCCTACAGAATCCCATTTCCATTCCGGAATTTGCAAAGGTTGCAACAATCCAGCGGGTCTTTGATGTCCTGCCTTGACTCGCTGACATATATCACACTTGGCGATATAGCTTCCGATTTCTCTCTTCATCGTATGCCACCAAAATTGCTCTTTCAAATCTTGATACATCTTAGTTCCTCCGGGATGGATAGAATAAAGAGTATCATGAGCCTCCTTCAAGATAACTTCTTTTAACTCTGAATCTGCTGGTACACAAAGGCGTCCTTTGTACCACAGAACTCCTTCTTCGTACTCGGTGAATCCGGGTACTTTGCATGTACCGATACGACGCTTGATTCTGTCGATACTGGCATTTCCCTTCTGCGCCTCTTTAATCTGACTGATCAAAGTGGGCTGAAGTTCTATGCTAGCCAAAAATCCTTCACTTACTAATTCCATTCGAAAATCTTCCATCTCCTTGTGCAAACTTGGTTGCTCCTTCAAAATCATGGAGTTCAAGTGGCACGGCAATCTGCTAAGGGCATCGGCTACCACGTTGGCTTTACCAGGGTGATAGTGAATGTCCAGGTCGTAATCCTTGATTAGCTCAGTCCATCTTCTCTGCCTCATATTCAGCTCCTTCTGAGTGAATATATACTTCAGGCTCTTGTGATCCGAATAAATCTCACAACGGTTTCCCATCAGGTAATGTCTCCATGTTTTCAGGGCTAGAACTACGGCTGCGAGTTCGAGGTCATGGGTTGGGTAATTTTGCTCGTGTTGCTTCAATTGTCGCGATAGATAAGATATAACTTTGCCTTCTTGCATTAGCACGCATCCGAGACCAATCTTGGATGCGTCACAATACACATCGAAGGGCTTCATGATATCCGGCATGATTAGGATTGGGGCTGATATCAATCTCCTTTTGAGTTCCTGAAAACTCGCCTCACACTTGTCGGTCCATTCAAACTTCTTGTCCTTCTTCAGCAATTGGGTCATGGGTCGGGCGATACTCGAGAATCCTTCTACGAATTTGCGGTAATATCCCGCCAATCCGAGAAAAGCACGAACTTGGGTTTGAGTGGTTGGGGCTTGCCAATCTTCTACATCTTTCACTTTGGCAGGGTCAACGGCAATTCCTCCGGCTGATACAATGTGACCGAGGTATCCTACTTCTTGTAACCAGAATTCACATTTGCTAAATTTTGCATACAACTGATGCTCTCTAAGGGTTCCAAGAATGGTCCTTAGGTGTAGCTCATGTTCTTCTTCTGATTTGGAATAAATCAGAATGTCATCGATGAAAACAATGACAAACTTATCCAGGAAGTCCATAAAAATCTTATTCATGAGGTTCATGAAATAAGCGGGGGCATTGGTTAATCCAAAAGACATGACTGTATACTCATACAATCCATATCTAGTGGTAAAGGCAGTCTTTGGAATATCCTCTGCACGAATTTTGAGTTGATGATAGCCATTCCTAAGATCAATCTTAGAAAACACTTTGGCACCAGTCAAATGATCAAACAAATCTTCTATCTTAGGCAAGGGGTACTTGTTCTTGATGGTGACATCATTCAACTTCCGATAATCCGTACACAAACGGTTACCTCCATCTTTCTTGTCCACAAATAAGACAGGTGATCTCCATGGGGACGCACTCGGTTGAATCAATCTGATTTCCAACATGGAATACAGTTGCTTCTTCAGTTCTTCTAGTTCTGACGGGTTCATACTATAGGGTCTCTGGGCTATGGGTCCTGTTCTGGGGATTAGTTCGATGATAAACTCGATATCCCGATCTAGGGGCATACCGGGCAAAACATCTGGAAATACATCGGGGTATTCGCAGACTATCCGAACTTGGTCAACGGTAGGTTGGGCTATACTCTTGTTACACTTGAATTGGCGAGGTAAGGTTTCCGATATATGCTCGACTGATATTCCGGTGGTACTGGTCATGGTAATGGATTTCTTGGCACAGTCAATCAATCCTTTATGTTTGGACATCCAATCCATTCCTAGTACTACTTCCAAACCTTTAGTTCCGAGTACTATTAGATTAGCATAAAAATCTATGCCATGGATTCGGATAGGGACGGCCTTGCAAATTTGCCTATCCTTGGTGGTTGATCCGGGAATTTGTACAATCATCACATGCTTCAATTTGGTTGGTTGAATTTTACTAGTGCAGGCAAATTCTTCGGTGACAAATGAATGCGATGCACCAGAATCAAACAACACTCTTGCAAGTACTGAATTAACAGAAAACATACCCAGCACGACGTCTGGCGCTTCCTGAGCTTCTTCAGCATGCATGAGAAAAAGATGGCCATTGTGGTTGAGTGAATTCCCTGGGGCAAATCTTCTCCCTGGCTGGACAAGACGCTGCTGCTGAGCTGGGACATTGGTATTAGGGGCTGTAGCATTCTTCTTGTTGGGGCACTCATTGGAATAGTGGCCTTTATTTCCACAGTCATAACAGGTCACTTGTGACTTGTCCTTGGCTGCGACAGGCACAGCATTGCTTCCAGTCCTCGGGGCAGTGTTGGGGTTGGTGGTAGCATTGTTGGTGTTGAACTTGGGTGGGGCGCGGGTGAAACTGCTAGAGTTGCCGGGGTTGTTGTGATTTCCTCCAGGTCTAGGGTTTCCACGGTTGGGATAGGTCGGACGGGTCATAGGGGGTCTGTTGGTTCTTAGGGCAAATCCTGGAGATGGGTTGGGGCGATACTTTGGGGTATGATGGGTTCCTGGTTGATGCATCATGCGACGCTTGCGGTTCTCATTGGCTTGGTTGATCTTTCCTTCCATCTGGATAGCAGAGTCGACAAGGGCTTCAATATCAGCAAAGGGGATATTGACTAACACTGTCTGCATCTCGTCATGCAGACCATTCAGGAATCTCTCTTTCTTCTTGGCTTCGGTGTCTATCTCGTCCGGGGCATACCTAGCTAATGACAAAAATTTCTCACGGTATTCCACTATAGTCATCCTTCCTTGCTTCAATTCCCTGAACTCGTCTCTCATTCTCTTGATCAAACCTGGGGGCACATGGGTTCTGCTAAACTTGACCTTGAATTCCTCCCAGGTCATCATCTGGCCTCCGGTCATTGCACGAACACTGTTCCACCATGCCCTGGCATCTCCGGCTAGATAATGGGTGGCGAACAAGACTTTCTCGTTGGCTTCCACTCCGGCTACTTCTAAGTTATTTTCCATGGTTTGCAGCCAATCATCGGCGTCTAGGGGTTCTTCCGACTTGGTGAAAACGGGTGGGTTGGTATTCTGGAAATTCTTGAGCTTAGATCCATGGTTGTCCTGATTTCCATGGCCTTGGTTGTTGTGGGGTAGCTGGGCTATCTGTTGCAGAGTGGCTAGGTTGGCTTGACGTTCCGCTCTTTCAGCTTCGCGGTCAGAAGTCAACATTTGCAGGATCTACAACATCGGGTCCGGGGCTGAACCACTTCCTCCACGTGGCATCTGAAGATTGATATAGGTCATGAGAAAAGAGGGAAATTTCTAAGGTTTTGGGTTTTTGAAAAGTTTTTAGAGTTTGACTCAGGTTTTCTAGCAACTTGCTTTTTCATTCATTCACTCATAGCACACAGTACAACACACACCACAACAAGGAAAAACAGATGGTTTTAAGAACCATTCTGGAATCTACGATACAGTGGGACCGACTACTACTCACTACGCTAGTGCTCAGTGCTACTACTGCTCGGAGTCTGTGGCTTCATCATCTTCAGCATCATCGATGAGGGCGAAATCATCCTCATCGGTGAAGAAGTCCATGGCCTGATCCTCCAGAAAATCATCGTCATTGCTGAGATAGGAGTAAGGGTCTCCACGAAGATCTTCTCTGACATTCTCCCTTTCCTATAACTGCATGTCTCTCTCGTGGATGGTCTCTTCTAGAGATGATATGCGATGGCGAAGACGGGCAATAATGCGCTCCTTCTTGTCGAGCTGACGGCAGCGAGACTTGCGATCCTTTGCTAGCATGGCGATGGTCTGATCCTTCGTCTTGATGATGGCAGACTTGTGGTTGCAATAGTCACGGCAGTTGTCGAACTCTTGCTGACGATCATACCTCATGAAGCTAAGGTGGTCCAATTGAGTCTTCAGCTCGGGGTGGTATGGGGCTTCCAGTGGTTGGCCATTTGCATCACGCCTTGGGCAAAACTCAAAGCGAGTACCCTTGATCTGATTGATGCTCTGCCCACACAGACGGGAAAGACCTTCCTGCATTGCTCTAGCAAGTCCATCGAGCCAGTTGTTTTCCCTCAAGGTAAACTGAATTCCCTCCGCAGTGGGAGGTTCAATCTTTCCTCGGAGACTTGCAACAATTAGCCACTGTAGATCTTCTCCTCCTTGATCATTGAGCTGAGCTCCGAAGAACTCGGGGTGCGGACGCTCCAGAAGTTCCGAAAGCTGATCCAGATCCCTCTCAAAGATAAGGTCCCCTCCATTTCCGAGTTGATAAAACTTGTTGTACTTCACGTCCATCTATAAAAATAGAGGATGAGTAGATTAGCAAAGTGATCAAGTGTGTCAAAATTTTATCTATTTTGCAAGAGTTTTTGAGGAACATGAAGTTTTATTAAAGAATTAAAGGGGTAAGAATGAGAATAAGTTTTCGTAAATATTTTTGTTCTTTGGTTTTGAAACTAAATTTTTGGTTCAACGTCCAACCTAACTAGGGTCTCCTATGGTCAGGATGGCTCTGATACCAACTTGTCAACACCCGGATTTTTCAATCCTAGATGCCTGTTATGCCATACATCGCAATCCCAGGATTACCATTTTTGCGAGACATAACAGAATTTGATACCATAGTACTTCATCCATTACAAACAATACATAAGTTCTTACAAAAATGGGGATCTCATGATCCAGTTCTTAATACAACATCAAGCAGCGGAATACGTAATAATAACGGTAGCGTAGGCGAAGCTCCATCTTCGGGGTCACAGGCAATGCTGACGATGGGAGATGATCCTAGTTGTCGTAACCTTCCTGGGGTCCATCCTCCAGGTACTCCTCTTCATAGTCTGGCCATGGGAATAGCCAGGGACAAAGCCATGAGTACTCTTTAAGTACTCGCAAACTAATACTAACAGGTAAGGGGTTTTTGTATAATAGGACACTAGGCTCTAGGGTTGTTTTGCAAAAATCCAGGTTTATCTTTACTAAGTTCCAAAACTAGTCACAATTTTATAACTCCTAAATGGGATCTTGTAATCCAGGTCACAACTCTGTTGTGGTCAAGTCAAAGTCTCAATGCATTTCACAAGTCATTTTTAAAGTCTGACGGGGGAACAGTATGGCCACTCCAACTGTACATAACCGCAGACGCGGCTATTCGAATAGTTTGACACTCTGCAGAGATTGTACAATTTCACCACAACATTCGATACATCCGTCAGGAACAAATCCTGAATTCACCATACTCAGTATGCGGCTAATCAATCCTAACCTTTCAATTACACTCCCTAGTATAAGCACCTCTCCTGTGAGTTTGGCCTCCCAACCATGACCATCTGTCATCTTGGGTACTGCACAGGTGGACAATCTTCACAAGGTAGCCTCAGCTCAGACCTTGGCCGTGAGGGAACTAATACTAAGGTATATAAGTTTCCAGTCAAGCCCTACCCAATATTCGGGTATTGTGGTTGTACGCTAAAATTGGAATGGTATCGCATCCAGACAACCATCAGTTTTATAAAGGGCTAAGGCTCATGCCTCAACATTTTTATCACCAGAAATCATCAAGTGTTTGGCAACACATGTCCAAAACATTTCAATAGAATGATCCATCATTCCAAGGTTTTCATAACCATTTTTCCACCAAGTATTCCCATCTAAAAGTTGATCAAGTTTTATGCTTAGCACTAGCATCTACAGGTGGGGGTAGTAATAATGAGGGGTGGTAACTGGTGGAGTTTCACTAAGTCCAACCTTATATCTTAGAATGATATCAAGGTTTCTAGCTTAGGCCAAATTTTATGCTCTTTAAGAAATCTTCAGCACAACTGTCTAATATCTACCAAACTCTTAGGTAGACTCTAAGTAAGCTTTGATAAAGAAATAAAGTTAGAAACTTGCCATAAAACTAGGATTGGTTTAGCAAGTGGGTATGATCACATATGCTTAAGGCATAAAGTAGTCATCTCACAAGTATGGGTTTGTGGCATCAGTAAGGTATCTGGAAAGTGTTAAATTGCATAGGTCAACCTGATTAGTCATGCTTGCATCAATGTCAATATAAGCTTGCCTTGTGCAGAGCAGTGGTTGAAGTTCTCCTCGGCTTCCTCTTCGTAGTATCCTCCTTCCTCCTCGTATCCTTGGTCGGTACTAGCGTCTATGAATAAATACGAGGTACACAATCACAAAACAATACTTAACTACTTGCAATCATCACACACAAGGGTCCTATAGATGATCTAGCATCATCTCTAACATTACAAGGTTAAGGTTTGGTTTAAATATTTTTATTTTTAGAAAAGTAATTTCTACTCATTGAAAAACTACTTAAGATTTAATATTCTCCAAACTAAACATGGGATCATGTTGACACATGACATCACCACATATTGTAGTCCATGGGAATGTGATTTAAAGTGGTGTCACAATTTAATAAGGTTTTACCCTTTTATCTTAATTAATTAAAGTGGCTAGAAATGCTTATGAAGCATTCTTTTATTACTTCAACATTATTTTTGCAAGTAAACCTATATATTTTTATATATTCTAAAAGGTATGGTTAAATGTGATTTTTGAGAGTTGGAATCAACTCAAAAGCTTTTATGGTTGAAATTTGAAAAATGTTTGAATGCAGAAAAGCTTCTGCCTTGTTATTTTTGCTATGGGTGATCTACAGATCCAAATGACTTGAATCCAACGGGCTTGGATTAAGCATTTACAGACCTTTCCAACAAAATTGATTTCATTCAATTTGGTGTACTGAATTGATCTGGGTTGATTTTTGAAGTTGGGTACAGAAGTGTGTTTCAATTTAAAAAGAAAAAGGTTTAATTTGAATTGCTGGGCTGCGTGGGAAATTCTAACGGGCCGGACTGCTAAGCGCAGTGCTCCCGCGGGCTGCTTAAGTGGGTTTCCCCACTCGTCAGTGACACAGGGCTGGGAGAAGCGGTATGGGGCTACGTGGATCGTTCGATCTAGTTCTAATCCAACGGCTGAGGGTCATCGTCGACGCGGGACAGCTCCGGCGAGAACGAAACCTAGTGCGGCCAGTGAGGGGTGCTGGGGGCTCACCGGGGTACGGGCGAGGGTCGGCGAGGCGGGCGAACGATGAAGTCGACGACGGCGAACCTCCTGGTACCGTTGGCTTCTCCTGGGGCGGCTCCAATCGCTGGCTCCTTTCTTCTCCGGCAGCGGCAGGCTTCAGTGAAATTACGACGAGGTGGTGCTTGGCTTGCTCTGAGGGTGGTGTGGCACGGTCAGTGGGGAGAGGGGAGTGAGATGGTGTGAAGAAATCGTGCGGGGTGGCCTCTATTTATAGTCGAGCGAGGCGACCGTCGGGGCGCACGGTGAGCTCGTCGGGGGCGACGTTACAGGCGGCTATAGGCATGGGCAAGGGTAGGGGACGGTGCTGTGTCTCCTGGCGATGCTCAATGACATGGTCGCGAGGCATGGGGTGGTGTGGTTTGGTCTGGAACGGGCGGCGCTCTGCACGGCAGAGGCGGCGTCTTCGACGGCGGGCGGTGGCTATATGGCACGGGGCGGCAGACAGGGGTGTCTGGCGGTCTCCTGGGTCGGTGGTGATCGTGTATGCACGCGGTGAGGGTGGCGCGCGGTCTGTGGGTGATGGTCGAGGGTGGCGCTCTGGCGCACGCTCGGCATGGTCTGGGCGTGGCTCGTGCGAGTGGTCCAGGGCTTGGCAACGCTCGCGGCTGGGACAGGCAGTGGCGGTGGACGGTGGGCTGCCTCCCAAACATGCTGGCTAGGCTTGCTGCTGCTCCTAGCTTGCTGTCCACAATGGGGTGACATGGGGGTGCTCGGCTGTTCACCATTAATGACAATGGCAAGCTCACAGGGGTGCTAGTCCTTAGTTAAACTTCCTAGATGATCTACTGGTCTGTGTGTGAGCTAACTAGGGAACAAGTTAGGCTCAAAACACTGCACACTATAGTGTTTGATGTTTTTGTTGATTTGTGTCTGCAACCTGTTTGATGAAATGGCCGCATGAAATCAAGTTTTGAATTTTGAAATGAATTTTGGTGGGTTTGCTAGATTGGTTCTGGTGAGTCTGCAGATGCTTGGGTTTTGAAAGTTGAGCTTGTTTGAGTGGGTTTTGAAAGTGGGATCTTCCCATATGAAGAAGATTCAATTTTTAATTGTCATTTAGACTATGCATTTGAAAGTTTCTGTATGATCACAAAGTGGGCCTTGATACTTTGTTATGAGTACATTCAAGGGGTGCAAAGATCCAGAAAAGTTTCTGTTAGGTTTTGAAAGTTTGAGACAGCCAAAGTAGGCATGGGAGTTAAATTGGTCAAAATGACCATTCACTTAATATATTTGTTTTGATTTACTTGTCTTTAGGAAAAGTGTGGGGAATGTTTTAGATGATGTTCTTTTCACCTAAGAAACATTTTACAAGCAATGGTTCACACAAACAAGGTGGTTTTTAAAGAAATTCAAAATTCATGCATACACATATACATGCATTCATGAATTCATTTAGAAAAGTTTTTGTTAACCCTAATCTTGATGATTAGTGTTTGATGATCTAAGTTTGATATTTTTGGGATGTTACAGGTTTTTATCTTAATTACTTTCTTGTAGTTGCGGATGATTGCAAGGGGTTTAATCACAAGTATGTATTAGTCCTAGTTAGGTCAGTACATTAGCACAGGTTCACACACACAACACTTATCAAACCAAAGAAGATTAATCAACTATATGAAACGAAAGCACTTGATAGTATTCCCATGTGTCCTCGAGGACGTTTTGTCCTCATAAGTATTACAACCGGCTTGTCCTTTGCTAAGAAAGGATTGGGCCACTTGCTACAATTATTTGTTGTCTTTATTTACTCGCACTTTATTTCCTTTCTTTATAAAAAAAACCTAAAAATCCGGTTGCTAAGTATTTACAGAGATTTCATGATCCAAACCACTAGTCAACACCTTCTGCTCCTCGTTGGGATCGACACTCCTATTTATCGAAAGTACTACGATACACCCCCTATACTTGTGGGTCACCATGCCTATTTTGTGGCGGCGTTGTCGGGGAGTGAAGTGCTATTGAAGAGTGGAACTGGTAAAGGAAACTTCTACTGTGAGTATTGCTTTTTATTTATGTTTGCTACTTTGTTTCCAATATGGATAACCCACTTTGTTTCCTATTTGGAAATCTACTACCACTTCTAGGGTAGTAGATGAACCACCACTTGTTGAGATATATCCTTTTAAGATACCTACAAGAATTGTTGATCGTGTTATGGATAATTATTATTTTGGGGATGGAACTGTCCATCCTGGTGATCACTTGCTTTTTATCCATGAATTATGCGGGTTGTTTAAGTGTGCAGGTATCACAACGGAACAAGTCAAGAAGAAGTTACTCTCTATATCATTGAAAGGAAGAGCTGAAGAATGGTATAAGTTGCTAAAGAATGGACAATGTATGGAATGGGAGGAAATAGTACCTCTCTTTTATTCTAAATTCTATCCTCCTAGTGAGATTCACAAAGATAGGAACCAAATATATAACTTTTGGCCTCGTGATGGAGTGAGTACATCCCAAGCCTAGGGGAGATTGAAGTTACTAATGCTTAATTGTCCTATTCATGAACTCCCTAATAATATTATTATCAATAACTTTTATGTAAGGCTTTCTTCTCATGATAAAGATTTACCATATGCTTCTTGTGCTGGATCCTTCACACGTATGAAAGAATAAGCTAAATGGGATCTTCTAGACCGTATTCAAGAAAACACTGAAGCATGGGAGAATGACAAAGGATGAAATTCAGGTATAAATTATGATTATGACTTTCATGATATTAGTACTGAGTATGGTATTGATTCTCAAAGTATTGCCAATTGTTTTAAGGCCTTTTCCTCTTATATATAAATTCCCCAAAAGAAGTGGAACAAGTACCATGCACCTTATAAAGATATTGTTAATCATGTAACTGTTATAAATACTGAAGTTTGTAATGTTGATCCTATTTTGCCTGAACCTTATATTGAGAAAATACCTTTCCCTACCAAGGTAAAGGAACATTCTATTTTAGATAATGTGGTTATCAAAAGTACAAATAAAGCTGTTGAACCTGATGAACAAATAAATATTGAACCTGTAGTAGCCATTGTGAAAGACCTTGTCACTAAAAATGTAGAAGTGGACACATTATGTTTTGTGAAGATGCTTCTAATATTGTCTCTCATCCTAGTAAAGCTAGGAAAGCTAGTGTCCCTGTGCTTTCTGTTAGAATTGGTGATCATTGCTATTATGGTTTATGTGATATTGGTGCTAGTTCTAGCGCGATTCCTTATGAGCTTTACAGAGAAATTATGCATGAATTTGGTCCTTATGAACTTGAGGACATTGATGGTTATTCACCTTGCTAATAAGGAAACCATTTGCTCTATTGGTATTGTAAGAGATGTGGAAGTTCTTTGTTATCCTGGTGTTCAAGGTAATAGATGATTGCACGTTTAATGTGGATATCTATGACCATAACACCTCTAGCAAGATATTGATCATTTGTGTTGTGGTAAGTAGCAATAAGCTCAAATTTAGTATTGATCATTCCACGATCGATGATGATTTGTGAAGTCATTGGCCATGTTTTACTTGGGTGGTCTGTACGTCGATAATGATTTTTGTTGTTTTCTTGATTGATCTCTTTACTGGCGGATTATGGTTTTGTTAGATGTCTTCGTTTAGGTATTATTTTGCAATTCGATCTGCAGTAGCTCGAGACATTCCCTGATTGAGGCCAAACTTTCTGCAGTGTTCAAGCAAGAAGCTCAAGGCTGGACAGAGCTCACTATGGAAGAGGATAAGAGAGAACTCTGCTGCTAGCCTGATGGAGAGACCACTGAAGCAGGCTGGGTACGCCCATTGGGAGAAGACCACCGACATCTTCTGCAACGTGTTTAGTGAATCCGGGTTAAATATGTTTGCCATCCCCAGTTTATTTTTGTCTTGTTTTGAGGGCGAGTGTCCTCCGACAATCAAGCTGAAGACATCCACTGCCTACATCTTGGATGTCCACATGAAGGAGTAAGATGACAACATACTCATGGATGCATGATGGCTAGAGTTTGCCAACACACATGCTTTGAATAAAGGACAGCTCCTGGTAATGAAGAAGCTTACCAGCAAATCCTTTGAAGTAATTTTATTTGATAAACATTGCTACCAAAAGGTGATCAGATGTGTAGGTTATCACCCATGAATCACAGCTATGGAGGAACAATATGAATCACAACTGTATTAATTTGGTGCCTATTTGGTTCAAATCGCAACTATTCTGTATAGAGGCGGTCTAAGTATACCCCTCGCTTTGACGTACTCGATCTTATAAATATGTGTGTGGCCTAATTATTTGAGAGTAGAATATGGTCTCGATTTTCTTTCTAATCATGGCCTTGCTACATCTATTGAATTTCAATGTCTGCATTGCTAAATCTGCTAATTATTTTGCGTAACAACCCTAGTTTTGCTAAATGGTAATTAGGATTTGTATATGCATTCATGAGCATTATCATCTTCAAATACATGGAAGAAATAATCACAAAACCCTAACCCTAGTTTCCTCTCTCTTAGATCAATTTGAAATGGTCTTTGTATTTTGGAAACTATCAAAATGTTTGGATCCCAAATTGAACAAAAGGGTTCCATAGTATTTTACATATTTTACAACACCCCCTGATATTTTGGAATTACTCAAAACAGATTTGTATTTGAAAATACAAAAAGAAAAGGAAAAACAGAAAAATAGAAAATGTTTTCAGCAAATAAAAACCATCTCTAATCTAACTAGGCTGTAGCCATCTCTTCTCCCTCTCCTCCCCGCCGCTCAGGGCGTAGCTCTGCAGCCCACCCCAGCCCAGCGCAGCCCACAGCAGCCCAATACTGCTTCGCCCCTCCCGCTATCATCTTCCCCAACGTCGGCGAGCAACTCGCTGTCTCTGCCCGCGCCGTCGATCATCTGGGCGCCAACATGCTCGCCCCGCCTCCGTTCCACGCGTGGATAAGGCATGCCTGAGGCGTGGCAATATTCTCCTCAATCTCTCACTCTCCCCAACGACCCCCCTCTCGTGTTCCTCTCCTCTGTCTAAAACCATAGCGGTCTAGTGCTGCCGCTAGAGGCCGTCTTGAGCCTCGTTGTTGCTCCTGGGAGCTCCGCCTCGCCATGGTGAGCAACCCCGCCGAAGGTATCGACGCCACGTGCCTCCAATCGTCGCCATGTTCACTGTTTTCCCAAGCTCCGGCCACCGTCTCCTCCATCGATTCTGGACACCCCGTCTCTCGCCGACCCCACCTTCTGTTCTATGGTGAGCCCTTGGTCCTCTAGGACACCTCTAACCATCCCCTCTCTCTCTGGTTCGAGCCCGCGCCTTAGCTCACCGTCCGTCGTCATCGAACATCGTCGCAGATGATGCTCCGTTGACCCCTAGGTAGCGGCGCCACCTGTTTTAGGTAGGCCGTGTAGCACTGGTTCGAACGGGCCAAGCCGCGCTAGCCCCCTCGCCCCCTAGCACCGCTAACCACCGCCGGTCGATGCGTTCCCCGGCGAGCCCGCGTGGCGCCTACGAGGTCTACTGAGGTGGCCCGGGCCCCACTCATCAGCTGCTGGGGCTAGCATATGCCGTGGTGAGAAAAGGTTAGAATTAGGGTTGAGATGACGTCAACCTTGCACAGTAATTGTTTTTAAGTGGTTTAATATTTTCAGAAAATGATTTAAACTTGTAAATTCAATAACTAATTATCTGCAATTCTGAAAAATACAAATAATATATCAAAATGTTTAGAAAAATGAACTCTATATATTTAAGCTATAATCATGCATTGTTAATCAACTTTCATGACAAGTTTAATTATAAGAACAAAGCAACCCCTCATAGGTGAATCTGGGTTTCTTCGAATTAGGGTTCAGACCGCTCGGAACCCCGATTAAACTACCAAGCATGTTTAGGGTTTCAATTTCAATAACTTTCAACTTATCATATCATCATACTTGATGGAGCATTGGAGTGATGCCATGTGTTGATTGTTGCCTTCCTTTCTGGTATTTGGTTTTTCTCTGGTAGAATACGATATCAGAATCGAGTCCAAGATTGAAGGTCGAGATCAACAATATCGAAGGTCATCAACGAACAATGCCAACAAGATGAATCCTGGAGAGCTATATCCTTGTTATTGACGAACAAGTCAAGTTGATGTATCCGAAGATCTATATTGGGTATCAACAGGTAAAGGCAAGCGAAACCCCACACATGATATAATCCTATGTTTTCAAAGTATTTCATTCCTGCCATGTTCATATGATTCCAAAGTATTTTATCGATAGATAGAGTACTCCTACCTTATGCATGTTACCTTTGAAGACTATAATCCCTGATCCACTGCTCCTAGCATAACTAGGGTTTGGCTTGTGAAGTGTTGCTAGAGCTATTGTATATGTTGTGCTTAGTCATGCTTAGATATTACCAATGGTCCATCCGGTTGATGAATCAGAGCTGAGAATGAACCTAGTTTGACAGGATGACATGGTATGATCAGAGATGAAAGTTAAACATGCTAAGGCTTGTATGGGAGGCCATAGTGGGTTGTGGTTTTTACAGTCACATACTTGCCACTACTAGGACCTGAGTTCTTGCCTATGGACCAAGATGAGCGTACAGCCACACGGGGGCCTGGAAACCCCTTCGACCAACTAACTTGCCGAGTAGATTCCATGAGTCACATAGTTCGGCGTTCCATTCAACATATGCATCTTGGTTGTTCTCGAAGGAGGTGAAGGAGGTGCATTCATAAAAGGTAGGTAAGCATGGCCGGGAACAAGAGATGCCTGACATCTGTAATCTTGAACCCTTCGCACATCATTAGGGACCGACTTCGGGACTCGGCCCGTTACGGCGGCATCTCCCTAGTGCGTGACTCATGGTCTCGGCGAAAGCAAGGTAAAGGTCGTGTCCAACCACTCTCTGTTGGCCTTCCAAGGTAGAGGGCTAATCTATATTGGCATTAAGAATCGGTTGGTACGTGTGGGTAAAGTTGTACACCCCTGCAAGGTTAAATATTTTCAAAAAGCCGTGTCCACGGTTCTGGACGAACTTGGTCACCAGATTCTAAGATCATAGAGAACTTAAACCTAATCGTAAAATTTGGCAAGTTGAGTAACGTATGATTAAGGATGCTTCCTCATGGGTACGAGGGGGTGATCCTATATAGGTTTAGCTGATGATGATTCGGTGCATATCAAGAGATGATCAAATCTAGAGACACCGCTCTCTTATCCCCTTTTAAAATATTCTGATTGGTCGACATTCTTCTCTCTCTTGTCTTACAAACAAAGATGGCTTTATGCAAAATAACTCCACCATCCATAAGTCTTGCGGAGTACACCCTGTACTCACCCTTGCTTTGTTGATACTTTTGCATCAGAGTAAGTGTTACCATAGAAGATGAGTTCTTCATGGCATCGACATCGACGAGTAGCTTGGAGTTCCCAGTCGGCAGTCTGGGATCTATGGATTGGACGTCATCGTTATTCTTCAGGCCTCTTAGGCCATTTGTTAAGTTTGCTATAATTAATAGCATAATTTGCCTTCCGTTGTTTGATGTTTATGGTCAGTGACCTCTGCTTGTAATATTTTGGTTCTTTGCTCAGTTATGAGCTTGCTGTAATAAATTTTGTGTCGTAGGGTCACTGTTGTGTTATCAATTCTTTCTCTATACTCTTTCGAGATATAGGTTAGGCTTATATTAGATAGAGGTCTGGGATTTGTCTAGCCTTAATTTCGGGGGTGTGACATTTTGGTCCATTGTCTATGTACTACTGAATCTGTCATTTGAAATGCTATTGATTATGTCAAGTGCTGTTGAGTATGAACTGGGAACCTGGCTATATTTTTTATCTTATTATGTATTGTTGAATCTTTCGAATGCTACTGAATCTGTCAAATGTTTTGTCCTTTCTATTACTAAAGTATTTTGTAGGGCTGAAAGAAGAATTTAATTCTCTCTGTACTGCTATTTAATTTCAGGTCTCTTTTGCTGAATCGGTCACTTTGAAATGCTGCTGAATCTGCTTTTGAATATGAACTAGGAATATGATATTTTTCTATCTTATTTTGTACTACTAAATCATTCAAATGCTACTAAATCTGTCAAAAGTTCCGTCGTTGCTGCCTGGCTATTTGCCATAGAGCATTTTCCTTTCTGTCATCAGAATCATTGGATGTGTTTTGGATAGAGATGAGAGGGGTAAAGATATAACATGATTTGTCATTTGGATAGCAGTCTAGTTTTGGCCAGGGTGAAGTGTGTGTCCCTCGTTCTTTAGGTTTTTCACATGAATATATCTGTCTACAGAATTATCCCTTTTTTCCTCATCCCATGGTCTTTTTTGCCCACCATTGTTTTGAGAATATTTTTCCCTCCCTTAGTGACGAATTTGTTTCGAGTCCCGCCTTAGCATATGAGATGAAAGGTATCCCATTCAGCCCCTATTTAGGCCAGAACATTTTAATTCACCCTTTAGGGGTCAGGGGAATATGCTGAGCACTACCCAGTGAAATTAGATAAAGGCCCATACAGCATAGCCTTGTACATTTTAATTCGGCCTTTTAGGGGTCACTACTGAGAACAGCCTAGTGAAATTCGACAAAGAAGCCCATGGAGTATAGCGCATGTAGAATATCCAAACACTTTTTTGTTTAAATTTAGAATAAAAAAAACTCTGCCTACACATAATTTTAAGAAAATACTCCATCATGTGGAATTTTATAAATTGAGATGCTAGGAGCGATGCCCTTATATATTTTAAAGTAGTTATACATGGACACAAAATATTTTTAAGAAGACTAATACATAAGGTGTAGTACTAATAAATGTTTAATGTTATCTTTTCTACAATTATCTTTAGTGTGGCGGTAACGCACTTAGTTTATGTCAATTTAATTTGATGAATGTCTTTAGTTCAAATCCCCTATGTATATATATATATCTTCGGTTTACATTTTCTACTTCTAGCAATTCCCATTACAGAGAGGATGACATCATGGACCCACCAACTGTAGAGTCCATAGAATTTAATGGGCAGGTTTGAAAAAAAGGTAAATACCTCTACAGAGAGGCTGGCAATAGGGCCCCAGCAGCAAGATCATACACGGCTGCCGCATTGAGCAATGTTGCCAAGGTTAAAACAACGGAGGCGTCCGAACAAAGGTCCATCATACACACGTTTCATTTACAGAGAAACTGACAGGTGGGACCCACGAGCAAGAACTTATAAAGCTGATCCATCGAGCAACGTTGCCAAGTTCGAAACAGGAAGGCGCGAGCAAAGAAAAGTCCAACATGCACATGTTTCTTCTAATGGGAGGCTGTCAGACCCAACAGCGTGACCAAACGGCAGATTCGTCGAGCAACGTCTATGTAAGGTTCCCAACCTTTAATAAGGTAGAGATCCCTGTGTTTACAATGCTAGTCCATGGATCAATAGCTAGCATCCACAGCTAAGATCTAATATCAAGAAACAAAGGTCATACAACTTTATAACCAGGAATAAAATAATTCATTATATCTTACATAGCTCATTTGGCTATCTCATTACAATGCAGGAGAATATAACAATAGCATGGGGTCCTTCATCTTCAAGGTGCCACAGGCAGTCATGTTGGTTGTAGACTTGTAATACTATTCAACAAACTTCACTAACATCAAACAAACCTGCAACATAATAAGTTGCAGCCACAAGGGTCAATACATTTGAATTGTATTGGCAAGTTTCACTACTATATAGAAATAAGTGGATCATATCATTACATGCATATTTGGCTAAGTAGGGTTTAGGCTCATTTGCAGAAAGCAATATAGTTTTGTCCTATCTTTTCAAAATAGTTTTGATCTTTTGTCAAATCATTCTGAACTTCTTGGAAAAATCCAAGTGCTTCAAATCCCTTGTTGTCACCATCAAGTTTTACTTTGAGAAATTGGAATGTCGAGATCTTCCATAGCTTCAGGCCTTAGTTGCTCAGTATTGTCCATAACCGGGGACACGGCTAAGTACTTAGAATTTTGATCTTCTGCAGAAGTTGTACACTTTACCCACATGACACAATCTCATCTTGATGCCACCAGTGGCCGCTGGATAAGTACTCACCAAGATGGAGTACTGGCAGATTGAGAATGTGACAAAGTCTTTCCATAGGAGTCCTCCCAATACACAATGCTAGCTTGTCATCCAGGCACCAATGTTGGGTTTCAAGTTCCCTTACACAATTCTAGTTAACCTGAAGATGCCAATGCATGGGTCTTCCACTATGTAGTTGACTAAGCCAGATCCCATTTAGCATGTGGCTGTACACGGAAGCCACTGTACGAGAAACGTGTTCAATCTCTAAGTTCCTGGGTGGTTTTCTTCTAGTGCACATACAAAAATAGATAGCCATATAAACATGGTTCCTTTTGTTGCCACCTTGTCCAAAACTTGAGTATCCTTGTCCACCCAGGTGGTTCATTGAGTACTTGTTTTATTATATAAAACATATGTCTTTTCAACTCTTCATATAATCATATCATGTATCCCATCCCAATATATAGCAGGGCCAAGCATACTACAACTACAATGTTTTCACTAAGGAATATATAAGGGTATCCTATTAGGATTTAGCATAGCATAAAATATAGTAGTTCTTATCATGCATGTTTCAAAAATCCACTAAGTGTAATGAAAATAGTAGGACTTGGATGATAGTGTCACTTGCCTTTTTAGTAGAGAATGTTAGTTCACTTCTTGATCTTGCTAATATCACACTCTTCTAATTTCACTACAAATCAATCAAGCAAACACAAATTCAACTAGCATTCCAACCAATTTATCACACATAAAAATAATAGAAACAAGGTCATGCATGCAAGCATGCAAAAGATAGTTTTACTTGCAAAAGTGGTTTCTACTAGGCTCTAAACATTATAAAGTTCAAAAGGTGGTCATTTTCTAAAGTGGTAAAACCATTTGCAAAAGGTTTTATCTATAAACCATTTTTAAATCAAATCAATATTTTATGTGGTTGAAAATGCTTTTAGCAAAGCAATATTCTTTAAAGAGTTCACCAAATATATTTTAATTCTCAAAACTTGGTGTTTAGGGTCATAGGGTTTGAATCAAATCATTTCCCAAAGGTTTTACTCAAAAATCATTTCTAAATCATAATCAATATTTTTATTTGACTAGAAATGAGCTAATTCAAATATTTATTCCTTATCTTCACAAAATTCATTTTTAAATCCATGAGTTGGTTCCTAAGGTCAGTAGGTTCACAACAAACCATTTTGCAAAGATTTCATACTAAAATTATATCTAGAACAATTTTTATATTCAAAATAATCCTACACATGTTTCTGCAATTTCAACAAAGTTTACAGAAGCAAATCATTAAACAAAGTGCATGGTTGTAAAGTACTTGTCTTAATGAATCCATTGATATAAAATTTGCAAAATTTGGACGTTTAGAATTAAAGTTATGAATTTTACAAAATTTCATATCTAATAGATCATTTTCCATTTTTAAAACAGAGTCAGTGCCACGCGGCGTGATTCTACTGGCCGGTACCGCTTCGTGCGGATCAAGCTCTCTGGACCGTAGGATTTAACTAAGATCGAGCGGCTCAGATGTACACATACCCCTTCGTCTAAGTTCTAATCTCAGCCAAAGGATTCAGATCCAACGGATGTTATGCGCTTGACCAAGAGTGGGCGGCGCTGGCGGCGGCGACTGGCGGCGCGCGGTCAGACGGAGGAGTCGCGGCGATTACAGGAAGCAAGGAAGACAAAGGAGGGGCTCATAGTGTTCGCATGGTCCTGGTGAAGCTCGAGGCGCTGTCGGCTTGGCGAGGGGTGCGCTGGAGCGGAGGGGATTGCTCGCCTGAGACGATGGCGGCGTCAGGCGACTCTGTTTGTCGTCGGGGGCGAGGTTGCAGATCGCCCTAAGGCAAGTGGAGCACATGGTTAGACGCGGCAGAGTGCGTAGATGATAGGAGCATCAACGGAGAGGCTCGGGGCGGTCTGCTCTTACCAGGGGAGCTCGACGGAGTTGAGACAGACGGCGGTGGTGCTCAGGTGAGGACGAAGCCGACGCTACGGGGCACACGGGAGTGAGCTGGGGCTATGGGCAGGTGCGCCTGGAGATGGGGAATATGCCTGCGTGCAGAGGGAGTCGAGGGCCGGCTGGACGGCGCCGGAATTACTCGGGGAACCTCGTCGGAGCAAAAGGTTTCGAGCTCAGAATTCCTGCAGCCTGGTGGCAGAGAGGAGGCGGTGTTTGCGGGGAAGGATAGAGGAGGAACGAGCGGTTTTGTACGCATGGTCAGGGGCAAGAATAACGCCGGCAGTAACTCGCATTCATCGCCGGAGTTAATCGGCAGTAATGGCTAGGGACGTGGTCGCGGGGGGTTGAAGACGACTGCGTGGCAGTGGGGTCCGTCTGGCAGTGAGGGAGAGAGAGAGGGTGTGGGGCATGCCTGTCTGCGACTCCGCGGGTTCTATTCTGGGTAGAAAACGTTTCACTGCGGGGAGGGGTTAGTTGGGCTGGACTGGGCCTTGCTAGGCCTGTTAGCTGGGCAGTAGTTTGTTTCTTTTTTATATATATACTGAAGCTTTTTCCTTTTTCTATTTGAATTTCTGTTTTGATTTTCAAACAAATAATTCAAACACCAATTCAAATCAAACCACCACCAAACTTTGTATTTATTTTAGTTCTGTTTAACAACACAATCCAAAGTCAATAATAAAATAATACTTTTATTCTTTTAGGATCTATTTAATAATTAAATAAAATAGACCTTAGTCATTAATTCAAATAGGATTTTATTTATTTAAAAACTCTATTTGATATCTAAATAATATCAAAACCATTTCAGTAGGTTTTATTTGAAAACATAAAAACACTTGAAAATCTTATTTAAAATAAATTAACAAGTTTTAGTGTTTATTTAAAATGAAAAAGCCTTTACTTAAATAAAATTGGATATTAATAAATCCTCATTATTTTATTCAAATAGACCTTTACTCTTTTTATCAAATAGAAATATTTTATTTCAAAAGCTTGGCCAAGATCTAATTTGGCTCTATAAAAATAATCCTTATTTAAAATTCTACCTTTGCTTTTGAAAAACAAATCTTTTTATTAAAAGATCTAAAAATAGTGATTCCAACTATTTTGGTTTTTATTTATTAATTGTTTATCTTTTTAAATCCTTTTAGGATTTTATTTGATCAAAATAGGTTTGGATATTTCCAATTGGAATCAAAAAGTTTCTTATCACCCAAAATTTCAACAAAATTTTATTTTGTTTATTTATTTTTCACATTTCAAAATTTGGAAAATTTTGGGATGTGACAGTCTAGTTCGTCAACATCCTTCGAGTTCAAATCCTAGTGTAACATACCAAAAATACCAAACTTAAATCATCAAACACTAATCATCAAGATTAGGGTTAACAAAAACTTTTCTAAATAAACCCATGAATGCATGTATATGTGTATGCATGGATTTTGAATTTCTTTAAAAACCACCTTGTTTGTGTGATCCATTGCTTGTAAAATGTTTCTTAGGTGAAATGAACATCATCTAAAACATTTCCCACACTTTTCCTAAAGACAAGTAAATCAAAACAAATATATTAAGTGAATGGTCATTTTGACCAATTTAACTCCCATGCCTACTTTGGCTGTCTCAAACTTTCAAAACCTAACAGAAACTTTTCTGGATCTTTGCACCCCTTGAATGTACTCATAAAAAAGTATCAAGGCCCACTTTGTGATCATCCAGAAACTTTCAAATGCATAGTTTAAATGACAATTCAAAATTGAATCTTTATCATATGGGAAGATCCCACTTTTCCAAAACCCACTCAAACAAGCTCAACTTTCAAAACCCAAGCATCTGCAGACTCACCAGCACCAATCTAGCAAACCCACCAAAATTCATTTCAAAATTCAAAACTTGATTTCATGCGGCCATTTCATCAAACAGGTTGCAGACACAAATCAAACAAAACATCAAACACTATAGTGTGCAGTGATTCTTGCTTAACTTGTTCCCTAGTTAGCTCACACACAACTCAGTAGATCATCTAGGAAGATTAGCCAGGCACTAGCACCACTGTGAGCTTGCCATTTTCATCAATGGTGAACAGCCGAGCACCCCAATGTCACCCCATTGTGGACAGCAGGCTAGAGGAAGAACTAGCCATGCCAACCTTGTTTGGGAGGCAGCCCACCGTCCACCGCCACTCCCTGTCCCAGCCGCGAGTGTTGCCAAGCCCTGGACCACGCGCACAAGCCGCGCCCAGACCATGCCGAGCGTGCGCCAGAGCGCCACCCTCGACCAGCGTCCACAGACCGCGCGCCGCCCTCACCGCGTGCACACATGATCACCACCGACCTAGGAGACCGCCAGACATCCCCGTTTGCCGCCCCGTGCCATACAGCCACCGCCCACCGTCGAAGACGCCGCCTCTGCCGCACAGAGCACTGGCCGTTCCAGACCAAACCACACCGCCCCATGCCTCGCGACCATGTCGTTGAGCATCCCTAGGACACACAGCACCGTCCCCTACCCTTGCCCATGCCATTAGCCGCCTGTAACTTCGCCCCCGACGAGCTCACCGTGCGCCCCGACGGTCCCCTCGCTCGACTATGAATAGAGGCCACCCCCGCATGATTTCTTCACACCATCTCACTCCCCTCTCCTCACTGATCGTGCCACACCGTCCTCAGAGCAAGGCGAGCATCACCTCGCCGGAATTTCACCGAAGCCCGCCGCCTCTGGAGAAGAAGGGAGCCAGCGATTGGAGCCGCCCCAGGAGAAGCCACCGGTACCAGGAGGTTCGCCGTCGTCGACTTCGTCGTTCGCCCGCCTCGCCGACCCTCGCCCGTACCCCGGTGAGCCCCCAGCACCCCTTACTGGCCGCGCTAGGTTTCGTTCTCGCCGGAGTTGTCTCGCGTCGACGATGACCCCCAGCCGTTGGATTAGAACTAGATCGAACGATCCACATTGCCCCATACCGCTTCGCCCAGCCCCGTGTCACTGACGAGTGGGGACACCCACTTAAGAAGCCCGCGGGAGCACTGCGCTTAGCAGGACGGCCCGTTAGAATTTCCCGCGCAGCCTAGCGATTCAAATTAAATCTTTTTCTATTTCAATTCAAACACACTTCAGCACTCAACTTCAAAAATCAACCCAGATTGATTCAGTGCACCAATTTGAATGAAACCAATTTTGCTGAAAAGGTCTGTGAATGATGAATCCAAGCCCGTTGGATTCAAGTCATTTGGATCTCTAGATCACCCATAGTAAAAATAACAAGGCAGAAGCTTTTCTGCATTCAAACATTTTTCAAATTTAAACCATAAAAGCTTTTGAGTTGATTCCAACTCTCAAAAATCACATTTAACCATACCTTTTAGAATATATAAAAATATATAGGTTTACTTGCAGAAATAATGTTCAAGTAATAAAAGAATGCTACATAAGCATTTCTAGCCACTTTAATTAATTAAAATAAAAGGGTAAAACCTTATTAAGTTGTGACACCACTTTAAATCACATTCCCATGGACTACAATATGTGGTGCTGACATGTGTCAACATGATCCCATGTTTAGTTTGGAGAATATTAAATCTTAAGTAATTTTTCAATGAGTAGATATTACTTTTCTAAAAATAAAAAAGATTTAAACCAAGCCTTAACCTTGTAATGTTAGAGATGATGCTAGATCATCTATAGGACCCTTGTGTGTGATGATTGCAAGTAGATAAGTATTGTTTGGTGATTGTGTACCTCGTATTTATTCATAGACGCTAGTACCGACCAAGGATACGAGGAGGAAGGAGGATACTACGAAGAGGAAGCCGAGGAGAACGTCAACCACTGCTCTGCACAAGGCAAGCTAACACTTGCAAGATACTATACCTATGCAAGCTTATACTAATATTGATGCAAGCTAACCCTTGCCAGATACCCTACTGATGCCACAAAACCCATACTTGTGATAGGACTACTCTATGCCTTAAGCATATGTGATCATACCCACTTGATAAACCAAATCCTAGTTTTATGTGCAAGCTTCTTACTTTATTTCTTTATCAAAGCTTACTTAGAGTCTACCTAAGAGTGTGGTAGATACTAGACAGTTGTGCTGAAGGTTGCATAAAGAGCATAAAATTTGGCCTAAGCTAGAAACCTTGATATCAGCCTAAGATATAAGGTTGGACTTAGTAAAACTCCACTAGTTACCACCCCTCATTAGTACTACCCCCACCTGTAGATGCTAGTGCTAAGCATAAAACTTGATCAACTTTTAGATGGGAATATTTGGTGGAAAAATGGTTATGAAAACCTTGGAATGATGGATCATTCTATTGAAATGTTTTGGACATGTGTTTCCAAACACTTGATGATTCTGGTAATAAAAATGTTGAGGCATGAGCCTTATCCCTTTATAAAACTGATGGTTGTCTGGATGCGATACCATTCCAATTTTAGCGTACAACCACAATACCCGAATATTGGGTAGGGCTTGACTGGAAACTTATATACCTTAGTATTAGCTCCCTCCCGGCCAAGGTCTGAGCTGAGGCTACCTTGTGAAGATTGTCCACCTGTGCAGTACCCAAGATGACAGCTGGTCATGGATGGGAGGCCAAACTCACAGGAGAGGTGCTTATACTAGGGCGTGTAATTGAAAGGTTAGGATTGATTATCCGCATACTGAGTATGGTGAATTCAGGATTTGTTCCTGACGGATGTATCGAATGTTGTGGTGAAAGTGTACAATCTCTGCAGAGTGTCAAACTATTCGAATAGCCGCGTCCGCGGTTATGGACAGTTGGAGTGGCCATACTGTTCCCCCGTCAGACTTTTCAAAATGACTTGTGAAATGAATTGAGACTTTGACTTGGCCACAACAGAGTTGTGACCTGAATTACAAGATCCCCCCCTAGGAGTTATAAAATTTTGACTAGCTTTGGAACTTACTAGAGATAAACCTGGCTTTTTGCAAAAACAACCCTAGAGCCTAGTGTCCTATTATCCAAAAAACCCCTTACCTCTTAGTATTAGTTTGCGAGTACTTAAAGAGTACTCATGGCTTTGTCCCTGGCTATTCCCATGGCCAGACTATGAAGAGGAGTACCTGGAAGATGGACCCCCGGAAGGTTACGACAACTAGGATCATCTCCCATCGTCAGCATTGCCTGTGACCCCGAAGATGGAGCTTGGCCTACGCTACCGTTATTATTACGTATTCCGCTGCTTGATGTTGTATTAAGAACTGGATCATGAGATCCCCATTTGTGTAAGAATTTATGTATCATTTGTAATGGATGAAGTACTATGGTATCCAATTCTGTTATGTCTCGCAAAAATGGTAATCCTGGGATTGCGATGTATGGCATAACAGGCATCTAGGATTGAAAAATCTGGGTGTTGACAAGTTGGTATCAGAGCCATCCTGACCATAGGAGACCCTAGTTAGATTGGACGTTGAACCAAAAACTTAGTTTCAAAACCAAAGAACAAATATTTACAAAAACCTATTTCTCATTCTTATCTCTTTGATTCTTTCATAAAAATTCATGTTTCTCAAAAACTCTTGCAAAATACCTAAAATTTTGACACACTTGTTCACTCTGCTAATCTACTCATCCTCTATTTTTATAGATGGACGTGAAGTACAGCAAGTTTTACCAACTTGGGAATGGAGGAGACCTTATCTTTGAGAGGGATCTGGATCAGCTTTCGGAACTTCTGGAGCGTCCGCATCTCGAGTTCTTCGGAGCTCAGCTCAATGATCAAGGAGGAGAAGATCTGCAGTGGCTAATTGTTGCAAGTCTCCAAGGAAATATTGAACCTCCCACTGCGGAGGGAATTCAGTTTACCTTAAGAGAGAACAACTGGCTCGATGGACTTGCTAGAGCAATGCAGGAAGCTCTTTCCCGTCTGTGTGGGCAGAGCATCAATCAGATCAAGGGTACTCGCTTTGAGTTTTTCCCAAGGTGTGATGAAAATGGACAACCATTGGAAGCTCCATACCACCCCGAGCTGAAGACTCAATTGGACCACCTTAGCTTCATGATGTATGATCGTCAGCAGGAATTGGACAACTGCCGTGACTATTGCAACCACAAGTCTGCCATCATCAAGACGAAGGACCAGACCATCGCCATGCTAGCAAAGGATCGCAAGTCTCGCCGCCGTCAGCTCGACAAGAAGGAGCGCATTATTGCCCGTCTTTTCCATCGCATCTCATCTCTGGAAGAGACCATCCATGAGAGAGACATGCAGTTAGAGGAAAGGGAGAATGCCGGAGAGGATCTTCGTGGAGACCCTTACTCCTATCTCAGCGATGACGACGATTTTCTGGAGGATCAGGCCATGGACTTCTTCACCGATGAGGATGATTTCGCCTTCATCGATGATGCTGAAGATGATGAAGCCACAGACTCCGAGCAGTAGTAGCACTGAGCACTAGCGTAGTGAGTAGTAGTCGGTCCCACTGTATCGTAGATTCCAGAATGGTTCTTAAAACCATCTGTTTTTCCTTATTGTGGTGTGTGTTGTACTGTGTGCTATGAGTGAATGAATGAAAAAGCAAGTTGCTAGAAAACCTGAGTCAAACTCTAAAAACTTTTCAAAAACCCAAAACCTTAGAAATTTCCCTCTTTTCTCATGACCTATATCAATCTTCAGATGCCACGTGGAGGAAGTGGTTCAGCCCCGGACCCGATGTTGCAGATCCTGATAATGTTGACTTCTGACCGCGAAGCTGAAAGAGCGGAACGTCAAGCCAACCTAGCCACTCTGCAACAGATAGCCCAGCTAGCCCACCACAACCAAGGCCACGGAAATCAGGACAACCACGGATCTAAGCTCAAGAATTTCCAGAATACCAACCCACCCGTTTTCACCAAGTCAGAAGAACCCCTAGATGCTGATGATTGGCTGCAAACCATGGAAAACAACTTAGAAGTAGCAGGAGTCGAAGCCAACGAGAAAGTCCTGTTTGCCACCCATTATCTAGCCGGAGATGCCAGGGCATGGTGGAACAGTGTTCGTGCAATGACCGGAGGCCAGATGATGACCTGGGAGGAATTCAAGGTCAAGTTTAGCAGAACCCATGTGCCCCCAGGTTTGATCAAGAGAATGAGAGACGAGTTCAGGGAATTGAAGCAAGGAAGGATGACTATAGTGGAATACCGTGACAAATTTTTGTCATTAGCTAGGTATGCCCCGGACGAGATAGACACCGAAGCCAAGAAGAAAGAAAGATTCCTGAATGGTCTGCATGACGAGATGCAGACAATGTTAGTCAATATCCCCTTTGTTGATATTGAAGCCCTTGTCGACTCTGCTATCCAGATGGAAGGAAAGATCAACCAGGCCAATGAGAACCGCAAGCGTCGCATGATGCATCAACCAGGAACCCATCAGACCCCAAAGTATCGCCCCAACCCATCTCCAGGATTTGCCCCAAGAACCAACAGACCCCCTATGACCCGTCCAACCTATCCCAACCGTGGAAACCCTAGACCCGGAGGAAATCACAACAACCCCGGAAACTCTAGCAATTTCACCCGTGCCCCACCCAAGTTCAACACCAACAATGCTACCGCCAACCCCAACACTGCCCCGAGGACTGGAAGCAATGTTATGCCTGTCGCAGACAAGAACAAGTCACAAGTGACCTGTTATGACTGTGGAAATAAAGGCCACTATTCCAACGAGTGCCCCAACAAGAAGAATGCTACAGCCCCCAACGCCAATGTCCCAGCTCAGCAGCAGCGTCGTGTCCAGCCAGGGAGAAGATTTGCCCCAGGGAATTCACTCAACCGCAATGGCCGTCTTTTTCTCATGCATGCTGAAGAAGCTCAGGAAGCGCCAGACGTCGTGCTGGGTATGTTTTCTGTTAATTCAGTACTTGCAAGAGTGTTGTTTGATTGTGGTGCATCGCATTCATTTGTCACCGAAGAATTTGCCTGCACTAGTAAAATTCAACCAACCAAATTGAAGCATGTGATGATTGTACAAATTCCCGGATCAACCACCAAGGCTAGGCAAATTTGCAAGGCCGTCCCTATCCGAATCCATGGCATAGATTTTTATGCTAACCTAATAGTACTCGGAACTAAAGGTTTGGAAGTATTACTAGGAATGGATTGGATGTCCAAACATAAAGGATTGATTGACTGTGCCAAGAAAGCCATCACCATGACCAGTACCGCCGGAATATTAGTCGAGCATATATCTGAAACCTTACCTCGCCAATTCAAATGCAACAAGAGTCTAGCCCAACCTACCGTTGACCAAGTTCGGATAGTCTGCGAATACCCCGATGTATTTCCAGATGTTTTGCCCGGTATGCCCCCAGATCGGGATATCAAGTTTATCATCAAACTAATCCCCGGAACAGGACCCATAGCCCAGAGACCCTATAGTATGAACCCGTTGGAACTAGAAGAACTGACGAAGCAACTGGATTCCATGCTAGAAATTGGATTAATTCAACCAAGTGCGTCACCATGGAGATCACCTGTCTTATTTGTGGACAAAAAGGTTGGAGGTAACCGTTTGTGTACGGATTATCGGAAGTTGAATGATCTCACCATCAAGAACAAGTACCCCTTTCCTAAGATAGAAGATTTGTTTGGTCAGTTGACCGGTGCCAAAGTGTTTTCTAAGATTGATCTTAGGACTGGCTATCATTAACTCAAAATTCGTGCAGAGGATATCCCAAAGACTGCCTTTACCACCAGATATGGATTGTATGAGTATACAGTCATGTCTTTTGGATTAACCAATGCCCCCGCTTATTTCATGAACCTCATGAATAAGATTTTTATGGACTTCCTGGATAAGTTTGTCGTTGTTTTCATTGATGACATTCTGATTTATTCCAAATCAGAAGAAGGACATGAGCTACACCTAAGGACCATTCTTGGAACCCTTAGAGAGCATCAGCTATATGCAAAGTTTAGCAAATGTGAATTCTGGTTACAGGAAGTAGGATTCCTCGGTCACATTGTATCCGCCGGAGGAATTTCCGTTGACCCTGCCAAAGTGAAAGATGTAGAAGATTGGCAAGCCCCAACCACTCAAACCCAAGTTCGTGCTTTTCTCGGATTGGCGGGATATTACCGCAAATTTGTAGAAGGATTCTCTAGTGTCGCCAGACCCATGACCCAATTGCTGAAGAAGGACAAGAAGTTTGAATGGACCGACAAATGTGAAGCGAGTTTTCAAGAACTCAAAAGGAGATTGATTTCAGCCCCAATCTTGATCATGCCGGATATCACGAAGCCCTTCGATGTGTATTGTGACGCATCCAAGATTGGTCTCGGATGTGTGCTAATGCAAGAAGGCAAAGTTATATCTTATCTATCGCGACAATTGAAGCAACATGAACAAAATTACCCAACCCATGACCTCGAACTCGCAGCCGTAGTTCTAGCCCTGAAGACATGGAGACATTACCTGATGGGAAACCGTTGTGAGATTTATTCGGATCACAAGAGCCTAAAGTATATATTCACTCAGAAGGAGATGAATATGAGGCAGAGAAGATGGATTGAGCTAATCAAGGATTACGACCTGGACATTCACTATCACCCTGGTAAAGCCAACGTGGTAGCCGATGCCCTTAGCAGATTGCCGTGCCACTTGAACTCCATGATTTTGAAGGAGCAACCAAGTTTGCACAAAGAGATGGAAGATTTTTGAATGGAATTAGTAAGTGAAGGATTTTTGGCTAGCATAGAACTTCAGCCCACTTTGATCAGTCAGATTAAAGAGGCGCGGAAAGTAAATGCCAGTATCGACGGAATCAAGAGTCGTATCGGTACAGGCAAAGTACCCGGATTCACCGAGGACGAAGAAGGAGTTTTGTGGTACAAAGGACGCCTTTGTGTACCATCAGATTCTGAGTTAAAAGAAGTTATCTTGAAGAAGGCTCATGATACTCTTTATTCTATCCATCCCGGAGGAACTAAGATGTATCAAGATTTGAAAGAGCAATTTTGGTGGCATAAGATGAAGAGAGAAATCGGAAGCTATATCGCCAAGTGTGATATATGTCAGCGAGTCAAGGCCGGACATCAAAGACCCGCTGGATTGTTGCAACCTTTGCAAATTCCGGAATGGAAATGGGATTCTGTAGGAATGGACTTTATCACTGGACTACCTACTTCTAGTAGGGGAAATGACTCTATTTGGGTCATAGTGGACAGATTGTCCAAAGTCGCCCATTTCTTGCCCGTCAAAACCACCTATCAGAGTTCGAAGCTAGCAGAGTTGTACATCGCTAGAATCGTTAGTTTGCATGGAGTCCCCAAGAACATAGTATCGGATCGAGGAACTCAGTTTACCTCGAGATTCTGGAAAAAAGTCCAAGAAGGTTTAGGAACCCGCCTAGATTTCAGTACCGCGTATCACCCTCAGACCGATGGACAAACGGAGCGAGTACATCAAATAATCAAAGATATGCTTAGAGCATGTGTGCTAGAATATGGATCCAAGTGGGAAGACTGTCTGTCGTTTGCAGAATTTTCATACAACAACAGTTACCAAGCCAGTTTGCAAATGGCCCCATTTGAATTCATGTATGGAAGAAAGTGCCGCACCCCCTTGAACTGGTCGGAAGTAGGAGAGAGTCAGATTTTCGGACCCGACATCCTACGAGAAGCAGAAGAGAAGGTTCACAAGATTCGTGAGCACCTCAAGACAGCCCAATCCCGACAGAAGAGTTACGCCAACAAGAGACGTCGAGACCTCGCCTTCAACATAGGAGATTTTGTTTATCTGAAAGTGTCGCCATTGAAGGGAATGCAGCGTTTCCAACTCAAGGGAAAGTTAGCCCCCAGATATATCGGACCTTTCAAAATTCTGAACCGTCGAGGAGAAGTATCGTATCAACTGGAGCTACCAGAAGAGATGTCAGCTGTGCACAATGTGTTCCATATCTCGTTACTTCGCAAGTGTCTCGAAGTCCCCGAGAAGACCGAAGTGTTCAAGAATATCGATCACCAGACCATAGAGATCAACGATGACCTGACCTATCCCGAAGTACCCATCCGTATATTGGAAGAAGCCTTTCGAACTACCAGAACCCGAAGCATTAACTTTCTCAAGATTCAGTGGAGCAACCACACAAAAGAGGAAGCTACCTGGGAACACGAAGATCACATCAGGACGGAGTTTCCCGATCTCTTCAAATCCTAGGTAATCTTTTCGTCCTTTTTAAAATCTCAGGACGAGATTTTGTTTAAGGGGGGAAGGTTTGTAACATCCCAAAAATACCAAACTTAGATCATCAAACACTAATCATCAAGATTAGGGTTAACAAAAACTTTTCTAAATAAACTCATGAATGCATGTATATGTGTATGCATGGATTTTGAATTTCTTTAAAAACCACCTTGTTTGTGTGATCCATTGCTTGTAAAATGTTTCTTAGGTGAAATAAACATCATCTAAAACATTTCCCACATTTTCCTAAAGACAAGTAAATCAAAACAAATATATTAAGTGAATGGTCATTTTGACCAATTTAACTCCCATGCCTACTTTGGCTGTCTCAAACTTTCAAAACCTAACAGAAACTTTTCTGGATCTTTGCACCCCTTGAATGTACTCATAACAAAGTATCAAGGCCCACTTTGTGATCATCCAGAAACTTTCAAATGTATAGTTTAAATGACAATTCAAAATTGAATCTTTATCATATGGGAAGATCCCGCTTTTCCAAAACCCACTCAAACAAGCTCAACTTTCAAAACCCAAGCATCTGCAGACTCACCAGCACCAATCTAGCAAACCCACCAAAATTCATTTCAAAATTCAAAACTTGATTTCATGCGGCCATTTCATCAAACAGGTTGCAGACACAAATCAAACAAAACATCAAACACTATAGTGTGCAGTGATTCTTGCCTAACTTGTTCCCTAGTTAGCTCACACACAACTCAGTAGATCATCTAGGAAGATTAGCCAGGCACTAGCACCACTGTGAGCTTGCCATTGTCATCAATGGTGAACAGCCGAGCACCCCAATGTCACCCCATTGTGGACAGCAGGCTAGAGGAAGAACTAGCCATGCCAACCTTGTCTGGGAGGCAGCCCACCGTCCACCGCCACTCCCTGTCCCAGCCGCGAGCGTTGCCAAGCCCTGGACCACGCGCACAAGCCGCGCCCAGACCATGCCGAGCGTGCGCCAGAGCGCCACCCTCGACCAGCGTCCACAGACCGCGCGCCGCCCTCACCGCGTTTACACACGATCACCACCGACCCAGGAGACCGCCAGACATCCCCGTTTGCCGCCCCGTGCCATACAGCCACCGCCCGCCGTCGAAGACGCCGCCTCTGCCGCGCAGAGCACCGGCCGTTCCAGACCAAACCACACCGCCCCATGCCTCGCGACCATGTCGTTGAGCATCGCCAGGAGACACAGCACCGTCCCCTACCCTTGCCCATGCCATTAGCCGCCTGTAACGTCACCCCCGACGAGCTCACCGTGCGCCCCGACGTTCCCCTCGCTCGACTATAAATAGAGGCCACCCCCACACGATTTCTTCACACCATCTCACTCCCCTCTCCTCACTGACCGTGCCACACCGTCCTCAGAGCAAGGCGAGCATCACCTCGCCGAAATTTCACCGGAGCCCGCCGCCTCTGGAGAAGAAGGGAGCCAGCGATTGGAGCCGCCCCAGGAGAAGCCACCGGTACCAGGAGGTTCGCCGTCCTCGACTTCGTTGTTCGCCCGCCTCGCCGACCCTCGCCCGTACCCCGGTGAGCCCCCAGCACCCCTCACTGGTCGCGCTAGGTTTCGTTCTCGCCGGAGTTGTCTCGCGTCGACGATGACCCCCAGCCGTTGGATTAGAACTAGATCGAACGATCCACATTGCCCCATACCGCTTCGCCCAGCCCCGTGTCACTGACGAGTGGGTACACCCACTTAAGCATCCCGCGGGAGCACTGCGCTTAGCAGGCCGGCCCGTTAGAATTTCCGCGCAGCCCAGCGATTCAAATTAAATCTTTTTCTATTTCAATGCAAACACACTTCAGCACTCAACTTTAAAAATCATCCCAGATCGATTCAGTGCACCAATTTGAATGAAACCAATTTTGTTGAAAAGGTCTGTGAATGCTGAATCCAAGCCCGTTGGATTCAAGTAATTTGGATCTCTAGATCACCCATAGTAAAAATAACAAGGCAGAAGCTTTTCTGCATTCAAACATTTTTCAAATTTAAACCATAAAATCTTTTGAGTTGATTCCAACTCTCAAAAATCACATTTAACCATACCTTTCAGAATATATAAAAATATATAGGTTTACTTGTAGAAATAATGTTCAAGTAATAAAAGAATGCTACATAAGCATTTCTAGCCACTTTAATTAATTAAAATAAAAGGGTAAAACCTTATTAAGTTGTGACACCGCTTTAAATCACATTCCCATGGACTACAATATGTGGTGCTGACATGTGTCAACATGATCCCATGTTTAGTTTGGAGAATATTAAATCTTAACTAATTTTTCAATGAGTACAAATTACTTTTCTAAAAATAAAAAAGATTTAAACCAAGCCTTAACCTTGTAATGTTAGAGATGATGCTAGATCATCTATAGGACCCTTGTGTGTGATGATTGTAAGTAGATAAGTATTTTTTGGTGATTGCGTACCTCGTATCTATTCATAGACGCTAGTACCGACCAAGGATACGAGGAGGAAGGAGGATACTACGAAGAGGAAGCCGAGGAGAACTTCAACCACTGCTGTGCACAAGGCAAGCTAACACTTGCAAGATACTATACCTATGCAAGCTTATACTAATATTGATGCAAGCTAACCCTTGCCAGATACCCTACTGATGCCACAAAACCCATACTTGTGATATGACTACTCTATGCCTTAAGAATATGTGATCATACCCACTTGATAAACCAAATCCTAGTTTTATGTGCAAGCTTCTTACTTTATTTCTTTATCAAAGCTTACTTAGAGTCTACCTAAGAGTGTGGTAGATACTAGACAGTTGTGCTGAAGGTTGCATAAAGAGCATAAAATTTGGCCTAAGCTAGAAACCTTGATATCAGCCTAAGATATAAGGTTGGACTTAGTAAAACTCCACTAGTTACCACCCCTCATTAGTACTACCCCCACCTGTAGATGCTAGTGCTAAGCATAAAACTTGATCAACTTTTAGATGGGAATATTTGGTGGAAAAATGGTTATGAAAACCTTGGAATGATGGATCATTCTATTGAAATGTTTTGGACATGTGTTTCCAAACACTTGATGATTCTGGTAATAAAAATGTTGAGGCATGAGCCTTAGCCCTTTATAAAACTGATGGTTGTCTGGATGCGATACCATTCCAATTTTAGCGTACAACCACAATACCCGAATATTGGGTAGGGCTTGACTGGAAACTTATATACCTTAGTATTAGCTCCCTCCCGGCCAAGGTCTGAGCTGAGGCTACCTTGTGAAGATTGTCCACCTGTGCAGTACCCAAGATGACAGCTGGTCATGGTTGGGAGGCCAAACTCACAGGAGAGGTGCTTATACTAGGGCGTGTAATTGAAAGGTTAGGATTGATTATCCGCATACTGAGTATGGTGAATTCAGGATTTGTTCCTGACGGATGTATCGAATGTTGTAGTGAAAGTGTACAATCTCTGCAGAGTGTCAAACTATTCGAATAGCCGCGTCCGCGGTTATGGACAGTTGGAGTGGCCATACTATTCCCCCGTCAGACTTTTCAAAATGACTTGTGAAATGAATTGAGACTTTGACTTGGCCACAACAGAGTTGTGACCTGAATTACAAGATCCCCCCTAGGAGTTATAAAATTTTGACTAGCTTTGGAACTTACTAGAGATAAACCTGGCTTTTTGCAAAAACAACCCTAGAGCCTAGTGTCCTATTATCCAAAAAACCCCTTACCTCTTAGTATTAGTTTACGAGTACTTAAAGAGTACTCATGGCTTTGTCCCTGGCTATTCCCATGGCCAGACTATGAAGAGGAGTACCTGGAAGATGGACCCCCGGAAGGTTACGACAACTAGGATCATCTCCCATCGTCAGCATTGCCTGTGACCCCGAAGATGGAGCTTCGCCTACGCTACCGTTATTATTACGTATTCTGCTGCTTGATGTTGTATTAAGAACTGGATCATGAGATCCCCATTTGTGTAAGAATTTATGTATCATTTGTAATGGATGAAGTACTATGGTATCCAATTCTGTTATGTCTCGCAAAAATGGTAATCCTGGGATTGCGATGTATGGCATAACAGGCATCTAGGATTGAAAAATCCGGGTGTTGACACCTAGGTAATTTGTGTTATTATAGAGTCAAGTTTTTTGTACTCTTAGGCTGATATCTGGACCCAGATAAACTCGACCCGAAAAATCAGCCGAACTATACTTTCAAATAGAGCCTGACATGTCGGAGCCAGCATAGACACGCTTCCTACATAGAGAAGGCTGAATATGGTACCCAGGATAGACATGCTTCATCCACAGAGAAGGCTAACATGTGGGACCCAGCAACATACCAAGGTCAAAATAGTGGTCGTTGCAATTTATATTATTATACACTAACGTTGACATGTGGGACCCAACAAAGGATATTGAGTAACATTTTTTAAGAAAGGTTGATACCTCGGACCCAGATAAACTACTTCTGCATCTAGCAATGTTGCCAAGGTAACATACACACGTTTCTTTCAAATGGAGGCTGACATCTGGGACCCAGCCTAGAGACGTGTCCTGCACACAGGAGGATGACATCTGGGACCCAGCAATGGACCAAGGTCAGAACAACGGAGCCGGCCAAAAAAATTCCATCTTAGATCATTTTATTAACAGAGAGGCTGACACGTGGGACCCACCAGCGAGACCTTATACAGGTGCTACATCAAGCAACGTTGCCAAGTTCAAAACAGGGAGGCGCGAGCGAGAATAAAGTCCAACATGCATATGTTTTTTCTAATGAGATGCTGACATAATGGACCCACCAGCCTGAATAAATGGCAGATTCATGATAACCCATAAGTACAGAGTGTGTATTGTAGTACTTTCGATAAATAGGAGTGTCGATCCCAACGAGGAGCAGAAGGTGTTGACTAGTGGTTTGGAGCAGGAAATCTCTGTAAATACTTAGCAAACGGATTTTTAGGGTTTTTTGATAAAGCAAGGAAATAAAGTGCGAGTAAATAAAGACAACAAATAATTGCCGCAAGTGGTCCAATCCTTTCTTGTCAAAGGACAAGCCGGTTGTAATACTTATGAGGGCCAAACATTTTCGAGGACACATGGGAATACTAGCAAGTGCTTTCGTTTCATATAGTTGGTTAATCTGGTTTTGTTTGACAAGTGTTGTGTGGGTGAACCTGTGATAATGTATTACCTTACTAGGAATAATACAAACTTGTGATTAAACCCCTTGAAAGAATCCGCAACTACAAGAAAGTAATTAAGATAAAAACCTAACCACAGCCTTAAACTCTGAGATCCTACACTCCCTTGTGCAAAGGTTTCCTAACAAGGGTTCAGGTTTCTATCACTCCGGCAACCCCAAAATTAGTAGCCAAATACACAAGGCATTCCCCTAGGCCCATAAATGGTGAAGTATCATGTAGTCGACGTTCAAATGACACCACTAGAACAATAGAACCACAACTTAAATATTAAACATTGAATAATACCTCAACACAATTCAACTACTAACAACATGACTTCTCCCATGTCCTCAAGAACTAAATGAACTACTCATGAGACATCATATGGATCAAGATCATAGATGATATAATGATGAATAAAAATTTGAACATAAACAATAATTCAATGGTTACACTCACAAGCTTCAACTACAAAAGTAATCAACACCGGGAAAGTTTCCCCTAAGAACTATGCAAGATTCATCACAATTGTTACAGCAGGATGGAGTGGTGATGATGGTGCCGGTGGAGATGGTGGTGTGGATGATGATGATCCCCATGAAGTCTAGCTTGATGACGGTGTTGATGGCGACGATCTCCCCTCTCCGGGAAGGAATTTCCTAGGCAGAAATATGTCTGCTGGAGAGCTCTTTCTCTCTATAGTTTCTGCCCTACAGAGGCGGCGGAATGTTACTGTGGTCCCTCCCCATGTATTAGGGTTTCGAGTGGAAGATATAGGCGAAGGGACAGAGCAGGAGGTGGGCCAGGGTGGCCACACCCCTGGTGGCGTGGTCCAGGGTGGCCAGCGCAGGGGGTGTGGCCCATCTCAGCCTCCCCTTCTGGCTTCCTTCGTCTTCTGGAAAATAGGATTTCCATGTATTTTCTGGTATTTTCTGATCTTCGCAAAATTGCATCTAAACACCGCTTTTTCCATCAGAATCCTGTCTCCGGCAGTTCATCCTCCAAGAATCGTCCAACATGCAAAAATAGATGAAACAACTTAAGTATCACCTCATAATACAAAATATATCAATGAACAACAGTAAATTATGATATAGAATAGTTATGCAAAATGGACGTATCAACTCCCCCCAAGCTTAGACCTTGCTTGTCCCCAAGCGAAAACTGAGCTCAGTAAACATGTCCACAGGTTTATGGAGTGAAGTGTCGATAAAGAGAATACGGACAAGAAGCATCACACTTACCAATACACAACTCATAATAGAAAGCAACTCACCATTATATAACTTAACTTGAAACGAGTAAGGGAGTCACAATAAAGATGAATAAAGATAAATCATTATTGGTAATGGCAAACTTTTTTCTTGGTCAGAGAACAGTCGACAAACAGTTTTTAAGCAAAGCTTTGGTAAAGAAGTTTATAATAGGAGTCCTTTTGCTCAAACATAAAAGGCTTTTCACAATGATGGCTTTCAAAGTAATATTCATTCAAATAAGAATTTTGTGCAAAACAAGGAAGATAAGGAACATGATTGAATAAATCATCATATGAATGATTGAAACACAACAATTCAAATGCTTTATAGAGATAGAGAGGAATAGGTTTACTGAATCAACTTAGAAGTAAAAGAAAGGCCCTTCGTAGAGGGAAGCAGGGATTTCAAGTTTCATAAAGAGCTTTCAAAATATTATGGTACTTACTAGCTTTGAGCTCTCATTGCACCTATCATAAGCATCTTCAGGTGATTAAGATTAAAGTGAACAAATATGGAGTATACACTTGACGAAATATAAGTTTGCAATCTCATGTCCCTTGAGTACAAGGGCCACTCCTCATGCTACTCAACTTTAGTTACCGGTAAGTTCTTGTCATAGTAAGTACATGTGTATCATTGAGAACCTCCAACGGGGTACCCCTTGCCCCATGATACAAGAGTTATCCCATATCAAAATGACAAGGCAAGCAGACAATGAGCATCTCAGTAATCTTCTTATTTACCATGGGAAAATGGTGCCTTTTTCTCTTCTACCCCTATTTTCTATCTCTATCTTTTTTATATAAGAAGAATGCTTCATAGATTGCTCACTATGGTGATGCTGCAAGTTTCCACCATGATTAGGCATGGCTTAGGCTAGCGGCCCAGGTGTTTCTCTAACACATATACATAACTCCATGGACTTAAAAGCTCCCCTTTTATTTCACATCGATAACATCCATAAACAAAAGAGCATGATATCAACTGGGTAGATATTTACAGGTGTTGAAAGTGTTCCCCGTGACAGCACGGTTCTTCTAATTCCCAACTTATAGGTGCAATCATATACAACATAGATGATACAATGGTTCAAGTTTATTAATGGAAGGAAAATAAGGTGTGTCATCAAGTTCGTGAGAGCTTTACTAACCAGTTTTCACATAACAAAAGAATTTTTAATTTGAAAGATAGATGAAGCTCGAGAATTTACTTGGAATAGAAATAATGATAATAGGTAGATATGGTGGACTCAAATGGCATAGGTTTTGGTTTAAAGGATTGGATGCATGAGAAGTATTCCCTCTCAGTACAAGTTTTTGGCTAGCAAGGCTGGGTAGCAAGCAAAAGAGTTGAAGGAACCAAGCAAACATACAAGTGATAAAGACAAACATGCAATCTTCCTTGAAAACACAAAAGATGTTAAATAAAGAATACTAAGCTTATGAGCCAATCAAGAAAGAAGGAAAATGATATAAAATACATGTAAGTGCTTTTCCCTTTTCCTTTCAAGCCTCAAAAAGTGTTGCTACTTACCAGAGCTCGGTTTGCTAAAACCAATTTATATTTACTTGATGCTCCCAAAGTGATACCAATAATAATCAACAAGATCAATCATATAATAGAGATTGCAAACTAAAATAAGATGTGCAAAAAATTAAAATATGAAGCTTCTCATTAATATTCCATAAAGGCACTCACACCAGGGGATACATAGATAACCAACCTAAGGAGAGATACTTCCACAATGCAAACCATCCTATATGATAACTTCTCTATTCAAGATATGACTCTACTAAAAAGGTGAAAAGATGAAAGATAATGATGTGATACCGCGACACTCCCCCAAGCTTGAAACAAACCAAGGGGATGCCAAAACCTGATGACGAATTACTCCTTCGATGGTGGTGGTGTTCCCTTGATAAGCTAGTCAATAAGCTTCCTCAAATCTTCAATCTCGAAGGTTAGAGTACGAATCAACTCCGAATTATGCTCAATGCAGTTCATGATCATGTCGGACCGAGAATCCCAGTCCTTGTTATTCTTTCCCCACTCTTCCTCCTTAGAGTGTTCTTTCCCTGCATGGTTAGAACGAGGCATATCCCAACTAGAGGGCAACTTCCCTTTGGACAAATTTTGGAATTGTTGCTCATCTATAAGAGTATGGAAGGGGTTCTTGGCGCGTGGAGGAAGTGACCGTGGAGCGAGGCGATGACGCGGAGGTTTCCCTCATGTAGACATCTATGCTTTCCCTCCTGAGCTTGATAGGGTTTGCCACCACTCCAATGCTTGCAACTGTAGCGCGGGTTTCCGGATGCTTGTCTTCCTCCACTTATTCTTCATCCTCAACCAAGATCTCCTCCCCCTTCTTGGGGTCTTGCAGATCATCTTCCATGGGCTTCTTGCCCTTGTCGTTGGCGGATACCATGGTGCCTCTAAATTTTAGAATATTTCCTAACAGAAACAGATCGAAACGAAAACATGACGAGAACACGATATACGAACCTCAGGAGATCCCGGGGGGTTATATATTACAAATTTTTATGCCATAAGGAAGGAACAGGGCAAAAACGGGACGGAGACGGGCTCCGGGGTGATCACACCCCCTGGTGGCGTAGCCAGGGAGGGCCCACGCTACTGGGAGGTGTGGCCCACCCGGGCTCCGTTTCCTCCTCTTTTTCGGCTCGTAACCTTCCATATTGAATAATAACAAAAAAAATATAAAGAGAAAAGTTTTTCGCGAACCTTTGATTTCCAGCACTTTTACCTATTCGGAAACGGACTCTGCAGATTCCTTTTCTCCAACACTTGAAAGTTCCTTCCATACAAAGCCACACTCAATCTTTATTAGCAACATTAGTGTATGCAAAAAAAATAAACCTTTGGGTTCGAACTTCAACTAAAATCCATCAAAACAGAAGCTACTATAGCAACTCCTTTCAAAAGCCCAAAAATAATTTAAAAGGAAGTTGATTTAAGAGGCAAACGCAAATGATGACAGAAATTTGTCAAAATAGACCAGCAGGTAAAGATTGATTTTTTAAAAATTCTTCTGTTGCTCGAATAAAAAAGTGCAAAACTAACGAAAGTTGGATAACAACTTGGGGAACAAGCACAGAAAATTACAACTCCATATGACATACTGAGATTTTCATGAATTTTTACAATGCAGCAAAAAAATCTGTACCAGGACAGCAAACTTCTCACGACTCACCTACTTCTCAAAATAGGTTGATCTTGACACAAAAACCAAAAAAAGGATAGGGACCGGTTATTACAGGGGTAATAACTTCCAAGACTCAAAGAAACAAAAACCGGAAGAAAACTAAAATGGGTTGTCTCCCAAAAGTTCTTTCTTTATATCCATTAAGATGGGCATAATAATTTCAATGATGCTCACATAGGAGATATGGATTTGAAGTGAAAGGGAGCATCAAGAGGCAAATATCCAACACATTTGAGTCTAACCCACTTACTATGCAAGGGAGTTCCGTAAGAAAACAAATTCTTGAAACAAAAGTCCACTAGCATAGGAAGATAAAACAAGTGCAACTTCAAACCTTTCAACATAAAGCAGGGAAACTTAATATTATTGAGATGCAAAAAACCATGTTTCCCTCTCTCATAATAACTTTCAGTAGCACTTTTAATAAAGTTGACAATATAACTGTCACAAGAAACAACTTTATCATCAGAATGAGCATACTTACAATCATCAAAAAGAAGTCTAAGGTCATAAACTGGATAAATAGAAGCAAGTTGTTCAACCCAAAAATCCTCATTAGGCAAATTATTTTCATAAGGAGCTTTAGCAAGATTGGAAAAGTTAAACTCATCAGATTGTCCATCAAACTTAGTTAAAACTTTCTCCTTCTTACAATCTATAATAGCTCCACAAGTGTTCCAAAAGGGTCTACCAAAAATGATAGGACAAGTTTTACTAGCTGCTGAACCAAGCACTAGAAAATCAGCAGGATATTTTATCTTACCACAAAGAACTTCCACATCTCTTACAATACCAATAGGGAAAATGGTTTCCTTATTAGCAAGTTGAATAACCACATCAATGTTCTCAATTTCACAAGGACCAATTTCATGCATAATTTCTTTGTAATGCTTATAAGGAATAGCACTAGAACTAGCACCAATATCACATAAACCATAATAGAAATGATCACTAATTGTAACAAAAAGAATAGGGAAACTAGCTTTCCTAGCTTTACTAGGATGAGAGACAATATTAGAAGCATCTTCACAAAAGATAATGTGCCCATCTTCTACATTTTTAGTGACAAGGTCTTTCACAATGGCTACTACAGGTTCAATATTTATTTGTTCATCAGGTTCAACAAATTTCTTTGTACTTTTTCTAACCATATTAGCTATAATAGAATGTTCCTTTACCTTGGCAGGGAAAGTTATTTTCTGAATATAAGGTTCAGGCAAAATAGGATCAATAGTACAAACTTCAGTATTTCTAACAGGAACATGATTAACAATATCTTTATAAGGTGCATGGTACTTGTTCCACTTCTTTTTTGGAATTTATATATAAGAGGCAAAGGCCTTAAAACAATTGGCAATACTTTAAGAATCAAGACCATACTCAGTACTAATATCATGAAAGTCATCAGTTCCCATAAAATATTTAATACATTCATAATCATAATTTATACCTGACTTTCTTCCTTTGTCATTCTCCCATGCTTCAGTGTTTTCTTGAGTACGGTCTATAAGATCCCATTTAGCTTCTTGTTTCATACGTGTGAATGATCAAGCACAAGAAGCATCTAGTAAATCTTTATCATGAAGAGAAAGCCTTGTATAAAAATTATTGATAATAATATTATCAGGGAGTTCATGAATAGGAAATTTAAGCATTAGTAACTTCAATCTCCCCCAAGCTTGGGTTGTACTCTCTCCATCACGAGGCCAAAAGTTATATATTTGGTTCCTATCCTTATGAATCTCACTAGGAGGATAGAATTTAGAATAAAAGAGAGGCACTATTTCCTCCCATTGCATAGATTGTCCATTCTTCAGCAACTTATACCATTCTTCAGCTCTTCCTTTCAATGATATAGAGAGTAACTTCTTCTTGACTTCTTCCGTTGTGATACCTTCACACTTAAACAACCCGCATAATTCATGGATAAAAATCAAGTGATCACCAGGATGGACAGTTCCATCCACAAAATAATAATTATCCATAACATGATCAACAATTCTTGTAGGTACCTTAAAAAGATCTATCTCAACAAGTGGTGGTTCATCTACTACCCTATCAGTGGTAGTAGCTTTCCCAAATAGGAAACCAAGTGGGTAATCCATATTAGAAACGAAGTAACAAACAGAAATAAAAAGCAATACTCATAGTAGAAGTTTCCTTTACCAGTTCCACTCTTCAATAGCGCTTCACTCCCCGGCAACAGCGCCAGAAAATAGTCTTGATGACCCACAAGTATAGGGGGTGTATCGTAGTACTTTCGATAAATAGAAGTGTCAATCCCAACGAGGAGCGGAAGGTGTTGACTAGTGTTTTGGAGCAGGAAATCTCTGTAAATACTTAGCAAATGGATTTTTAGGGGTTTTTTATAAAGCAAGGAAATAAAATGCGAGTAAATAAAGACAGCAAATAATTGCAGCAAGTGGCCCAATCCTTTCTTAGCAAACGACGAGCCGGTTTTAATACTTATGAGGACCAAGCGTTCTCGAGGATACATGGGAATACTGTCAAGTGCTTTCGTTTCATATAGTTGATTAATCTTCTTTGGTTTGAGAAGTGTTGTGTGGGTGAACCTGTGCTAATATACTGACCTTACTAGGACTAATACAAAATTGTGATTAAACCCCTTGCAAGAATCCACAACCACAAGAAAGTAATTAATATAAAAACCTAACCACAGATTAAACTCTGAGATCCTACACTCCCTTGTGCAAAGGTTTCCTAATGGGGGTCCAGGTTTCTGTCACTCCAGCAACCCCACAATTAGTAGCCAAATACACAATGCATTCACCTAGGCCCATAAATGGTGAAGTATCATGTATTTGGCGTTCACATGACACCACTAGAATAATAGCACCACAACTTAAATATTAAACCATTGAATAGTACCTCAACACAATTCCACTACTAACAACATGACTTCTCCCATGTCCTCAAGAACTAAACAAACTACTCATGAGACTTCATATGGATCAAGATCATAGATGATATAATGATGAATAACAATCTGAACATAAACAATAATTCAATAGTTCCACTCACAAGCATCAACTATAAAAGTAATCAACATCGGAAAAGTTTCCCTAAGAACTATGCAAGATTCAACACAATTGTTACAGCGGGATGGAGTGGTGATGATGGTGCTGGTGGAGATGGTCGTGTGGATGGTGATGATGATCCCGATGAAATCTAGATTGATGACGGTGTTGACGGCGACGATCTCCCCTCTCCGGGGAGGAATTTCCCCGGCAGAAATCTCTGCCGGAGAGCTTTTTTGTCTCTGTAGTTTCTGCCCCGTAGAGGCGGCAGAATATTTTTGTGGTCCCCCCCATGTATTAGGGTTTTGGGAGGAAGATATATGCGAAGCGGCAGAGCAGGAGGTGGGCCAGGGTGACCACACAACCTGGTGGCGCGGCCCAGGGTGGCCTGCACAGGGGGGTGTGGGCCTCCTGTGGCCCATCTCAGCCTCCCCTTCTGGCTTCCTTCGTCTTCTGGAAAAATAGGATTTTCCATGTATTTTATGGTTTTTTCTGATCTTCGCGAAAATTGCATCTAAACACAGATTTTTCGATCAGAATCCTGACTCCGACAGTTCATCCTCCAAGAATCATCCAACATGCAAAAATAGATGAAACAACATAAGTATCACCTCTTAATACGAAATATATTAATGAATAACAGTAAAATATGTTATAGAATAGTGATGCAAAATGGACATATCAATTCGCCGAGCAACACTATCAAGTTAATGAGATGCTGACATGTGGGACCCAGAAGCGTGACCAAACGGTAGATTCGTCGAGCAACACTATCTAGTTAGGAACAGGGTAGCGCTAGAGAATAAAAAATTGAATCATATACACATAATTCTTCTAATGAGATGCTAACATATGGGACCCACCAGTGAGAATAAATGACAGATTGGCCAAGCTACGCTTAAAACGGAGGCGCGACCAAGGGCAAAAAATCAATCATACACACGTTTTTTCTAATGCGAGGATGACATGTGGGCCTAGCTGTGTGATTTAACTATAGATGCATCTAGCAGTGCATGATGCGTGTTGACGCTTTGTCGGGAAACCCCAAGAGGAAGGTATGATGCAACACAGCAGCAAGTTTTTTCTCAGTAAGAAACCGAGATTATTGAACCAGTAGGAGGAAGGAAACGTGTCAAAGGTGTTGCAAGCAACATGGAAACCTGCACAACACAAACTCAAGACTTTGCCCCAACTAACAGTGAGGTTGTCAATCTCACCGGTTGTTGTAACAAAGGATTAACTTTATGGTGTGGAAGGTGATGATGGTTTGCAGCAAGTAAATAGTAACAGTGGAAGATGTATCAATGGTAAAGATTGGACCGGGTCCATATTTCACTAGAGGTGTTCTCCATGGATAAACAAACATGGCATGTTGGGTAAACAAATTACAACAGGGCAATTGATAGTACTGAGCAAGGCATAACAATCCAATACTAGACATAAAGATCCTATGAGATTCGATTGGGCAATACAACAAGATACATAGACCGCCATCCAAATGCATCTATGAATAGAAGTCCACCTTTGGGTTATCATCCAAACCGCCTCCAATATTAAGTTGCAAGCAACAAACAACTGCTTTAAGCAAAGTGTGTAAGGTAAACAATCCACTTGTTCCATGAACAAGAGACCGTTGTTTTCTGCCTAGTGGCAACAGCACATCTACAACCGTAGAGATTTCTGTCACTTCCCTTTATTAAGTAGAGTCATGAACCTACTATCGAGCATAAATACCCCCTCTTGGAGTCACTAGCAACTACTTGGCCAATATAGCTACTAACAACGGAGAGCATGCAAGATCACAAAAAACACAGACATGATAGAATCAATAAGACAAAACCATTAATCAATCTGACATAGTAATCTCAATATCCATCGGATCCCCGCAAGCACAACATGCATGATTACAAATAGATGAGATCTTGATCATGAACGGAGGTCACAAGATCTTGACATGAAAGCACAAGGAGGAGATACAACCATCTAGCTACTACATGGACCCGTAGTCCAAGGTGGAACTATTCATGCTTCATACCGGAGGCTGGCATGATGAAGAAGAAGGCCTCTGGGATGATCTCCCCTCTAAAAGGGTGCTAGGAAGAGCTTCAGATCCCCCCAATCTAGGGACGATGGTGGCGGCGGCTACAGACAGTTTCATGGAATTTTGATCTGGTGCTTAGGGTTTAGACATCGAGGGCTTCTTATAGGCAAAGAGGCTAGGCAGGGGGGCCACCAGGTTGGCTACACCCCCCAGGTGCGGGGTGGGCCCACCCGCGCGGCCAGGGGTGTGGCCCCCTAGTGAGTCTCCTCCGTCCCGTATTCCGGCTTCGTGTTCCCCACGATAAAATATTGACTTTGGCTTGTGTCCCGTCCAATTCCGAGAATATTGATTTTCTGCCTTTCTGGAACCAAAAACAGAACAAAACAGGCAACTCGCACTGTGTCAACTTGTTAATAGGTTAGTACCAGAAAACATATAAAAACATCTCAAAGTGTGGACAAAGCAAAGCAAAGTAGATACTAAACAAGCATGGAACATCAAAAATTATAGATACATTTCCGACGTATCAAGCATCCCCAAGCTTAACTCCTGCTCGTCCTCAAGTAGGTAAGTGATAAAATAATAATTTTTGAGGTGACATGCACCATCAAAACCAAGATCAAACCATTTGCAAGCATTGAAAGCTAGGATCAAAGAACTCTAAACATGAGCATGAAAGATGGAGTTCTAACAATAAGACAAAGTAACTATGCATGCAACATGAAAGGTTACAAACAAAGATCATGAATAACATGCATTGAAAAACATTTGTTTGGTTCATATACAGAAACTATGGCATAGTGGCATTCATCTTGTCCCTCATAGAGTAGCAAATAGATGCATAGGACACCTTCAAAGTTCATAAGAGTGACTAGATACAAATAGCACAAGATCAAGTAATATCAACAATATGCAGCAATCAATAAGTTTTGGGACAATGCACATAGAACTAAGAATGGCAACTATGCTCTCTTAACTGGTGCCTAAAGGTAGAAGGTGGAGACTCAATATAATAGTGGAAGAAAGGCCCTTCATAAAGGGAAGCAGGGATTTCAAGTTTCAAATAGAGCTTCCAAAAATTATGGTACATGTTAGCTTTCAGCCCTCATTGCCCCTATCATAAGCATCTTGAAGTGATCAAGGTTAAAGTGAACAAACTATGGGGTATATGCTTGACAAAGTATAAGTTGGCAATCTCATGTCCCTTGAATATGAGGGCCACACCTCATGCTACTCAACTTTAGTCACATGTAAGTTCTTGTCATAGTAAGTACATGTGTATCATAGAGAACCGCCAACGGGGTGCGCCTTGCACATGGTACAGGAGCTATCCCATAACCAAAATGACAAGGCAAGCAGACAATGAGCATCTCAGCGATCTTTTTATTTGTTATTTGCATAGGTTTTTATTGAGCATGCTTCACAGATTGCTCATTATGGTTATGCTGCAAGTTTCCACCATGATTAGGCATGGCTTAGGCTAGCGGCCCAGGCGTTTCTCTAACACAAAATACATAACTCCATGGACTTACAAGCTCCCTTTTTATTTCACACCGGCAACATCCATAGACAAAAGAGCATGATATCAACTATGTACAAAGTACAAGTGCAATGTTAAAAACGTTACCTATGACAACATGGTTCTGCTAATTCCAACATATAAGTGCAAGCATATACAACATAGATGACACAATGGTTCAAGTTTATTAGGGGCAAGGAATATAAAATGTGTCATCAAGTTCGTGATAGCTTTAATCACTAAGTTTTCACATAACAAAATACTTTTTAATTGGAAGATAGTTGAAAACAAGAATATACTTGGAATGGTGTAACACACCATGCATAGGAATTTATAGTGGACACTTTGGAATAACTTGGTTTCTTGGGAGTTGGAAGCATGAGTAGAGCTTACTCATACAAGTGGAGGCTAGCAAAAGACTGGGAGCAACCAACTAAGAGAGCAATAATGGCCATAATCATGCAAAGCGACAAAACATTACTAATCAAAGCATAGAGTGGTACTACAAGTCAAGGACTAAATGATCATAAAGGCCATGATGACTTGTTCATAGTCATAACATGGTGTGAGCATGCACCAAGTTAACTCAAACAAATCATCAAAGGAAAAAACCACAATACTATGCTTTTGCATGCTAAAATAACGCATGATTCATTCAAGGCACACTAAGAAATCCCAATTTTTTGGAACAAGTCATTCTATAGCAATAATCACTAATCATAAGGTCAAAAGAACACCTAGCACGACATGCTAAAGTCCAATTCACTGTCAACACAAGCTCCTCTTGCACTTCAAGCAAGAACTTTCTGCTCCTTTCCAACACCAATCAACTTATTTGAAACAACAAAGCGAGAACGGGGGTCCAAACTACTTTATTCAATCAAACTAAACAAACTAAGCAAAGAAAACGAAAACTAAGACGCTCCACAACACAACAGTGCATGAAACAATAAAAACGAAGTGTCCAGAAAGACCTGAGTTTTTTTATTGATGAAGAAGGGGATACCTTGGGCATCCACCAAGCTTTGACGCTTGTAACTCTTGGATATTTCTTGGGGTAACACCAGGGTGGCATCCCCAAGCTTGATCTTTTGTCCATTCTTCATCTCATTACATCATTCTTTCTCTACACGTGAAATTTTCCTTCATACAAAACTTCACACAATCTTCATTAGCAACATTAATGTATTCAAAAGATAATAGACCTTTGGGTTTAGCTTTAGAACAGAAAAAATTTCACTAAAAACACAAGCTACTGTAGCAACTCCTTCAAAAAGCTCAATTTCCCAAAAAGAACCCAAAAAGGAATCAATAAGAAGAAAATGCAAATAATGGTAGAAATCTATCAGAACAGTCCATCAGGTAGAAACCAATTTGTTCGAAGAACTTATGTTGCTCAAATCAAAAAGTGTTGAACTAACAAAAGTTAGATAACATACTGGGGGATTTATTCGTAACTTCTCAGCTCAATCCTACTTACAGATACTCCTCACAAATTTTTATGGTGGAGGACAGAAATCTGCTTCGGGATAGCAACTCCCCAAATCTTACTTCCCTCTTATTAGAGGTCATTCTTGGCACAAAAAGCAAACAAAAAGGATAAGGAGAGGTCATTACTGAAGTAATAACTTCCAAGACTCAAGGAAAGTCGTGGGTTATCTCCCAACAAGTACTTTTCTTTAATGCCTTTAAGTTAGGCACAAGAACCAAGAAATCAAGTATTTTCAAATGAAGAAGCATTAACATCAAACCTTGCTTTCAATGGAGGAGCAAAAAGCAACTTCTCTCTCCTCATAGGGAAGTGTTCAATACCTTTCTTGAATGTAAATTGATATTTAATGGTGCCTTATTTCATATCAATGATGGCACCAACAGTTCTAAGAAAAGGTCTTCCCAAAGTAATAGGACAAGAAGCATTGTATTCAACATCCAAAACATAGAAATCAACAGGTACATAAGCATTGTTAACCATAATGAGAACATCATTAACACTCCCCATGAGTTTCTTCTTAGCATTATCATTAAGTGGGACATCCAAATAACAATCTTCCAAAGGTGGCAAATCAAGGATTTCATAAATCTTCCTAGGCATAATAGAGACACTAGAACCAAGATCACATGAAGCTTTGAGATCAAAGTCATTCACTTGCATATTAATAATGGGTTCCCAACTATCTTCTACTTTCCTAGGAATAGAAGCTTTGTGTTTTAACTTCTCTTCCTTAATCTTAACAAGAGCATCTATAATGTGTTTGGTGAAAGCAACATGCATATCACTAGCATCAGGACTTCTAGCAAGTTTCTGCAGGAACAAAATCACTTCAGAAAATATTGCAACCATCAAGATCAAAATAAAACTTAGCATCACTAGTAGTAGGATCATTACGATTAGGAATTGTAGGAGGAGGAATAGGGACTTCTTGTGGTTTAGTGGTATCCATTCTAGTGATGGTGCACACACTATTGTTTCTATCAATTTCAGCTTCCCTTTCCCACTTAGCACGAAATTGGGCTAACAGTCTAACATTTTCATCAATAGTAACTTGTATGGCATGAGTAGCAGCAAAGGTACTTTCCATGGATTCAGGTTTAGCAGCCATTTTATTAATCAAGGAGGACTGTGCTTCATACAAAGAGGAAATATTTTTCTCAACATTTAAAAGCTTTTCCTCCATAGTCTTGTTGAAAGTGGTTTGTTTACTAATAAAGTCTTTCAGCATGACTTTAGGTTCAGAGGGGGCACTTCTAACATTGTTGTAGGAGTTTCCATAGGTATTGCCATTATTAGGAGGATAAGGCCTATAATTGTTGTTACCACGAAAATTATTCCTATAGGCATTGTTGTTGAAATTATTGTTTCTAATGGAGTTCACATCAACGTGCTCTTCTTGAGCAACCAAAGAGGCTAAGGGAACATTATTTGGATCTAAAGGAGCTTTCCCATTAACAAGCATAGCCATAATAACATCAATCTTATCAATCAAAGAGGAGGTTTCTTCAACTGAATTTACCTTCTTACCATGTGGAGCTCCCTCAGTGTGCCATTCAGAATAGTTAACCATCATATTATCAAGGATTTTTGTTGCAACACCTAAGGTGATGTTCATAAAGGTACCTCCAGTAGCTGAATCCAACAGGTTTCTTGAAGAGAAGTTCAAACCTGCATAAATAGTCTGGATAATCATCCAAGCAGTAAGTCCATGAGTGGGACAATTCTTAACCAAAGATTTCGTTCTTTCCCAAGATTGTGCAACATGTTCATTATCAAGTTGTTTAAATTTCGTAATATCACTTCTCATAGATATAATCTCAGCAGGAGGGTAGTACTTTCCAATAAAAGCATCTTTGCACTTAATCCAAGAATCAATACTATTTCTAGGCAAGGATAGCAACCATTCTTTAGCTTTTCCTCTCAAGGAGAAAGGAAACAACTTGAGCTTAATAATATCTCCATCTACATCCTTATACTTTTGCATCTCACAAATTTCAACAAAGTTATTGAGATGGGTAGCAGCATCATCAAAACCAGCACCAGAAAATTGCTCTCTCATCACAAGATTCAACAAAGCAGGCTTAATTTTATAAAACGTAGCATCAGGAGCAGGTGGAGCAATAGGAGTGCTAAGGAAATCATTGTTCTTTGTGCTAGTGAAGTCACACAACTTGGTGTTCTCAACAGAGTTCATTTTGGCAAAAGTGGAGCAAGCCGAAAACAGCAGCAGCTAGAGCAGGAACTAATTTTTTTGTGTTTTTTATAAGAGAAAGCAAAGCAAAATAAACTATTTTTTTTGGAGTTTTTGATAAAATAAGCAAACAAAACCGAGCAAAAGAAACTAAGAAAACTAAAAACAAAGTAAAGAGAAAGGTTGAGGAGGACTCCCCTTGTGAAGACGTCCTTAGCCTCCCCGTCAACGGTGCCAGAAAAGTCTTGATGTGTGTTGACGCTTCGTCGGGAAACCCCAATAGGAAGGTATGATGCAGCACAGCACCAAATTTTCCCTCAGTAAGAAACCAAGGTTATCGAACCAGTAGGAGGAAGGAAACATCTCAAAGGTGTTGCAAGCAACGTGAAAACCTGCACAACAAAAACTCAAGACTTTGCCCCAACTAACAGTGAGGTTGTCAATCTCACCGGTTGCTGTAACAAAGGATTAACTGTATGGTGTGGAAGGTGATGATGGTTTGCAGCAAGTAAACAGTAACAGTGGAAGATATATCAATGGTAAAGATTGTACTGGGGTCCATAGTTCACTAGAGGTGTCCTCCTTAGATAAACAAACATGGCATGCTGGGTAAACAAATTACAGCAGGGCAATTGACAGGACTGAGCAAGGCATAACAATGCAATTCTATACATAAAGATCCTATGAGATTCTATTAGGCAATACAAAAAGATACATAGACCGCCATCCAACTGCATCTATGACTAGAATTCCACCTTTGTGTTATCATCCGAACCCCCTCCAGTATTAAGTTGCAAGCAACAGACAACTACTTTAAGCAAAGTGTGTAAGGTAAACTATCCACTTGTTCCATGAACAAGAGACCGTTGTTTTCTCCCTAGTGGCAACAGCACATCTACAACCGTAGAGATTTCTGTCACTTCCCTTTATTAAGTAGAATCGTGAACCCACTATCGAGCATAAATACCCCCTCTTGGAGTCACTAGCAACTACTTGGCCAAGATAGCTACTAACAACGGAGAGCATGAAAGATCACAAACAACACAGACATGATAGAATCAATAAGACAAAACCATTAATCAATCTGACATAGTAATCTCAATATCCATCGTATCCTCGAAACACAACATGCATGATTACAAATAGATGATATCTTGATCATAAACAGAGCTCACAAGATCTAGACATGAAAGCACAAGGAGGAGATACAACCATCTAGCTACTACATGGACCCATAGTCCAAGGTGGAACTACTCACGCTTCATACCGGATTCTGGCATGATGAAGAAAAAGGCCTCCGGTATGATCTCCCCTATGGCAGGGTGCCGGGAAGAGCTTCAGATTCCACCCTGATCTAGGGACGATGGTGGCAGCGGCTATAGACGGTTTTGTGGAATTTTGATCGGGTGCTTAGGGTTTAGGCATCGGGGCTTCTTATAGGCGAAGAGGCTAGGAAGGGGGGCCACCAGGGCGGCTACACCCCCCAGGCGCAGGGTGGGCCCACCCGCGCGGCTAGGGGGTTTGGCCCCCTGGTGAGTCTCCTCCGTCTCGTATTCTGGCTTCCTATTCCCCACGGTAAAATATTGACTTTGGCTTTTGTCCCGTCCAATTCTGAGAATATTGATTTTCTGCCTTTTTGGAACCAAAAACAGAAGAAAACAGACACCTGGCACTGTGGAAACTTGTTAATAGGTTAGTACCAGAAAACATATAAAAACACCTCAAAGTGTGGACAAAGCAAAGCAAAGTAGATACTAAACAAGCATGGAACATCAAAAACTATAGATAGGTTTCCGACGTATCAACGCAATCAAGTTCGGAACAGGGTAGGGGAGTGAACGAAAAAATTCCATCATACACATGATTTTTCTAATGAGAGGCATGTGGGACCGAGCAGCACGATTAACGGCAGACCAAGGAAAAAATCATCATGCACATGTTTCTTCTAATGTGAGGATGACATGTGGGGCCCAGCTGCGTGATTAAACTATAGATGCATCTAGCAGCGCTATCAAGTTCGGAACAGGGTAGCGGGAGAGAAGGAAAAATTCCATCATACACATGATTCTTGTAATGAGAGGCTGGCATGTGGGAGACAATATCGTGATTAACGGCTGATAGATCGAGCAACGTTATCGAGTTCATATCAGGGAGGCATGAGCCAAGAAAAAAATCCATCATGCACACGTTTCTTCTAGTGGGAGGATGACACGTGGGACCTACCAGCCTGATTAAACGGCTGATGCATCTAGCGACGCTATCAAATTCGGAATAGGGAAGGAGAAAAATTGCATCATACACACGATTCCTTTAATGTGAGGCAGATATGCGGGAGCCAGCAGCCTAACTAAACGGAAGAGGCATCGGATAATGTTATTGAGTTCAAATCAGGGAGGCGCGACAGAAAAGTTTCGTCTGGTAGACTCACTGACGTCCGGGACCCACACGCAAAAAAATAATTTGGCGAGTCAACATCTCATGAGGAAGCGGAAATCTTACTTCTACCACATGCCCGACGAGCTTCCTCCATGTTTTTAGCGGTTTCATCGTACTAGAGGGGCACGAAACCGGAAAAAAATGTTTTCCATCGGCCACGTTCGAGCCAAGATTTTCGTCGCGAAAGAGGCGCCTTCTACGATGACCGACGGGCCCAGTCATTGCAGAAGGTAGCATTTCTTGTAGTGTAAACTCATAATCTAGACGAGAATTGGATATGTTTAGTTGCCTATGGAGGTCACACACACGTGCATTGATGTGAGAAGGAGCTATGCACACAAAACCAGACTTGATCGTCAGTTTTTCTTGCTTCAATAATAGAGTGTTTTAAGAAAAGGACAAAATGAATCGGTCACTTTGAAATACTAATCAGTATGTCAAGTGCTGTTGGATATGAACTGGGAATCTTTCGATATTTTTTTCTTATTCTGTACTACTAAATCTTTCAAATGCTAGTGAATCTATCAAATGTTCTGTTTCTATTACTGAAGTATTTTAGAACTAATAGTGATGTACTAGTAGTTGTTAAGATGAAGCGCAGTAGATGGTCTTTCTCTTCTTTTGGAATAGCATGGCCACAATATGGTCTCTCTTTCCATTTGAATTATGGTCTTGCTACATCTATTGAATTTCAATGTCTGCATTGTTAAATCTGTAAATTCTTTTGTTCATTATTTGTACTGCTAAATCAGTCACTTTGAAAGGTTGTTGAATCTGTCAAGTGCCACTGATTATGTAATAGAAATTTGTTGATATTTATCTATTTTATTATGTACTTCTGAATATTTCAAATTCTAGTGAATCTATCAAATATTCTGTCATTTTTATTACTAAAGTATTTTGTAGAACTAGTACTGATGTACCGGTACATGTTTAGATCAAGGCAGTAGATGGTCGGTCTTGCTTTTCTTTTGAAATATGGACTTGTCACAATCTATATGAGGCTTGGGTATTTTGGGTTGCATATATGTTGGTCACATTGGTATTGATGTAAGAACGAGGTATGCATAGAAAAGCAGTCTTGATCTTAGTTTTGCATGCTCCAATGATGGAGTGTGTTCAGAGAAAAGGGCAAACTGAATCAAGAACTGATTATCTATGTACTGCTATTGAATTTCAGTATCTGTATTGCTGAATCGGCCACTTTGAAATGTTGTTGAACATATTCAGTGCGGCTGATTACGGGAATCTGTCGATATTTTTTTTCTTATTATGTATTATTGAATCTCTCAAATGATGGTAAGAACAGAAGTTCCTACTTAAGGTAGTTCTGAGTATTTTGTATGGAGTTCTTCCTCTGCTAATCTATTTTGCAGTAATAAGCATGTACTGGTACTTGTTCAGATCGACCTATAGAGTGCAGAATATGGTCTCGCTTTTCTTTTGAATGAGGCCTTGCTGAATCTATCAATTCTTATGGTTATTGTTTGTGTACTGCTAATCGGTCAGTTTGTGATGCTGCTGAATCTGTCAAGTGTTGTTGAATACGAACTGACAATCTGATCGGGTGACAAGGTTTTAGGAGATGAAACAAGAACTTGTTCTCTCTGTATTGCTGAATCGCTCAGTTTGAAATGTTGCTGAATATGAACCACGAATCTGTCGATATTTTTTCTATCATATTCTGTACTACAGAGTTTATATAAATATCTGCCAAAAAGAATTATCAATTTCTTTCCCTCCCTCTCTGAGATCTTTGTTTTGAATCCAGCCGAGCCACAGCAAAATGCAATTTTTATATACCTGAAAAAACAGTCCAACATATATACACACGTTTAATTTAAATAGAGGTTGATATGTGGGACCCAGCATGGACACATTTAATTCAAATAATGGCTGACATGTGGGACCCAGATAAACTGCTGCTGCATCTAGCAATGTTGACAAGGTCGAGACGGCAGACTCGACCCGAAAAAATAGTCCAACATATATACACACATTTAATTTAAATAAATGTTGACATGTGGGACCCAACATGGACACGTTTAATTCAAATAGTGGCTGACATGTGGGACCCAGCATGGACATGTTTCCTGCACAAAGAAGGATGCAATGTGGAACCTAGCATAGACGTGTTTCCTATACATAGAAGGTTGACATGTGGGACCCAACATCGGAGTGTACATTAACATTTTTTGTACTCTATAAGGATTACATCTGGGGCCCAGGTAAACTGATGCTGTATCATAGACACGTTTCCCCTCAAAAAAATCCACCAATGTTGCCAAGGTCATAATGGCGGACTCAACCCGAAAAAACAGTCCAACATACACACGTTTCTTTCAAATAGAGGCTAGCATCTGGGACCCAGCGTAGACACGTTTTCTGCACAGAGGTTGCTGACATCTGGGACCCAGCAATGAACCAAAATCAGAACAACGGAGGCGACCCAAAAAAAGTCCATCATAGCACATTTCATTTATGGAGAGGATGACATGTGGGACCCACCAGAGAGACATTATATAGGTGTTGCATCGAGAAATATTGCCAAGTTCTAATAAGGTAGGCGCGAGCGAGAAAAAATTCCAACATATACACGTTCTTCTAATGAGATGCTGACATGTGGGACCCAGCAGCGTGACCAAACAGTAGATTCGTGGAGCAACGCTATCTAGTTCGGAACATGGTAGCGCTAGAGAAGAAAAAAATTCCATCATATACACACTATTCTTCTAATGTGTGGCTGGCATATGGGACACACTAGCCTGTATTATAGGCTGATGCATCGAGCAAAGTTGCCAAGTTTGAAACACGGAGGCGCGAGCGAGAAAAAAGTCCTACATGCACACATTTCTTCTAATGAGATGCTGACATGTGGGTCCCAGCAGCTTAACCAAACGGAAAATTCATTGAGCAACGCTATCTAGTTAGGAACATGGTAGCGCTAGAGAAGGAAAAATTCAATCATACACACATGATTCTTCTAATTAGATGCTAACATATGGGACCCACCAGCCTGAATAAACGGCTGATGCAGCGAGCAACGCTATCTAGTTAACACGGAGGCGCGATCAAGGGAAAAAATTCCATCATACACACATTTCTTGTAATGAGAATATGACACGTGGGGCCCAGCTGCGTGATTATGTATCTGGCAGCGCTATCAATTTCGGAACAGGGTAGCGCGACCAAGGAAAAAATCATCATACACACGTTTATTATAATGAGAGGATGACAGGTGGGCCCAGATGTGTGATTAAACGGTGGCGCAATCAAGTTCAAACAGGGGAGTGGGAGCGAAGGAAAAAATTCCATCATACATATGATTCTTGTAATGAGAGGCTGGCATGTGGAACCCAGCATCGTGATTAACGGCAGATAGATCGAGCAACGTTATGAAGTTCATATCAGGAAGTCACGAGCCAAGGAAAAAAACCCATCATGCACACGTTTCTTTTAGTGTGAGGATGACACATGGAACCCAGCATCCTGATTAAACAACAGATGCATCGAGCGATGCTACCATGTTCAGAACAGGGAAGGAAAAATTCTACTATACACACGATTCCTCTAATGTGAGGCAGACATGCGGACCCAACAGCCTAACTAAACGGAAGAGGCATCGAATAACGTTATCGAGTTCAAATTAGGGAGGTGTGACCGAAAATTTTGGTCCTATAGAGTCATTGATGTCCAGGACCCACACGCAAAAAATACTTCGGCGAGTCAGCATCTCGCGAGGAAGCGGAAATCTTACTTCTGCCACGCGCCCGACGAGCTTCCTCCATGTTTTTAGCGGTTTCGTCGTAGTAGAGGGGCGCGAAACCGGAATTTTTTTTGCGTCGGCCAAGGTTGATCCGAGATTTTCTTCCCAGAAGAGGCGCCTTCTACGACGACTGACTGGCCCAGTCGTTGCAGAAGGAAATATTTCTTGTAGTGCCGCCTCGGCTTCCAGACCTCGCTGCCATCAGATCGACGTCGAGGCGACAACCTTCGAGCGTCCAAGGGTCTCCCTATGGGGGAGAGGCCACAACGCGAGGAAGAAGCCCCACTTCCACCATCGAACGGTTGTGCTTTACCTGCTGATGTCCTTCGGTGGTTGCAAGGGAGAGGCGGGAGGAGGAGTCGGGGCGGTGGCTTGGGGTTCCACCTGTGCCGCTTCCCCCAAGAGCGGTGTGTGCGTCCATGATGATGAAGCTAGCAGAAAGTACCAAGTAGCCTAATAGCGCACAAACCTGGAACGCTTGCATCTCGTCGGACTACCCCTAGTCCTGGTCCTCCCCCTGGTCCCCCTCGGCCTCCACCAGTCCTCGTCCTGGAACATGGGCTCCAGATGGTCCTCCTCCTAGCACGACCTCCTCCTGGAACACGGCCTCCCCCTGTTCCTCCTCCTCTGGCTGGTCCTCCCCCTGGTCCTCCTCCTCTAGATGGTCCTGCTCCTAAGTAAAACAGATAAATATCAGAATTACAAACTTCATTTCAACATAACTACCAAAATCACTAGGCAAGCAACAAACAATCTTATACAATATCTCAGATTTTCCCATTGATGTCATATTGTATTTGCTTCATCAAGGGGTTCTCCCTGAAATAGGGTCTTGAATACACAAAGCAGCCATTTGTATATGGAATCATCATTGGCAATCCACAAAATATCATGCAACAAAGATAGTGGAAAAAAACTAGAAACTAAGTTTCAAGCAATCTTATACAATATCTCAGATATGTCAATTGTTGTCATATTGTATCTGCTTCATCAAGGAGTTCTCCCTGACACAGGGTCTTGAATCCACAGAGCATTAATTTTGAAGACATAATCATCATTTCCAACCAGATGATATTTTAGGTGACGCAACAACAACTGATGAATTTAGTATTATAGAATATTATGATGCTAATGTCAGACATAAGCACATGACAAAGGTAAGATCAATCCAGTAATTCCTAACATGACAATGAACATATGTAGCAATAGATTTTAGAAGTATAACCATAAAGAGTTACATCCCACGTTAAACTCACCAGGTATCAATATGTGCCTCTATGACTGGGCAACTCTGAGATGAAACAATCTCAGGAAGCCAAAGGTGAGAGAGGAAAGTATAGCACATTACAACCATTTTTTTTGGAAATGGGCGCATTAATTAACTAAAATGTTTAATGTTTACACCCAGCCTCTGCATAAAAAATATACACACAGCCATACGAATGACAGAACTAGGGAATAAAAACTATACAAGCATTACAAAAAGGCACTATCGAAATAATTTTCTTTAACCTGAGGTAGACCAATCCTCAAATCACGCGGCCATCCATGTCGGGAGAAAACATTCCTCGTTGTGTCCTTCAATTGTATACATCCCTCCACAAATAAGTCGCGAAACTCCATGTTTTAGAGAATAGTCCATGATCGGAGGATAGCCGTGCCTCGATAAATAACCTGCAGAGGAGAAGACACAATGTTATTAAAAATCTTGTCATTTTTACAAATACATAGCGACCATATAATGGCAAGTGCTCCCACCCTAAACAAAGTTTTGTACTTATCAACAATTCCATACAACCAATTACCAAAAACATTAGTTACAGAACACGGAGATAAACCAGAAGCTATTTGGATGAATGACCATATAGAGCGAGCAAATTTGCAATAGAAGAATAAATGACGAATTATCTCATCATGATGACAAAAAACGCATTGTGTACTTCTATACCAATTCCTCTTTGCAATATTATCTTCTATTAGAATTACCCCTTTTCCATAGATACCATGCAAATATCTTCGTCTTAAGGGGTATTTTCATTTACCAAATTTTACTATTATCATCGGCCGGGATATCAGGTTGGACCAAAGCTCTATATAGTGAGCCAACAGAAAATTTACCACTTTCTAGTAATTTCTATTTGAACACGTCAACACCGTTCGACAATTGTATCGTGGATAAATTTATTCACCCCTTATCCCTACAGGATCACTCCTTATCCCTACAGAATGATGTTTGGAGCTATAGATGGGGTGAAGCGCATAATCCATTCAAATGTTATAAATTTATTCATGAGCATATTCATGCAACAAAAGTATTTTCATGGATCTGGAAGTCTAGCTGTATTATGAAAACAAAGGTATTTGCTTGGCTTTTGCTCAGGGACAGGTTAAATACAAGAGAGCTGCATCCTCGGATGATGTACACTGTGAGCTTTGCCCATTAAGAGCATATGAGGATACAATACACTTGTTTTTTAAATTTAATTCCAGTTCTCGGTCTTGGAACTACCTACAGATAACTTGGTAGCCTCATAATGATTTGCAGAAGATTGTAGCAGATGCTAAAAAGGATTTCGGTCACACGTTTTTCATGGAGATTTTAATAACAGCTTGTTGGAACATTTGGTTGGTTAGAAATTGGAAGATTTTCAATCATGAAAGGCCATCTTTTTCCAAGTGGAGATCTAAGTTTATCCATGACATTACATTATTGCAGCACAGGATTAAACACAAGCATAAAGATAAACTTATGGCATGGATAGCAAACCTTCACTAGTGTTCTTTATAGAGGTTGTACATAGGTAGTCTACGGGCTATTTTTATCTTCTCCTTTTGTTTATGTTGTATATCATATGTAAATAACTTTTTTTGTTTTGAGTAATAAATTACTATGGGGCGGTTGCCTCACAGTTCAGGGTCAAAAAAAATTGTATCGTGGATAATCGTAATAATTGATTGTTCTAAGATACCAGTCAAGGTCCAATGAGACTTTTTCTGAAAGACACATTAGGAAGATTGTATTTCGTCAATGTGTGAATTGTATTTTCTTTGTGTCTAACAATTAAATATAGAGCTGGATATTTTTCACGAAGAGTAGTTTGATCAAGCCATTTATCTTCTCAAAATCTAATATGTGATCCATCCTTAATCTTGAAAGCACCAAAACGAAAGAAATGTTTTTCATAGGACCCGCCTAAAAATGTAAATCAACGGGTTTTTAAACCATTTGAGACACAACTTTGGACCCCGCATATTTCCATCATAACATGGTTTACCAGATATCATCTTCTGTAAATAGTTTAAAAAACCATTTGCCTTTGCCATTTTCCTCCATAACATTACAACTCATGGTGGAAGTATAAGAGAGCTGGTACACACATGATGCTTTTAATACGATTCATATACGACAGAAGCATCAAACCATTCATACCCGTGAGTACGTCTATAGCGAGACACATGATTTCTTACCCGTGAGTACGTCTACAGAGAGACACACATGATTTCTTGTCGTACACACCGTACATAGAGGGTCATGTGCATAGAAGCTTAGGAAGTATAATGTCACAATTAATGAATGTGAACAGTAATATAATTATGATATAACAGATAACTTAAGTTTGGACCAAACATTACTTTGAGGTACTTCCTTTGACCATATTAATTGATTTGGATTTGTTAAAATTTAAATAAACCTACATACTAAATAGTATCTAGATTGACTTAAATTTAGACAAATTTAAGTCAATTAATCTGAGTCGGAAGAAGTAATAATAGATGTGGCTGGAGATTTTTTGGAAGCATAGCAACAAGCTGCTAGTTGCCATGTTAAATTAACCTGGAATCAATATACGCCTCTATGACTGGGCAACTTTGATAAAGAATAGTCTCGAGAAGCCAAAGGTGTGAGAGGGCAGGCTCAGATTCTAACAGTACGAAATAGTTTTTTTTAATAAGCCTTAAAATTTAGACTAATGGAAATATTTTTTTTGATATAAAAGAAGATTTTCATTTATGTTCAATAACATTTTACATAGAGCAACTTGCACGAGGCAGTGCTAGAGTTTGTCAAAGTATCTCTGAAGGAGCAAACATCATTTGCCTGAGTGGATGATACACATGTAAAAGAAAAAGGCCTATCATTAAGTCTGAGAGCTAGCCTTGCTTGGAAATCAGCCTTGAAATTGTTGCATCTAGGGATGTGGTATATCTTCTGACGGTCAAAAGCAGGACTGCTAAATAGTTCAGCCAGTTGAGGTCTGATCTCCCAGTGACCTGGTGAGTCGATGATGTTTTGGTTGGCTGGGGCCTTCGCAAGTACCGCACAGTCAGTAAAGAAGTTGACCTGTTGAAGCTGGAGATGTTGCACTAGGGTTAAAGCTAGCAGCATGTTGTATGTCTCTGCCTGCAATGCCGAGGAAACTGGAGGTGATATCGCCGAGATGAAGAGCTGTGTGCAGTGCCCGCCTCCTCCAAGATGGATGAATATTCCTAAGCCAGCTGGTGATGGAGGGTTCCCTTGTTCCTGCGACTGCTGCCATGAAGCGTCGGTGAAATTTTTTGTACCTGGATAGCTTAACGGATTGGTGACGGTTGATCCTGGTATAGTTGACACTTGATTGTTGTTGTGCTCATCAAGTTGTTGTTGTGTGGATTGTGCTATGCTTCCTTGGGTCTGCTCATCAAGTTTGGCTCCCTGCAAAATACCTTGAGTAGCTGCAAATACCTGCATGGGTTTGTTAAATTTCCTGCAAAAAAGAGTGCCATTCCTGGCTTTCCAAAGACACCATAAAAAGGTGTACACATTTTATAAAGATGCCATGGGGTGACCAGAGGAGAGTATGGCCTGGATCATGGCTGGTATGGATCGGTGGGTATTGGCAAGAACTTCAGTTCTTATGTACCAAGGATGGCTAAACCAAGCTGCCTTCGAAAAAGGACAAATTAAAAGAAGATGCATATCATCTTCGATTATATCGCATCTGGAGCATTCCTCTCTTATGTGAATGGAGAATCTTCCTACCCTTTTTCCAGTGGGGAGGGCTTTCCTCAACAATCTCCATGCGAAAGTCTGGACTCTCGGTACCATTTTCTTGTGATTCCAAACTTGCAAAAGAAGGTTTTTTATCTGAATAGGCACTTCCCTAGGTCTTTGATTGGCTGGGAGAATCAAATTTTCCCTATAATGTTTGTAAGCACTTTTTGCGGAGCATGTACCTGCAGGAGTAAGTTTCCAACAAAGAGTATCTTGCACGTCTGCTAAGATGATGGGAGTTCGGATTATGGCATTAGCTGTTTGAGTGGTAAAAAGATTTTGGATGAGAGGGATGTTCCAAGCTTTCTTGTTGGGTATCCAGAGGTCTTTGACAGTAGCTGGGTAGATGTATGGCTGATTCTGGATAATAAGATTGTCATAGATGGTTTACCAACCCGAAAACCAAGGTGTTCTCCAGATTGAAACACTTCCATCGATAAGTTGGTAAAAGGCTGCAGAGCATAAAAGGGGACGTACCTTGAGAATTGCCGTCCAAAATGCTGACTTAGGAATGTTTGGTTTAGCACGCCATATGGAAGTGTCGGGGTGATATTTGGATTTGAGCACCTGCGCCAGATGATGCTGTGGATCCTTTGTGAGCCTCCAAGCAGCAGAGAGTATAAGGCTTTGGTTGATTGCCTGCAAGTTTCGAATTCCTAAGCCACCCTCTTTTTTTTCAGTGCATATATCAGCCCATGCTCTAAGGCACAAGCTTTTTATATTGGACTCTTCCCTTCTCCCTGTCCACCAAAAGTTCCTAATGATGGATGTAAGTTTGGACAAAAACTTTCTGGAGAAAAGTATGTTTGACATATAGTAGACAGGTATAGAAGAGAAAACTGATTTTATCAAAGTTAACCTGGCTGCATGAGACATTCTGTTGGCCTTGTAAGTACTTAATTTGCATTTGAACTTGTCAAATATAAAGTTGTAAGCTGCTGACATGTCCTTTGATGGTAGGATTAGGGGATGACCTAAGTGGACGGTGTTGCTATCGATGTCCTGAACCTGAAAGATTTTTGTTATGCTCTCCTTGATCTGCAAGTTAACATTTTTACTGAACATAATGGAAGATTTGTTCCAATTTGGAGTTTGACCGGAGGCTTGGCAAAATATATCAATGATATGGGAAATAGTCATAGCTTCTTGAACATTGGCCTTGCCACAAACAATAAGGTCGTCCGCAAACATCAAAGAGTGAATTGGAGGACAGTTTGGTCCAAAGGATATACCTGTCAAATGCTTAGCCTGCAGAGCTTCTTGAAGTGCTAATGAGAGTTCATTAATTGCAAGGACAAAAAGAGAGGGGGACAAGGGACATCCCTGTCGAATGCCTCTACTGCTACTAAACCGAGCATAAGATTGACCATTAATTATAATAGAAAAATTGGGTGTAGAAATGCAAGCATGAACCAAATTTATAAAGTGGCGATGAATTCCTTTACGAGCTAGGGCATCAGCGATGAAATGCCATTCCAATCTATCAAAAGCTTTTGCTAAGTCTATTTTTATCATGAAATCATGACTCTTCCAGGAACTAAGATTAAAAGAGTGTGTAATTTCCTGGGCAATGATAATGTTATTACTAATACGTCTACCTTCTATAAAAGCTTGTTGCGAAGGGTGAATATAATCAGGAAGGTGCACTTTCAAACGATTAGCAAGCGACTTGGATATGATCTTATAGATGACATTGCATAAGCTAATAGGTCTAAAATCAGCAGGCAAATGGCAAACTACCTTCTTTGGAATGAGAACAATATGAGTATCATTAAGGTAACGAGGAAGTATACCTGTCTGATAGAAGGTTTGGACCAATGTTGTTACGTCATCTCCAATCCAACTCCAAGCCGAGAGGTAGAAAGAGACATTGAAACCATCTGGCCCTGGGGATGCATTCTTTTTCATTGACTTGAGGATCTGCAAGATTTCATGATTGTCCGGGACTGAGTACGTAAAGTCGTCCGAATCCAGGGGTGGACTTGTGGTTGGAAGACCTCTCACTATTAGCGCAGCCAGATCTAAAAATGTTTTGAAAATAGGATACAAATTGGTTCGCAATGTCATCTGGGTCATGGTAAGTATTTCCGTGACCATCTTTAATCAAAATGATGCGATTTCTTCTCCTGCGTTTAAGAACCGCATTATGAAAGAAGGAGGTGTTTCTATCCCCATGAGTAGCCCAATGCTTTTTAGCTCTTTGTCTATAAAATTCAGTTAACTTGGTCATGTTTTCTTCATATTGGGCTATGAGGTTTGCCTCAAGCGAGTGGTTTTGTATCTGGATCGGTTGCATTTGTATGTTGTTAATCTGATCTTGAATGGAGTCCAATTGTTGGCTGAGAGGTTTCTTTTTCTTGCACCAACGCTTCAGAGTTCCTGCAAGGTTAGTGGTTCGAACATGGAAAGGTCTATTGGCCGAAGATAACCAAGCAGATTTTGCAATGGATTGAAAATCTTCTTCCATAGTCCACCAATTTTCAAATTTAAAACCGAGTTTTGGCTTTCGAAATTTAGATTCAGTGGATACAAGAATAGGAGCATGATTACCAAACATCATAGGAAGATTAAAAACATTTGTATTAGGGAACAAACCACACCACTCAGCATTTGCCAAACAACGATCCAATCTTTCAAAGACTGGCGTCGAGGAAAAGCGCTTGTTTGTCCAAGTATAAGCTGGGCCGCTAAAGCCAAGATCAAACAGACCACACTGTTTGACATACGAGTTGAAAGCACGCATACGATATTTATTAACATTAGAGGAAGTATTGTCTACGTCACACATGATATTATTGAGGTCTCCTAAGCAGACTACTGGTTTGGCAGGATTATCATGAACAAAAGTGAAAATCTGGTCCCAGATCACTCTAGTCCGACGATGGTGGGGGTCCCCATATACGCAAACCAGCACAAAATCCATAGTAGAAGCAGTATGAACAAATGAAGCTAAGATCAGATGGAAGCTAGAGAACTTGACAGTGACTTGGACTTCGTCATTCCACAAGAGCCAGAGGCCTCCCGAGAGCCCAACAGAAGGAACGATAAAACTATCGGCTATATTGAAGCGATTATTCAGCTGAACAGAACTGTATTTAGAGGTTCTAATCTCAGAAACAAAGGTTACCTGCGCCTTGGTGGAGGACATCAAATTGGAAAGGTAGCACATTTTCTTAGATCTGTCGAGATTCCTGCCTGGTCCTTGGCAATTCCATCCAATCAGCTTCATGGCACCAGGGAGTTGTCGCTGCTTGATCTGTAGCACACCTTCTCCCCGAACAGCCTAAGAACGTGCCTGAAAAGTACAGATCTAGAAGGATGTGGTTTGGTGGTGTTGGAAATGGGGATTCGCTCATTAAGCAGGTCCGGTCACGACGGGCGAGGTCACCAGCGATGAGGAAAAGCGGTGGAGCATCAACAAGATGCGTAACAGAGCTTCTTTCTTCTTTGGGGATTGACAGAAACGTGGGGAAGGCTAGATGAACTAGAAATTAAACGATGGAGAGATAAAGATCAGTGAGTAGAGCAATAGGTACGGAGGTGAATCGAAGAGGAGATCAGATTTTGGGAGAGATCGGAAGGGGATCATCAGGAGAAAGAGAACGGCATGTCGCCAGACGCCACGTGGGAAAAACTCCGACTAATGGAAATATGAGCATCTTCTGAGGACTGCTGTCTGAGTTGTTTGTAAGTTTAAGAAGGTAACTAGCTACCATTAAGTACTAACATTTCGAATCAATGAGGAAATGAAAGTGGAAGTTGAAAAACCACAGGTTCAATCATTTTTCAAGTAGAAGGCCAGAAGAAAATTAGTGTTCAGAATCAAGTTCCATTTGACTTCAAACCAAGAAGAGAACATTCAATTGATTTCCACAAAGTTAATCAACATCCGCAACAGATATCATTGGGCATTCATACATAGTATATTCCAAATAACAGAAAACATGCTGACGAAAATTACCAAAGGCAGATACAAGAACTGTCCCAGAGACAATATCCCATCAATACGGTAGCTTTGCATAAGAACTTGTGACTTTCTTTTAAGTAAATAGTGACACAGTCAAGTAAACTACTCCCTCCATTTTAAAATATAAGATGTTTTAGGTTTGTGAATAAAATAAATCTAGACTTCTTTTAGTGTGTAGATGTAGATTTATCCTAAAGTTAAGTAAACCTATATACTAAAACAAATTTAGATACATTTTCTTCACAAAGCTAAAACATCTTATATTTTAAAACGGAGGGAGTAGAACTGTAGAAATTTATCTCGATCAGAGAACACCTTCTGTCAACACATGGACAGCTCTCGCACTAGATAATTTCAGAGTAACATGCTTATGACTGTAGACTCTTGTCGGATGGAGACGTCTCTAGGACGGACTTGCCCGTGTGGCTTCTGGCGAAATGCCTCTTCAAGTTTCTAGAAAACCACTCCCTCCTTGTTTTTTCCCAAATCTTCCCAATCTCTAATGAATCCTTCTCTCTTCCAAATCAAAACCAAATCTCAGATCCTCTATTCCGCTGGGATTTTCAATCTACGCTGATCACATCTACCACCCACTCTCCTCTCCCATTTTACACCAGATCTTCATCTCTCACCGCCACCCACACCGAATTAGTTTCTTCAGGAACAGTTTCAAGGAGTCAATAATCGAGGTTTTCCCTGGGCCACTCTTGCGCGCAGCTGGGAAGATCTGTTGGACGGATCACGAATGGAAGAACAGTCGCTCTCACCGATTAGGGAAGAAGGAAGCCCTATGGCGCCCCACAATCCGCCCAACATTGAAGCTCCAGAGATCCCTCAACTTCTTATGGGTATGCAAGCGATGAATCTGCAACAACAGAGTCGGCAGAATGCAAGCAACGAAGAGGAGGACAAATATACGCTGCTAATGAAGGTCGCCTGCTCAGGTAGTACTCCAAAAAGTCTTTCTCTTAGCACTATACAGCAAGCAATGGCCAGGGCTTGGAGAAACAACTATCACAAGATTACCCAGGTTCATCAGCACATTTTCTATCTTTTCAAGCAATGATGTCTATGTTCACAAGGCAACCCTGGTCAGTTAGTTCAGACACTCTGTTGTTCGAACTAGACAACTCAAAAAACAAGTCAGCTAAAAAAGAGTGTTATAAGTTTGAGTTTATCTATGTGACAGTTAGAGCTTATGGCATTCCAGCAAGTAACAAATCTTTCAAGGTTTTGAAGGATATTCTTGAACTAGTAGGCACTCAATCTGAATTTCATGAGCTTAGACAAGTTATGCTAACTTCTAGACAGGATTATATCTGGGGAATAGCTAGAATGAAAGTTTGTACTCCAGTGTTAGACCGTATCAAGCTTAAATTCTCAGAGACAGAGTCTGGAATGACATATTTGCACTATGAAAAGATAGGACAGATCTGCTTATTTTGTGGTGTTATGTTTCATACTAGTCAGAATTGTCCTCTCAGACAACAAATTGTCATGGAAAAATTGGCACAGGATATGCCGTATCAGCGATATGGTCCGTGGATTATTAATCCTGATCTAATCCCAAACAACTTTGCAGTTCATGGGCCAGGAAGTAATCCAGTGTTCAGTACTTTCCAAAACCCAGATCTGTCTAGATTTCAGAGACTGTTTGAATGTCCACAAACCAGAAAAAGCATGTTAGAAGCAACAAGTACGGCATCTCAGATTGTTCAGCTACAGAGTAACCATGAGAAGAAACTCATTGAGGCAGGGGAAGGATCGTCAGCTATGGAGGAAAATCACCAGGGAGGAGACAACACTGTTCTTACAACTTCTTACACTATTCAAGGAGCGAACCAGATGCAAAGCGATGCTTTCAATAAAAAAATGGGGCATGAAGGACAACTGAGAATTACTAATAAGGCCGCTCATAGCTCTGGGCATAATACTATCGACGGAAAATCCTCTACAGCCTACTACAAGTGGAGACCCAAAAGCTTCAACACCACCGAATCAGCTACCACTTCTACCGACGCCAAATCCAACCCCAAAACCATTCCCAAAAAGGCCCCCGCCGCCCATGCAAACTAGCCCCGACGCCCAAGAGAGCAGCCACCACCGTTGAAGATGAATCCTGCCAAGGGGATGCTGATGAGTTGGCGCTGAAGATCACTCCCAGTGCATTTGTTGATGCTGATGCGACAGGAGATGGGTTCACCGGAACATGCCTCCTTGGAACGGGGCCTCCAATTGGAGCAAGTCCAATCCAAGGCCACGTACTGGCTGGGATGTTCTTTAAGGGCGTGTTTGGTAGACCGGTTGAACCCAGATTTTCTCTCCCCAACCTAGCTAAGAGGCCTTTTTGTTGTTTGTTAGCTCGGGTCGGGTCATTTCAGCACTGCCCACTTCACCCCGAAAAGGGCTGAAGAGAGAAGCTCAAATCGAGCTTCGCAACTCGCGCAGGCTGAGTCCATCCCGCAAACCACTATTGCACTCTGGGCCCCTCGCACCCGAGCCCCGAGCCCCTCTCCATTTTTCTTCTCATTCCTCCCCCGAGCCCGACCGTAGAAGACCGCCCCGATGTCGCCGAAGCGCCGGCCGCCCTGATGCTGGCCTAGACCAACCCGCCGCCATGAGCAGAGGCAGGTCGTGCCGCCGTGAGCAGCAGACGCAGGTCGCGCCGCCCCCAGAGGTAGCAGCCGCCGCTCGCGCCACCCGTAGAGGCAGCAACAGCAAGTCGCGCCGCCATGAGAAACCGCACGTCGCGCCGCCGCCGACCGTCGCATAGACCGCCTACTAGGGCACCGCCCCAACTCTCAGCACCCACCGTCGACACCCCACTGCTCGTCACCAACGATGAACGGTACCCAGCAGATGGTGTGGTGAAGACGGTGACCCGATTGCTTTTTTTGTTTCTCTTTAGGGGCCTTTGTATAAAAGTTTGGACTATTCTATAATTTCTCGGTTTTTGTGCCAATCTCATCCCATACGAGCTACCAAACGGAGTACCAGTGCAGCTTTTCTCAACACACCCAGTCTACCAAACACACCACAAATTCTCAGTCCAGATTGTATGAGGTGAGATATCTTAGGTGGGAGAGTAAATTCGAAGTGGCCCGGTCTACCAAACACACACTAAGATGCCAAACATGGACATGGCCATCGACCTATGCAAGGGTACACCAAACATAAACCAGGATCTTCTACTTGGCACCGTCTCCGTAGATCCAATATCGTAGATCTGGGTGGCCAGGATAGCAGAGTTTGTAGTCAATCTGTGGGGATACTGGGCACCTCCCGTACTATTTCTCCTGGTGCTTCTCCGGCATGCGATTTCACAGAAGATCATGGAGGCCATGGTTTGTGGCATCTCCACTCGCGCTCACACACTGATTCTTCAGCTGCGCAAGATTCTCTCTATGGAGGCTTCTCTCCTATGACTCACAAAAACTATGTGGGTGTGGATGCTATTTGTAGCACTGTTATTACCAGAACTAAGGGAAATGTTAAAGGCCAAGATCAATTCAATGTTGGCAATTCTTCTACTACACAAGATTTGAACAATGACAATGAGGGAGAAAGCGTGGACATGGATATCGAGGCAGCGGAGCCAGCCTTTAAGGCACCACGGGCACCATGAAGGCTCTGGGATGGAACTGCCAAGGGATGGGCAAGAACCTTGGCAGTAAAAAAATGTCTCATCTTGCCAGGATGATCTACTCTACAAAACCACAGGTAACTTTTGTTTCCGAAATTAAATCTTCTAAGGTAAAGCCCTTTGATCTTGATGCTAGGTTTAACATGTGCAATAGCTTTGTAGTGCCCTCTCGAAGACGATCGGGTGGGCTTTGGCTGATGTGGAATGATGATCTACAAGTGACTGTTCATAGCTCTAGTTTCTATATTATCTTAGCTACTGCTGTTCATAGTACTAGTAATCAGAAGTTTGGCTTAGTTTGTATCTATGGTGACCCGTATCATTGCCAAACTAGTCAGATTTGGGATGAGGTAGCTACTTTTGTGTATGATAACTCTAGCCTGCCTATGCTTTGTATAGGTGACATGAATGAACTTTTGCATGACATGGACAAGAGCTCCCCTAATATAAATCGTATGTGTATGTATGCTTTTCGCTCTTTTGTCAAAAATTGTGGTCTCTTCGATTTGGGTTTTAGTGGACCGTCTTATACCTAGGCTAACAAACGTTTCTCTTCTAAGCATACTTTTGAAAAATTAGATAGATGTTTGGTCAATGCTGAATGGTGCGATGTTTATCCTATTTCAAATGTTTACAACATGCCTTTCATTCATAATTTTAGTGATCATGCTGCCATTCTACTCTCCACAGAAGGTCCTGTTTGTAGAATTAAAAAATCTTTTAAATTTGAAAATTGGTGAATGAAGGAAAATGATTTTCATGAACATGCCAAATCTGTTTGGATAGCCACAAAGAATAAATCTTTCTTGAATAGAACTAATCATCTTGCAGGCTCTCTCAAGATTTGGTGCAAGAAAAAGAAACCATTACAGCAGGAGTGAAACAACCTGGAGGATTAGATCAAACAAATTCAAATAAAACCTTTAGACCAACAAGACCACGCCATGGAAGCTTCTCTAGTTGAAAGGTATGAGCAAAACATGACAAAGCTTACTGACTCTTATATGCAAAGAGCTAAGAAACAATGGATCAAAGATGGGGACATGAATACTAATTTCTTTCACAGGGCCATTGTTAAAAGAAGAAGAAATACCATAGTTTTGGTCAAAGACAAGAACACCGTTTTACAATTTATGCTGGACAGAATTAGCAATACTTTTGTTAATTACTTCATATCTATTTTTACATCCACTCAGACTAACAATGGCAGGCCTTTTATATACACAACTTCCTCAAGATGCGCAGGACTACATTTATTTCATTCCAGATGAAAAGGAGATTCTTGAGACACTCAACGATATGAAACGAAATGTGTCACCGGGACCTGATGGATTTAATGTAGAATTCTACATTGCAACTTGGGAGTGGATAGGGCTAGATATCATGCAACTGGTAACAAATTTCTTCCAAACAAGCATTATGCCAGCTCATATTAATGATACTCACATTGCTCCCATTCCAAAAAAAGGCCTTTTCCTTTAGTTCCGGCTGATTACAGACCGATAAGTCTTTGCAATATTATTTACAAACTTATTGACAAACGTTTTGCAAATAGACTTAATCCTCATTTTCCGGATTATATTCATCCTTCTCAACGAGATTTTATTGAAGACAGACGTATAAGTAATAATATTATCATTGCTCAAGAGATTACACACTCTTTTGCTCTTGCCTCTTGGAAAAATGAAGCTTTCATGCAAAAAATTGATCTTGCCAAAGCTTTTGATAGACTCGAATGGAATTTTATTGGCAAGATCAAAAGCTTTGGCAAGATCAATTTTCAGAATGAAACAAATACTATATGATTTCAGCAGGCAATAGGGACAAACACTGAATTGGGCAAAATCTGAAATAATATTCAGCAGGTATGTTTATCCATCCATTCGCCAAACCATAAAGCGGATTTTCCGTATCCCGGACATTAATACCAATTTCATACACCTTGGGCATCCTCTTATCATTCCTGGTAAGGATAGAACTGCAGCGTACAATTTCGTGTTTGACAAATTTAAATCAAAACTTTCAACTTACAAGGCTGATCAACTTTCATATGCTGCTAGACTTGAGCTTATTAAATCAGTTTTCTCGTCTATACATGTTTATTACATGTCAAACATTATGTTCACTAAAAAGTTTACCGCCAAGATAACTTCAATTATTAGAAACTTTTGGTGGACGGGCATTAGAGAGGAAACCAACTCAGAAGCCTCTGTTTGAGAGCTTGGAAAGATATTTGTTCTCCAAAAAATGAAGGAGGCCTTGGAATTAGGAATTTATAGGCAATAAATCAGGGTCTAATTCTTATGGCAGCGTGGAGAATTGCAAATAAGCCTCATGACTTCCTCCATGTTGTGCTCAAATCGAAGTATTTCCCGACTCCTCTATTTGGCGCCCAAAATCAAATGTTCCCAAATCAGCCTTCTGGGCCTCCATAATCAAAATTCTCTCCACTCTAAAGGCACATTCTTTCTATCAAATCTCGAGTGGCCATGTTTCTATTTGGAGTAGCCCATGGTGCAAAGATTGGGCTAACATCTATGATTTCTTGATCATCCAGCCTGATAACTATCCTTATCTAGGTCATGTTAAAGTTCTGTGGGTTCCTAACCAACAAGCATGGAATCACCATCTCATTGACACTTTTCCAACCTCCCATGGCTACAACTATTAAAAACACGCTTATAATTTTTTCACAAGATGAAGATTTCTTATGTTGGAAGATCGCTCCATCAGGTAAGTGTAATTCTAGAAGTGCATACCGTGCTTGTCTCAAAATTTGCAGGACCAGGAAGAACCAAATCCATGAGAGGTGCAACCCGCCACCAAACAACTTCTAAGTCAAATCTGGAAAAAATAGCATAACACCTAGAGTGCAAACTTTTGGTTGGAGACTCCTCCAAAAAGCTATGCGCACAGGATCTCGACCAGGTAAGTATAGCAAACACATAAGTAAATTATGCTGTAGGTGTGGAGTAGAAGAAAGTTATATTCATCTCTTCTTCACTTGTACCTTTGCCAGAGCTACTTGGTTCAGTCAACCTTGGTATTTAAAATCTGACATCCTCCTTTCTGGTGATGATTCTCTTACGCAAATTTTATTAAATTTTCTAAACATGTATCATCCTCATGGGAACTTGGGAAACATTCTTACTTTCATGTGGTGTATTTGGAAAGCAAGAAATGATTTTTTATTTAATAGGAAAGAGAGTCACCCATTGAAAATCCATCATATGACAAATGCAATTAATAGAAATATGGAGATGTTGGATCCTTTGCAGGTTACTATTTGCAGGTATGAAACAAAAGGAAGGACAATCTACTCTCGACATGGTGCTGCCTCAAACATCCAGACACGCATCATGGAAGATGCCCGATCTCATGAAGAAACCTTCAAGCAAGGTGAAACAATCAAAACAGATCTGACTATTCAGGGAAACAAAATCTTTACATATGCGGCTTGGAAAACAAAAAAGTCCCAGGATCTCAGGGAAGAACTGCTACATGAATTGGAGTTTATTGTCTATTTCAGCAAAACAATCTGAGTGCAACAGTGTTGATCCAGGCCTCATCCCCAATGGCTCCATCACCTCTTCATGTGGAAGCAATGGCCCTGCTTTTTGCGACCCAGCTGGCGCAGCAACTCCATGCCCACAAGGTTACATTCCTAACTGACAACCTAACACTGGCAAGAGCGCTTGCAGCATCCAGAACAACCGTCTCTGAAGCTCCATGGGAAATTCGGGAGCATATTGCACAATATCAGAAGGCATCGAGGGACCTACAATCAACTATATACCATGTGAAAAGAGACCTCAACGGTGTCGCTCATGACGGTGCACATCAGGCTATTAGACAATCTCAGTCTAGGCCTACTTTTAGTTGCTCTAATTCAGCTCATGTTCATGGCAATTGTCCCATAGTTCTAGTTACTCAACATTTTATCTTTGAGGGATTTGTATTGCATGTTGTACATTGCTTATGAGCTGAATAAAAATTGGCGCCTCCAGCGCCTCCCTCCGTTCAAAAAAAAAAAGAGTAACATGCCCCAAGCTGACCCAGACAGCCGAACATCAACCTATTGCAGATGAATAAAATAGTACTCCCTCCGTTTCAAAATATAAGATATTTTAGGTTTACGAAGAAAATGTATCTAGACTTTTTTAGTGTGTAGATTCATTTCAAACCTGAATAAACCTACATACTAAAACAAGTCTAGATACATTTGCTTTACAAAGCTACATGAAACAGAGGGAGTAAGTGGTACTACCAAAACAAGAACAGTACACGACAAGGCAAACCATTGTGCTGCTCTTTTTATCCCAAGCTCGGGATGATCATACAGCCTGTACCCCGTAGTAAGTTGTGCAAATTTTAAGTAGAAAATTAAGCCCAATTCATTGAGAATCAATGGGTTCTGAACCTAATATTAAAACATAAAACAGAAACAACACTGGGATGATCAGGAGACAGAAGGTTGTGTTTGAAAGTATTGATAAAAGGCGCCGTGCTTTCTTTTGGATCGGTAAAGACTCATACTCGGGTGCTTGTTGTCTAATTGGTTGGGATAAAGTTTTGTTGTCTAAGCAGGAGGGTGACTTCGGCATTAAGGATCTCCATTGGCATAACAGGTGTCTTTTAAATTTTGTTCATAGACTCCACCAAACTGACTCTCTCCCGGAATGATTGGTATAGATAATACTGTAAAATAGGCTATCAACGACAAACTCAAATGGCCCATTAGTGACGGGCAAAGTGTCGTGGTATTGTCGATACATACACCATAGGGGTATTCCAACGACGAGTTTAGAGACGTGAGGGGAAGACGGAGAGCGTCCTGGTCGGCTTGAAACAGTTTACCCAGGTTCAGATCTCACGACCGTGACGAGATCCTACTCCTGCTATAAATCACTATGATGGCAATACGCCGAGTTACAGGATTGTGGGGTTTGCTGTGTGCGAGTTGTGCTATGCACTTGTTATCTTCCCTAAAGGCTCCTGTAGGCCGGCTTACATGGAGAGTCTCAGCCGGATACGGTTACAGAGTCCTAGACTAACATTAACTAGTCTTTTTATCCTCCAAGGCACCTGCTTTCATCTATGGCGGTGGCACGTCGCCTTCCTTTATTCCTGCTGGACCTCCGTCTTGTCTATCAACAACTGAGCCGCCCGGTTATGCCATAGGCCTAACCACCAACTGTGGGCCACCCGGCTTCCATCGTCTTGTTGAGGTGTAAATTATGTCATTATGTCTTCCACGTATACACCTGAATCGCGCAGGACGTCGATGACGTGTTTAACCTGATACAAACAAGAAAATGAGCATATAATTGTGATCAATGAAAGAACCGAGAGTTTATTTTAATTTTCGGCCAGTCTATGTTGTTATCGTGAAGGTAATTGACAAAAAAATATAGTTCATAAATAATTATACAAAAGATTAGTTATATTCCTTTGAGTCTATAAGAACCTATTTCGACTTGATTTTAATGTATGCACAGGACTTAGAGTAGTAATAATGTTAGCACAACTGTTTTTCTATAAGAACCTAGTTCAACATGATTTTATAGCAAGTACTCAACTTACATACACTGACATATGTGAATTAAAATTCATGTTATATCTGACTTCTTACTAAAAGCTTCGGTAAATTCATGCTTATAGATATTCGACTACAATATTTAGTGACCTATTTTTTCTTCAACAACATAAAGGTGCACAAATGAAGAACATCACAGGAAATTCATGTTGGGAAACTAATAACATAGTTGGCCTAGTTCAGAAGATTACCTTTAATGTCTCTATGATCAAAATCAATTTCTCCCAAGAGAAGTTGCATGCCTGCTTGTATATAGCTATGGCAAACCTGAAGCATACCACCAAATGAGATTGATACATGTATCTTTTGTAAAGGTAAAAGGCCTGAGTGAAATACATTAAACTACCTGACTTGAGGAAAAAAGAAATCTTCAAAATGCCTGCAAGCCACATCCATGGCAGCTGGAAAATCAATTAACAATCTAGAGGATAAAATCACTATACCTACATATAAAAAATCAACTAAGACTAAGTAGGACTTACGTTGGATTGTAGGGCACTACAGTGTATAGAGCCCATATCCTGACAAGGGAGGATTCGATCAAGTCTAGGTTTTCTTTCAGTCAGAGACAACCATAACAACAGTTTTAGAAACAACTCGACTACAATGTACAGAGCTAGCAACCAATCTCCCGTGCTCCATCCGTGTTGCAACATCTGCAATGTTTATCCCCTGCCTGCAAAGCACATATAGGGGAGGTATTCAACAATACACAGTCTCTAAGAATTCAATAACTAAACTGTTGAATAGGTATGGTTGTACATGGGTATAATGAGAAAAATGTGAATATTGAACCAAAAAAGGACGCACAACGAAATGATGGACATCAGGCAACGCACTTTGATAATTCAGAGCTAGATTAGTAAGTTTCTCAACTTAGGCATCCACATATTTAGTTAAAAGATTAGCAGGAGGATAATTTTCTGGTGCATGTTAATTTCCCCATCTAGAACACAAAATGAAGGAACTATACCTTCTGCTTTCAGCAATTCTTATATGATACTCCAGTCTGTTGAGGAGGACAAAAAGGAGGACGGTAAGCCTGATCTCTGTAGGGTGCTTGTCCATTTGTACAGGCCCCTTGATGGACGCGGCACCGCTTTTCCCCTTCTCCCTCGGATCTGGATGGGACATGAACGAGAGATCTACGATCCGAGGGGACTAGATTCATGAGATACAGAGATATACAAGATAGAAATTTAGAGGGGTGAACAGGCTGTGGATTCCAAGTAGAATCGACGGCACTCTTCTCTGGGCTGATCGAACTTCGTAGCAGTGGATCTGGTCGAGCAGGGCAGATCGAAATTCATAGCAGCGGATTTGGCCGATCTAGGCATATAGAACTTCCTACCGGCGGTGGGGTGGGAGGTTTGAGAACTGAGAAGGAAAGGTTCCAGATTTTTACAGGTGCCAAGCATGACGTGAATAAAATACATGGGCCTACTTGTCAGCGTGACTAGCTTGTTGGAGCACCGGAATACGACTTTCCTCGTACAAAACCAATCAAGCCTCTGCCCACTTAGCGGCAAACTGAACTTTTTAGTCCGCCATATCGAGAAGACCAATTCTTATTCCTAATCACCTAATCAATGCTTTCAGATCCTATTACTTAGAATAAAGTTTGTAACGTATGTATACTCTCGTACATTCTTTTTTATAAAGCTAAAATATATTATATTTTGCAACATATTGAGTACTTGAGAATGCACCCAGCAGTTGCAGTTTACATACCAGAGAACATATACAGTCAGAAACACCTATATATGTAAGCTGAAAATAAAGTTTAGATTTTGGAAGACAGGAGGCTACAGTTATGGGGTATAAATAGGGGTTTGGGTCCATGTATATGTTCTACTTCAAGTAGAGAATAAGCAGGAACAAACATACTCGAATCCAGACACTCCTTGCCAAAGATACGCGAGTTTGAATTAGCATCGGTTAAGAAAACTAGAACTTATGAACCAGAATGAGAACGAGAAAGAGTACCACACGTGTCGATCTCGACTCCGTGTCGATCACCCTCGACCTAGTTTGGCCTAGGAGAGGTAGGTCGCACAGGTGGGCCAGCTGGGGAGAGGAGGCAGGCGGGTGCACCCGCCGGTCTATTCGGGTCACTTGGTAGAAAAAAATCTATTACCGGTGACAGGCCTTTGGAGTTGCATGTCACTAATGTTAGGAATAATACTAGTGACAGACATATTTTGAGCTCGTCACTACTCATAGCATCCTCAGTGATAAGCATTTAGAGACGCATGTCACTAAGTAGTTTTTTATTCGGCCGGCCTCCTTAAAATGTACTAGTGACAATCAATTTTATGTGTCCGTCACTAATGTTTCCTACTAGTGACAGACTTATCCTTACCTGTCGCTAGGAATGCTTACTAGCGACACGCATAGTTTTGCCCGTCACTAATCACCTAGAGGCTATAAGCCTCTCTACAGTAGTACCTCGACGACATCCCCTCGGCTCCTTCCTTCCTCGACAACATTGTTCGTGAATGCCTCCCGCTCTACCACACCATCACCCGCATGCGGGTTGGGAGGGGGGGCACCACAACCGCCTTCTGGCTCGACAAGTGGCTTCTTGGCAAGCCACTCTCCGAGCGGCTCCCCGCTCTCTTCTCGCACGTCACTAGGACCTATGCGACGGTGGCTTCGGTGGCTTCCCTGGGGTTATCGCTGCAGCCTAGGCTGAGTGCTTCCGCCGAGCGGGAGCTCCGCATCGTCCAGGCCTATGCGGCCTCCGCCCCCTTCACAATGGCCCGGATCACCGCGTCATCGACTCTCCTACATCGTCTCCTTCATCTCCCGTGAGTCCTACCGCATGCTCTCCCCCACGGGCCATCGACGCCTCGGCATGCACCGCTTGGGGCCTCCGTCTGCTCGCGAAGATCCAGATTTTCTCGTACCTTGCTGACATCGACAGGCTCAGCACGCGCTCCAACCTATTCTACAAGAACTGCGCGCCCTCGGTGTTTTGTGCTGCCTGCCCTTCTTCTAAGATAGGGAGGCACCTCTTCTTTGACTAATCCATTGCCTCCAATGTCTAGCGTAGGCTGGGTGTGGCGATCCCGTCGGCTTCCTTCTCCATCTGGGAGCTGCCTCCGCCGCATGTCTTGCTTGCCCCTATCTGGCATGTCGGCATCGCGACGCTCCTCTGGTCCATTTGGAAGGCGCAAAACAACATCGTATTCAACTCCAAGGCCTCCTTGGCTAGTATTGTGCTTCGTAGGGTTGCCGCCGACCTCGCGGTTTGGCGGTGGAGGTACAAGATGACTGAGCGAAGACACCTTGACACCCTCCGTGCCCACTTTCTATCGGCAGCTATGTAATCTGTTTGTTTTGCTCCGCCCCTATGTGGGATCCTTCCCCCTGTACCCCTCTAACATTTGTACGTTTTGGTATGACTTCCCAGTCACCTCGAGTAATATAACAAGCGGTGGGGACGGTAATCCCCCCGTACAGGTAAAGATTGATTTTTTCAAAAACCTTCTGTTGCTCAAAACAAAAAGTGCAGAAATGATGAAAGTTGGGTAACAACATGGAGAACAAGCTCAGAGAAATGCAGCTCCATCCGACGTACTGAGCTCCCTCACGAATTTTTACAATACAACATAAAAATCTGTCCCAGGAAAACCACTTTTCACAACTCCTTTACTTCACAAAAGTATTTGAATTTGACACAAAAACCAAAACAAAAAGGATAAGGAGAGCTTATTATTGAGGTAATAACTTCCAAGACTCAACCAAACTCTTGATTTATCTTCCAACAAGTACTTTTCTTCTATGCCTTTAAGTTAGGCTTGAAACTTTCAAAGATGCTCACAAAGGAGATATAAATCTGGAGTGAAATAGAGCATCAAGAAGCAAATAACCAACACACTTGAGTCTATCCCATTTCCTATGCATGGGAGTGTCATGAGAAAACAAATTGTTGAAACAAAAATCCACTAGCATAGGAAGACAAAATAGATGCAACTTCAAAGCTTTCAACATAAAACGGGGAAACCTAACATTATTGGGATGCATAAAACTATGTTTCCCTCTCTCAAAATAACTTCCAGTAGCACTTTGAATAAAGTTGACAATATAACTGTCACTGGAAACAACTCTACCATCAAAATGATCATACTTACAGTCACCAAAGAGAGGTCCAAGGTCATAAACCGGATCAATAGAAGCAAGTTGTTTCATCCTGAAATCTTTATTAGGCAAACTATTTTCACAAGGGGATTTAGCAAATTTCGAAAAGTTAAACTCATAAGAATCTCCATCAAACCTAGTTAAAACCTTTTCCTTCTTACAATCAATAATATCTCCACAAGTGTTCAAGAAAGGTCTACCAAAAATGATAGGACAAGTTTTGCTAGCTGCAGAATTAATCACTAGAAAATCAGCAGGATACTTAATCTTACCACAAAGAACCTCCACATCTCTTACAATGCCAATAGGGAAAATGGTATCCGCGTTAGAAAGGTGAATAACCACATCAATGTCCTCAAGCTCACAAGGACCAATTTCATGCATAATTTCCCTGTAAATCTCATAAGGAATAACACTAGAACTAGCACCAATATCACATAAACCATAGTAGCAATGATCACCAATTTTAACAGAAAGCACAGGAACACTAGCTTTTCTAGCCTTACTAGGATGAGAGATAATATTATAAGCGTCTTCATAGAAGACAATGTGCTCATCCTCTATATTTCTAGTGACAACGTCTTTCACAATAGCCACCACATGTTCAACATTACATTGTACCTTTATTATTTGCACTAATAATCATAGAATACTCCTTTACCTTAGCTGGGAAAGGTATTTTCTCAACATAAGGTTCGGGCACAATATGATTAGTAGTACAAACTTTAGCACTTCTAACAAGAACATGACTAACAACATCTTTATAAGGAGCGTGGTACTTATTCCACTTCTTTTTGGGAATTTCTATGTAAGAGGCAAAGGCCTTAAAACAGTTGGCAATACTTTGGGAATCAAGACCAAACTCATTGCTAATATCACAGAAGTCATCACTTCCCATAAAAGATTTAATGCATTCATAATCATAGTTTATACCTGACTTTCTTCCTTTGTCATTCTTCCAAGCTTCAGTGTTATCTTGAATATGGTCTAGTAAATCCCATTTAGCTTCTTCCTTCATACGTGTGAATGATCCAGCACAAGAAGAATCTAGTAAATCTTTATCATGAAGAGAAAGCCTAGCATAAAAGTTATTGATAATAATATTGTTAGGGAGTTCATGAATAGGAAATTTAAGCATTAGTGACTTCAATCTCCCCCCAAGATTGAGTTGCACTCTCTCCATCATGAGGCGAAAAGTTATATATCAGATTTCTATCCTTATGAATCTCACTGGGAGGATAAAATTTAGAATAAAAGAGAGATGCCATTTCCTCCCATTCCATGGATCGTCCATTCTTCCGCAGCTTATACCATTCTTCAGCTCTCCATTTCAAGGATATAGAGAGTAACTTATTCTTCACCTGTTCAGTTGTGATACCTGCACACTTAGACAACCCACATAATTCATGGATAAATAGCAAATGATCACCAAGATGGACAGTTCCATCCCCAAAATAATAATTATCCATAACACGATCAACAATACTTGTAGGTATCTTAAAAGGATCTATCTCAACAGGTGGTGGTTCATCTACTACCCTAGCAGTGGTAGTAGTTTTTCTGTCAAAACCCGGATTTTTAATCCCAGATGCCTGTTATGCCATACATCGCAATCCCAGGATTACCATTTTTGTGAGACATAACAAATTTGGATATCACAGTACATCATCCATTACATACCATACAGAAGGTCTTACACAAATAAGGATCTCATGATCCAGTTCTTAATACAACTCAAGCAGCGGAATAACGTAAAGGTAACGATAGCGTAGGCGAAGCTCCGTCTTCGGGGTCACAGGCAATGCTGACGATGGGAGACGATCCTAGTTGTCGTAACCTTCCTGCGGTCCATCATCCTGGTACTCCTCTTCATAGTCTGGCCACGGAAATAGCCAGGGACAAAGCCATGAGTACTCTTTAAGTACTCGCAAACTAATACTAACAGGTTAAGGGGGGGAGGTTTGTAGTAGGATACTAAGCTCTAGGGTTGTTTTGCAAAAATCCAGATTCACCTCTACTAAGTTCAGAAGCAGAGAAAACCAGTTAGAAGTTTTATAACACCTCAGTGGGAACTTGCATTTCATGTCATAACTCTGTTGTGGTCAAGTCAAAATCATAAATCATTTCATAAGTTGTTTTGAAAACATATGACGGGCGGACAGTATGGCCACTCCAACTGTCCATAACCGCGGACGCGGCTATTCGAATAGTCTGACACTCTGCAGAGATTGTACACTTTCACCACAACATTCGATACATCCATTAGGAACAAATCTTGAATTCACCATATTCAGTATGCGGAAAATCAATCCTAACCTTTCAATTACACGCCCTAGTATAGGCACCTCTCCTATGAGTTTGGCCTCCCAACCATGACCAACTGTCATCTTGGGTACTGCACATGTAGACAATATTCACAAGGTAGCCTCAGCTCAGACCTTGGTCACAAGGGAACCCATACTAAGGTATATAAATTTCCAGTCAAGCCTACCCAATTTTCGGGTATTGTGGTTGTACGGTAAAATTGGAATGGTATCGCATCCAGACAACCATCAGTTTTATAAAGGGCTAAGGCTCATGCCTCAACATTTTCATCATCAAAATCATCTGGTGTTCAAGAACACATGTCAAAACATTTCAGTAGAATGACTCATCATTCTAAGGTTTTCATAACCATTTTCTCCAAGTATTCCCATCTAAAGTTGATCAAGTTTTATGCTTAGCACTAGCATCTACAAGTAGGGGTAAAGACTAATGAGGGGTAATAAATAAGTGGAGATTAGCTAAGTTCAATCTCATGCCTTAGGATGACATCAAGATTATCTAAGTTAGGCCAAATTTTATGCTCTTTATGCTACCTTCAATTATCTTCTTAGAATCTATAAGTCACTAAGTAAACTCTAAGAGAAAGCTTTGCTAAGAAAAAAAATAAGGTATTAATCTTGCAAGTAAAACTAGGATTGGGTATCAAGTGGGTATGATCACATATGCTTAAGGCATATAGTTGGCATAGTAACAAGCAAGTAGTAGCTTGCATAAGTAGGGTATCTTGCAAGTGTTAGCTTGAAAGGTTGCAAGTATTGGCTTGCCTTGTGCAGAGCAGTGGTTGAAGTTCTCCTCGGCTTCTTCCTCATAGTATCCTCCTTCCTCCTCGTATCCTTGGTCGGTACTAGCGTCTATAAATAAATACGAGGTACACAATCACCAAACAATACTTAACTATTTCTAATCATCACACAAAGGTTCACACTAGATGATCTATCATCATCACTAGCATTACAAGGATTAAAACACTTGTCTTATTTATTTTATTTTAGAAAAGTAATTTCTACTCATTGAAAAACTACTTAAGATTTAATATTCTCCAACTCAAACATGGGATCATGTTGACACATGTCATCACCACATATTTCAGTACATGGGAATGTGATTTAAAGTGGTGTCACAATTTAATAAGGTTTAACCTTTTTATTTTAATTAAATAAAATGACTAGAAATGCCTATGTGGCATTCTTTTATTACTTGAACATTATCTCTGCAAGTAAACACATATGTTTTTATATATTCTGAAAGGTATGATCAAATGTGATTTTTCAGAGTTGGAATCAACTCAAAAGCTCTTATGGTTCAATTTTGAAAAATGTTTGAATGCAGAAAAGCTTCTGCCTTGTTATTTTTACCATGGTTGATATGTAAATCCAAATGGTTTGAATCCAACGGGATTGGATTAATCATTTCAGTACCTTTCTAACAAAATTAGTTTCATGCATTTTGGTTCAGTGAATCGATCTGGGTTGATTTTTGAATCTATGTACAGAACTGTGTTTGAAATTAAATGAATAAAACTAAATTTGACTTGTTGGGTCGCGCGGGAAGTTTTACTGGGCCGGCCCCACTATGCACAGCGCACGCGTGGGCTGGTTAAGTGGCTGTCCCCACGCGTCAGTGAGACGGTGAGGGGCGAAGCGGTACGGGGCAATGTGGACCGTGGGATCTAGTTCTAATCGAACGACTCTGGTTCATCATCCACGTCGGGCAGTGCCGGCGAGACAGAACGCTAGCGCAGCAGGTGGGCGTCGCGGGAGGCACACCAGGGCTCAGGAGATGGTCGGCGACGGGGGCGTATGATGAAGTCGACGACGGCGATTCTCCTGGTACCGACAACTTCTCCTGGGGCGGCTCCAATCGACGGCTCCCTTCTTCTCTAGCTGCGGCGGGCTCCGGCCAAATTCCGACGATGCGTTGCTAACATTGCTCCGGGAGTGAGGTGGGGTGGTTCTGAGGGAGAGGGGAGTGATCTGGTGTGAATAAAACGAGTGGTGGAGGCCTCTATTTATAGTGGCTGAAGGGGACCGACGGGCGTGGGCTGAGCTCGTCGTGGTCGACGGCACAGAGTGCTACTGGCATGGGCAAAGGTAGGCGCGGTGCTGTGCTCCCTGGCGAAGCTCAACGGCGTGGTGGCGAGGCATGGGGGCGATGATGATCGGTCGGAACGCTTCAATGCTCTGGGCGGGTCCGACGACAATTTTAATGGCGCACAACATGCATGATCCGTGCAGCGGCGAACGGGCATGTCTGCGGGGTTGCTGGGGCGGTGGTGATCACGCACGCACGCGGCAAGGGCGGCGCACGGTCTATGGGTGCTGGTCGAGGTTGGCGCACTGGTGCGCTCTCGGCACGCACGCAGAGAGGTTTGGCACGGTCTTGTCGTGTGGACCAGGGGCTGGCAGTGCTCGGGGCTAGGACAGGGAGTGGCGGTGGACGGTGGGGTGCCTGCTGGACATGCTTGCTAGGCTTGGTGTTTCTCCTAGCTTGCTGTCGACAATGTGGTGGCAAGGTGAGGCTCGGCATGCTTGCCATTAATGGCATGGTCTGGTTTACAGTGAGCTATAGGGGTTAAACAAGTTAGATGATCTACTGAGGGTGTAGAGTGAGCTAGATAGGGAACAAGTTAGTCCAAAATTACTTCACACTATAGTGTTTGATGTTTGTTTGATTTGTATCTGCAAGGTGTTTGATAAAATGGCCGCAAGAACTTTGAATTTGAATTTTGGACTCAAACTTGGTGGGTTTGCTAGGCACATACTAAGGAGTGTCTGGTTAGTTGGATTAGTCAAGGGGCAATGGTTTGGTTGGGTTCTGAAAATGGTTGATCTTCACATATGATAAAGATTCAATTTTGAAATGTAATTTGAATGAGGTTGCCAAATGTTTCTGTAAGTTTGAAAGGTGGGCTTTGATTCACTTTTACTTGTTCTAGCAAGGGGTGAAAAGAATTGGGAACGTTTCTGTTTGAAATCTTGGACTAGAAACACTCAAAGTGACCTAGTGAGCAAGATTGGCAAAAATGACCATTTGCTTTATTTGATTTGTTTTTGATTTTCTCTTGATTTGTTCCTGCATGGAAATGTTTTATATGATGTTATTTTCCTCTTTAACCCATTTCTTACTATTTAGGTTAATCACACAAGTTTATTCATGCACTTATCAAATCATCTCATTCACACATGCATTCATATGATTTTAATTAATCAAAGTTTTTGTTAACCCTAATTTTAGTGATTAGAGTTTGATGATCATTGTTTTATATTTTTGGGATGTTACAAACCTTCCCCCCTTAAACAAAATCTTGTCCCGAGATTTGAAAAATGAAGAAAAAGATTACCTAGGATTTAAAGATATCGGGAAACTCCGTCCTGATGTGATCTTCGCGCTCCCAGGTAGCTTCTTCTTCAGTGTGGTTGCTCCACTGAATCTTGAGAAACTTGATGCTTTGGGTCCTGGTGGTTCTGAAAGCTTCTTCCAAAATACGGATGTGTACTTTGGGATAGGTCAGGTCATCGTTGATCTCTATGGTCCGGTGATCAATGTTCTTGAAAACTTCAGTCTTCTCCGGAACTTCAAGGCATTTGCGAAGTAACGATATATGGAACACACTGTGCACTGCTGTCATTTCCTCTGGTAGCTCCAATTGATATGGTACCCCTCCTCGATGATTCAGAATCTTGAAGGGTCCGATATATCTGGGGGATAACTTTCCTTTGAGCTGGAAACGTTGCATTCCTTTCAAAGGCGCCACTTTAAGGTACATGAAATCTCCGATATTGAAAGCGAGGTCTCGACGTCTCTTGTCGGCGTAACTCTTCTGTCTTGACTGGGCGGTCTTGAGGTGCTCACGAAACTTGTGAACTTTCTCTTCTGCTTCTCGTAGGATGTCGGGTCCGAAAATCTGACTCTCTCCTACTTTCTACCCATTCAAAGGGGTGCGACACTTCCTTCCATACATGAATTCAAATGGGGCCATTTGCAAACTAGCTTGGTAACTGTTCTTGTATGAAAATTCTGTGAAAGGCAGACAGTCTTCCCATTTAGATCCATACTCTAGCACACATGCTCTCAATATATCTTCGAGTATTTGATTTACTCTCTCTGTTTGTCCATCGGTCTAATGGTGATACGGGGTGCTGAAATCCAGTCGGGTTCCTAAACCTTCTTGGACTTTCTTCCAGAATCTTGAGGTAAACTGGGTTCCTCGTTCCGATACAATGTTCTTGGGGACTCCATGAAAACTGACGATTCTAGCGATGTATAACTCCGCTAGCTTCGAACTCTGGTATGTGGTCTTGACTGGTAAGAAATGGGCGACTTTGGACAATTTATCAACTATGACCCAGATAAAGTCATTCCCCAACTAGAAGTAGGAAATCCGGTGATAAAGTCCATTCCAACGGAATCCCATTTCCATTCCGGAATCTGTAGCGGTTGCAACAGTCCTGCGGGTCTTTGATGTCCCGCCTTGACTCTCTAACAGATATCACACTTGGCGATATAGCTTCCGATTTATCTCTTCATCTTATGCCACCAAAATTGTTCCTTCAAATCCTGGTACGTCTTTGTTCCTCCGGGGTGGATAGAATAAAGAGTATCATGGGCCTCTTTCAAAATAACTTCTTTCAACTCCGAATCTACTGGTACACAGAGACATCCTTTGTACCACAGAACTCCTTCTTCGTCTTCGGTGAATCCGGGTACTTTGCCTGTACTGATGCGCCATTTGATTCCGTCGATACTAGTATTTCCTCTCTGCGCCTCCTTTATCTGACAGATCAAAGTGGGTTGAAGTTCTATGATAGCCAAAAATCCTTCACTCACTAATTCCATTCGGAAATCTTCCATCTCTTTGTGCAAACTTGGCTGATCCTTCAAAATCATGGAGTTCAAGCGGCACGGCAATCTGCTAAGGGCATCTGCCACCACATTGGCTTTACCGGGGTGATAGTGAATGTCCAGATCATAATCCTTGATGAGCTCAATCCATCTTCTCTGCCTCATATTCAGCTCCTACTGAGTGAATATATACTTCAGGCTCTTGTGATCCGAATAAATCTCACAACGGTTTCCCATGAGGTAATGCCTCCATGTCTCCAGGGCTGGAACTACGGCTGCGAGTTCGAGGTCATGGGTTGGATAATTCTGTTCATGCTGCTTCAGTTGTCGGGATAGATAAGATATAACTTTGCCTTCTTGCATTAGCACACATCCGAGACCGATCTTGGATGCGTCACAATACACGTCAAAGGGCTTTGTGATATCCGGCATGATCGAGATTGGGGCTGAAATCAATCTTCTCTTGAGTTCTTGAAAACTCGCTTCACATTTGTCAGTCCATTTAAACTTCTTGTCCTTCTTCAGCAATTGGGTCATGGGTCTGGCGATACTCGAGAATCCTTCTACGAACTTGTGGTAGTATCCCGCTAATCTGAGAAATGCACGAACTTGGGTTTGAGTGGTTGGGGCTTGCCAATCTTCGACATCCTTCACCTTCGCAGGGTCAACGGAAATTCCTCTGGCTGATACAATATGTCCGAGGAATCCTACCTCCTGTAACCAGAATTCACATTTGCTAAACTTGGCATATAGTTGATGCTCTCTAAGGGTTCCAAGAATGGTCCTTAGGTGTAGCTCATGTTCTTCTTCCGATTTGGAATAAATCAGAATTTCATCGATGAAAACAACGACAAACTTATCCAGGAAGTCCATAAAAATCTTATTCATGAGGTTCATGAAATAAGAGGGGGAATTGGTTAATCCAAAAGACATGACAATGTACTCGTATAATCCATATCTGGTGGTAAAGGCAATCTTTGGAATATCCTCTGCGCGAATCTTGAGTTGATGATAGCCAGTTCTAAGATCAATCTTAGAAAACACTTTGGCACCAGTCAACTGGTCAAACAGGTCTTCTATCTTTGGCAACGGGTACTTGTTCTTGATGGTGACATCATTCAACTTTCGATAATCCATGCACAAACGGTTACCTCCATCTTTCTTGTCCACAAACAAGACAGGTGATCTCCATGGTGACACACTTGGTTGAATCAATCCAATTTCCAGCATGGCATCCAGTTGCTTCTTCAGTTCTGCTAGTTTTGACGGGTTCATACTATATGGTCTGTGGGCTATGGGTCCGGTTCCAGGGATTAGTTCAATGATAAACTCGATATCCCGATCTAGGGGCATACCGGGCAAAACATCTAGAAATACATCAGGGTATTTACAGACTATCCGAACTTGGTCAATGGTTGGCTGGGCTATACTCTTGTTGCACTTTAATTGACGAGGCAAGGTTTCAGATACATGCTCGACTGATATTCCGGCTGTACTGGTCATGGTTATGGCTTTCTTGGCACAGTCAATTAATCCTTTGTGTTTGGACATCCAATCCATTCCTAGTACTACTTCCAAGCCTTTAGTTCCGAGTACTATTAGATTAGCATAAAAATCTATGCCATGGATTCAGATAGGTACGGCTTTGCAAATTTTCCTAGCTTTGGTGGTTGAACCAGGTATTTGAACAATCATAACATGCTTCAATTTGGTTGGTTGAATCTTACTAGTGCATGCAAATTCTTCAGTGACAAATGAGTGCGATGCTCCAGAATCAAACAACACTCTTGCAAGTACTGAGTTAACAGAAAACATACCCAGCACGACATCTATCGCTTCTTGGGCTTCTTCAGCATGCATGAGAAACAGACGGCCGTTGCGGTTCAACGAGTTTCCTGGAGCAAACCTTCTTCCAGGCTGAACACGACACTGCTGCTGAGCTGGGGCATTTGCATTGGGGGATGCGACAATCTTCTTGGGGAACTCATTGGAATAGTGACCCTTGGTTCCACATTCATAACAAGTCACTTGCGACTTGTCCTTTGCTGCAACAGGCACAACATTGCTTCCAGTCCTTGGGGCAGTGTTGGGGTTGGTGGCGGCATTGTGTTGTTGAACTTGGGTGGTGCACGGTTGAATTTGCTGGAGTTGCCGGGGTTGTTGTGGTTTCCTCCGGGCCTTGGGTTTCCACGATTGGGATAGGTCGGATGGTTCATCGGGGGTCTGTTGGTTCTTGGGGAAAATCTTGGAGATGGATTGGGGCGATACTTCGGCGTAGGGTGGGTTCCTGGTTGATGCATCATGCAGCGCTTGCGGTTCTCATTGGCTTGGTTGATCTTTCCTTCCATCTGAATGGAAGAGTCAACTAAGGCTTCAATATCAGCAAAGGGGATATTGACTAACACCGTCTGCATCTCATCATGCAGACCATTCAAGAATCTCTCCTTCTTATTGTCTTCGGTGTCAACCTTTTCCGGTGCATACCTAGCCAATGAGAAGAATTTGTCATGGTATTCCACTACGGTCATCCTTCCTTGCTTCAGTTCCCTGAATTCATCTCTCATCCTCTTGATTAAACCCAGTGGCACATGGGTTCTGCTGAACTTGACTTTGAATTCCTCCCAAGTCATCATCTGACCTCCGGTCATTGCACGAACGCTGTTCCACCATGCTCTTGCATCTCTGGCCAGATAGTGGGTGGCGAACAGAACTTTCTCGTTAGCTTCCACTCCTGCAACTTCCATATTGTTCTCCATGGTTTGTAGCCAATCATCTGCATCTAGGGGCTCTTCTGACTTAGTGAAAACAGGTGGATTGGTGTTCTGGAAATTCTTGAGCTTAGATCCATGGTTGTCCTGATTTCCATGGCCTTGATTGTTGTTGGCCATCTGGGCGATGTGTTGAAGGGTGGCTAAGTTGGCTTGTCGTTCGGCTCGTTCAGCTTAGCGGTCAGAAACCAACATTTGCAAGATCTGCAACATCGGTTCCGGGGATGAACCGCTTCCTCCGCGAGGCATCTGAAGATTGAGGTAGATCATGAGAAAAGAGGGAAATTTCTAAGGTTCAGGGTTTTTGAAAAGTTTTTGAAGTTTGACTCAGATTTTTCTAGCAACTTGCTTTTCATTCATTCATAGCACATGATACAAACACACACCACAACAAAGAAAAATTTAAGAACCATTCTGGGAAAATACGATACAGTGGGACCGAATACAATTCACTAACGCTAGTGCTCAAGTGCTACTACTCCTTGGAGTCGGTGTCCTCATCATCATCCTCCTCCTCATCATCATCGATGAAGGTGAAGTCATCCTCATCGGTGAAGAAGTCCATGGCCTGATCCTCCAGAAAGTCATCATCATCACTGAGATAGGAGTAGGGGTCTCCACGAAGGTCTTCCCCGGCATTCTCCCTCTCCTCCAGCTGCATATCTCTCTCGTGGATGGTCTCCTCCAAATCCGTGATCCGGTGGCGAAGACGGGAAATGATGCGCTCCTTCTTGTCGAGCTGACGGCGACGAGACTTGCGATCCTTCACTAGCATGGTGATGGTCTGATCCTTCTTCTTGGCGATGGCATACTTGTGGTTGGCGTAGGAACGGGCCTTGTCCAACTCCTTCTGACGGTCGTACATCATGAAGCTGAGGTGGTCCAACTGACTCTTCAGCTCGTGGTGGTATGGGGCCTCAAGTGACTGTCCCATAACATCTCGCCTTGGGTAGAACTCAAATCGGGTACCCTTGATCTGATTGATACTCTGCCCACACAGACGGGCAAGAGCTTCCTGCATGGCCCTGGCAAGTCCATCGAGCCAGTTGTTTTCTCTTAAGGTGAACTGAATTCCCTCTGCAGTGGGAGGTTCAATCTTTCCTCGAAGACTTGCAACAACTATACACTGCAATTCTTCTCCTTCCTGATCATTGAGCTGAGCTCCAAAGAATTTGGGGTGTGGATGCCCCAACATCTCCGACAGCTGGTCCAAGTCACGCTCAAAGATGAGGTCTCCTCCATTCCCCAACTGATAAAACTTGTTGTACTTCACGTCCATCTATAAGAATATAGGATGAGTAAGTTAGTACAATGATCAAGTGTGTCAAATTTTATGTAAGTTTGCAAGAATTTTTGAGGAACATGAATTTTCATGAAAGAATCCAAGTGATAGGAATGAGAATAAGTTTTTTTGTAAATACTCACTTCCTTTGGTTTTGAAACTAAGTTTTTGATTCAAATGTCCATTCTAACTAGGGTCTCCTATGGTCAGGATGGCTCTGATACCAACTTGTCAACACCCGGATTTTTAATCCCAGATGCCTGTTTTGCCATACATCGCAATCCCAGGATTACCATTTTTGCGAGACATAACAGAATTGCATATCACAGTACATCATCCATTACAAACCATACATAAGGTCTTACACAAATAAGGATCTCATGATCCAGTTCTTAATACAAATCAAGCAGCGGAATAACGTAAAGGTAACGATAGCGTAGGCAAAGCTCCATCTTCGGGGTCGCAGGAAATGCTGACGATGGGAGATGATCCTAGTTGTCGTAACCTTCCTGCGGTCCGTCATCCTGGTACTCCTCTTCATAGTCTGGCCACGGGAATAGCCAGGGACAAAGCCATGAGTACTCTTTAAGTACTCGCAAACTAATACTAACAGGTTAAGGGGGGGGGGGGGGGGTTGTAGTAGGATACTAAGCTCTAGGGTTGTTTTGCAAAAAGCCAGATTTACCCCTACTAAGTTTAGAAGCAGAGAAAACCAGTTGGAAGTTTTATAACAACTCAGTGGGAACTTGCATTTCATGTCACAACTCTATTGTGGTCAAGTCAAAGTCATAAATCATTTCATAAGTTGTTTTGAAAACATCTCACGGGGGAACAGTATGGCCACTCCAACTGTCCATAACCGTGGACGCGGCTATTCGAATAGTCTGACACTCTGCAAACAAATCCTGAATTCATCATACTCAGTATGCGGATAATCAATCCTAACCTTTCAATTACACGCCCTAGTATAGGCACCTCTCCTGTGAGTTTGGCCTCCCAACCATGACCAACTGTCATCTTGGGTACTGCACAGGTGGACAATCTTCACAAGGTAGCCTCAGCTCAGACCTTGGCCGCAAGGGAACCCATACTAAGGTATATAAATTTCCAGTCAAGCCCTACCCAATTTTTGGGTATTGTGGTTGTACGGCAAAATTGGAATTGTATCGCATCCAGACAACCATCAGTTTTATAAAGGGCTAAGGCTCATGCCTCAACATTTTCATCATCAAAATCATCTGGTGTTCAAGAACACATGTCAAAACATTTCAGTAGAATGACTCATCATTCTAAGGTTTTCATAACCATTTTCTCCAAGTATTCCCATCTAATGTTGATCAAGTTTTATGCTTAGCACTAGCATCTAAAAGTGGGGGTAAAGACTAATGAGGGGTAATAAATAAGTGGAGATTAGCTAAGTTCAATCTCATGCCTTAGGATGACATCAAGATTATCTAACTTAGGCCAAATTTTATGCTCATTATGCTACCTTCAATTATCTTCTTAGAATCTATAAGTCACTAAGTAAACTCTAAGAGAAAGCTTTGCTAAGGAAAAAAAATAAGGTATTAATCTTGCAAGTAAAACTAGGATTGGGTATCAAGTGGGTATGATCACATAAGATTAAGGCATATAGTTGGCATAGTAACAAGCAAGTAGTATCTTGCATAAGTAGGGTATCTTGCAAGTGTTAGCTTGCAAGGTTGCAAGTATTGGCTTGCCTTGTGCAGAGAAGTGGTTGAAGTTCTCCTCGGCTTCTTCCTCATAGTATCCTCCTTCCTCCTCGTATCCTTGGTCGGTACTAGCATCTATAAATAAATACGAGGTACACAATCACCAAACAATACTTAACTATTTCTAATCATCACACAAAGGTTCACACTAGATGATCTATCATCATCACTAGCATTACAAGGATTAAAACACTTGTTTTTTTTTAGAAAAGTAATTTCTACTCATTGAAAAACTACTTAAGATTTAATATTCTCCAACTCAAACATGGGATCATGTTGACACATGTCATCACCACATATTTCAGTACATGGGAATGTGATTTAAAGTGGTCACAATTTAATAAGGTTTAACCTTTTTATCTAATTAAATAAAATGACTAGAAATGCCTTTGTGGCATTCTTTTATTACTTGAACATTATCTCTGCAAGTAAACCCATATGTTTTTATATATTCTGAAAGGTATGATCAAATGTTATTTTTGAGAGTTGGAATCAACTCAAAAGCTCTTATGGTTGAATTTTGAAAAATGTTTGAATGCAGAAAAGCTTCTGCCTTGTTATTTTTACCGTTGTTGATCTGTAAATCCAAATGGTTTGAATCCAACGGTCTTGGATTAAGCATTTCAGTACCTTTCTAACAAAATTAGTTTCATGCATTTTGGTTCAGTGAATCGAGCTGGGTTGATTTTTGAATCTATGTACAGAACTGTGTTTGAAATGAAATGAATAAAACTATATTTGAATTGTTGGGTCGCGCAGGAGGTTTTACTGGGCCGGCCCACTACGCACAACACACGCATGGGCTGGTTAAGTGGCTGTCCCCACGCGTCAGTGACACGGTGAGGGGCGAAGCGGTACGGGGCAATGTGGACCGTGGGATGTAGTTCTAATCGAACGACTCTGGTTCATCGTCCACGCCAAGCAGCACCGGCAAGACAGAACCCTAACACGGCAGGTGGGGGTCGTGGGAGGCTCACTGGGGCTCAGGCAATGGTCGGCGACAGGGGCGAATGAAGAAGTAGACGACGGTGATTCTCCTGGTACCGACAACTTCCCCTGGGGCGGCTCCAATCGACGGCTCCCTTCTCCTCCAGCAGTGGCGGGCTCCGGCCAAATTCCTACGATGCGCTGCTCGCCTTGCTCCGGGAGTGAGGTGGGGTAGTTCTGAGGGAGAGGGGAGTGATCTGGTGTGAAGAAAACAAGAGGTGGAGGCCTCTATTTATAGTGGCTGAAGGGGACCGACGGGCGCGGGCTGAGCTCGTCGTGGTCGACGGCACAGAGTGCTACTGGCATGGGCGAAGGTAGGGGGCGGTGCTGTGCTCCCTGGCGAATATCAACGGCGTGGTGGCGAGGCGTGGGGCGGTGCTGATCGGTCGAAACGCTTCAATGCTCTGGGCGGGTCCGACGGTGATTTTAATGGCGCACATCATGCATGGTCCGCGCGGTGGCGAACGGGCATGTCTGCGGGTTGATGGGGCGGTGGTGATCACGCACGCACGCGGCGAGGGCGGCATGCGGTCTGTGGGTGCTGGTCGAGGGTGGCGCACTGGCGCGCTCTCGGCTCGCACGCAGAGAGGTTTGGCACGGTCTTGTCGTGTAGTCCAGGGGCTGGCAGTGCTCGGGGCTAGGACAGGGAGTGGCGGTGGACGGTGGGGTGCCTGCTAGACATGCTTGCTAGGCTTGGTGTTGCTCCTAGCTTGCTGTCGACAATGGGGTGGCAAGGTGAGGCTCGACATGCTTACCATTAATGGCATGGTCTGGTTTACAGTGAGCTAGAAGGGTTAAACAAGTTAGATGATCTACTGAGGGTGTAGAGTGAGCTAGATAGGGAAAAAGTTAGGCCAAAATTACTGCACACTATAGTGTTTGATGTTTGTTTGATTTGTATCTGCAAGGTGTTTGATAAAATGGCCGCAAGAACTTTGAATTTAAATTTTGGACTCAAACTTGGTGGGTTTGCTAGGCACATACTAAGGAGTGTCTGGTTAGTTGGATTAGTCAAGGGGCACTGGTTTGGTTGGGTTTTGAAAATGGGTGATCTTCACATATGATAAAGATTCAATTTTGATATGTAATTTGAATGACATTGCCAAATGTTTTTGTAAGTTTGAAAGGTGGGCTTTGATTCACTTTTACTTGTTCTAGCAAGGGGTGAAAAGAATTGGGAAAGTTTCTGTTTGAAATCTTGGACTAGAAACACTCAAAGTGACCTAGTGAGCAAGATTGGCAAAAATGACCATTTGCTTTATTTGATTTGTTTTTGATTTTATCTTGATTTGTTCGTGCATGGAAATGTTTTATATGATGTTATTTTCCTCTTTAACCCATTTCTTGATATTTAGGTTAATCACACAAGTTTATTCATGCACTTATCATATCATCTCATTCACACATGCAGTCATATGATTTTAATTAATCAAAGTTTTTGTTAACCCTAATTTTAGTGATTAGAGTTTGATGATCATTGTTTTATATTTTTGGGATGTTACATTTTCCAAACAAAAAACCAAGTGGGTTATCCATATTGGAAACAAAGTAACAAGCAGTAACAAAAGCAATACTCACAGTAGAAGTTTCCTTTACTAGTTACACTCTTCAATAGCGCTTCACTCCCCGACAACGGTGCCAGAAAATAGTCTTGATGACCCACAAGTATAGGGGGTGTATCGTAGTACTTTCGATAAATAGGAGTGTCGATCCCAACGAGGAGCAGAAGGTGTTGAACAGTGGTATGGAGCAGGAACTCTCTGCAAATACTTAGCAAACGGATTTTTAGGGGCTTTTATGATAAAGCAACAAAACAAAGTGCAAGTAATAAAGAACAAACGCAGCAAGTGGCCCAATCCTTTCTTAGCAAAGGACAAGCCGGTGGAAATACTTATAAAGACCAAACGTTCTCTAGGACACATGGGAATTTTGTCTAGTGCTTCGCTTCAAATAGTTGAGTACTCTTCTTTGGTGTTGTAAGTGTTGTGTGGGTGAACCTGTGCTAATGTACCGACCATACTTGGACTAATACATACTTGTGATTAAACACCATGCAAACATCCGTAACTACAAGAAAGTAATTATTATATAAATCTAACCATAACCTTAAACTCTGAGATCCTACACTCCCTTGTGCAAAGGTGTCCTAACGGGGGTTCAGGTTTCTGTCACTCCGGCAACCCCAAAATTACTAGCCAAATACACAATGCATTCCCCTGGGCCCATAAATGGTGAAGTATCATGTAGTCGACATTCACATGACACCACTATAAGAATAGCACCACAACTTAAATACTAAACCATTGAATAATAACTTAACACAATCCACTAATAACAACATGACTTCTCCCATGTCCTCAAGAACTAGACGAACTACTCACAAGACATCATATGGATCAAGATCAAAGATGATATGATAATGGATAAAAATCTGAACATAAACAATAATCCAATGGTTCCACTCACAAGCATCAACTACAATAGTAATTAACACCGGGAAAGTTTCTCCTATGAACTAATGCAAGATCCAACACAATTGTTACAGCGGAACGGAGTGTTGATGATGGTGCTGGTGGTTATGATGGTGTGGATGGTGATGATGATGATCCCTATGAAGCCTAGCTTGATGATGGTGTTGATGGCAACGATCTCCCCTCTCCGGTAAGGAATTCCCCCGACAGAAATCTTTCTGCCAGAGAGATCTTTCTCTCTTGGTGTTTTCAGCCCCCAGAGGCAGTGGAAATCTATCTGTGGCCGCTCCTTGAGGCTTAGGGTTCCGTAGGTAAGATATAGGTGAAGGGGCGGATTCGGGAGCCGGGTATGTGGGCCACACCTTCCCTAGGCACGGGGTCAGGTGGGCCCGCGCCTAGGGGCGATGTGGGCCTCCTGCGGCTCTTCTTCATCCCTCCTTCTGGCTTCCTCAATCTTCTGGAAAAATAATATTTTCCCATATTTTTCTGGTATTTTTTTGATCTTTGCAAAATTGCATCGAAACACTCTCTTTTCCATCAGAATCCAGACACCGACAGTCCATCCTCCAAGAATCATCCAACATGCATAAATAGTGGAAAAGACATAAGTAATACCTCATAATAAGAAAAATATCAATGAATGGAGGTAGATTATGATATAGAAAGGTGATGAAAATTGGGCGTATCATGCTACTAAGTTGGCCCTTTGAAAGTCGGTTGTCCTCTTCTCGTGGCCCACGTGTATGTCTTCCTTCCAAAAATTTTGGCCTACTCCCTCGAACCTGCCAACGTGCTTATTTGCCAGCACACCAATAGGCTCTTCGCCATCCTGATAATTCTCGTAGAAAGAGATGCACTCTTCAATGAGAAAGCCCTGGACTATCCTTCCATCCGGATTTGACCTGTTACGAACATAATTTTGATGAACCCATTCATTCTTTCGAATGGCATCATGTTGTGTAGGAATGGAGGCTCGAGATCAATGATATCATCAATGATATGGACCAGTAGATGGACCATAATGTCAAATAATGCGGGTGGGAAGTACATCTCAAGCTCACATAGGATCGTAACGATCTCTTGCAGCCTTCCGATTTTCTCCACAGTGATCGACTTCCGAGTGATGACATCCAAAAGTAATAGAGGTCAGTCAACGTTCACAGACGTGCGATTCCATTATCCATAGGATTGCAACCGGGAGTATCTGCATCATCATCACATGAAAGTCATGATACTGCATCCTGCTGAAGATTTTTTATCCGGGTCTAGGTATGTGCTTATCATCCCCGAGTAACCTAAGGAACTCTAACTCCTTGTAAGCACTTGAAAATTTGATCGATCTCGATGGAACATAAAGTGAAGCAAGACGGTTTATAGTACCAGACATGCTGCATAACCCTTTTGTGCTTTTGACCATCCGTCTCCTCCTCCGGTTGGTCATCATTAGTCTTATTCGGTTCTAAGTGATGGTCTTCCCTGATATTTAGGGCCATTAACTCGTTTCTTTCTTTTGGCCTGTCTTTGTTCCTAACCGACATGTTGAAGAGGGCGCCTAGCAAGCTCTCACACACATATTTCGTGATGTGCCAGACATCAAGGCTATGAGGCGTATCAAGGATTTTATAGTACGACATGTCCCAAAACACGGACATTCTTTTCCATTCCCCCAGGAGCGGTCATGGTGGCTTATCCCCTCACTTTTGTTTTTTTCTATTTTCATTTTTTCCTAGCGCAGGGCACTCTCTCCTTTTTTTCAATAAATCATCAATCTCTCCCTGCTCCTCTTACATGGAGGTCCTTGGGTCTCGTCCTTACTGTTGAAGAGATCTCCACGCTTTATCCATGGGTCATTATCTTCTAGCCACATTATATGCCCATGTAGACGGTTTTTGAATACCCGGTATCCTTACCAAGCTGTAGAAATGGCATCTTTTCAATGCACCTGACACACGCCTTGTGTCCATGACACACCTGGCATGCAATATATCCGCATCCAAGATATTCCTGCATAGTCGTGATCAATGTTACTCTCATAGGGAAATGTTCTTCTTTGAAGGCGTCCCATTTATCTACCCCTTCGTCCGCCCACAACATGTCTATCTCTTCCTTCAATAGCTCGAGATACAGGTTGATATCGCTCCCTCGCTATGTCGGCCCTTGAATTAGCATACTCATGTGTATGTACTTCCTCTTCATGCACAACCAGGGGAAGGTTGTACATCCATACAAACACATGCCAGGTAATATGTGTGCTATTATGGTTGCCGAACGGATTCAGTCCATTGGTGCTCACACCCAACCTTATGTTCCTTGGCTCTTTCCCAAATTTTGGGTATTTAACGTCTAATTATTTCCATTGGCTTCCATCCGAAGGGTGTGTAAGCACTGGGTTTTCCATCCGTTCTGGATCATTCAGCACTACCTCCTTTCTTTCCGCATCCCAGTGCATGAGCTTTGCTTCCTTGCGGTCCACGAAGTACAACTGTAGACGGGACTTGAGAGGGAAGTACCACACAACTTTTTGAGGATCTTTCTTCGTCCCTATCTTTTATCGATCAACTTCGCACACTAGACATTTGGTCTTATCCGCGTTCTCGTTCTGATAAATGACGTAGTCATTGATGTAGACGTGGTATTTTGTGTACGGTAAATCGAGAGGGCACATGTCTCTCTTGGTCTTGTCTAGACTCCTAGGACACATGCTCCCTTCAGGAAAGAGGTTTTGCAAGTATTGCAGGAGGTCGTTGACGCTTGTGTCGTTCCATCCTTGTCTTGCCTTCATCCGCAGAATATCGAGTGTTACACTCAAGCGAGGCTCCTCCAGCCCACGACCTGCATCATACAATGGAGTATTCGAGTCTATGTGCAGTTGCGCCAACTTAAATTTCTGTCTATCTGCAGCTCTAGCGCCGGTCGTCGTCTGGATTAAAATAAGTTCTTCAAGATGAGTTTCCCGCATGACTAAGGTTAGTGGAGTATTCATATCAGCGTCTTCTACATGTTGTTCACCCTGATATTGATCCCCATCATCATGTGCGCAAGCCTCTTCATCATCGGCATTATCATGGCTACATTCTTCCTCATGATGCTATTCTTCATCATCTTAGTTATTCTCATAATCCCCTTCATCATAATCACTCATCCACTGAGTGTGGCCCTCCATGACACCATGGCTGAGAAGGTGGTCCTGCAATATGCCTGAAGAAGGGTCAAACAAGTATTGTAGCTTGCATATTCGACATGGGAATCCTATGTCTGTGCCGTTATTTCGATGCATGTCGGCCGTCACGCGTTGCACATATCTACCCATGACATTTTCCCTCATTGAGATGACCATTGTCGCTCACACGACATGAGAGAATTGATTACTAGAACCATCATCGATCGGTTGGTTTTCACGGAAAATTTTAGCATGACCTGCTAGAAACATGTCTATAGGAAGCGCTAGGAATTTCCCATAACGGAAATGAATTAAAATTCTAGAAAAACATTGGAAACTCATCAAATTCATGTCATCAAATCTTTCCCAATCATTTTCATACACAATACAATTCCATAGATATGCACGCAAATTTCGCCACCTCATCATAAGACAAATAGCCAATTTTATCCGCCAATTATTAATTAGTCACATATTAGGTCGATTAGTATAGAAGCGGGTGAGACGACACATTGACCGGATCGGAGAGAGTGGCTTATATTCTAAATCTAGATCTAGATTTAGAAGTATGAGTGGTGTGGGGGGAGAGGAGAGGTCTATATATGTCTAGAAGGGTGGTGCATGTGGGGGGGAAATATTTGCTAAAATATATGAGATATGGTTGGTTAGGATAGCTAAAATAGGAAGAGGGGAGTGAAAAAATGAGTTGAGAAGAGAGGAGGATCGAACTAGAGAGAGATATGTGAAGAGGGTAGAGTGATGGAAGGGATCATTTATCGCAACTTCCCAAGTTACCGCTAGCGTGCACTTCCTACAGATGCTGGCGGTATCTAAATAGCACCGGTGCTTTCATGCTCTGACGCGTTGGGGGTAAACTGGACGGGGGAGAGGGAGGGGTGGGTCCCGGCTCCTTAGAGCCGGCGCGTGCTGCACCAGCGCGCCCGTGGTAAGTGACACTAGCACCGGCAATGCTGGGTGCAACGCGTCTAGGGTAGTTTGTGGGTCCGGAGGGGTGGGGTGGGTTGGGGATGACATGGGTCCCACATTATTAGTGCTGGTGCGTTCCTGCGAGACACGATGGGGGTAAGGGTTATTAGCGCTGGTGCGTTAGGTACGGTGGCGCTAGTGGTAGTTTGTTGGGTCAGGAGGACTCTAGCACCGGCGCGCATGTGCAAGCAACCGTCGGGGCTAAGTCATTTACCGCCGGCGGGCTTGTGATCTATGTGCCGGGGCTAAGCGCGGGCTGGCTACTGGGGGCTGGTAGAACTAACGTCAGTGCGGTTGGATTGAGGCTCGTCGGGGGTAATTTGTGAGCACCGGCAGAGAGAATGCTGGACACGCCGGTGGGCCCAATATATTGGTCGCGGGTGGTCTGTTTTTTCTATAGGAGTTTTCCAAGTAGTGATGATGTCTACGAATGAAAAAGGTACTAGAAAGACGAGATTCTATGGCAGCATAGAAAAGATTTTGAACAAAATTACTCAGGATTATACACGGCGGCAATGTTCCATGTTACATGGACAAAGGATGTTAATAATGAACACCGTTATTTCACTTACATGGTCATACCTCCATCGACACAAAAACCACCTCCCAAAATGATGGGTTTTGTTCCATAGAAATAAAAAAATTCCTATGGTTACAACTGCCAAGATCGAATCTAGGCGATATATTGTAACTGTTTCAGAAGGACTCACCCTTGAAGACCGTAAGAGGGATAACGTTCCTGTAAGCAAACGTGGTTGATGTAGAATATACAGGACCTTCCTCAAGGATGTGTAGACGATAAGCGCCACAATAGGGCAATGCCTCCATAATCGGTCACACATACAGTGTGACGACGACCCCCGAACCCTTGCTCTAGTCGGGAAGTAGAAATATTGGATCCCTGAGAACTCTAGTAGCATTAAAACATAATGGTAGTGGTGGTGGAGAAGATATTGAGCAGGGCTTCGCCTAAACACTTCACTCGTGGCAATGGACAAGCTAGCAACGGGAGAAATATGCCAACCAAAGGACATATGAGAGAATGGTGAAAGTGTGTGTGAGAGAGAGGAGAGGAGGGGGTCTTTTATAGGTGAGGGTGTTGGGTTCACAGCATAGAAAACAAAAAAATTCCTACGATGGAAACAACTAAGTACCAAGATCTATCTACTAGATACAAGCAACACGTGGATATACATCCATAGAATACATACCCTCGAAGACCTAATAGCGTTAACGAGGTTGTACTCGTGGATGATATAGACGAACGCTTGCCGATCTCAAGATCGTGATGAAGTCCATCTAGTCCAGCTGGTCCAGCACCATCAAGTCCAGCACTGCAAAGCAGTGGTGCATCCATAATCGCACACACATCCGGGTATCCCGACAACCTCCGCGAGCTCGCTCCAGCGAAGCAGCGGAAGCAACAAATCCTTCTAGAAAAATCCACCGGGAACATGTATCTTGCTGATCCGAGACCATGGAGAAATTCTAAAGGGGGAGAGAGATCCTTCGCGAGGAGGTGTGAGTGAGAGAGAGGAAGAGAGGCTCCTTTCATAGGAGGAGGCACAGGCGGCGCTGAGGGTATGCCCCTGTATTCCTGGGAATACCAATGATTTTAAGCAAAAAAAATTTATACACATAACCATCGGATTGCTGACTGCATATGGCCCAGGCGGGCAGGCCCATAGAAAATCCAAGCGACTTACATCGATCGTATTCTGCCCACATCGATCGTATTCCCTGTTCCCCTCCCGCAGCCCCGCACGCGCACGCCGGCACGCGATCTCCAACCGATCGTATTCCCGGCCCCATGATCTCCAACTGATCGTATTCCCGGCCCCCGCGATCGTACAGACGGCGGCGCCGGCCGGCTGGCACACTGGCGGCGCAGCACGACAATTGACAACACCAGGAAAATTGGAAACATCAACGAACGACATGACAACCAGGTTTGTTTCCATTCTTTCCCCTCTTTTAAGTCTTGGTTTTCAGATTTACTAGAATCAATATTGTAAATTCCAGATTTGGTATATTTCCTAGTGGACTAATTTCGTAGATCTCCTTTTCTTTCTTGTAATATAGATGAAGAAGAAGAAAAGTGATGTTGGCGGCAGTAGCATATTTTAATTTTGGGATAAAGCAACAAAATCCAAAAACACAAATGAAACAGCCACACCGAATCAAACAATTGTTGAAGCAAGTAGTTCTCATGATCAGCCAGAGAACAATTTGCAGTTGGCACTAGTGTCACTGCCGGATGAAGAATGTGAACCGGAGAGCAGTTGTGCAATCCCAAATCCAATTGTAGAAGATGAAGAAACTATCGATGAAGAGGATGAAGAAACACAAGCAGATTTGGGGGCACTCGAACATGATCCAGGGAAGCGGATTCCCATCTCAAGGTATGATGCCAACGACAAAGATAGAGTAAGAAGGAGATACATTGAGATAGGTCCATGTCAACCGAAGAATCATAAATTTCCAACTACTATAAGTGGAAAAGACCATCGCTTTTGCATGTTTTGGTTTAAAGAATATCCATGGGTTAAGTACAGTGTGGACAAAGATGCTGCTTTCTGCTTTGTTTGCTATTTGTTCAAAGATAAAACAAAATGTCCTGGTGGAGATTCATTTGTGAAGACAGGGTTTAGGAACTAGCACATGAAATCGAGATTGACAAGAAATTAAGGTGGTCTTAGTAGTGCTCATGCTGAAGCTCAAGAGAAGTATGATATGTTCACTACACCATGTGCATCGAATCGGGAGTCTCTTGGTTCAAACACTTCACAGCTTTGTATAAGCAGCGTTTGCCATGGACACTCAAGTGTTTGAGGTTTCTATTACACCAAGGCTTGGCATTTAGAGGACATGATGAAAGTGAAGACTCACTAAATAAAGGAAATTTCCTCGAGCTCTTAAATTGGCTAGCAGGAAATTTTGAAGAGGTTGACAAGGTAGTTCTCAAAAATTCTCCAAAGAACTGTAGGATGACTCACCATGATATACAACATGAGCTCATAAAATGTTGTGCACAGTTGACTACTAAACTAGTCATTGAAGAACTTGATGGTGGCCATTTTGCAATACTTGCAGATGAGTCTGATCGGTTTCGCAGCATAGTAAATCAAAAAAAATCTACGAATGCGAACGAGAAAGCCAAGATCTAATCTAGGAGATGCAATCAACGATAGGGATAGATGAGATCTTCATACCCTTGAAGAAATCACACAGCGGAAACGTTCAACAGAACGTGGTTGGTGTAGTCGTACTCGCCTTCTCCTCCTCGCGATTCGATCCGATCCAACGCCGCAAGTGGCGGCGCCTCCGAGAGATGCACACGTACGGTGCCGCGACGTATCCCCTTTCCTCGGTCCAGCAAGTGGGGTGGAGAGATAGATTGGATCTACAACACGACGGCGTGGTGCTATGGTGGAGAGTTTCTGCAGCAGGGCTTCGCCTACACGCAGTCGGGAGATAGAGAGGTAGGTCTTCCCCCCTTCTAGAAGGTTTCCTAGGGTTTCCCCTAGGGTTTTGTCCGGCTGGACCTATGGGGCCTTGTGCCCCTGGCCCAATGCGGCCAGGGAAATCCCTCGTAGGCCCACGCACCCCTCCGACAAGTGGGGCCACGTTGGTCCCACTCCGAAAGCTTCTAGAACCTTCCGGTACTATACCGAACATTCCGAAATGATTCCGAAATCCAAAACTGCTTTCCTTTATATGAATCTTATTCTCCGGACCATTCCGGAACCTCTCGTGATGTCTTGGATCTCATCCGAGACTCCGAACAAAAACTCACAAACCAATTATCCATTCTATCCTAGCGTCAAGACACGTTAAGTGTGTGACCCTATGGGTTCGAGAATATGCAGACATGATCTTTTATCAATAATCAACAACGGGATCTGGAAACCCATATTGACTCCCACATATTCATCGATGATCATATCGGATGAACCATGATGCCAGGATTCAATTAATCACATATATATATTCCCTTCATCACGCGATATTTTACTTGCCCAAGATTCGATCGTTGGTATCAGCATACCTAGTTCAATCTCGTTCACGGCAAGTACTTTACTCGTTCCGTAATCCGATATCACTTTGTGATTAACTCCTTAACCATGTGCTTGCAAGCGGTGTTGATATCAATTATCGAGTGGGCCCGAAGTATATCTCTCCGACTCGGGAGGGACAAATTCTATCTCGATACATACAACCCAACAAGTACTTTCTGATCACCTGAGAGACACCTTTATGATCACCCTCACATAGGATGACGTTTGATGACCTCAAAGCTTTCTTCCGATACCAGGGAGTTGCATTATCTCATGGTCTAAGGAATACGATATTTGACATAATAGAAAGCTTCGCAAAGATGAACACGATGACACGATCTAATTGCTCTGCTTGATTTGGGTATGTCCACCATATCATTCTCCTAATGACATGATCTCATTATTAATCGACAACTCATGTCTATGGTTAGGAAACCTTAACCATCATTAATCAATGAGCTAGTACATAGAGGCGTACTAGGGACACGGTGTTGTTCATAAACCACACAAGTATCAAAGTACAAAACTACTAATATGAATTTATTGATGAATTGCCTATGCACAGAAAAGATTAATTCACCAAAATTCAAAGAGGCCTCAATGAATATTGGGCTCCTGGGGTTTGTAGGATAGTTATGAATGAAATCTGGAAGTTGGAGTTGGGTCAATACCTATTTTTGTTTTACCTAGAGAAATTATTAAAGGCATAAACAAATTGTTTTTGTTATTTTTGCTATGGACAATCCAGGAAGCAATTTAAGGTTGGCCCAAGGTGATTAGCAAGGTATCAATGACACCTTTTTGTACTAAAAGGTTTCACACCAAAAGGGCCACTTAAACTCTCAAAAGAAATTTATTAGTGGAATAGATATATCTAGGTGCTTGATTTATTAAATTTATTGTGGGTATAATCTTGCTGAAACTATGGTGCTGCATGGTGTACAAAACATGCAGGGACATGTACGAATTGAGTTTAGTCAAAAAGTATTAGTTTCCATTTTTAAGGCAATTTAAACTAACTAGCTAAATACCGATCTTTATAGAAGTATTAAAAGAAAAAGGGACTAGGGTTAGTTGGGCTGGGATCTGAGGGGGAGTGGGCCGCAGGAGGCAGGGAGCTCACCGTGGCTGGAGAGAGGCGATGTGGAGGTGCGGGGGAGACGTGGTTTTCCCCGACGAGCCAGGTGAGGGGTGGCAAGGGCGGGTTCAACATCGGGTGAGCTCTTGCGCAACCTGGCCAGCGAGAAGTGCTTCTGTGCTTGTTGGAGGGCTCACCTGGGTGCTGCATACTGAAAAATAGAGGTAGTGTTAGATGTGGCTTGCATAGGAGATCATCTAGGATCCAAGAACTGGAGGAAAAGATGGAGTATGGAGAGAGCACTGTCCTTAGAATCCTTGCAGCTTCCCAGCTCGATAGGCTTGGTCCTGGGCCAATGAGGACAAGAGAGAAGGTGCGGAGCTGGGGAAGGGTAGATCAGGGGTTGGGGATCTCAATGAGGACACATGCAGATAGGGAGAAGAAGGAGGGAGTGAGATAAGCTTATTTCTTCGATAATGTCCGAGAGGCCATTTCGTCCTTCTCTTGGGCAAGCCAGGGTAAGGGAGAGAGCAGGAGCTCATGGGGGAGATCAGTGGGGGAGGATAGGGGGAAAATGGGCCAGGGAAGGGCTAGCTTTGCTATTTTCTTCATAAACCAATGAGAGAGGGTCCATGGGGATCAAAGGGGGGGGGTGAAACCAGGGTGGGGCTGGTTCCTGTGGGTGTGTGGGGTGGTTTCTGGTGGAGTGGTATGGAAGGGACAGAGAGGGGTGCTCCTGGGTCGGGTATTGGTCAAGTTTTGCTTAACAAGTGTCCCTTCTCCTTTCGCAAGCACATGTGGCAAAAGGGGGAGGGTTGCTACAGTTGCCATGCTACAGTATAGCATGACCAGGAGGGTGCAATGTTGCTGCAGTGGTGTATTAGACAAGTTTGGAGGTGGGTTTGAGTTGGTTTAGCTCAAGTTTTGATGGTCTTGCAACATTTGATCACTTTGGTGATTTGTGAAGGAGTTTAGTTAAATGGAATTGGGCAAAGTGTGGAAATGGTACCGGTGTGTAGATGAGGTCAAAATATGTTCCCAAGATTTATTTGGGGATTTTTTGATGATTATAAGTCTAGTTAATATCAATTATTCAAAAGTAGAGAAATGGTTTATAGAAGCTAATTTGGTATTTTTACATTGAAAAAGGTTGGTTATTGGTGATAGATGGTCCTAAATACCATAACACACATTGGTGAATTTTATTGGGATTTATTAGAATGGTAAAGTATTTATAAAGAATTAATTCTTAATTCTGCCATTTAAGAAAAGAGATTTCTATTTTCGTGCCCTTGGTTCGTTAGCTGTACTCACTTTTCCCTAGCCGCTTAGTTTTTCCTCACTTTTGTCCAGCTCCTATTATGGAACTCTCACATCGGTCTGAAACTCGCTCTCCGTCGGGTCCCGTTAGTGGACCCTCGCCGTTATGTGCTAACAAGTGGGGCCACATTCAGGTGGGTCCCGTAGTGGACCCTCGCTGTTACGTGCTGACAAGTATGACCCACCCTCATTACATGATGATAGGTAGGGCCACGTTCCGTCGGGTCCCGTAGTAGGACCCCCCATGGTGTGGGGCCAGCTTGTTGGGAACGCGTTTTGGGGGATGTGGTGTGGGACCATGTGGGGTGCGTATGGTAGTTACGTGCACCCTGTCGCCTAAATTGGAAGATTTTTGTTTTTTTATTTTTTTTATTGGCCTTTTTAAGAGCGCATTTCCCTTTATGTCACTAACAGTTGTTATTTTGGCCCAAAAAGGCAGCGAATCTAGAGCAGCTTCTCTCTTCATTCATGGTTCCTTTTGGCCCTCGTATTTTCCCAATCTGGCAGCAAATCTAACCAGCACCATAAATATGTAGATGAACAGAGCAGATGTAGATAAAGAGATAATAAAGGATTATATAGTACGATACTTAAACCAGGTTCAACAATTAGGCTGCTCAGTAGCAGTAGCTTACAAGTTCAACACAGACAACAAAACAAAAGAAGCTGCTTTACAGCAGCAGCAACAACATCAGCACATGATCAGTGGCCCTTCATGGCCTGTGCTAGGAGGGCCTCCGCCTCCTTCCTGTGGCACTTACTCCACTTCCTACTGCCCAGTCGCTTCACCTTGGGCGCCTTGGGCTTGATCGGGGGGGCATTCGAACCTCCTCGATGGCCATCTTCTGGAGGTTGCGAAGATGAAAACCGAGCGCCTTGTGCTGGGCTCTGAAGGCGTTGGTGTTCTTTGACAGGCCGCAGGTCTTCACGTCCTCTGCATGCATCACGAGGGAGTTGAAGTTGGTGGCAAGGCTCCTGGTGCATAAGGGGCACCTATAGACGTCACCGGCGAAGAAGCCGTTGAACTGGCTGGACTTCATCTTACTTAGCACTTGACGAGTCTTGGACTCATCATCGCTACAGACGTTGCTGCTATCCACCTATTACAAAAAACAGCAGTTTGCAATAAGGATATGATTGAGATACCATGATTATCGCGATTGATTACTTGCATAAATTAACCGATTGAGATCCCCTGATTATTCCCCAATCCCAAATCTCAAACCAAATCGAATATTGATCCCAACTATAGATCGATGCTAATACTGATCCCAACTACAGATCGGTGCTGGTAATGATCCCAACTACAGATCGGTGCTAGTATGGATCCCGACTAGGGGCATTCATTGAAATACAAGAACTAACACAAGAGGATTAGCTACTGTAAAAATACCTAGCATCGACTGATTAGCCGAGCCCTAATAACACATGATCTAGCATTCAACGATGGGAATGGGGGAATAACAAAGGAAGGGGAGAAAACCCTAGTTACCTCCAACCATGGTTCGACTAAGATGGTGTCAAAGGGGTTCTCCGGCCTTATGTAATCGTTTTCCCCGTAGGGGTCCCAGCCGTGCGGGATCTGCAGGAGAACGGTGGGGGACTGTACGGGGACGGGGGCCTCCTCGCCGGCAGCTATGGCGGAAGCGGGGAAGAAGAGGGTCTGGACGGGAATGGCGGCTGCCTTCAATGCCTCGATGGGGGCCAGTACGGGGACGGGGGCCTACTCGTCGACCGCCTTGGAGGCAACGATGGCTACCGCACCGTTCTTCTCCATCACCGGTGTGGTTGGTGTTTTATTGGGGGTTTGCAGAAGGTGATGGGACATTGGAGATGGTTGTGTGAGTGAGTGAGCGAGTGAGTGATGAGTGAGAGTGAGGAGACCTCTATAAAGGTGAAGGGAGGAGATGTTTCGTTGCATTACCGCGTAACCGCGTGCGCTACTACACCGTGCACGACCACATGCGTCCGCTACCGCCCGGTCCACCAGGACACACGTATCGTGCATAACATTTTCCCCCTCGTGTCTAACCTTGGCCACTTAGTTGTGCTCATTTATACCCTCGAGTGTAGCATTGGCAGTTTGGTTATACTCACTTTTGCCCTCCAGCACTAACACTGCCGTGTGCAATATAATCACTTTTACCCTCCGATGGCTGGTCAACAGAGAGTCAACGAATAGGTTTTACCTAGCTAATTGACTCATTTTATGCACAACAAATTCAAAAAGATCAAAAGATAGTGGCATCTACCCAGGGAGTCTTATTATGTGACCTTCCACCACAAGAAATGTATATAAACCAAGTTTTAACCTAAATCACCACTTCTCAAATCACCTACTATCTATGAAGGTTCATGGCTTTCTACTCAATCCTCTCCCCAAAAAATCCCTCCTCAAAACATAATTTGTCTAAATGAGGCAATAATTGTCAAACTGATGTATATTTGAATTTCAAATAGTTTGATGTATGCCAATATGTATTTTATTGTATAAAATAAGCATTTTCCATTTTTTAAATATCTTTTTATTTTATATTTGAACCCCCTTGTCAGTTTTGCCCTTGGTTTTAAGTTCTACTCAGCTTTTCCCTCCCTCTTAGTGACAAACTCTCACACCTGTTGTCGGGGGGATAACCCCCGGGTGGGGAAAGCCAGGCATAAGTAGGCCGACTCCAGAAGATGCAGGCCGCATGGCCTCCAGGAAATACAGCTCTGGCCGTCTGGCAAGTAAGCCTGGCTGGGATTATGACCTTCCCGGCTGGCCCGTCTAGCCGGTGTCCAGAAGAACCGGCCGGGTGGCGGTTCCCACTCTGCTCACCTCGGATTCGATGGAGAGAACGAAAGGACTAACGCTCCGTGCGGGGTATGCTTCTGGCTCTCCCTCGTCATCAAGGAAGCTGGCATGCCATCATGACCAGCGCTACCCGACGAAGATAAAGCGAGACGGTCGGCTGGACTGGCAAAAGCGGTTCAGGTGACCGTTAAAGCAAGGGTGACGCTCCAAAGGAAGCCCTGGTGACCGCTAAAGAGAAGGATGCCGCTAAAAGAAGGGCGGACTGGGTCCTGGCCCACCGGCTGGGCCCTGCAGACGGCCCTGCCCTATAAACCCATATCCAAACAGTAAACCCTAGGACCCGATCTGTAATCTGCCCCCAGACCAGTATATAAGGTAGGGAAGAGCTAGGGTTCTAGGTAGGCAACAACAGAAGGATAGAAGTGTTAGCATCTAGTTCCCATCTTCCTCTAGCCTCCGATAGTAGCTAAGGAAACAGCTCAAGGAGCATCTATACTGAGCATCAAGCTCCCATACATAGTCCATCTTGCAGGAGTAGGGGTGTTACCTCGCCAAGAGGGCCCCGAACCTGGGTACGTCCATGTGTTTGCAGTGCACCGTGCTCAACCCGTTGCGTGAGCCACCGAATGCATCTGTGTGTCCATTCTTTGCCATCCCCGATGGCTCTACCGTGTTCCACACCACGACACCTGTGCTCATTTTGGCTGCTATGCTCTTATTGGTCGAGACAGTTGTCACGCTCGTCGCCGGCGAACGCGTGGCCTCTGGCCTCGTTCTCACGCTCGGTGCCTTCGACTGCGTCATCGACAACGCAACATGTTTTGCTGGGAACACCTTCCCCGCCGATGGCTCCATCATGCATTTTGGAGACGTCCATGTCTATGTCGCCACTATCGCTAAGGGTTTTCCCAGAGCGGTCACCCCCGTCCTCGACGTGCCCCTCGCTCGTGTCCCAGCCACAGGGAGGGGTCATGTCGAATTTATGATGGTAAACGCTCGCTAAAAACATCGGCAACCTCAAGAACATCGGGCAGGAGGAGAAAACTCCATGATCGAGCAAGAGCAAGGCCCGCTCACCGCCTCCATCCAGCACCTGCGCGCTCCGGTCGTCGTCGAGACGGATCCAGCGGCTGTGGCGGAAACGCTCGAGGCTACACGCCAAAAACTCCTGGAGGAAGCCACCAAGGTCGCGGCTAACCAGCGTCGGCTGAACGCCACCGTGCACGAGTACAACATGGCTCATGGCTTCGTCAGGAAGATCCAGCACCGAGGGCGCGACCTGGCGTCAGAACTGGACCGCGCCGCCGACTCACATGCAAGTGTGGCGCGGCCCGTCTACGGCACTCCCACCAAGAACATGAGGGCAGCCGAGGCGGCGGCCGTGAAGCTAAAGCACCTGGAGGGCGAGGAAGTTCGTCGCCAGCAGGAGCGTGTGCAGCTCCTCGTGGCCACTGCTAACAAGCAGCAGGCCGAGGGCATCCCAAGCAAGGTGGGCAACTCCCGCGACATCGTCGTCCGCAAAGGCGCAGACCAGACGCCGCATGGAGGAAGCAAGCATCAACAAGCCTCTTCTCCAGGAGGGGTCGGGCAAAATAGCCGCCCGTGTGGCGAATCTAGCAACCGCGGTCGCCACAACTGGGACGCCGCTGCCTCTAGCGTTAGCCGCGCAGGCGGAGCCTCCCAGGGGGAAAAGACATGAGCACTAGAGGAGGAAGCAGACGCGAACAAGGACCCACCTGCGTCACGTTTGAAGGGCCGGCTCGGTCCCCGAGAACCAGTTGATGCACGGGAGTGCATCGACCTCCTGGTGCAGTCATGCACCTTGGAGGAGGAAAGTCCGGCTGTCCCAAAGTGTTTTGGCCCGCGCATCCAGAACGAGCCATTTCCGAAAGGATTTTCGCTCCCAGAGACACGCCAAAGTACAATGGAACCATCAAGCCTGAGGATTGGTTGGTCGATTACACCACCGCGGTGGGAATCGCCAATGGCAACCTCCGCTTGGCCGTCCGCTACGTCCCCCTCATGCTCGTGGAATCGGCAAGGACGTGGCTCAAAAGCCTCCCCGACAACAGCATCAACGCATGGCTGGACTTCGAAGAGGCGTTCATCCGCAACTTCACCGGAACGTACAAGCGGCCGGGTCGACCTCGCGAGCTTGCCCTCTGTGTACAAGGCAAGGACGAGTCGGACCGCGCCTACCTCACCCAGTGGACCAGAATGCACAATTCGCGTGAAGGGGTGCGTGAGCACCAGGCGATAGACTTCTTCACCAACGGCTGCCGAGAAGGCACCATGCTGAAGCATAAACTCAGCCGGGAAGACCCGCAAACCATGGCTCAGGTCATGGCCATCGCAGACAAGTACGTAAGGCGGACACATCAATGAAGAAGGCCATCGTGGTGGACTACCAGGGCCAAATCGTCACAGATGAGCAGGAGGAGCGACGCCAGCCGGGCGACCATCATCCCAGGTGGCACGATCACGACAACCGCCACGGCAAGAGAAAAGATGACCAGCCGGATAGCCGGTACGGCACCAAACAGGTAGCCGCGGTGCATGAGGATCCGGCTGCAGGGATAGTCGGAGGCAGAGGCCGGACGACAGGCCGCCTTGGCCTAAGCACACCTTGGAGTCCATGCTTGATGGGCCGTGCAAGTTTCACAGCGGCGGCAACAAGCCCGTGAATCACACGATGCGCCAATGCAGCTGGACAAAGAAAATGGCCGAAGCCGGTGGACTCCCACCACCACCTCCACCGCCAGCCGGAGGCCCACCGGATAACAAGGAACGACGCAACCGCCGCGAGGATGACGAGGATGATTACCCGCGGCAGGTGGGTAATTACCACATATTCCTGGCGGAGCCGGAAACGAAGCACGCCAAGCGGAGACGTGAGGCAAAGGTGAACACAATCGTCCCACCCGTCCCCCAGTACCTGCACTGGTCCGATCAAGCGATCACGTGGAGAAAGGAGGATCAGCAGGCCGTGTTACCAAGCCCCGGTAGCTACGCGTTGGTCCTGGACCCCATCATCATATCTGACCAAGTTCATGGGAGTACCGCACTACGCATACCTCAAGATGAAGCTGCCGGGCCCAAGGGGAGTGATCACCGGTGATGGATGGTACAAGCGTTCGATCGAATGTGCTTCAGTCGACTCTAAGTTGGCCGAAGTAATGATCATCGCTGAAGAGAAGCGCGTCATAATGCAGAATGTGGCGGCTCTGCAAAAGGACATGCCGGCTGGAGAGCCCAAACCGGCTGGAGAATCGCAGTTCAAGCCCTCACAAGGGACAAGGAAGATCCTGCTGAGCGAGGAGGACCCAAGCAAGTTCGTCTTGGACGGAGATGTCTTGGACAACAAATAGGAAAGCGCGCTCGTCGATTTCCTCCGTGAGAATCGGGACATTTTCTCATGGTTCCCCAAAGACATGCCAGGTGTCCCGAGGGAACTCGCCGAGCACTCCCTTCATGTCCGACCGGACGCGAAGCCGGTCAAACAATCTTTATGCCGCTTCACAGAAGAAAAAAGAAGAACCATTGGTGAGGAGATCACACGGCTGCTCGTGGCCGGCTTCATCATGGAAGTTTTCCACCCGGAATGGCTCGCCAACCCGGTGCCGATGCTGAAGAAGAACAATACATGGAGCATGTGCGTCGACTATACCATTCTCAACAAGGCTTTCCCAAAGATCCTTTCGCCCTGCCGCGAATTGATCAGGTCATCGACTCCATCGCAGGGTGCGATTTGTTGTCTTTTCTGGACACTTACTCGGGCTACCACCATATCAAGCTCAATGTAACCGATCAGATAAAGACATCATTCATAACCCCGTATGGAGCATACTGCTACACCACCATGCCCTTCGGATTGAAGAACGCATGCGCAACCTATCAGTGTTGCATGCAGAAATGCCTGCAGACGCAGATTGGAAAGAACGTACACGCCTACGTCGACGACGTCGTCATCAATACCAAGGAAAGGCGCACGCTCCTTGAGGATCTGAAGGAAACGTTTGACAACCTCCGCCGTTTCTAGATCAAGCCGAACCCGGAAAAGTGCGTGTTCGGCGTCCCAGCCGGCAAGCTCCTGGGCTTCCTCGTCTCCGAGCGTGGGATCGAGGCGAACCCGGAGAAGATCGGAGCCATCGAGTGCATGGAGCTTCCACAAAACCTGCACGACATTCAGAATGTCGTGGTATTGCACGGCAGATGCTACTGGGGGTAGCTTACGTAGAGGGAGCAAGGCGACGTAGGAGAATCCGGGAGCGAGATTGGCACACGATGTACCCAGGTTCACGTCCCCTCGGTGGAGGATCGCTACGTCCTGCTATCAATCCAGTATATGATCATAGATTGGTTTATAGTGGAGCCGCCGGAGGCGGTGGGAGAGACTAGATCTAATATGACGTACCCCTTGGGGGTGCCCCTGGTGGCTTTATATATGCAGTCACCTAGGGTTTACAAGTGCACTAATGGGCTTTGCATTGGAGTCGCCGTCTTGGGCCTCCAGTCGGCGCCGCTTGTCCGGGTCCAGCGTGCGCCAGTCGCCGTATTGGGCGAGTCGACCCGCTCTGGGCTTGGCTTCAGTCGGCTCGATCCATCTGGCGAATCCGCTTCGTGGGTATATCCCGATTGGTATTCCCCCATCAGTAGTCCCCGAGCGCGTTGTTGATTCGACGTGGGCTTGAGGCATGGCGCGGAGAGTCTTGACGATGGGTCGTGGCGAATCGGCGACGAGCTCCTGAACAAAGGAAAGAACCGTGAAGCGGGAGGCAGTCGGCGTGAGCCAGTCGGTGATGACCAGTTGGCGAAAGACGTAGGGTGTCGGTGAAGCCGCCAGTTGCGGCGATTCTCCGAACATGGAGCATGCCGAGTCCCCGAGCGCGGCGAGGGGCGAGGTCGAGTGACCGTAGAGTGCCGAGTTCCCAAGCGCGACGAGCGGCGAGGTCGAGCGACCGGCGGGCGCCGAGTCCCCGAGCGCGGCGAGGGGCGAGGTCGAGCGACCGGCAAGCGTCAAGACCCCGAGCACGGAGAGCGACTAGGTCGAGCGATCGGCGAGCATTGAGGACGAGCAACCGACGGGCGCCGAGTCCCCGAGCACGGAGAGCGGCGAGGTCGATCGACCGGCGAGTGCCGCTGTCTGTAGCGCGCCGAGTCCCCGAGCGCGTCGAGTACGCGAGGGCGAGTCCGCGGCGGCGAGTCCCCGAGCGTGTTGAGTACGCGAGGGCGAGTGCACGATGGCGAGTCGACGAGGGCGAGCCGCGGTCGTGGAACCACGCATACACACTGCATGCCTAGGAGTAGTCCCCGAGGCTCGAGTTGGCTTGTAGAGGCGACTTGAGGCTCTTTAGAGATGCATATTTTGAAAATATTAGTGGTTGCTGCCGAGCGCGGCGAGTGGCGAGGTCGAGCGACCGGCGAGTGCCGCTGTCTGTAGCGCGCCGAGTCCCCGAGCGCGTTGAGTACGCGAGGGCGAGCGACCGGCGAGCACCGAGTCCCCGAGGGGAGAGTCCGCGAGTGTGGCGAGTCCGCGATGATTGCGAGTCCGCGAGGGGAGAGTCCCCGAGTGTGGCGAGTCCGCGAGGGGAGAGTCCCCGAGTGTGGCGAGTCCGCGATGATTGCGAGTCCGCGAGGGGAGAGTCCCCGAGTGTGGCGAGTCCGCGATGATTGCGAGTCCGCGAGGGGGAGAGTCCCCGATGATGTTGATTGCGCTGTTTTTTAGCGAGTCTCTCGTCTTGGCCCGGGGGGCCAGTCGCATGGCGACTCCAAAGATGGCTCTCGACTTGGCGTTCTTCCTGGACGATCCGAGGCTCGGTTTGCGAGTCCTCGTCCGCAGTACTTAGCCGTACGAGTCGCACTGTCTAAGGTTGAGGAGGACATGGTGCTGTTTGTGTAGCACTACCATTTGTCTTGGCCCGGAAGGCCAGTCGAGCAAGGCGACTCCAATGATGGCTCTCGGTTAGCGTTTTTCGTGGACGATCCGAGGCTCGGTTTGCGAGTCCTCGTCCGCACTACTTGGCCATGCGAGTCGCTCTTTCAAAGGTTGACAAAGGCGAATAGATTTTCCCCGGGGGGAAGAGACACCCAGTGGTGAGTCCATGCAGCGTGGCATGCGACCCTCTCTGGCGACTCGGACGATGAAAGTCCCTTAGCAGGCGCGGCGTACGCATTCGGCGTAGCCGGAAGGAGTCGACGCGACGGACACGGGGTCGACGCGGCGGACGGAGGTCGCGCTATGGCGATGTCGACGGGGCAGACACGGGGTCGACGCGGCGGACGGAGGTCGCGCTATGGCGATGTCGACGCGGCGGACACGGGGTCGACGCGGCGGACGGAGGTCGCGCTATGGCGATGTCGACGCGGCGGACACGGGGTCGACGCGGCGGACGGAGGTCGCGCTATGGCGATGTCGACGCGGCGGACACGGGGTCGACGCGGCGGACGGAGGTCGCGCTATGGCAATGTCGACGCGGCGGACACGGGGTCGACGCGGCGGACGGAGGTCGCGCTATGGCGATGTCGACGCGGCGGACACGGGGTCGACGCGGCGGACGGAGGTCGCGCTATGGCGATGTCGACGCGGCGGACACGGGGTCGACACGGCGGACGGAGGTCGCGCTGGTGAGTTCACGGCAGTCTGGTGCGGTGTTTGACCAGAAGGAGTCGACGCAACGGTTCTGGTCACACTCTGGTGGACGGAAGAGTTGTCGCGGCGAACGGAGGTGTCTCCTTGTTTTCCATATAGCGGTCCAACGGAGTTTTGAAGATGTATCGATGACTCTGCACCAAAGCGGCAGCACAAACTTGGGGAAAAATATTTGTAAACTTATTTACAAAATGAAGAAAATAATTGGGAGAACAACACCTGGTACGAAGCTGTGATAGAGAATAATTCCGATGCTGCTATCTGCATGTTTATTAGTGTGATTGTCCCGATGTTCGTGTAGCTGGACTAGGAGGAGTCGTGGTCGTAGAGCGGCGTACATGCTCATCGGCAAGCCGCTGCAGGTGATAGTCTCAATAGTCGCTAAGCCCGGTGACCCTTGGACGCGGAGCTAATTGCAGAGAACTCTGGGTCCGGAAGCGATTGATTCCGAGACAAAGCATATTTGCCGACTCGCATCATGTATTTCAAAATAAATATGCAAAGATTAGATTCAAATAGAATAATTCATTGACAGGGTAACAAACCGATTAAGAGAGATTGAATAGGAAAAGGATATTAAGTCATGCGATCATGGCCACGTAGAATTGAGCATACGCGTTGGTTTTTCTGCCTCAAGCATGTTGTTCTTCATCCGACGTTGATCTCGTAAACGTGGTCAGAGCCGACCCACCAGGCCACGATCAAAGAGCAATCTCTCCATCACGTACGTGATATGGTGTACATAGATTGCAAAACAAGTGATTAGATCTAAATAAAGTTTTCATATAATAATTAATATATGAGAAAAACGAGATCGAGTAGGAAAAAACTCATTAGTCCTTGTCGCCTGCAATCGAGCGCGTGATGTTAATGCCTGATAGAAATTTGCAGCCGAGAGTAGTAATATCATGTGGCAGCCGATTAGATTGAATTTTGATCTGGATCAATCCACTCCGCCGCGTGAACTGCACGGACTGGCGTACGTGATCCAAGATTGTACGCGTCCACGCCGATGAAGATGTTGCTGGATCCCGCCCGGATCATCACCCTCCAAGCGTCGCTTGCCCCACGGTGGGCGCCAATTGTCGTGGTATTGCACGGCAGATGCTACTGGGGGTAGCTTACGTAGAGGGAGCAAGGCGGCGTAGGAGAATCCGGGAGCGAGATTGGCACACGATGTACCCAGGTTCACGTCCCCTCGGTGGAGGATCGCTACGTCCTGCTATCAATCCAGTATATGATCATAGATTGGTTTACAGTGGAGCCGCCGGAGGCGGTGGGAGAGACTAGATCTAATATGACGTACCCCTTGGGGGTGCCCCTGGTGGCTTTATATATGCAGTCACCTAGGGTTTACAAGTGCACTAATGGGCTTTGTATTGGAGTCGCCGTCTTGGGCCTCCAGTCGGCGCCGCTTGTCCGGGTCCAGCGTGCGCCAGTCGCCGTATTGGGCGAGTCGACCCGCTCTGGGCTTGGCTTCAGTCGGCTCGATCCAGCTGGCGAATCCGCTTCGTGGGTATACCCCGATTGGTATTCCCCCATCACAGAAGTTCACCGGGTGCCTCGCTTCACTCAGCCGGTTTGTTAGCCGGCTGGGAGAGAAGGCTCTTCCCTTGTACCAGCTGATGAAGAAGAAATACAAATTTTTCTGGACAGCTCAGGCGGATGAATCTTTCCGCGACGTCAAGCGAATGCTCACCTTGCCACCCGTCCTGGCGGCGCCAGTTGCAAAGGAGCCCATGCTGATGTACATTGCTGCCACAAACAGAATGGTCAGCGTGGTACTGGTCGTGGAGCGACCAGAGGAAGGAAAGGCTCAGATGGTCCAGCGCCCCGTATACTTCCTGAGTGAGGTGCTCTCGCTATCCAAGCAGAACTACCCTCACTACCAGAAGCTGGTGTACGGTGTGTACATGGCCGCCAAGAAACTCAAGCACTACTTCCAGGAGCATTCCATCCGGGTGGTAGCATTGGCCCCACTCGCGGAGATCATCGGCAACAAAGACGCCACTGGCCGCGTGGCAAAATGGGCCATCAAGTTCGCTGCGCATAACATCCAGTACGAGCCACGCACAACAATCAAGTCGCAAACATTGGCTGATTTCATCGTCGATTGGGCGGAGACACAATACATGCCCCCAGTGCCGGACTCATCTTACTGGAAGCTACACTTTGACGGGTCGAAAATGAGGGGAGGACTCGGAGCCGGAATCGTGATAACCTCCCCCAAGGGCGACCGGCTGGAATACGTTCTCCAGATTCACTTCAAAGTTTCCAACAACGTCGCCGAGTACGAACCACTCATCCATGGGCTCAAAATGGCCAAGCAGATAGGCATTCAGAGGGTGCTGTGCTTCGGAGAATCGGACTTGGTTGTGCAGCAAGTATCCGGCGAATGGGACACCAGGGACGCGAACATGGCCCTTTACCGCTTCTTCATCCAGCAGCTGTGCGCCTGCTTCCAAGGATGCGAGTTTCACCACGTACCTAGAGCCAACAATGAAGACGCTGACGCTTTGGCCAGGGTCGGGTCAACAAGACAAGCCATACCGCCCGGAGTCTCCCTCGAGCACCAGCGCGAGCCCTCCATCACTCCCTCACCAGAGTCCGACTCCATCGTACTCGACGCGGATCCAGGAGCAGCCGGTGCCGCGCCGCACCCGGGGACTACCGCGCCACACTCGGAGACTGCCGCGCCGCACCCGTGGACTGCTACACCGCACCCGGGGACTGCCACGTTGCAGCCCGCGGTCGATATCAGCACCCTTCCACCCGGCAGGCCTCCCGATGCTCCGGAGTCGGCCGTCCGTGAGGAGATCAAGTTCATCATACAGACGGTGCACACCATACGGGAGGCGCCCGACTGAGCAAAGCCATACATGGATTTCCTGGCCAAAGGTGAACTCCCAACAGAAGAGGTGGCAGTATGACAAGTGCGACGAAGGGAAAGCACCTACACCATCATCAACAATGAGCTGTACAAGCGCAGCGTTGGAGGCATATACCAGCGATGCGTCAGTCAGGAGGAAGGAGCCAAGCTTCTAACGGACATACACCAGGGCGATGTGGCCACCATGCCTCGTCAAGGGCAATAGAAGCCAAGGCCCTTCGGCATGGTTTCTATTGGCCAACGACGCTGAAAGACGCCAAAGAAATAGTCAAGACATGCAACGATTGCCAGCGATTCAGCCAGTTGAAGCACACGCCGTCTGCGGCGATCAAGACAATACCGATCACCTGGCCATTCGCGGTCTGGGGCCTGGACATGGTTGGGCCATTCAAGACAGCTGGATCCGTATGACGCACCTACTAGTAGCCGTGGACAAGTTAACCAAGTGGATCGAGGCGAAGCCAATGAAGAAGCTAGATGGAGTGACGGTGATCAAGTTTTTCACAGACATAATCATCCGGTTCGGCTACCCGCACAACATCATTACTGACAATGGAACCAACTTTGCGAAAGGAGTCTTCGCTCGTTTCTGCGGGGAAAAAGGGATCCGCCTGGATCTAGCATCGGTCGCACACCCATAGTCCAACGGACAATGCGAGCGCGCTAATGGTTTGGTGCTAGCCAGAATCAAGCAAGGCTCATCGAACCGCTCGTCATATCACCCGAATGCTGGATAGAAGAGCTTCCAGCAGTGCTCTAAAGCCTATGCACCACAGCCAATCTCTCAACCGGCTTCACGCCGTTCTTCCTCGTCTATGGGGCAAAAGCCATTCTCCCCACAGACATCCAGTTTGACGCACCTCGCATGCAGCTCTACACGGAGCAGGAAGTCAAGGAAGCAAGGGAGGACAACATGGACTTGCTCGAGGAGGCACGCGAGTTGGGTCTGTCCAGATCAGCAATTTACCAACAAGACCTGCGCCGATACCATGCCAGCCGGATCCGGCCCACCTCTTTCCGCGAAGGAGACCTAGTGCTGCGCCTGGAGTAGAACAGCAAAGGAATGCACAAGCTGTCCCTGCCATGGGAGGGAACATTCATCGTCAGCCGAGCACTCCACAACAATTCATACTATCTGATCGACACACAACAGACGACGAAGAACAAGGCAGATCGCTCAGACGAGGAGACGGAGCGCCCATGGAATACCAGCCTGCTCCGCCCATTTTACACTTAGAAAAGTGTATGTATCTTCCCTTTTTATGTAACAAGTGAACAATATTGAGAGCCTTAGCGTAGCGCTAAGGACTTTGTCCCAATTCCATGCACCATATGCATTTTCGTACCGGCTGTCCTAGGCCCCACGATTTCTACAGACGGCATAATATTGCACGCGGCGTCTAGAGTAACCTCTTCGGTTCCGGCTTCAGTACGCACGTCGGCTGTCGACCCGGCAAGAGCAAAAACTCAAAGTGCACGTGACAAGAAGATGCCGACATAGAAAGCAAGGGCGTCCATGCGAACCGGTTGCACCCTACAAAAGTTAAGCCAACAACAGCGAACCGAAGTATCGCGAGGCACACCAGCATAGCAAGTCCTTCGGTTCCGGCTGCAGACCGCAACCCGGCTGACGGCCGGCAAGGAAAAAAATGCTCGAAGGGCCAATACTCGCTGAGAAAAGGGGAGTTGCTAGTGGCCTAACTCGAAGGGGCGCATGTCCATTTTCCTCCTACAATAATTACCAACTAACACATGAGCATATGCACAAGAAAACTAACCCAAAGCAACGCTTTGTCTTGCACGACCCGAGTCACACGTTGGCAGGAAACAAGGAACCAAAAGAGCTTCGCCCCGGCTGGCTACCCCAGCCGGCCCGAACCTCGGGGACTACACCCAGTGGATGCGCTCCCGCGCACCCACAAAATCAAGTCAGGACGGCAAAAGAGCTCGAACCCGGGTGGCTATCCTAGCCAGCGCAAGCATAAAAGACCGCAAATGACGGATACACAAACAAAGATAAGCAAAAGGACCAAGCCATAAAGAGGAGCATGAAGGCTTCGTGCAGATTCAAAAGTCGGCGACAGAAGTCAGCCGAAGTGTAGCACAGCAAAGTAGCAACTTTCACAAATACACCCGGCATCCCGGGGATCAAGAGTCAGGATCTTGCGAAGTAGAAGGAGCTAGAGCAGGAGCTGGTTCAACAGGGGCGGCACCGGCGTCAATAGAAGGAGGCTGGCTGCTGGAGGCGACGTCAAGGGGATTCCAAGGCGCCGGGACCCAGTGGAACGGCCGTGGCTCTCCAAGGGCGCTGAAGTCACGCTCCAAGTCCACGTAGGTGCCAATCATCACCCCCGCAGGCCTAGAGCACAGGAAGGCTGGCGCGAAGACACTCGTAGGTCGTCCCAAGGCGAAAGCCGCGGGTGAGAACGCTCAGGTCGACACCAGGGTACCACGACTTCACCAGAGCAAGCGCCATCTCCACTCCGCCTCGAGCAGCCCACTCGTTGTGCACGTCCAGAACATCGATGCCCTTGGATAGCGCCATGGCTAGGCTGGGGTAGCCATGTCTTGCACATCGCCCGCGTCCGACCAGATGTAGTGGAAGAGATCGTTGCCAACTGCGCGCAAGCCATTGCTCTCCTCCGCCACCACCTTGACCAAGTCGAGGGCAGTCAGGTCATGGCCAACCTCCTCCACCAGCAGCTTCTCCATGGCCATCTCGGTCGCCTCAGGGTAATGAGCTGCAGCCAGGCTCAAAGCATAATAAACGGACAAGATTGAGCAAGTCACGACACAACGGAAGAAGGAAGTGGAAGAACTTACTGATGACCATCCCCGAGACGTTCTGAAGGTGCTGAGTAAGCTCCTCCTCCCTGCGGCGAAGAACCTGGATTGTCTCCTCCTGCTGGGTGGAGATCATCTCAAAGTTCTTCAGCGCCTCCGCTAGGATGTCAGCCGTCTTCTTGCCCCACTCCATACTAACCTCAAGCGGTGCTTGGCCGCGGCAAGTTGATCGAACAGTGTCTGTCGCGCCTTTTTCGATTCCTCCAGCCGGGCACCCTCAGCTTTGAGGCGTTCCACCTCCTTCTCCTTGTCCTAGATCATGGCTGTAGGAGGATACCCGATGGTCAACAAAAAACGGGAAAAGGGAGCCAATCGCCAAGACAGATCTGAAGAAGCAATCTTACGGCCAAGGTCCCGAGTGTTCTTCATAGACTCCATAAACGCTTTCTACAAGCAAGAAAGCAAATGAGCAACAGAGAAGCAAGCCGGATGAAAAAACGGAAAATGTGTGAAGGGCAACGACTTACCTCCGTCAAAACAGACAATTTTTTGGCCTCGCCAAGGCCACTTTCCATTCCCTCAACCAGGTGGCAAACCTGGCTAAGTGCGACGGGCGCCGAGCCGGAGAGCTGGGCAAGGATCGCACCCGGCATCAGCACAGCCGGAGCTGGCCTCAAGCCGGTGATGATAACTTCGTCATCATCGGTGGCTACTCCCGAAGGCGCAGCCACCACCAACTCCCTCCCAGCCGGTTGACCACCATCCGGCTGGATGGCATCCGCCGCAGCCGCCTACGCAGCCCCCGCTCCCTCCGTCACCTCCGTAATGACGGGCCTGGCGGAGCTGCTTAGAGCATCGCTCCAAGCCGGGTTCATGCGAGCCTCGGGACAAAGGAGGGGGGTCTTCGGATCCTGCACAGCCGCAAATAGCTGGCCCAACCGCGAGGACGCAGACGCCTGGTGCAGCAGCCCCGTGGTCGGAGAGCCCTCAGGCACCCTGGGCAGAGATGGCACGGCTGACGCAGCCGGGCCAGCCGCAGTCGGCGACCTCGCCACCTCTTCAACCAGCAGAGGAGGCATGACAGCATCACCACCATCGCCAAGCACCATTGCCTCGCTGCGCGGAACGAAGAGTCAAAGGAGAAACCAGCAAAACCGCAAAGTTGCAAGCAAGGGCAAGAGAGATACTAACCCAGCCATGGACGGTGGAGCAACAACCTGACGCCCTTGGCGCGTCTTTTTCGTCTCAACTGGAGCGGGAGCGGCAACAGGTGCCGCCCTCTTTCCCCGGGCTCTCGCCGCGGGTTTCTCTTGGCCACCCTCCTCATCGGTGACATCGACTGCGACACAAGCAAAGAGTAAAGACCATAACCTAAAGAACAAAGGGGAAAGAAAAATCTATGGTCAGCAACCTACCATGAGGATCCGAGGGGCCGTCGTCCGCCCGGACGGGAAACCCTTCGGTTTCCGTCTGGGGCTACTTCTTTGGCTTCCTGTCCTCCAAGAAGGACGGAAGCGGGAAGTCACCCATGCCATCCTCGGCCAGCTGCACCGTGAACATCTAATCAAAAAGGTGGGCATAAGGCACCCAAGGAAAGCTAGCAAATACAAGAAGCGAGACACAAAACAACTAGAGAAAAACTTACCGATGGCGGCAGGCGGCCGCGATGGTACGGGGGGCAGGAGTATGCCCAGTTGGCCTCAATGCGGAACTTGGAGATCATGGAGATCCAGGTCTGTAGGTCCTGGTGGGGCACATCCTTCCGCGACGTCCTCGTTGGATCGTTGGCGGTCGAAAGATGGCACATCTTGTGCGACCGCTTCTGCAGCGGAAGCACGCGACGCACCATCCACGACAAGGTGATGTCCCGGGCGGTGAGCCTCTCCGTCTCCACCATCATCTCCAGCCGGGTGGCCATCCGATCGAGGTCCGTCACCGCGCCCATGCCCTTTGTCGTCCAGGCCTTCTACGTCGAGGGCACGTCGGCAAAGGGCGGAACGCAGATCCAGTCAATCTACATGGCATTGCTCACATAGAAATATGAGCGCTGCCACAGCTTGACGGTGTCGGGGAGCTCGAACCACGGCATCGGCGAGGAGGACCGCGGGTAGACGGCACAGCAGCCTGTCCGCGTCAGCGAGCCACCCTTGGTGATGTTCTGGGCCTTGAAGTGGAAGAACTTGAGAAAGTTCTCCACCTCGGGCCACACCCCAAGATACGACTCGCAGCAGGACGCGTGGTGCGACAGCTGCGCCATGGCGTTGGAGCTCAGGTGATGAAGCTGGAGGTCGAAGAAGAGGAAGAGCTGAAGGAGGAACAGGCTGACGGGGAGGCCGAAGCTGCACGCGAAGTGCGCAAGGAAGACAACGCTCTCCCCGACCGAGGGTTCGGCACCCGCTCCCCCTCCGGCGCAAGCCGGTGCTTCACAAGAATCGACGAAGGAAGAAACCTCCCCCGCCGATACTTCTTTATGAGCTCGTCAGTCACGAAGGACCCACACCAGCCGCCACGCTGCTCCGACAGCATCTCAGAAAATGAGGAGGCCGTGGCGGGCGGAAAGAAAGTGGCCGGCGGCGACAAGGAGAGGGCACGCAAGAACAAGGAACGCTGGAGCACGAGGAGAAGATGAGAAGGAGGATGGACAAGTGTGGGAACCGATCCCCCTCAGAGCTCTATTTATCCCCGCAAGCGGCATCTTCGTCTCTTCGGCTTCTGCGCGACGCGTGGCGTCACGGAACCACAGCCGCATGATTCTTCGGCTCTAGATCCTCTGTGTCATCGTAACTGCCACAGAAGATCCACGAGAATTAGCAGGAGAGGAGACGTGTGCGCTTGCCCCGAGGAAACGCTGTGGCAAGTTTGCTTGCGTAGTTGCCAAAAACTGACGCAGCGACACGGAAGTCAAATTGACGCGACGTGCGCCAGAGCCGCAGTCGTGGGTGATGACATCAACGACGTCATCTAGCCAAACTTTTCGTCTTCAACTCTTCCAGCCGGTACCTACCTTCGCTGTTTACACCCAGTGGACGGCCATCGATTCTGCAGCCGGTTAATTCCAGCCGGAAAGCAAAAGGAAAAGCCCCAGCCAGAGAAAATAAAGCAACCTCTCAGGACAGGAAGGAGCACGGAAGATCTTGCCCACCGGCCAAGCCCATACGTTCTTGGGGACTAGTGTCGGGGGGATAACCCCCGGTGGGGAAAGCCAGGCATAAGTAGGCCGGCTCCAGAATATGAAGGCCGCCTGGCCTCCAGGAAATACAACTCTGGCCGTCTGGCAAGCAAGCCCGGCTAGGCTTATGAACTTCCCGGCTGGCCCGTCTAGCCGGTGCCCAGAAGAACTGGCCGGGTGGCCGTTCCCACCCGACTCACGTCGGATTCAATGGAGAGCACAGAAGGACTGACGCTCCATGCGGCGTACGCTTCTGGCTCTCCCTCGTCATCAAGGAAGCTGGCATGCCGTCATGACCATCGCTACCCGACGAAGATAAAGCAAGACGGTCGGCTGGACTGGCAAAAGCGGTCCGGGTGACCGTTAAAGCAAGGGTGACGCTCCAAAGGAAGCCCGGGTGACCGCTAAAGAGAAGGATGACGCTAAAAGAAGGGCGGACTGGGTCCTGGCCCACCGGCTGTGCCCTGCAGCTGGCCTTGCCCTATAAACCCATATCCAAACAGTAAACCCTAGGACTCGATCTGTAATGTGCCCCCAGACCAGTATATAAGGTAGGGCAGAGCCAGGGTTCTAGGTAGGCAACAACAGAAGGATAGAAGTGTTACCATCTAGTTCCCATCTTCCTCTAGCCTCCGATAGTAGCTAAGGAAACAGCTCAAGGAGCATCTGTACTGAGCATCAAGCTCCCATACATAGTTCATCTTGGAGGAGTAGGGGTGTTACCTCGCCAAGAGAGCCCCGAACCTGGGTACGTCCCTGTGTTTGCAGTGCACCGTGCCCAAACCGTTGCGTGAGCCACCGAATGCATCCGTGTGTCCCTTCTTTGCCATCCCCGATGGCTCTGCCATGTTCCACACCACGACACATGTGCTCACCTTGGCTGCTACACTCTTATTGGTCGAGACAGTTGTCACGCGGATCATACCCACCAACCGTTGATCCTCTGATTGATCTTCTGTGATCTGGCGGACAGGATAACCCCTATATCTGTCGGGGGGCACCCCCTATCCATGCAAAATAACTAGTTTTCCATCGATGCTTTAACTCCATAAACAAATGATTTTGAATATAATTTGAAGGGAAAGTGTTCAAAGGTGTATAATTTTTACATTATATTTCACTCCATGTCCTAAGTGCGATTTCAAAGAGTTCAAAGGTGTATAATATTTGCCATATGCAAGTTTATGCATTACATCCCTACATTATATGAAAATGATAATCTCGCAAGATTTTCTTAGCACATCATTATCACGTATTAAGTGTGATTTCATAGTGTTCAAAGGTAAACACCCTTTTCCTTTACATTAAGAGTTGTATAATTTTTCAATTTGAAAGTGTTTAAGAGTAGTGTTAATTATAAACTCTCTTTTACATTAAGAGTTGTATAATTTTTCAATCTGAAAGTTTTCAAGAGTAGTGTCAATTATAAACACTCTTTTACATTAAGAGTTGTATAATTTTTTAAAATTTGAAAGTGTTCAAGAGTTGTGTCAATTATAAACACTCTTTTAAAGAGTTGTATTTTTTTTATTTTGAAAGTGTTCAAGAGTTGTGTCAATTATAAACACTCTTGTACATTAAGAGTTGTATAATGTTTTTTAATTTGAAAGTGTTCAAGAGTAGTGTCAATTATAAAAACTCTTTTACATTAAGAGTTGTATAATTTTTTCAATTTGAAAGTGTTCAAGAGTTGTGTAAATTATAAATTACATTATGAGTTGTATGTTTTTTTAATTTGAAAGTGTTCAAGAGTTGTGTCAATTATAAACACTCTTTTACATTAAGAGTTGTATAATTTTTTAAAATTTGAAAGTGTTCAAGAGTTGTGTCAATTATAAACACTCTTTTACATTAAGAGTTGTATATTTTTTAATTTGAAATTGTTCAAGAGTTGTGTCAATTATAAACACTCTTCTACATTAAGAGTTGTATAATTTTTTAATTCGAAATTGAATCGCTAGCCGTGCGAGAGTTGTGTCTATTATAGTTTCAGACCGCGTGAGAGTTTCATCATTATAAACACTCTTGCAAACCAACTGGATCGCCAGTGCTCCAGGGGAATTTACAATAGATTTTAGGGATATTTTATCTATCTCTAAGAGTTATGGAGGTTCAAACCACCGCAGGGAAGTAATATCCAGAGACATATTATTCACAACCATGAATTACACCAGCACTGGATCAATCCTATTTGAAAATCAAGGCAGTAGTTGAGCACCAGCGATTTGCGTTTAAATCCTACTAATAATCAACCCACAAAAGGGAAATGATGCTTACCCATATGGAATCCATGCATTATATCCCTGCGATTCCACCCAATCTTCTCTGTGCTCGACGGGGATGGACGTTGCACCAGCCGACGTTGCATACTGTTCCGCGAAAGGGGTAGATCTAGCAAGGGCGAGAGCAGAGCCGGAGGTGGAGTGGGCTCCACGGCTAGGAGGAGGGGGCAGCTCTAGGGTCGAGGATGACATAAGGTAGGAGGGCACGGCGGCGGGGCAGCGGAGCAGCGGTGTGGAAGCTGTTCCAGGCTCGGGGGGAAGCGAATGCTTTGGGTGAGCAAGAATGGCCGGTCCGACGTGTCTCCATGCGGCCCCACTCTTCACCAAGTATGTAAGACTCGTACCAACACGGCCCCACCCTTCACCACGTATGCAGGACCCGTCCCAACGCAGCCCTACCGGTCAGGCATGTAACGGTCGAGGCCTCGTAATGTAATGCTCAATGCCCGACCCACCCCAACGCGGTCCCACCAGTCAGCATGTAACAGTCAAGCCTTTGACCTGACGGTATCCCTCCGTCCGAGCGCCTGCGAGCGCCCACGAGGGTTTCTTAACATGGCGAGGGGAAAAGTGAGGAAAAGTGAAGCGGCTGGGGAAAAGTGAGTACAACTAATGAACTAGGGGCAAGGAAATAGAAATCTCTTAAGAAAAAGGGAAAAAAGAAATAATAAAGCATTATTTTTGAGATGGGAATATATGATATAATATATAGTCATCAAATGTGCCTTGAGTTGGCAAGGTACTTTGGAGGAAAACAAACTTGTCTTTATACAGAAGGTTTTGGGGATTTGACAAAGTGTGTAATTTAAATAGTTTAATTATCCAAATAATTATGGGAATTATTTGGGTATGATTATATCCAAGGTGGATGATGTCAACTTGAGGTATATATCATAACCAACCTTGGGTTTGAATAACTTCATAGAAAATGGAAGGAAACTAGATGTTGAAGGATCTAGGGGTTTAGTATTTTTATACCCTCTAAACAAGGTTGGTTTAGTGAGCTCAGAGCTCACCTTGATACAACACATAGATGTATGGATAGACTAAGTTATATAGATGATCATGATTCCAAGAGTTGGGCTTGGATGTAATTGAGGTGATCTAGAAGTGGTGGCAAACTTTGTTGAAAACAAGGCTGCCATAACAGATGAGTCATGATGCCTCAGAAACCATGTGGGCTTAGGAAGCACAATGCTCCAATGGGACAAGTAAAGTATGGATGGATCGTGACCAGGGTTAGTAGATCATAACCATGCAAGGATTTGGTCAAGGGGAGGTAGCATATTGATGTGAGATTCTACCAAAGTAGACAAGATGATAAGATTTGCAGAAAAGATTATTATCTTTACTACAAAACCATCAAGAATGAGTGGGAGTCAGATGAGTTTATCCAAGGGCAAGAGTGGGCTTTGGTATTACTAATTATTTACTACAAGACGGTTCAAGTACATTTTCAAGAATGCACATATATTGGGGTAGAGGGAGTTCCAAAGATTGAATCTAGTTAAAGATTCGAGACTTGGTGGATTTTGCCTAGTATGAAATAGGGAAACTTTTGGAGAAGAGGCAAGGGTCCATCCTCTTCATCAAATGGTTGATATTGAAGTATAGATTGAGTATAGGGTATCCATGCTTGTATTTAATATTTGATGAGTTGGAGACTAATACAAAGGATTAGCTCATGATGGAGCTGATTAGGAGATGGGATGGTCACTTTGGTGGCTAGAGATGAGATCAAACTTAGGAGGTTTGATTAGGAGTTGTATTATTTCTTTAACTTGATCCTAAAGGATGAGCTCCTAGAGTGGCTCATGCTACTTCCTAAGCAGACAAGTCATCACACTAGCAGATCAAAGCAATTCATTAGACATCAGATCAAGGTACCTCGTGTTATCAAGCTTATGCACTAATACTAGGGTTACCATCAATAGTAGCTTGATTTAATCATGGGTGTTTTGAAGATTTTGTGATTTGAAGTAAGGTAGGGACCTCTTGGTATTTCTACCAAGATTTAGAATCAAAAGGTTTTATGAAAGGTTTTGGAAAAGCCTAGGGATAAGAGTAGTTGAAGTTCTATATTGAAAACATAAGGACATTATAGGTAGGTATCCATAGTTTTGTTTAAAGAGAAACTAATAATATATTTGGTATTATCAAAGTCATCTCGGCTCAGTTTTAAAATACCAGAACATTTGAGAATATGAAAGATGAGCCAAGACCTCTCTTTTGTTAAATAGTTTTTGTCAACTGAGGTTGAGGTAAGGAGTATATGATCTAATATACAATCAGATGTATGAACACAAGAAACAAGCAACAAGCATTGCAACACTTAATCAAGAAAAGTTTTTGTTCTCCCTAATTTTTGCCTTTTTGACAATATATCAAGGTTGCTGAAATTGGTATGTTACAGACCTTCCCCCCTTAAAATAATATCGTCCCGAGATTAGGGAGGAGTAGGGTTACGTAAGAACATCGACTTAACATATTTTAGAGGTGGAATTAGTTAGATGGCAAATGGGTAACATCACATAGGCTTGGTCAACTACGGGTCAGATATGAGTGGTTGCGGGTTGAGCGGTTTAGATTAAACTAGTGGAAAATACGTAGTCTTTTCCCCTTAGGACGATTCTAGTTAGGTTTAGCATCGATTGGGTCCTTAATTCTTGAGTCGAGATGACTGTTTGAGGCTTCTTCGATCTTCATAGCTGGAGTTAGCTTTTATGCCTTCTTGGTCTTGAAATGTTAGGAGGGTTGGCTGGACGGTCGACCTTGCGATGGATAGCTTTACCAGAGTAGTGTAGATGTATCGTCCTTTTTGCAGGGTTCAGGAGTCAACTACAGGGGAGGGTAATCTCCTCACGACGACTAGGGATCGACTCTCTTAGGGTCGTTAGGGTTCTTCGGGAAAGACGCAGTCTTTCCCCCTTAGAGGGACACTATAGAGGTTTGGAGGAGTCACGGACCTTCTAAGGTGGAATTGTTGGAAGAATGCCGCACCTTCGGTCTAGAGTTGGTTATCTGCAGTCGATCTTGGGGAGGCCGCTTCTTGATGCTTCTTCAGGTTTCTTGAGGAGGTCCTGATTCCTTTGCTAAACTTCTAGGCCTTCCTTACGAGTCGGGATGATTTGGACATGATGAAGTTCCATTTGAGAATGATGGTACTCGTCGGCAATGGCTGTGAGCAAATGATTTATGGCATAACTATATCGGGCTTGGAGCTATAGGGCAGGAAAGGTCCTACGAGGGTCTTGGGATTGTCCTGATGAGTCCACACTCCATTTGAGTGGGAGGTAGAAGGTTGTAGGTTGTCTCATTTCTGGAAGAACACACCGGATGCGATAAAGTGCCTATCTTGCGGCCATTTTGATAGCCAGCACTGGAGTCAGTATTCGGGGTCCGGTGGCATAGATGGGTTCTCCGGGTGCTTCATGCTTTGGAGGGATGGTGACTTGTCCCAGGCATTGCCCGGTTTCCAGCCCTTTGTGGAGAGTGTAGGTTGTAGGTTGGGTGTATCCACAGAGCTACAATGAGTCCCAAAGGAGCGAGGGAAGTCCTCCGCGTAACTAGGCCTCGTCAATGGTTTCCATATGCACAAATGAGGATGTATGGTGAAGTTTGAAAGTATAGGTATCGATTTGGTAGGGTGTAAGGTTAGTAATAGGCACATGCAAAGTTTGTTTTAAGGTTTCGATAGGTAGCCATCCTGCTGAGGAGAGGTCTCGGTTTATGGGACAGTACAAGGTGGTCGTAGCAATATGGCCGAATGACCCAAGACAGACACACGACACATTCCAGTCATCATACAAGCATAGGACAAGCAAACAAGCGTATCCTAGGTACTAAGGGGTGAATACATGACATAAGGGGAATTCCTACACCGTGGATACTTATTCTATGTACAGACGTTACTGGGGTATTGACTTTTATCTTGCCATAGGGGTTGTATGTGCCGTACTTGATCCATTGATGTAGGACTATGTTGGTAGGGAGATTTTGTAGTGTCTTTCATTGTTGGTAGATCCTTTTTGGTTTGCTTGTCCTTGCTTCTCTTGTCATCTCGGGATATCCATCTTCAGGGTTTCAAAGTCGGACTTAGTTTTGAAAATGGAACAGTTGAAGTAGATGAGGTATAGAATAAACTTGTTTCAAACAGTTTAAGTGAGAGAAGGTAAGGTAAGGAATATTTCAAAAAGTTTTTTGAGAAAGTCTTTTTTTGAAAGTTGGTATTTTCAGAAATAGAGGTTTTCCTGTCTAACGTCCATGATATCTAAGGTATCCTACAGTGAGGATGGCTCTGATACCAAGTCTGTGGGACCACGGATTTACGGTCCGAGAATCCCCGTTATGCATACAATTCATGTTCCCATGATCAGTGAGTCGTGAGCATAACCGACTAGTATCATTACAACATCCATAAAGTAACGAATATAAAACTTACAAGGTTTCCATAATGGCGATTACAACATAAAAAAGAGGAAGTCTTCAAGCGCAGAGCCCATGCCATGCCTTAACCTACAGCCAACTGATTGGGAGATGGCCTAGCTCGCATAGACGTCAGTATCTTCATCTTTCCTGGATCATCTGAAAATCTAGCCAAGTAAATAGCCAGGGACAATGCCAGTGAGTACTTTGAATTGTAATCACAAACCACCTTAAGAGAACAATAATAAAGGATATGCAATATGGCTGTGGTAGGATGGCTCCATAAGAGGTTCTTTTATAAAATAGTTTCTCTTGTAGATATAGCATATCTCTATATATTTGTTGCAAAACTTTTGTAAAGCATTTTGGAAACATTTTTTGAAAAGTTTTAGAAAATGCTAGGATTGGGTCACCCATTCGTTTTCCTTCTCCCGGTCATCTCATCACCAAACATCCTTTCCTTACTTTTCCCAACCATCTCATGGTCAAAACATTTCTCAGCCATTGCTTTTCTGAAGTCCTTTTCGAAAACAAAACCAGAACCGCTATACAGCAACCTTCCCAACCGTCCATGACTAAGGACTCGACTATTTGAATAGATTTACACTCTTCAGAGGTTGTAAACTGTACCCACACCAAACGGGTACCCTGCCCTGATCTTCACCGATCGTGGGTTGAGTAACTGATCAAGACTCTCCGGATGCCACTCTGGTATAGGCCCTACCCTATGAGTTGTTCCTCTCAACACCGGTATGTCGGGATCCATAGACCAACCAGAGTGCTCCCAACTCCTCCAGAGCCGGCACTTTCAATGAGAGGCTCATAGTATCTCCCGACCACTCACATGGGTGGGACTGCCTCCTCTAGGTGACTGCCTAGCAGATGACCCTTTCTGTAAAGGAGGCCCGGGGTTCGAGGGAGATGATCCCTTATAAGTAGTTACGATAATTCCTACACTAGACTAGGAAACTTCAAAACCAGCCATGTTCCCATTTCAGAGTAATGTGGTTGCACGGGTTAATTGTTCTGGCAAAACTGCAAAGAACTGGGTTCCTTTTTGTAAACGTTTTTCCTCCTCTTTCCTTCATCATTTTGTAAAACCAAACTCGTTTCTTTCTCAACTCTCTTGGCAGGCCGAACCTCACCAAGGTTTTCCCATAAAACATTTTGCAAACATTTTCCTGGGCTCTTCCCATCCTATACCTTTGCTTGGGCCAAAACAGGGTCTCCAAGGGGTTATGGTTATAAAAACCATCTACCATGCTAGGGACAAATAGGTTTTATCAAAGGGGTGGTACCTAGTGGTACTAAAGTGGCAATGGTTTGGAGGAGCCAACCATTTCCACATATAAAGCATTATATAGAAAGACAATGCAGTTTTATAAACAACAGGTAAAACATGCATAAGTGAAATAATAGGACCAAGGCCTATGATCAAGAAGGTGGCTTGCCTGATCAGTAGAAATATGGCAATAGTGTCCCTGGACTTCTTATATTATCATAATAATAAAGAAAACCATCTTCTTCGGATATTCGATATAATCGCAACTATCGTCGTCAGAGACCATACATGCAAGAAAGGAAGGGCACAATCAAAACAAGGCATACAAGCATAATAGCATATAGAAAACAAACAAGGAGGACATGCTATTTTTCAGTAGGGTTTGAGAAGAATGGACATTACAAATATTGGGGAATGCCATGGAACATTTGAGGGAAATCCATATGAGTTTTGTAGTCTGGGAACTAGGTAGAGTAGGGATTTTAGACCAAGGTCACAATCAGTATGATATAATTTTATAAAAATGATATCAATAAAATTATTACAGAAGATAGGTATTTATAAAATGAAACCAAAAAATTGGTTTCACCTTTTTATCAATTACCATTGATTTAAAATGGATTTTGTAGTGAATAAAGCTCTAGTTTTAGGAAATAATTCACCAAAATAGTTCTAGAGTTCCACAAATTATTTCCTTGGGTGGTTAAGTAGTGCTTGATGGGATGATTCACTGAGGGTTGGAATCATTCCAGAATATTTAACAAAATGCCCTCAGGAAAGTCCCAAAGGCAGTTTTGCATGGTATTTGTCTTTTTAATCAGATTTAATCTATAGAAGCTTTGATGTGATTCCAAGGACACCTATTAATTATTTAGAATACCTTTCTGTAGAAATTGGAATCCCCTTTTTGGATTTACAAAACTACTGATATGAATTTTTTGATGAATTTCCTATGCACAGAAAAGATTAATTCACCAAAATTCAAAGATGCCTCAATAAATATTGGGCTCCTAGGGTTTGAAGGATATAGTTATGCATGGCATCTTGGAGTTGGAGTTGGGTCAATACCTATTGCTTTACATAGAGAAATTATTAAAGGCATAAAAATATTGTTTTTGTTATTTTTGCTATGGACAATCCAGGAAGAAATTTATGGTTGTTCCAAGGTGGTAAGCAAGGTATCACTAATACCTTTATGTACTAAAAGTTTCACATCAAAAAGGTCACTGAAACTCTCTAAAGAAATTTATTAGTGGAATAGATATATCTAGGTGCTTGATTTATTAAATTTAATGTGGGCATATTCTTGGTGAAACTATGGTGCTGCATGGTGTACAAAACATGTAGCGACATGTAGGAATTGAGATCTAGTAAAGAAGTATTAGTTTCCATTTTTAACGCAATTTAAACTAACTGGCTAAAATACTGATCTTTATTAGAACTAATAAAAGAAAAAGGGACTGGGGTTAGTTGGGCTGGGATATGAGGGCGAGTGGGCCGCAAGAGGCAGGCCGACCCAACACGCGATACCGCAGCGCGCGGGAGAGAGCTCGCAGCCGCGCGCCAGGGCCCGCTTGTCATTGAGATGGCGCAGACGAAGGGGTACCAGGGGATCCGGGCGATCGATCTAAAGGGGATCGGACGGCCCCGACTCATCTTCATCCTCTGGCCGTGGTCGCGGGGTGGAAACCCTAGATTGGGATGGGAGAGGTGATAAGTCGTAAATGTATCTATAATTTTTGATGCTCCATGCTTGTTTTGTATCACGTTTCTTATGTTTTTTCTACACTTTGAGGTATTTTTATACATTTTATGGAACTAACCTATTGACAAGATGTCGTAGTGCCAGTTGCATGTTTTCTGCTATTTTTGGTTTTAGAAAAGCTAGTAAAGAAATATTCTCGGAATTGGACAGAACAAAAGCCAAAGTCATTATTTTATGAGACACGACACAGAGACCGAAGGGGAGACGAAGTAGGGCCACGAGGTAGCCACACCATACGGTGGCATGGCCAGGGGGCACCACAAAGGGGTGTGGGCCCCTCGAGGCTCCACCGATCTTGCCCTTTCGCCTACATATATGTCTCCCCGAAACGTAAACCCTACGCAGATCAGATCTCCACAAAAAGTTCTGCAGCGCTGCCGTCACCAAAAAGGATATTCGGGGGACAAAAGTCTATGTTCCGCCTCCCTGCCGGGATGGGGAATTGCTCCCGTCTCCGTTGCTGACTCCCATGATGAGGAGGGAGTAGTTCTTCCTCGAGGCTAAGGGCTCTAGCGATAGCTATGTGTTCATCTCTCTCTCTCTTTATATGTGTGATCTTATTGTGGTCTTGACCTTTATAATCAAGTAGATCTACTCTACTACTCAAGTGCTTTAATTGTAATCTCCAGTTATCCCCACGTGTGTGAAGTTGATAGTGTGCACACCATGTGGCACTTAGGCTAACGATTATAGAAATACTTATCATGAGTTATAATTTGAGGTGGATGTCTCTATGAGTTTATGGTGTTTGTTGGAACCATATAGCGCTCGAGGTGACAATGGGGTTATCTAGATGGGGAATGCGAACTTCAAGGTGTGTTGTTATAGCCCTACACCGTCCAACCGGAGAGTAGTTCAGGGTAGCATCATGAAGAGAAGATATTTATATGAGAGTGTACACTAGTGAAAGTATGATCCCTAGGCCTTGTTTCTAAGCATTTAAACACCGTTTACAATCAATCCTGCTACATTTTTTCTTGCTGCCATATTTATTTCAGATTGCAATTACCACTTATAATCATCCATACTACTTATATTTCACCATCTCTTCGCCGAACTAGTGCACCTATACACCTGACAAGTGTATTGGGTGTGTTGGGGATATGAGAGACTTCTTGTATCTTGATTGCAGGATTATTTGAGAGGGATACCTTGACCACTTACTCCCTGAGTTTGATAAACCTTGGGTGATCCACTTAAGGGAAACTTGCTGCTGTTATACAAACCTCTACACTTGGAGGCCCAAAACTGTCTACAAGAATAAAAGCATGCGTAGACTTCAAGATCTTTTCTAGCGCCATTGCCGGAGACCATAAGGCCTTTAGTCTCTTCCTCCTCGTCAAGCTAATTTCCGACGCCATTGCCGGGGTGGTAAGGTAAAAGGTACTCACATCCTCTGGCCACTAAGCTATATTCTAGTACTGCTGATGGTGTGTGAGTGCTCGAAGTTATTTCCTTTAGATTCTGCAATTATATCTTTTTGTTTCTTGTTTTTATTTTCACTAGTTAGGCTTAATGGAAAAAATCAAAAAATTTAGAGAGCTTTATAGTATTTTTCCTGAGTTAGGACATGAACTGTTTGAAGAGGAAATTAAATTTTGTTTTGAACACCATTGTTGCTAATACTGTGGAAACGTCTAATCTTGGGGAAGCTAGTTTTTATGAAAATGATCTGTTTAGTTCCCCAGCTTTAGAGGACATAATTTGTTATGATGATACTATACCTCCAATATATGATGATTACAATGATGAATATGATATTTTCAGTCCACCGGCTTTAGAGTAGAAAATTCGCTTTGATGATACTATACCTCCAATATATGATGATTACAATGATGAATATGATATTTTCAGTCCACCTAATATTGAGGAAAAATTAATTATGATTACAATATGCCTCCTATATTTGATGATTATGGTGATGAGAATAATAATGATAGCTATTTTGTTGAATTTGCAACCACTACAATTAATAAGAATGACAATGCTTATGTGGAGAGTAATAATTATTATATGCATATGGCTCATGATAAGAATGTTTTATGTGATAGTTATATTGTTAATTTTATTCATGATGCTACTAAAAGTTATTATGAGAGAGGGAAACATGGTTTTATGTATCTCAACAATATTAAGTTTCCCCTCTTTATGTTGAAAATCTTGAAGTTGCACTTGTTTTGCTTTCCTATGCTTGTTGCTTTGTGCTTTAATGACTTGTTTCTTTACAATATTATTTTTCATAGGAAGTGGGTTAGACTTAAATTAGTTTTATATTTGCTTCATGATGATATCTTTTAATTCAATTCATATTTCTTATGTGAGCATCATCGAAATTATCATGCCTAACTTAAAGGCGTTAAAGAAAAGTACTATTGGGATATAACCCAAATTTCAGTAGGTTTTTATTTTGTTGAGTTCTGGAAGTTATTGACTCCGTAATAACCTCTCCTTATCCTTTTTGTGTGGTTTTGTTTGCCAAGAATAACCTCTAATGAGAGAGAAGTAAGATTTGGGGAAGTTGCTGTCCCGAAACCCATTTCTGTGCTTCACTGTAAACATTTGTGAAAAATTCATGTATGTCGGATTGAGCTGTAAATTTCTGAGATTATTCCTCAGGTTGTTATCTAACTTTTGTTAGTTCAACACTTTTCGATTTGGGCAACAGAAGGTCTTTGAAAAAATCAGTTTTTACCTGCTGGTCTGTTTTGACAGATTTCTGCCATTATTTGCATTTGCCTCTTAACGGTTTCTTTTTGAGTTCTCTGTGATCACTTGAGCCTTTAAAAGGAATTGCTACAGTAGTTTTTTTTTCATGTAAGTTTTATTTTTGTTAAAACTAAACCCAAGGGCTTATTATCTTGAATACACTAATGTTGCTAATGAAGATTGTGTGAAGTTTTGTATGAAGGAAATTTTCATGTGTAGGGGAAGAATGATGTGATGAGATGAAGAATGGACAAAAGCTCAAGATTGGGGATTCCACCTGTGTTACCCCAATATAAATTCAAGAGGTACAAGAGTCAAATCTTGGGGATGCCCAAGGCATCCCCTTCTTCATCAACAAATATCTCAGGTCTTCTTCTAGACACTTTATTTTTATTGCTTCATGCACTAGTGGAGCGTCATTGTTTTTGTTTTTAGTTTTATTTTGTTTGGTTTTCTTCAATAAGTTGGTTGGATCACATCACACTTCTTTTGGAGAGATACACGCTCCGTTTTCATTGTTTAGAACACTCTAGTTTTCACTCTTAATATTCTGTGAGTGTTCACTTTTGCTAGCTCTGCGTTTAGCTTTAGTTTTCTTCTGCTTTGTGCTTAGAACTTTTTATTTCTTATTTGTAGATTTGTCAGACATGCTCACTGATCTTTATTGATTATTATCTTTGTGAGTTGCTTCAAATAAGTCGATTGGTGTTGGAAAATAGTAGAAAGTTTTATGCTTATAGTGGTACAAAAGGAGCATTGCTTTGACTGTGGCTTAGAATTTATCATGTCATGCGAGATGTTGCTTTGACCATATGCTTAGTTATTATTGCTGTAGCATGACTTGTTCCAACAATTGATATTGCTTAATGTGCCTTGAAAGAATCATGCATTGTTTTAGCATACAAAAGCATAGTATTGTGGTATTCTTCTTTGATGCTTTGTTTGGGTTGACTTGGCACATGATTACACTATGTTAAGACTATGAATTAGTCACCTTAACCTCTATGATCATTTAGTTTTTGACTTGTGATACCAATTTATGCTTTGATTGATAATGTTTTGTCGCTTTGCATGATTATGGCCATTATTGCTCTCTTAGTTGGTCGCTCCCAGTCTTTTGCTAGCCTCCACTTGTACCGAGTATGAGCTCTACTCGTGCATCCAACTCCCAAGAAACCAAGTTATTCCAAAGAGTCCAATATAAATTCCTATGCATGGTGTGTTACACCATTCCAAGTATATTCATGTTTTTATCTATCTTCCAAAATTAAACTTGTTATGTGAAAATTAGAGATTAAATCTCTCACAAACTTGCACACTTTATTTATTGCACCTAATAAACTTGAACAATTGTGTCATCTATGTTGTATATGCTTGCACTTATAAGTTGGGAATTAGCAGAACCATGCTCTCATGGGGAACTCTTTCAACACTTGTACATAATACCCGGTTCATACCATGATGTTTTGTTTATGGATGTTGGCGGTGTGAAATAAAAGGGGAGCTTCTAAGTCCATGGAGTATTATATATGTGTTATAGAAATGCCTGGGCGGATAGCCTAAGCCATGCCTACTCATGGTGGAAACTTGCAGCATCACCATAGTGAGCAATCCATGAAGCATCTTCAGAAAAAAATATAGAAGAAAGAGAAAAGGAAAGAAAATAGCACCATACCCATGGTAAATAAGAAGATTGCTGAGATGCTCACTCTCTGTTGCCTTGTCATTTTGATATGGGATAGCTCCTATGTCATGGGGCAAGGGGTACCCTGTTGGCGGTACTCTATGACAAGAACTTGCTTGTGACTAAAGTTGAGTAGCATGAGGAACGGCCCTCGTACTCAAGAGACATGAGATTGCTAACTTATGATTTGTCAAGCATATACTCCATGTTTGTTTCACTTTAACCTTAATCACTTCGAGATGATTATGATAGGGGCAATGAGAGCTGAAATCTAATAAGTACCATAATTTTTGGAAGCTCTTTATGAAACTTGAAATCCCTGCTTCCCTCTATGAAGGGCCTTTCTTCTTACTTTTATGTTGAGTCTCCATCTTCTATCTTTATGCACCAATTAAGAGAGCATAGTTGTCATTCTTAGTTTTATGTGCATTGTCCCAAAACTTATTGATTGATTCATAATGTTGATATTGCTTGTTCTTGAATTATTTGTATCTAGTCACCCTTATGAACTTTGAAGGTGTCCTATGCATTTATGTTTTGCTAAACCATGAAGGACAAGATGAATACAACTCTTGCTATATTTACTGTATTTGAAACAAACAAACGTCTTTCATTGCAATGTTATTCATGATCTTTTGTTTGTACCTTTTCATGTTACAACATAGTTGCTATGTCTTATTGATTAGAACTACATCTTTCATGCTCATGTTTAGAGTAATTTGATCCTAGCTATCAATGCTTTACAAATAGTTTGATCAAGATTGTGATGGTGCATGTCACCTCAAAAATTATTCTTTTTATCACTTACCTACTCAAGGACGAGCAGGAGTTAAGCATGTGGATTCTTGATACGTCGTAAACGTATATATAATTTTTGATGCTCCATGCTTATTTTGTATCAATGTTCTTATGTGACACTTTGAGTTATTTTTATACATTTTATGGAACTAACCTATTGACAAGATGCCGCAGTGTCAGTTACCTGTTTTCTGCTGTTTTTGGTTTTAGAAATGCTAGTAAATAAATATTCTCAGAATTGGAAGGAACAAAAGCCAAAGCCATTATTTTACCAGACATGACATAGAGACCGAAGGGGAGATGAAGTAGGGCCATGAGGTGGCCACACCATATGGTGGCGTGGCCAGGGGGACGCGCCACCAGGTGGTGTGGGCCCCTTGAGACTCCACCGACCTTGCCCTTTAACCTACATATACGTCTCCCCGAGCTGTGAACCCTGTTCGGATCAGATCTCCATAAAAAGTTCCACAACGGCGCCGCCACCGAATAGGAGATTCTGGGGACATAAGTCTCTGTTCCGGCACCCTGTCGGGACGGGGAATTTCCCTCGGAGCCATCTCCATCGACTCCACTGCCATCTCCATTGCTGTTGCTGACTCCCATGATGAGGAGGGAGTAGTTCTTCCTCAAGGCTAAGGGCTCTACCGATATCTATGTGTTCATCTCTCTCTCTCTGTGCATGATCTTATTGTGTTCATGAGCTTTGTAATCAAGTATATCTATTCTGCTACTCAAGTGCTTTAATTGTAATCTCCGGTTATCCCCACGTGTGTGAAGTTGACAGTGTGCACACTGTGTGGCACTTAGGCTAAACATTACAGAAATACTTATCATGAGTTATAATTTGAGTTGGATGTCTCTATGAGTTTGTGGTGTTTGTTGGAACCATCTAGCGCTCGAGGTGACAATGGGGTTATCTAGATGGGGAATGCAAACTTCAAGGTGTGCTGTTATAGCCCTAATCCGTCCAGCCGGAGAGTAGTTTAGGGTAGCATCATGAAGAGAAGATATTTATATGAGAATGTCAACTAGTGAAAGTATGATACCTAGGCCTTGTTTCTAAGCATTGAAACATCATTTACAATCAGTCCTGCTACATGTTTGTTGTTGCCATATTTATTCTAGATTGCAATTACCACTTATAATCATCCATACTACTTGTATTTCACTATCTCTTCGCCGAACTAGTGCACTTATACACCTGACAAGTGTATTGGGTGTGTTGGGTGATATGTCGGAAACATATCTATAACTTTTGATGCTCCATGCTTGTTTAGTATCTACTTTGCTTTGTCTACACTTTGAGGTGTTTTTATATATTTTCTGGACCTAACCTATTAACAAGTTGCCACAGTGCCAGTTGCCTGTTTTCTTCTGTTTTTGGTTCCAGAAAGGCAGAAAATCAATATTTTCGGAATTGGACGGGACAAAAGCCAAAGTCAATATTTTACCGTGGGCAACACGAAGCCAGAAGACGAGACGGAGAAGGCTCACTAGGGGGCCACACCCCTTGGCCGCGCGGGTGGGCGCACCCCGCGCTTGGGGGGTGCAGCCGCCCTGGTGGCCCCGCTGGCTCACCCCTTCGTCTATAAGAAGCCCCCGATACAGAAATCCTAGGCACCCGATCAGAACTCCATGAAACCATCTGTAGCCTCCGCCACCATCGTCCCTAGATCAGGGGGATCTGAAGTTCTTCCCGGCACCCTGCCGGAGGGGATATCATCCCGGAGCCATTCTTCTTCATCATGCCAGCTTCCGGTATGAAGCGTGAGTAGTTCCACCTTGGACTACGGGTCCATGTATTAGCTAGATGGTTGTATCTCCTCCTTGTGCTTTCATTTATAGATCTTGTGAGCTCCGTTCATGATCAATATCTAATCTATTTGTAATCATGCATGTTGTGTTTGTGGGGATCCGATGGATATTGAGATTACTATGTCAGATTGATTAATGGTTTTGTCTATTTGATTCTATCATGTCTGTGTTGTTTGTGATCTTGCATGCTCTCCGTTGTTAGTAGCTATCTTGGCCAAGTAGTTGCTAGTGACTCCAAGAGGGGGTATTTATGCTCGATAGTGAGTTCATGCCTCTAGTTTCCAAGGGAAGTGACAGAAATCTCTTCGGTTGTAGATGTGTTATTGCCAGTAGGGAGAAAACAACGGTCTCTTGTTCATGGAACAAGTGGATTGTTTACCTTACACACTTTGCTTAAAGAAGTTGTCTGTTGCTTGCAACTTAATACTGGAGGGGGTTCGGATGATAACCTGAAGGTGTACTTCTAGTCATAGATGCAGTTGGATGGCGGTCTATGTATATTGTTGTATTGCCCAATCGAATCTCATAGGATCTTTTTGTCTAGTATTCGATTGTTATGCCTTGCTCAGTTCCTGTCAATTGACCTGCTGTAATTTGTTTACCCTTCATGCCATGTTATTATCTAAGGAGAGCACCTCTAGTGAACTATGGACCCCGGTCCAATCCTTTACCATTGATACATCTTCCACTGTTACTGTTTACTTGCTGGAAACCACCATCACCTTCCACACCATACAGTTAATCCTTTGTTATAGCAACCGGTGAGATTGACAACCTCACTATTAGTTGGGGCAAAGTCTTGAGTTTGTGTTGTGCAGGTCTCAATGTTGCTTGCAGCACCTTTGTGACGTTTCCTTCCTCCTACTGGTTCGATAACCTCGGTTTCTTACCGAGGGAAACTTGCCTGCTGTACTGCATCATACCTTCCGCTTGGGGTCTACCAACGAAGTGTTGCTACACTCATCATTAGGGACAGAAGAGACTTCTTGTATCTTGATTGCAGGGTTTTTTGAGAGGGATACCTTTGACCACTTCCTCCCTTAGTTCGATAAACCTTGGGTGATCCACTTAAGGGAAACTTGCTGCTGTTCTACAAACCTCTTCACTTGGAGGCCCAACAGTGTCTACAAGAATAGAAGCGTGCATAGACATCAGGAGGTCAGGGATATCACCATGGCTACGTGGAGGTGCGGTAGAGACGTAGTTTTCCCCGATGAGCCGGTAGAGGGGCGGCAAGGGCGAGTTCAACGTAGGGTGACCTCGCACGCAACCTGGTCGACGAGAAGTGCTTCTGTGCTCGTCGGAGGGCGCACCTGGGTGCTGCATACTGAAAAATAGAGGTAGGGTTAGACATGGCTTGCGTCAGAGATCATGTAGAATCCAAGAACTGGAGGAGAAGATGGAGTATGGAGAGAGCACTGTCCTTGGAATCCTTCCAGCTTCCCGAGCTCGATAGGCTTGTTCCTAGGTGAAGGAGGACAAGTGAGAAGGTGGGGAGTTGGGGAAGGGTAGATTAGGGGTTGGGGATCTCAATGAGGACACATGCAGAGAAGGTGAAGAAGGAGGGAGTGAGCCAAGATCATTTCTTGGATAATGTTCAAGAGGCCATTTCCTCCTTCTCTTGGGCAAGCCAGGGCAAGGGAGAGAGCAGGGGCTCGTGGTGGAGGTGAGTGGGGAGGAGAGGGGGAAAATGAGCCAGGGGAAGGGCGGGCGTGGCTGATTTTTTTATAAACCAATGAGAGAGGGTCCATTGTGGAACTAGTCCATGGGGAGCAAAGGGGGGTGAAACCAGGGTGGGGCTGCTTGCTGCGGGTGTTTTGGGTGGTTTCTGGTGGAGTGGTATGGCAGGGAGAGAGAGAGGGGTGCTTCTGGGTGGGGTCTTGGTCAATTTTGGCTTAACAAGTGTCCCTTCTCCTTTCTCAAGAACATGTGGCAAAAAGGGGAGTGGTGCTACAGTGGCCATTCTACAGTATAGCATGACCAGGAGGGTGTGATGTTGCTGGGGTGGTGTATTAGACAAGTTTGGAGGTGGGTTTGAGTTGGTTTAGCTCAAGTTTTGATGGTCTTGCAACATTTGATCACTTTGGTGATTTGCGAAGGAGTTTAGTTAAATGGCATTGGGAAAAGTGTGCAAATGGTACTGGTGTGTAGATGAGGTCAAAATATCTCCCTAAGATTTATTTGGGGATTTTCTTATGATTATAAGTCCACTTAATATCAATTATTCAAAAAGTACATAAATGGTTTATAGAAGCTAATTTGGTATTTTTTACATTGAAAAAGGTTGGTTTTTGGTGTGAGATGGTCCTAAATAGCATAACACACATTGCTGAATTTTCAGGGTGAGAAGAAACTTTTGATTCCAATTGGAAACCTTCAAACCTATTTGATCAAATAAAATCTTAAAAGGATTTAAAAAGATAAATAAACAATAAAGTTAAAAATATTTGGAATTACTATTTTGGATCTTTTAATAAAAAGATTTAGTTTTCAAATAAAAAGGTAGATTTATAAATAAGGATTATTTTATAAGAGCCAAATTAAACCTTGGCCAAGCTTTTGAAATAAAATGTTTTGCTTTGATTAAAGGAGTAAAAGGTTATTTAAATAAAATAATAAGGATTTATTAATATCCAATTTTATTAAAAATAAAAGTTTTACCATTTTAATTAAACATCAAAACTTGTTAATTTATTTTAAACAAGTTTTCCAAGTATTTTCTATTCTCAAATAAAACCTACTGAAGTGTTTTTGGTTTTATTTTAGATTTCAAAACAAAGATTTTAATAAAACAAATCCTATTTGAATTAAATGAATAAGGTCTATTCATTTAATTATAAATAGATCCTAAAATAATAAAAATATTATTTTATTTTTGGGACTTGGGTTTATGATGTTAAACAGAACCAAAACTCAATGCAAAGTTTGGAGGAGTTTTGAATTGATTTGAGTGTTTGTTTTGTTGTTTGAATTTCAAAACAGAATTAAGAAATGGAAAAAGGAAAAAGTATGTGAACAAAAAAAAATGAAAGAGACGACCCAGCCCAGCTAAGCCCATGCCAGCCCAGCAGCCCAAATCTCTCCCCAGCGAATCGTTCATTTCTCACTCAGGAACTTAACCGCACAGAGGATGACAACTGGACCCCACTCCCCTTTCCCCTCTATCGCTGACAAGACGACCCCACGACCACGTCAGCTTCTTCCCCACACGGCCTGTTCTTCCTCCCGTTACTGCCGATTGATTCGCGTCGTCAATTCGCTTCAATGCCACGTGATCAACGCCCCCTGACCACACTCGCTTAAACGCCCGTTTCTCCTCTTCCATTCCCCCCAAACACCATGCCTCGAGAGCCACCAGGCTGTCTCCAATCTCTTCTGCACCGCCACCGTCTCCGATGAGGTTCTTGGCCAATTCCGGCAGCACCGCATTGCCCCTTGCCTCCCCGACCAAGCTCACACACTCCCCAGACCCTGGCGCACCTTCCAGTGGCCTCAACTCGGCCGCGCTCACCCCAGAGCGTCGGCAAGAACAACCACTGCCGCCGCTGTCGTCTGCACTGGCTCCGGTGAGTTACTGACGCCAACCCCGATGAAAGAACATGTTGGGCCCCCATGTGTGGTTTTGGTAATTAATGACAATCTTTATGGACTAATGTGTGTATTAAGTTATACTTGTAGGATTTGTCCATTGGCATCGCTTGGAGCATGTGTTGGCTTCAAGGTCGATGAAATGCAAAGAAGATTTGTTGGGCAAGCTCAATATGCGAGGTCGATCATGAGGAATTAAGAAAGGCGTTCCATCTTGAGAAGGGCAAGACCGTCTACATCGAGCTCAAGTGGAATGCTCAAGGCAAAGGTATAATCTTGATAGGTTTTTCCCTTTTGCCGGTCTCTTGTTGTGTGTAGGAGACCGGGTTTAGGATAGATAACCGTACTATCAAGAGGGGCTCTCGTATGAGTAATTCAGTCACATCATTCGGAGAGAGCTCAAACCTTTGCATACTTGCATAATCGTATTTGGTTGTTATTTGGTCTTATCCATGTGAGGATATAAAGTTTGTGGTAATCTCCATAACAAGCTCTTGTTCATCAAAATCGGATCTCCCATATATATCTTGTTGCGATTTTGATTTATGCGGCTTTTTGGTTTCTCACCAAGTGGGGTATATCACTTTATTCTACTTGATACTTTCTCACTTGGTGATAATCAATATTTCTTACTTTATTAGAAAGCCCTTGTCGTCCTCTATCCAACGCAATTTGAATCGGGTCAATCGGAGCTTTCAGTCAAAAGTTATTGCTGTTTGAATATTTGCCTGTTTGTCTGTTTTCTGGGCCGAGCGGTAGTACCGCCCGGACGGGCCGGTACTACCGCCCGGGCCTGAAAACGGCCTGTTTTTGTTCTGTCTCGCTAGGTACCCAGATCCGGTACTACCGGCCAGCCCGGTAGTACCGCCCGGGTGGGCCGGTAGTACCGGTTGGCCCAGATATTTTTCTAGATCTAAGATCCGTGCGTGCCCGCTCGATTGGCCCAGCCCGCCGCGTTGACCTGCCGTTGCGTCCGCCTCGCTGCGCGCGCTCGCCGTCCCTCGCGCGCTGCTGCGGGCCAGCCGTTGCCGCTGCACTGCTGCAGGCCTGCTGCGCGGGCCCCGCTGCATGCGGTGCTGCTGCGCGTGCCCTGGCCTCGCTCCCGCTGCGGCTGGCTCGCATACCTGGGTCGCGTATGCAGTGCTGATGCCGCGCGCGTGGCCGTACCGCTGCGCTGCTGCACTGCTGCTGCCTAGCGCTGCTTCGCTGCTTGCTGCCATGCAGCTGCTGCTGGCTGGCCCACGCGACCCCGCGACCTGCCTGCTGCTTTGTTGCTGCTTTCTCTTCTCAGCTCGCTCGCTCGCATGGTCCCTTGACCAATTTGCTGTTTGGGTACTACCGGACCGTCCAGAAAAATTGTCCAACGGCCAGATTTTTTGGGGCCCTATTTAAGGCTTTGCACGTTTTGAGTTTAGTTAGCTCCTCTATTATCTATTAGGCTAAACTTTGTCCACACTTGCTCTAGATCTTGAATTTTGCCTAATATTTTCCCTCCGATGATTCTTGCCCATATTTGAGTGGAAGAGAGAGGAGATCTAGCCCCACGTTTTGACCTAACCGATTCATCTCTTTGTGAGTGCATCTTTGGGGATCTAGATTTTGGGGGATTTTCTGTCTCTCTTTGATTCCTCCTCTCTTGTTCCCCCAATAGCTTTAGTAGCTTTGTTGGAACTTGGAAGTGAGGGATTTGAGCATCTTTGTGGTGTTCTTGCCATTTGCATTTGTTGCATCGGTTTGAGTTCTCCTCAGAGGATTTGGTTTGAGTTTCTCATTGGATCTTGTCCCTCTTGGGTTCTTGGAACCCTAGACGGTTTGTGGCCTTGGTGGCATTGGGGCCTTTTGTGGCGTTTGTTGGGAGCCTCCAAGTTGTGGAGAAGTGCCCCAACCTTGTGAGAGGTTCCGGTTGCCACCGACAAGTGCACCGATAGTGGAAGCGTGGATCGATCCCGTTGGGGTGAGATTCACCGGAGAATAAGGGTGGCCTTTTGTGGCGTTGGTGGTTTGATACCACCCCCTCTCCAAACGAGACGTACTCCATGTTGGGAGGAACTCGGTAAAATATCGGTGTCCCCGCGTGCCTCGGTTATCTCTATATACCCGAGCTCTTTACTTATGCACTTTACATTGTGATAGCCTTCGTGCTTGAAGTCATTATATCTTGCTATCACTTTGTTGCTTGTATTGCTTAGCATAAGTTGTTGGTGCACATAGGTGAACCTTAGTTGTTCTAGGTTGTGCTTAACAAAGTAAACACTAGTTTTATTCCGCCTTTGTTGAGCCACTCTAGGAAAAGTTTTAATCGCCTATTCACCCCCCGTCTAGGCGACATCCGTATCCTTTCACCCGAGCTCCCCTTGTGCTCTGGTGAGTAACCCTGCAACCACAGAGACCGTTCGCATCCTCCTGATACTTTTCTTTGCTTGCTTGCATCCCAGGTGCTCGCCCTCGACCACGACCGTGCGCAACCGACGCCGAGCGAACTCCGGTGAGCAATCCAGGGCAACCACGAGCGCCCCTCGACCCAAGAAGACTACGTTGAGCATCAGCACGAACCTGCGAACACGGTGAGCATACTCTCTTCCTTCCTCGCTTCCTGCATCGCCAGCTTCGCCGTCGTCTGACCGTCGCCGCCGCGCGCAGCCGTCGAGCGCCGCCCGTCCTTGGTCAAGATAGTTGAGCCGTTAGATGCGAATCCTGCGGTTGTGTTAGATTCACTTAAACGAAAGGGTATGCGATGATCTAAGCCGCACAGGCCCGTTTTAATCCTGTGGTCTGTACCGCTCGATCCACACGAATCGGTACCGCCCAATAAGAAACAACCACGTGGCTCAGGCTTCGATTTAAAACAGATTTGAATCTATTAGATTTCCAATTTTGTAAATTGCATAACTTTAGTTCCACACGTCCAAATTTTGCAAACTTTATATAAATGGAATCAGTGGAACAAGCCCTAGCCAACCATGCCATTTGTTTAGTAAAAAGCTTCTGGAAAAATGTTTGTTTTTGCAGAAACATTTGTATGCTTGTTTAGATTATAAAAATTGTTCAAAAATGATTTTGGGGATAAAATTTTTGGCAAATGGTGTGATTTGAACCTACTGACCATAGGAAACACTTTGTGGTTTCAAAAATGTATTTGGTGAAGAAAAAGAATGATTCTTTGATTTAAAACCAATTCTAGTCAAATAAAAAATATGGTTTATTTATTAAAAATGGTTTTGGAAGAAAACCTTTGGGAAATGTTTTGTTTTAAACTCTCTGACCCTAAACACAAAGTTTTATGGTTTGAAAACATATTTGGTGAACCCTATAGATTAATGCCTTAGTAAAAACATTTCTACACCACATAAAATGATACTTTGTTTTGCAAATGGTTTAGGAAGTGAAATCCCTTGCAAATGACTTTTGCCACTTTATAAAATGACCATTAGGTGTTTTCAAATGTTTGTGACCCATTAGGAACCAGTTTTGCAAATAAAACAATCCTTTGGCATGCTTGCATGAATTATCTTGTTTATATGATTTTATGTGATGAATTGCTTGAATGGTAGATTGAACTTGTGCCTTGCTTGATTGAATTGTAGTGACTTGAAGAGTGTGATTGTAGCAAGGACAAGGAGTGAACTTATACTCTACCAAAAAGGCAAGTGATGCTTCATACTTTTGTCCCATTACTTTCACTATGCATTAGTGATTTCTCTAAGTAAAACTTGCATGGAATTTTTGCTAAGTATAACCATGCTATGGGAAAACCTAGTAGATGAAACCTTAGTATAAATTTTCCTAAGTTAAGATTACTACTACTATCAAGCTTAGCTTAGATAATAGAAAACAAGGGTGGAATATACATTCATACTATGGAAAAATTTCTAAGTCTGAGGACTTGTGTTTTTGTTTAATAAAACAACTAAGTTAATGAATCACCTGGGTGGAATGGTAATTGCTTGGTGGTTTTTGGTTGAGTGGTTACACAAGGCCCATGGCTATGGTTTACCTTGTGTATCACACTTGTGGATTGCCACCCAGGAACAAAGAGATTTGAGATGTCAAATGTTAAGAAGCTTCAAGTGCAACCACTTGGCATTATGGGCTCTGCCTGGATCACATAGGTTGCTAGAACTTAGCCATTTGGACAGTTGGTGGTAGTGGGATGATAGGTTGGAACGCGTCTATTTGGTCTAAGGAAAGGCTTCTGAAAGATCTTGTCTTGGTGAAACCAAGTCTTGTGGGGAAAGTGCACCACCTCTGCAGAGTGTAAAATCTAAGTACTTAGCCATGTCCCTGGTAAAGGACAATTTGAGCATCAAGACATGGAAGCTATCAAGAATCTCATCATCCAAATTTCCAAGTTAAAAACTTGTGGATTGAACAAGGGTTAAAGGATCTTTAATCTTTGATTGGGAGATGCCTTGGGAAAGATTATTTTGTCAAGCAAAAACTTAGTGTTTTCAAATGATAAGAAAAATCTATTTTGAGCAATGCAAGCCTAAGCTCCACTTAGCCAAATGCATATAGATGATAGACTCCACTATACTACCATAGTATCACTTGCCAATACAATTCAAATGTATTGACCCTTGTGGCTGTAACTTGTATGTTGCAGGTTTGATTGATATTAGTGAAGTTGATTGATTAGGATTACAAAGTCTACAACCAACATGTCTGCCTGTGGCACTTTGAAGATGAAGGACCCCATGCTTATAGATATTCTGCTGCAATGTAATGTAATAGCCAAATGAGCTATGTAAGATGTAATAAATTATGTTATTCCTGGTTATAAAGTTGTATTATGACCTTTGTTTCTTGATATTACATCTTAACTGTGGATGCTAGCTATTGATCCAGGGACTAGCATTGCAATCACAGGGATCCTTTTCCTTTACAAAGGAGGGATCTTACAGTACTTTGGAGTAAAACAAACTTGTCTTTATAGACAAGGTTTCAGGGATTTGGCAAAGTGTGTAATTTAAATAGTTTAATAATCCAAATAATTATGGGAATTATTTGGGAATGATTATATCCAAGGTGGATGATGTCAACTTGAGGTATCTATCATAACCAACCTTGGGTTTGAATATCTTCATAGAAAATGGAAGGAAACTAGATGTTGAAGGATCTAGGGATTTAGTATTTTTATACCCTCTCAACAAGGTTGGATTAGTGAGCTCAGAGCTCACCTTGATAGAATGAATAGATAGATGGATAGACTATGTTATATAGATGATCATGATGCCAATATTTGGGCTTGGTTGTATTTGAGGTTATCTAGAAGTGGTGGCAAACTTTGTTGAAAACAAGGTTGCCATAGGAGATGAGTCATGCTGCCTCAGAAACCATGCGGGTTTAGGAAGCACAATGCTCCAATGGTAAAAAGTGAAGTATGGATGGATATACCAGGGTTAGTAGATCATAACCACGCAAGGATTTGGTAAAGGGGAGGTAGCATATGGATGTGAGCTTCTGCCAAAGTAGGTAAGATGATCAGATTTGCAGAAAAGATTATTATCTTGACTACAAAACCACCAAGAATGAGTGGGAGTCTGATGAGTTTACCCAAGGGCAAGATTGGTCTTTGGTAGTACTAATGATGTACTACAGTATGGTTCAAGTACATTTTCATGAATGCACATAGATTAGAGTAGAGGGAGTTCCAAATATTAAGTCTAGTTAAAGATTCCAGACTTAACCAAATTTGGCGGGTTGGTGGATTTTGCCTAGTATGAAATAGGGAAACATTTGGAGAGGAGGCAAGGTCCATACTATTCATCAAGTGGTTCATATTGAAGTATATATTGAGTATAGGGGATCCATACTTGTATTTTATCTTTGATGAGTTGGAGACTAATTCAAAGGATTAGCTCAGGATTGAGCTGATTAGGAGATGGGGTGGTCACTTTGGTGGCTAGAGTTGAGATCAAACTTAGGATGTTTTCTTAGGAGTTGTATTCTTGCTTTAACTTGATCATAAAGGATTATCTCCTAGGGTGGCTCATGCTACTTCCTAAGCAGACAAGTCATCTCATTAGCAGATCAAAGCAATTCATCAGACAGCAGATCAAGGTAACTCATCTTATCAAGCTTATCCACTAATACTAGGGTTACCATCAGACTAGATTGATGTAATAATGGGTATTTTGAAGAGCTTTTGATTTTACGTAAGGTAGGTACCTCTTGGTATTTATACCAATATTTAGAATGAAAAGTTTTTATGAAAGGTTTTGGAAAAGCCTAGAGATAAGAGTAGTTGAAGTTATGTCTTCAAAACATAAGGAGATTATAGGTAGGTCTCCATAGTTTTGTTTAAAGAGAGACTAATAAACTATTTGGTATTATCAAAGTCATCTTGGCTCAGGTTTGAAATACCAGAACATTTGAGAATATGAAATATAAGCCAAGACCTCTCTTTTGTAAAGCAGTTTTTCTCAACTAAGGTTGAGGTAAGGAGTATATGATCTAATATATAATCAGATGTATGAACACAAGCAACAAGCATTGCAACACTTAATCACGAAGAGTTTTTTTCTCCCTATTTTTGACTTTTGACGATAAATCAGGGTTGCTAAAATTGGGATGTTACAAAACCGCTGCAACACCACCATCTCCATCCATCCCATCTACATCTTGTCTAGATCTTGTTGTAATTCCCGTACTCATTGTGGAGTTATACAAGTACTATTCATCTATGATAGATTCCATTATTTTTGCCATGATGTTGATTTCCTCCATGACTGAGTAGATCATTAATTCTTGGGGGGATGGAGAAACCCTAGCATGAGATTGAAAGAAGATAAAGTTTATTATGATATTCATCGCTATGACCATGTGTTAGATTGTCTACATCTTGATGTTGGGATAATTCGACCTATAAATATTTGCCTCTTGTGGGGACTTGATGTAGGGAACTACTTGTTGGTAGACGGAGGGATGTTAGCATTTACAGTGACTATAAAGCTATTGGCACCCCTTACGTATCAACTAGGGAATCAGGGAAACTCATAAAACACTATTCATGCCATGGCATACGTCTTTCAGGATTATGTCCCTTAATAGCACAGTAATTCATTTGATGTTGATTGTTGTCTAATGTGGTTCTGAGGATGATTTGAGCAGTGGTTGCTGCCCCTTTGTCCAAATACAGAGTTCCTCCCACACATAAATACTTGATAATGTTCATGATACTAATCTTTACCTTAGCCCCTTTATAATGCTAGTGGCGTATCCGCTAATCCCAGAGAATGCTTTTTCCCACTGAAGTTTCAAATCTCTTTTACATACACGATACTTATTTTCTGTATTCAGTTTTGTTTACTTTACTCATTATTATATTATAACAAAAATCCAAAAATACCTTTATCTTGTCACTTAGAACTTTATTTAGCATTTCTATTTTCATTATTTATTTCAAGAATTCTTAGACTTTGGACTGCTGCTCCTTGTGGGATCGATTACTTTATTTCGAAACTAGCTACAACCGATCTGTGCACTTGCAGTGATCAAGCTATTTTCTGGCGCCGTTGCTGGGGAGCTAAGCGATGTAGGTATTTTAGTTTTTTCTTATTTACATTAGTTTTGTTAAGTTTTGTTTTGAGTTACAGGTTTCTACCAACATGATGAAGTTTAAGCATATGACTAGTGCTAACCCACTCAACCACTTTGGGAAGCCCAATGATATTTATAAAAGAGACAACTCCAACGAGAAGATGAGGGGGTTTGAAATAAATCCTCTACTACTTGGTATTTTACTCAAGAAGCAATTTAATGGAGATGAAGAAGATCCTGATCCATATGAGCTTATTGCATGTTCCAAAGATATATGTGGCACATTCCAATTAACGGGGTATACCACTGATGAGGTAAGGGTTAAACTTTGACAAGTACAACTCTTTCATGGTATAGGTCTCTACCCTCAGAAGCCACTACTACTTGGGATAATTTATCTTGCAAATTTCTATTTAAATATTACCCATTATCAAAATCTTTTGAAATTAGGCGTCTTATAATGACTTGGAGGAACCTTCCCAATGAAGTACTAGTAATAGCTTATATAAGATTTAAAGATTTACTTAGTCAATGTCATCACCATGATTTGACTGAATGGTATTTATTGCATATATTTTATGACGGTTTAATTGAACCTAATAAAATTTAACTAGACTCTTGCGCGAGAGGAGATTTTATGGATTTACCTATAACTAAAGCTTGGGATTTACTTAATAGAATTCGTGATCATAGTGTTTCATGGAATTTTGATCTAGAAAGTGATGGAGGCACAAAAATAGATTATGAATGTATTCATGACTATAATTAAAAGGGCCATGTTAATGAATTATCTAAAGAGCTTTATTTAGATTCAGATCTTGTGTTGCAAGTTGTTAAAGCTTTTACAGAACACATCAAAGCTCCAAAGGAGAGTTCAGCCAAGAATGATCCACCACCCGAACCTGGAAAGAAAATATAAGTTAAAGCAACATTGGCCTCCCTCGAACAAATGTATGAGATATGTTTCCCTAACACTGTACAGAAGCATATTTTGGAATATGAATAGGTCAAGGCAGTACATGAGGAGAAAGAAGATAAAAGTGTGCCAATGGTTGAAGAACATCTGGCTGAAACCAAAGATGAAGAGGTAACCAAGGAAGCAATCATGGCTATGTATGCACATTGTATCATAGTTGAACTTGATGAATATACTTCTATATTGGTTGAAGATAAAATTAAGGTAAAAGATGTGGGTAAGCCTATTCTTCCCTGCTTATTTAAAGAAACCTCGCATTACGGTTTATGTGATCTTGGCACCGGAGTTAATATTATATCCTATGACTTTTATTTAGAAATAAAAGAAGAGATAGCATCGGCTACAATAGAAAATACTGATATGACAATCATGTTAGCCAATGAAAATATTGAATTCCAATGGGAGTAGTTGAAGATGCAACTGTCACAATTGGCAATAAAACTTTCCATATTGATTTTGTAGTTTTTGATATGCCAGTTGACACTCTTTTCCCAATCATATTTGGAAGAAACTTTTTAATTGATATAGGTGCCACAGTCGACTTTAAAAAGGAGGTTGTATCCCTTAAGCTTGGGAAAGCGTAAAAATAATTCCAATTTTCCAAATTTAAAGACAAACCTCTAAATATACATGGAGAAGAGAAAGAAAATACTATTGAGGAGATGGAAATTATTTTCTTAAGTAATGTCACATCCCAAGACTTTGGAATTTGGGACTAGAAAAAAAATCGTTTTTACATGTCATTCATGTGCATTGCATTGCATCCATGCAAAAATTTCAAGAATTGAATTCAAAAACCATAACCCTAATAGGTTTTGCAAATATTCCTATGAGGAATAAACATGGGTTTTATAATATCCAATATTTTTGAACTCAATAAAAGGATACAAAAATGATCCTAAAATGATCTACTAAATATTATAAAATTTTAGGAATAAATTTCAAGTCGTTTGGAGTTATAAAACAAAATCTATAAAAGAATTACTAAAACAGTAAATAGAAAAAAGAAAACTAAAAAAAAATCTAACTAAACTAAACCTACCCTGCGAGCTGGACCGACCCAGCCCACCTAACCTAGCTACGGTCCACCTATCCCGCGCGCAGCGGCAGCAAGCGATGCGCAGAAGCAAGCAGCCAAACAGCGGCCCATTGTGAAGCCCATCAGCCGCCAGCCCGTGTTCCCCTCTCTCCACCGCTGACGGGCCGGGCCCATGTGTAATCTTCCACCTCAGGCGCAGGAACCATTCTGGGCACGAGTTCGTCCGTACCGAACGACAACCGCTCGATTCGGCCAAAACCTTATCCCCTTCACAAGATTTCTTGCCAGACAAATAGCAAATACCCTGCAGTCCTTTTCCTCTTCCGAAAACACCCCAGAAATTGTAGCCCCGACCCGATTCGGATCTCGCCGCCGCCATTGTCGAGGACAAGCTGCAGGTCAAGCTCGAGATCAAAGAAAAACGGCACCCCTGCCCCTTTTATTCCTCTGAACCTGTTCCCCTCCTTGCACCGGGTTTTTACTCATCTTTTACCCCTCTGTAGATCATCAGAATGACCGCGATTCGTCGCCGGAGTCCGCACCGGCGCCTTATCTCCGTTCGGCCACCACCACTCGCACAGGAGGAGTAAGACGTCTACAAGCATACAAGAAGAACCCCCATGCTCCTCTGATCACCGTGGACTACTTTCCCGTGTCGAAAGACAACCAGAGCGCAGCCATCGCCGACCACCTGCAGAGCTCGCCGCCGCCGTGCGCCACCGTCGCCTTCCATCTGGCGGCGAGCACCAGGTGCGTTGGTTCCCAGCCGTTGGATCCTTATCTGACGCACGAGAATAGATCCAGCCTGAGCCGGTACCCGCCAATCGCTGAGCACCACGTGGCAAGCTTCCTTAGAGAACACGTCAGGGATAGTCAGCAGGTCAGAGCCCAGTCAGCGCCGGTCAAATTGCTTTTAATATTAAAAATAGCAGAAAATTTTGAGATCTTGTAAAATTCATATAAAATTGACTACAAGTCCAAAAAATATATAATATATCGTTGGATTCACAAAAATATGTAGATTATTATTATGAGATTAAATATTGGTTTTACAGTATGGTTTTACTATAATAATTTAAATAGTTTAATGGACATTTTAGACTAAATAAATCATATTAAATTATCTGTAGATGATAAAAATACAAATAAAGTGTCCATGGATTGCTAGTTTCATATACGACATGAATATACTATTATATCCAAATTTTGCATTGTTTAATTGCTTTAGTAATTTAAATAGTTTTAGTGGACTTTTAGAGTATTAAATTCATAGTAAATAATTTATGGATCGTAAAATTATGAATAATATGCCCCTGGAGTCACATTATCGTGTAGATTAAAGATCTGTATTTAGTTTGAATTTTAGACAACAGAAATTGTTTAAATGATTTAAACCCAATTAAACACTATTTAAATTATAAGAAAAAATTTATGACTCCGATTAAGGTGAATCCAATTGCTACTGGTTTGCATTAATTTCCCCTATCCAGTACACACGAGAACCAAATTTAATACGACAATTAGAATAGAAGTTGTAGCAAAACTATTAAAACCTCTTTAATGGCAATCAAGAATTAATAATAAATACTCTATTACATTAAATGATTTGCCACATGCATCATATGATCTAGTAATGTTCATATAACTAATTACAACCTTTGTGACATATTAAATCATCATGCATGCATTTGTTCATCATTGTTTTATTGTATTGTGCATAATTTCATTGTTTTGAATGGTGTGTTTGTTGTGCACTTGTTTTGATCGATAGATTGCGAGGAGTGCAACGTTTGTGATTGTGATGATTGCAACCTTATCTATTGTTAGGATTATTTAAACGACTACGTCTACAACAAAGGCAAGTGGTGCTATCTTGGTCATAAATGTCCTACTGTTTTCCTATGCATTGTAGATGTTTTTGTAGAATTGCATATGTAGGAATTGATGTGTATATTCTATGCTATGTCCCATATTACTCCCTAGTATTCCTTGTTTATGAGACATCGTATTGGTAGATTGCTTAGTTATGCTATTTAGACGAGGAAGGGAATCACACCATGAAAAGTTATATGTTTTGAAAGGATTATATTTTGTGAAATGACAAACCAATAATGAACCACCTAGGCGGAATGGCATTGATTGGGTCATCAGAGTGAAGATCTTTGTGGGGAATGCCGCCCAGGACACTGAGAAAGGATTGGCTTCTCTGTTTGGTAGCTTTCATGTGCAACCATGTACCAGTAAGAGTGGGTGGCTGGCTGTACTTAGTAGGTTGTGGAGACCCGAACCCTACGTAGCCAGAGATGTAGAATAGTATAGGTTGGTACGATGCGTGGATGGGTTTGGGAAGCTCTTCCAAAATGGTCTTGTCTTGGACTTGTCCCTATCATCACAAAATATGAGTGTGGTGGTCTGAGCTGGGTTGGCCAGGTCACATGGGTAAAGTGTACAAACCCCTGCAGGGTGTCTAAACTAAGTACTTAGCCATGTTCCCGGTTATGGACAATTTGAGCGACCTGATACAGATGCTATGACATGTTCTCGCTCATCCTTATTTCTTGATTCTTAAAACTTGTTGGGTGAACTTAATTGGGTAGGAGCACCTGGGAGTGAACCAGAGTGTCCTATTTATCGTATTGGAAAACTACTTTTTACAAATGTTAGGATAAAACTATTGCTTTATGCAAATGAGCTTAAACTCCACTTGTCCAAATAAGCATGTAGTTGATAGATCTGTTGTTAACCACTTTAGCCTACATGTCATACATTCCATGTATTGACCCTTCGGGGCTGCTATGTTTTATGTTGCAGGTTATGTTTTCGTTTATGAGTGATCGAATAGGTCGCGATAATCCACTCAACAGTTGTTCACCTATGGCACAATTTAAGACGGATCCTATCAATTTTTATGCTTCCGTATGCTACTTGATTTTTGAGCTCGCCTTGAGCTAAGAATTATTATAATAATAGTAAATTCTGGATCAATTCTTTATTTATGATGCACTGTTAAATTCTTTGGTATTCATCTGTACTGTGTGTGCTAGTGAACCGATCCAAGGATTGGCACTATACACATGAACTCAGCCTTATCAGGCGAGGGTGTTACAAGTAATCAAGAAGAAGAAATAAATGAACACTCAAATTATGAAGAAATAATTATGGAGGACAAAGCTTTATAAGAACTAGAAAGTGAATTTGATTCATTTCCCATTTTAGAACCTCCAACTGATGAAGCTTTTGAAGAGCCAGAAAAGAGAGGGGATGAAGAATTACTACCCCCAGAATTAAAAACTCTACCAGATAATCTTAAATATAGATTCTTAGATAATACTAATAAATTCCCTATTATTATTAGTGCTAAACTTTCAAAAGAAGTCGAAGAACTCATGAAGGTACTAAAGGAACACCGCAAGGCCTTTCGGTAGTCAATGGACAACTTGAAGGGTATTAGTCCCATGATATCTGTACATCGAATATTCATGGAGGAAGGTGATAAACCAGTTGCAGAATTTAATAGAAGACTAAAGACTGAAATGAAGGAAGTGGTAAGAAAATAAATAATATGCCTACTTGATGCATGTATGATTTATCCTGTAAAATAAAGTGAATGGGTAAGTCCTGTTCATTGTGTTCCTAAGAAAGGCGGCTTTACTATTGTTCCTAATGAAAACAATGAATTGATACCAACTAGAACTATTGTTGGACATTGATGTGCATAGATTTTAGGAAATTGAATAAGGAAACAAGGAAATATCACTATCCTTACAGTTCATAGATCAAACTTTAGAGAGGTTAGCAAACCACACTCATTTTTTCTACTTGGATGGATGCTCTGTTTTTTCACAAATAGCTATTCATCACGATGACCAACTTATGGTTTACATGCTTAATGACGCATGCATTTTGGGTTATGTAATGCTCCAGCTACTTTTCAAAGATGCATAACTGCTATTTTTTGCAGATTTTATAGAATTGATAATGGAAGTATTTATGGATGATTTTTCTATCTATGGAACTTCGTTTACTAGTTTCTTGGATAATCTCAATAGAATTTTGCAACATTGCGAAGAAACCAATCTTGTTCTAAACTGGGAGAAGTGCCCTTTTATGGTCAAAGAAGGCATAGTCCTTGGACATAAAGTATCAGGTAAGGGTATTGAAGTAGATAAGTTGAAGAAATAGAGGGAATGCCACAACCAAGGGACATAAAAGGTATAAGAAGTTTTCTTGGTCATGTAGGCTTTCATAGAAGGTCCATTAGGATTTTTTCTGGAATTTCTAAACCTTTGACTAATCTGTTGCAAAAGGGAGTAATATTCAATTTTGATGATAAATACCTTATTGCCTTTGATAAACTTAAATATGCTTTATCACATGCTCCCATCATTAAACCACCTATATGGGATATGAATTTTGATTTAATATGTGAAGCTAGTGATGATACTGTAGGAGTAACTCTCGGACAACACATAGGTTGCATAATTTAATATTATACATCATGCTAGTAGAACTCTCAATAGTGCTCAAAAGAATTATCCTAAGGAATAAAGAGAACTCTTTTCTGTATTTTTCTCTTGTGATATGTTTCGTTTCCTATATTGTCATATAAAAGTAAGAGTTCATACGTATCGTGATGGTTTAAAAGAACTCCTCGAGAGGAAGATTCATAGGCCAAGACTGATCCATTGGATCCTTGTACTTATAGAATTTGAGTTGAATATTATGGACAGACAAGAAGCAAAGATAGTAAATGTAGCATCTCTATGTGCCCAGCAAGATACCGATCTTATTGAGAGGAACTTTAGTCTTGATGATTATTATTTTCAAGAATTATTATATGAACCAAGGTCAAATCCTCCCAAGAAGAAGAAGTCCTTGTTGTTGGAGGAGCGTGTCACTCCCGACTAAGTAAACGATAAGAGGAAGGTAAGTTTTCTAACTTTAATAAGTGCCTTGTTTTCACAATTTTTTACTTTTAAAAATTCTTCCTTTGAATTCCTCTTGTTTTCTGAAGTTTTTGAGGGGTTTCTATAACTATACGGGTGCAACTATACGGCCGGTGAAAAATCTCCTGTCGTATAGTTGGTTGTTAAACGTTCTGTATCCCTTCAAAAAAATAATTTCGAGTTGCAGTATCTATATGGCCGCAACTATGCGGCCACAGAAAATTCTCCCGCGTATAGTTGGTCGTTAAACGTTTTGTATCCCCTTCGCAAAAATAATTTCGAGGTGTAGTATCTATACGACCGCAACTGTACGGTCGAAGAAAATTCTCCCGCTGTATAGTTGGTCATCAAAGCTTCAGTACCCTCGACCCATTTTTTGTTCTTATTTTTATCTAAAAAACTCTTTGTCGGTTCCTAGTCGGTAATTTAACCATCTGGGTTTGAGATATTTGGAAATATCTGCCCGGAACCAACTTTACGGCCGGAACTATACGGGCCGCGACCGTATAGTTGGTCGTTATAGAGCAGGACTCCTCCAAATCAGCGATTTCTTTTCCTAGTTGGTTTGGATTCTTTTCTTGGGCATGAATTTGATGTTTCTCGCTAGTTTTACCGACCTATGACCGCTCTTATAAACTGCCATTGTGCCTCTCTCTAATCACAAATCACCAGGAACAAAGACAGCTATGCGCTATCACGTCCCAGGCTGTGGAAAACCTATGGGGCTCATTGCTCCTAGGGATCTTTCTAGTAGCCCGTCGATGGAGGACGACAATGAGGAGGTGGAGAGGTTTCACCCGGGGTACAAAGAGTATGTCGACCCAAGATTCTACAATAGCGACCCCAATGAAGGCTACAGTGATGTTTACGTCTGTTGTGACGTCTATGAGCCCCCGGGGATCAACTGGGCGGCGATGATAAGAAATCAAGAAAAGATAGAAGGCCACAAGCCGCACGGAAAAGGGTGTGTTGAGACGGTCAAGTTCATCACTACTGATCCAAGGGCGCACAAGCATAAGGAAATACCTAACATTGGTGCAGGTGCTAGCAAGGAACCGTCGTTGCCTCGCTCGAGGCCTACCACTAGCGCTCATATGAGGGTGAAAACTCAAGAGGAGTGGAGGAGAAGTTTCTACATCCCGATCCATCAATAATGGATGAGGAAGAAGAAGTTGTCCTCGGGAAAAAGGATCTCGTGCAGGAACTAGAGATATATCAGAAGATGGAGCTACTCCATCGCGTTGAAGTCTGTCACCGCCTCAAGGATATAGAGGAGAAGGGTGATCTTCTCCCGATGGTGACTAAGCTCGCGGATAGGGTGGACACTCTGCAATCTGATTTTCACAGGTGCTATAGCCTCATCACTGCTCTCGACGACACCAACAAGAAGCTACGCACCATGGTTTTACATGCCATGGCGCCACAGTGACCTTCAATAAAACACGGTATAAAATAATCGCGAGGGATTATTTGATCCCGCCTGGCTTGACTCCAAGCTTGGGGAGATCTTTAAGACCTTGTAATCTATCTTATAAGTTTTTAATTTTATTCCAATTTTGCATTAGTTCGAGCTTAGAAATAAAGTTTGCATCATTAGAATTCCCTTCAGGAATAGTCGATCCAATTTATTAAATTCTGAGTTTATTATAATATATGGAGTATTATTGGGTTTGAGTTTGTCTGATTGGATATATGAATGGCTTGAGTATAATTTTACTTGCACTTGATGATAGCAATAGTTGTCTTCCAAACTATTGGTATTAACGGAACATATAAAGATAATTTGATCAATATGTTGTAGGTCAATGGTTTGATTGACAAAAAGGAGAGATTATCTAATTAATTAAGATGAAAAAGAAAAACCTTGAACAAAGGAGAAATTATAAGTGCTATCAAATAGAGCGAGAACAAGTTGAGATAGAATACTCAAGTTATAAAAATGCTTCATATATATTTGAAATTTGGTAATTGAGATCGTTAAACTTTGAATTCCTACATGAAGTGGAATATATGTCTAGCTCCTTTGCACAACACTTAATCGAAAGTGTGAGCATGAATATATATAGAGAAAGAAGAAAAAGAAAGATGAAGAAAAAGGGCGAATGTGCAAAGATAAAATAGGCATATACCACTACATTGTAGTAAGACAAAGAGACATTTGAGATTTTGAATGCCAAGTGAATATGTTAATCCTAAAAACACTTGGGACTACCTCACTAACTCACTCGGTTGAACCGAATAATTTTACATCATGTTGAGAATTATCTTTTGTGAACGGTTAATTGCTAAGGTGTGGAAGCCTGCTAATAATATTCGGATGGTTCGAGTAAGGTACTATTCATGAACTTATTTATATGTATCCTTTATGATAAACACATGCTGCAACTGCCTCATGTTTTAGATTATTATTTTTCATATTAGTAGGATCTTAGTATTTTATGGCATCTGCACGCACTTTTATGTTTATTTTCACCAGGATCCGAACAAATGATGGATCCAATGGACACAATTCTTGGACCAGTTATATTGGAGTGAAAAGGAGCCAAAAACTAAGTAAATGTCTTATTTGGGAAATATTAATAACACTAGAAGAAACCCCAAAGCAATTGGAGGGTACAAAAGGGTTAATGACCAACTATATGGTATGAGAACTTTTCTGGCGGTATAGTTCCTGCCATATAGTTAGCACCGACACCGCCTCCTCAAATAGTTTCACCATGTGCAACTGCATCCCGGAGAAAACATATAGAACACCTAGAAATCGCCGAAACCTAACCTCCGGAAGGCATCTGGAGGGGGAACTCATCCACCGGGTATTCATGTTCGCCCTACGCAGATCCGGGAGGCTAAGGCATCGATCTTCATCATCAACCGCTGAATCACCACCATCTCCATCCATCCCATCTACATTTTGTCTAGATCTTGTTGTAATTACCATACTTGTTGTGGATTTATGCAAGTACTATTCATCTATGATAGATTCCATTATTTTTGCCATGATGTTCATTGCCTCCATTTCTGAATAGATCATTAATTATTGGGGAGATGGAGAAACCCTAGAATGAGATTGAAATAAGATAAAGTTTATTAAGATATTCATCGATGTGACCATGTGTTAGATTGTGTACATCTTGATTTTGGGAGAAGTCGACTTCTCAATATTTTCCTCTTGTGGGGACTTGATATAGGCAACTACTTGTTAGTAGACGGAGGGATGTTAACACTTAAAGTGACTGAAAGAACATGTGGGCCCCCATGTGTGGTTTGGTAATTAATGACAATCTCTATGGACTAATGCTTGTATCAAGTTGCACTTGTAGGAATTGTCCATAGGCAATTCTTGAACCATATGTTGGCTTCAAGGTTTGGAGAAGAAGAAAGTGAAGAGGATCAAGTGGTGACCAAGGTGTTCAAAGAGTGATCCAAAGATTGGTCATGTGAGAGTTGAGCCTTTTGCAAGGGTGTCTTGAAGAATATGATAGAGTTCATCATATGTATCTTCAAGACATAATCCAAATGGTGTTAGAAGTAATGTTGTGCAAGCTTAAGATGTGCCATATCTAGAAGATATCATGCTTGAAGCTTGCCATCGTCGGTAATCATGGATCGACGAAGACAAGGTCAAAGTAAAGGTTTCCCCATGTCGTATGGGGGAGCAACTTGCAAGTCTTCATCAAGAGAGTGCGTGCAAGAGCAATCAAGAAAGGTGTTCCATATTGATAAGGACAAGACAAGATCAAGTGGAAAATACACAAGCCAAAGGTATGATCTTGATAGGGTTTCTTTCTTACCGGTCTCGTGGTGTTAGTTAGGGAGACCGGTTTATAAGATAGATAACCGTACTATCAAGAGGGGCTCTCAAGTGAGTAACTCGATCATATATTACCGAGAGAGCTCAAACCTTTGCATACTTAGCATCATCCTTTCTTGGTTGTTATTTGGATCTTATCCATGTGAGGTTCTAGAGCTTGTGGTAATATTCATAACAAGCTCTAGTTCATCAAAAACGGATTTCCCTTTTTATATCATATTGCGTTTTTGATCTTTGAGGTTTTTTCGGTTTCTTACCAAGAGAGGTATGTCACATTATAATACATGAAATTTTCTCTTTTTGTTGGGTAACTCTTGTTTTCCTCTTTCCAACAAAATTGGTTTCGGGTGAATCGGAGTTTCCAAACTCTAGAGATCGCCATTTGAAGTTTGCCTCTTATTTGGTCCAGACCGGAGTCTCTTGTCTACGTGGACCGGAGTTTCCGATGTGGTCCGGAGTGTCCCCTCGAGTCCCCGGAGTGGGCTCCAGAATTCAGCCTGGCACAGTGTGATGGGTGGTCCGGAGAAAGGTCCGGAGACTGACCGGAGTCCCCGGTCCATACCTCAGACCGGAGTCTTCGGTGTGGCTAGACCGGAGTCTTTGGTCCACTTGGTTCACAGAGGAGCTGGGACAGTCTGTTAGGTGGTCCGGAGGTTGGCCGGAATCTCTAGTGTAGACCAGAGTCTCCGGTCTGCACACTAGAGTCTCTGGTCTGACTTTTCCCCAACGGGCAGAAAACGGTCAGAAATCTGTGGGCCTATAAAAGGGGGCCCTTCTTCCCCAATTTCTTGCCTCGAGTTTTACAGTATTTCTCCTCCATTCTTGACCCTCTTGAACTTGCTCCCCCTTCAATCCCTCCCTTGATTCTTGCATATACTTTAGGTATTTGAAAGAGGAGATCTATATCTGTAATCCCACCAATCCATCTCTCCTCTAAGTGAGGGGAACATCTTGGGATCTAGATCTTGGAGTCTTTTGTGGATTTCCTCCATTGTTCTTCCTCTCTTATTCCCCCACAAGATTTTGTAGCTTTGGTGGAATTTAGGAGAGAAGGATTTGAGCACTACTTGTGTTCTTTCCATTGCATTTGTGCATCGGTTTGAGTTCTCCCCGGAGGATTTGGTGAGTGAAAGTTGAGAAGCTTTTTACTCTTGGGTTCTTGGAACCCTAGACGGTTTGTTGGTGTTGCAGGTTGTGGCCTTGGTGTCGTTTGTTCAGAACTGCCCCAACCTTGTGAGAGGTTCCGGTTTGCCACCAACAAGTGCACCGATAGTGGACAGGGTTCATGACAGAAAGGGAGAGGGGTTAAGGGCCTGCTTTTTGGTTCCACTGGCGGGGGAGGGTGGTATGGGGCTATGGACCGAGCAGGGGCAGATGAAAGGAGGGGGTGGTTGCTGCATTGATTAAGAGAGGGGAAAACAAGACATGACCATTTGCCTCCTTCTCTGCCAAGCACAAAGGACAAGAGGGGGAAGGGCTACAGTACTAGGGTTACGGTGCACGACCAGGAGGTGTGTGTGGTTCCTGTGGAGAAGTGCTGGGCAAGGTTTGGTGAGGTGTGGAAGTGGTTTTGTTCATGTAATAATCAAAGTTCCAGTTTAGCAATTGCAATGTTCATGAAGGAAAGATCTGATCTTTGATCTTGTCAAGGTGAGGAGATGGTGCAGGTAGATAGTTGAGGTCAACATACACCCTAAGAAATTATATGAGAATTTTCTGAACATTTTAGATCCTTAATTTGTCTATTATTTAAATTGTGCAAACATGTTTTTTATGGATTCATTTTGAATTTTTGAATTGGTAAAGGTGGGTTTTTGATTTGATATGGTCGCAAATATAAAAGACACTTAGGATATTTTTCCCAATATTTATTGATGAATGAAAGTATTTAAAATCAATATTTCTCCATTTCTTCCATTTAACAAAACGGGCAAAAAGAATTACTAAAACACTTAAAAATATTTATTTTTGAAGCAGGATGATAGGGAACAATATTTAGGCCTCAAATGTGTATTTAGTTGAGGAGGTGATTTGAAGAAAAACAATATAGAGGGAGTTTTGGGGATTTTGCAAAAGAAACGAATTATGTAGTTTTGATGCCAAAATAATTTGGGAAGATATTTGAGAAATCCTCACAATAATGGTAGATGATTTCAACATATTGTATTCATCATTTGCAACCTTGGGTTTTGAGAAAGAAACTTTATTTTGAAGGAACACGAGAAATGAGGGATCTAGGGCTACAATATTTTTATACCCACAAAACCATGTTGGATTAAGGATCTTAGAGATCCCCTTGGGTCATGGGATAGATGGATAGATAGAACAAGTTATATAGATTATCATGGTACAAAGAGTTTATCTTGATCATGCTTGAGGCCTTCTATAAATAACGCAAAACTTTTTTGAAATTAAGGATGCCATAAGAGATTATCATTTAGCTTCAAAAACCATGAGGGTTTAAGAAGCACAAGTCTCGATTGTAAACAAGGGAAGTGTGGGTTGATTTACCATGGTTATTAGATCACAACAATGCAAATAGTTGGTCAAAATAAGATAACATGGTGAAGTGAGCTTCTGCCAAAGTAGGCATGATTATGTGATTTGTAGGAATAATTATTTTCTTGCTTGCAAAACTATCAGGAATAAGTGGATTGGAGGATGATCTATCCAAGGGGAAGTTTGGGCCTTGGTATTCCTTAAGATGGTTCAAGTGCATTTCCAAAAAGGTACAAGGGTTGAGAAATGCAAGGACTCAAAGAGGTGATGATGATAACAGTTTCAGACTTAGGGTTTTAGACTAGATAGCAAGAGTAGATGATTTTGAGAAAATTCTAGGCTCCAAACTAATGACCAAGTGGATGATGTTAATTTTTTGATTGAGTAGAAATGATCCATGCTTAGATTTGGTCTTCATTGAGTTGGAAATTATCAAAGGGGATTAACCCATGATTGATCTGATTAAGAGATGAGGGGGTCACCTTAGTGACCAGAGATCAGATCAAACTTACGATATTTGCTTAGGATTTTATATTCTTGGTTAATCATTTCCTAGAGGATGAGATCCTAGGGTGGCTCATTATACTCCTAAGCACTCAAGTCAATCAACAAATTTTAGCAATTCATCAAACATCAAATCCAGACAATTCATCAAACAGCAGATCAAGGCAATTCATCTTTTCAAACTTATCATACTACTACTAAGGTTACCATAAAGGCTAGCTTGAGGTAAGGATGGGTATGTAGAAATGTTTGAATTTGAATAAGGTGAGAGCCCTTGGTATCTCTACCAAGAGTAGAATTCAGAAAGCTTCCTAGAGAGGTTTTGTGAAAACCTGGAGGTAAGAGTAGTTGAATGTTCTGTCTTGAAAACATAAGGAGATTATATTATATAGCTCTCCATAGTTTTGTTAAATATAAGCTAAGAAATAGTTGTTGTTAAAAGGACATCTTGGCTCAGGTTTTGAATGCTATAACATTTGAGAATATGTAAAATAAGCCAAGACATATATTTTGTTAAATAGATTTTCTCAAAAGGGGTTGAGTTAATAAGTGTATCATCTAATACAAAATAGATGCGTAAGAACAAACAAACAAGCAATAAAACATTGCATCATTAAACAAGAAAAAGTTTTTGTTCCCCCTGATTTTTGCATTCTGGACAACAAATCAGCGTTGCTGAAATTGGGATGTTACATTCACCGACATCGCAATCTTCTTCCTGCGAATTAGCAAGCAAAGATAAGAAGTCAGTGAATGAAATTTATTACTACCAGAAAACCATGAGACCAAACTAGGAAGGGGCTTTGTTGAGAGATTAATTATAGCATGTGTATGCACAAGTTGAACCAGCTTTGAACAAAATTAGACCATTAACATAGATTTGTTTGCACGCATATATAAGTGCTATGTAAAATCATACTCCCTCTATAATAAAAAAGATTTCACAATTTTTTTCAAATTTAAATGAATCTATCTAGACACGTTTTAGTGTATAGATATATCCAAACATTACAACAAATCTCTGACACATCCTTTTTAAGACACATGGAGTAATTCTTTCCATGCATCTTATCAGTAAGTTGGTTGAACAAAAAGTAGCTATGACTAACAGCTACTCCCTCTAGTCCATATTAACGGCCCCAACTTGGTCTAGATACTTATTTATATTCGTATACTCGGTTAATTAGGAATTCAAGAATTTGGTTCCTAAATACTGACTATAAATGGACAACACATCATACACATGTATCATTCGAATAAATCTGTTCATATACTATAAAAGAGATTGGATGATCCATTATTTAACATATAGAGTAATATATATGTATATGACTCCACTTGAACAAATTAAAACCAAAAATTAATGTGTTAAATATCTGAAGTTGACTTATGAACTCCATTGGCTTTCAGTTATGAAATATTAAATTTCGTTTTCTTTACAATCAGGAGCTCGTATGATGAGTATATATATTCCTTCTATTGTGCAAATAAAACTACATTGGACAACATGAACTCAACCTAATATCTAAACCCCACAAAAATTATAGCACTAGAACATACATCCATTCAAATCCACCTATAAAATAAGGGCCTAGAAGTACTACTAGGGGCACGTGAAAGCAAACTAGCTAGAAAATGTATGGATAGAACTACGTACAAGGGCAGATCAAAACAAAATACAAAATATGTGCATATAGAACTAATAGGGTAGATAAAAATAATAATTTAATCAAACTACAAAATCAAAAAACCCCATTATATGAATTGTAAACTCTGCATCAAAGGTAGTTTAGATCTAACCTCCGATTCTCCGTCGCTTACCTCCTTCTCGAATGCAAACGGGTCAGTGGGTTCTTCATCCTCGATGTTGTCGCTGAAATCATAAACTATTGCACCAGTGGCTCTGCAACCGCTGCTTCTTCCTCGTCGAACTTCGCTGCTTCCTGCTCGACGAGGACCTTCGCTGCCTCCTCGTCAACGACATTTGCTGCCTTGCTGACCACTGATCTTGTTCTCTTCATTGTCGCGTCAGAGATCTTGATCTTGCAAGGGTTTATTTGGAGTGGAGAGAGTGGAATAGGGGAGGCGATGTGGCCGATGGTACTTTAAATACTCTCAAGAGACGATGCAAAATTTGGGCAGTGGGAGCGGACGAGTTTACGATTTTCTTTTTTAGGGGGGAGGGAAAAAATATATGTGTCAATGCAAAACATAGGAGTGGGAAACCGTGTGTGTACGTCATACACAGATGTTATCCCACTCGATTTCTTTTACATTAAATCATTTTTATTCATCTCTAACCATCTCTCTAGATCAAATAATTCTTCATATATAATCGATAGAGTTTAAATTATATACACATTAAAAAACTTCATGAAGCAACATTATTTGCCATCACAATATGCATGCATGTATGGAATATGGGTGCATTAAAGAAAACTATGCCATGGTTATGGTCATGACCTAGCTCATTTGCCTTGAAATGAAAGCCAATAATCCTCGAAGGCGGTAGGTAATTTCTATGAACACTTTTTTAGGATAATCCTCGTATACCATGTTTGTTATTTTTTCCTTCAACTAGGCAACATAAAATGACTATGTGCAAAGGTTTCACATTTTTTGAATTTTTAGGCAGATTTTGAAATTCTGCCAATAACGCGGAAGTTAGGGTTCCTGGATATGCGTTCGGTCTTGCTAATATCTTTTTGGATATTTGAAGAAATTCCATGTTTTGTACATGGAAATGATTTTTTGGGAAATTCCTGAGATAGCTACAAGGTAGCTCTAGGCTCAATTTTGGCCCCCTCCGGCTACACCGACAGAAACTTGTATATATCACGACGATTATGCTCAAAGGTTCTAGCTGAAGCCAATTGGTTATTTGGCCACTAAATGCTCTCTGGTATTTATTAAAAATGGGGTGTTACATTTTCACATCTCATCCTTAGTGGCAGCTTCACAAAGTAAGCCCTTTTCAACATCGGGAAAATGGATTTTAAGTGTAGAGAGTGTGAAAACTTCATGTAGCAACATTGTTTGCCATCACAATATGCACACATGTGCGGAATATGGGTGCATTAAAGCAAACTATGCCATGGTTGTGGTCATGACCTAGCTCATTTGCCTTGAAAGCCAGGAATCCTCGAAGGCGGTAGGTGATTTTTGTGAGCACTTTTTTAGGATCATCCTCGTATGACATGTCTATTATTTTTGCCTTCTACTAGGCAACATAAAATGGTTTTCATTTGGATTTTATGGTTTTCTAGCTTTACCTAACGCTAATACTTCGGTAGCGAAGAAAACTTGGTTCTTAATGTGTGTTTCAGGTTCTAAATATCAACGAATGGTATTAATAGCAAAAACACAATATTCAGACGAAAACAAGCAAATATCTTTTTGGAAGCAATCAAGGGGAGGGAATACAGTAGCTTTAATGAGCAACTATGCGGCGAGAATATTTTTCTGGCCATATAGTTCCCGCCGTATAGTTTCCATCGCCTTCGTCTTGTTAAAAGGGACAACTTCATGAAGAGGCAGACGACGGAAACAGAACACAGCAACCGCCATCCCATCCAAAAAGGATAAAGAAGAGATCCGGAGAAGAAGGGGAAGACTTTTTCTTCTCGCTCCACGATCTTCAACCTCCTAGCCACCACACCTCCATAGCCATTACTTGTACTTGACAGAGAGATATCTCCACCTTGCAAGATTAGGGTTTGAGATTGTTTCTTCCCATCTTGAATTGTGTTGGATTTATTTCTATTCTTATCATGGATCTCCATGGTAATATCAAGAACTCGCTTCATTTAATTATATCGATTATGCTTTATTCTCTCATGTGTGAGAAAGTTCCCTTGGGTGTGGGAGATGTAAGGGATTTGTGAGATGTGATGTGACTATATAATTTCCATTAAGTTTGTGGTTGATTTAAATTACTATATTATGTGTTCTTGACTATCTGTGGGATGCTTAATGCTTGTTGTCCAATTAAGGGCCCAGACAACATGATACCTTGTTCTACATAGATAAGATATTGTTTGCTAGGAGACCAGTGACCCTCGAGTGACACGGGGATATCAATAGAAAACTAGTTGAGCTCGAGGAGCATGAGGAGCCAATTTGCTTATTGCATTAGTCCGATCCAAGGAGCTTAATTGCTAAGCAACCTGAAGGATCTTAATCATCTAGTGACTAACCATGGTTTTGGTTACAGACTAGTAGGATTACTGAAGTTGGGTTAAAATCTACCAAGAGGAGTTACGGATAATTATGGATTGCTCGCCTACACACATACTTATAAGATTATAATTTTTACACTTATCACTCATCCACCTGGCACATTCACTATCACCTTGACCTGAATCTCCCCGCGCCTATTTTGTTATCTGCAGAAAACAACAAACATCTCGTTCTTTACTTTTATTCTTTTTATTGCCAAAGTTTACATATTATTTTTATTTAAATACAATCATTTCAATCCAAATATCATTCTTATTTCAACACTTGCATTCAATTCACTCGAAGACCTATGAAAATTTTGAGTGCGACAGAGACTTCTCCATTAAACCCTTATCTTTGGGCTCCGTGTGGGATCAATATCTTAACTGCGAAACTAGCTACAAATGATTTGTGCACTCGCAGCCATCAGTGTGCGCCAGAAGGAGAGGGTGACATTGTGTACCAGGTACATTCAGTCTTCCTCCCTGAATTAGTTCTAGATAGGGTTCTAGCGGTTTGGGGGAATTTAATATTTCCCTCACTTGTTCTGTAAAGTGGGTTGCAATCGATGGTGAGCTTCCAATTTCCATCATAGATCAAGATATTGGTGGGAAGGAGCTAGATCCTACTTGGAGATGCCAGTGCAACAATGTTCCTGCTAGGAAAGTTGCCTCCTATGGTGCAGACATTGGTAGAAAATTTGTAGGCTGTCTAGATGTGGTGTGTTGTCTCTTATACTGGATGGACAACCCATGGCCAACACAAATTCAGAGAATCATTTCCAGCTATGTAAGAAGGCAGATGATAAGATGTCTCTTGAGTTGAGGCTAGCAGATAGACACATAGATCTGCAGTTATATAGATCAAGGTTAAAGAAGATGAGACAAGAAATGGAATGCAAGCATGTTTGGTTCATGATGATGCTTAGTGTGGCAGTGACTTTAGTATGTGTTCTTATTTTTGTTGTTGTAAATTGTGGATATGAGTTATGGATGTACTCTTCTCTTGGATTTGAATTGAATTTCATGCTAACTATCAGAACTTCTAAGAAGAAATGATCATCTGTTACTACGAAGAATGATCTTTTATTGGCTGTTTAGTTAGCTAGCTAGATAGTCAGTTGTGTTCAGTATTCATGATAAGTATTTCTTATAATTTTTGTGTCAAACTTGTTGCAACTAGGAAAAAACAAGGTTGCAAGTAATTATTGTGTGTATTTATCTTCGGTTGATTTCAGACATGTTGCAACCAGGAACAACCATGGCTTTTAATTTATATATTATTGCAAAACCAGCAACAATCATGTGTGTTTCTCAAAGATTCATACTAATTTTTTTTTGAAAAAAAGGAAATATGTGCAACTAGGAACAATCATAACTGTAATTAACTACTTAAAGGTGCTGATGATATATAGGTACTAATTAAATAGGTTCGATCACAACCAATACATAGTACTTAAATATAATAGTACTAGTAGTACTTAATTATAGAACAAACAACAATATATCCCAGGGGTGGCAGAGGCAACAGGAGGCGGCGACAGGCAACGACAGGAGGCAGCGACATGCATTATTTAGAGGGAGATAGTTAGGGCCCCTTCTATTCCTCCTGGGAGAAGGAGACAGAGCGATTGCACCGAGGTTGGCATACTTGCTTAGGTACACCATGAAGGCAGCGTGCTTGGCCTTCATATGAGCCAGACGACATTGTCCTCCCTAGGCAATGCCCCTGGCATGCTACACGATGTTGTTCAGGTCTTCAGCAATGATTCTACAGTAGAAGAGACAATTGTACCTACTAAGATCTCGGCAGAAGGGAAACCTCACATTCCTTATCTGCTTCAGAATGTGCCTAGATTTTGCGTGCCTAGACGCCATGCCTTCACTGTGGGACCCCAGATTTGTCCTAAGGAAATCCCTATTATGCATACACCACGTCTCTTGATTTTTCTGTCATGGCACATAACTGACAAGTATCAAATTGAACATCCATTACTTAAGAAGATAAAAGTTATACCTCAATGCCATTATGGCTACAACGATCATCAACGGTAGAACTTTAATAAAGCATCGAATCGAGCCATGCCTTAGCCTACAAGCAACTGATTGGGAGAACGTCCTAGCTCGCATAATCGTCAACGTCACCTTCTTCTTGATACCTAACCAAGTTAATAGCCAGGGACAATGTTAGTTAGTACATGGAATTTACTCGCAAACCACCTTAAGAGAATAACAATAATGGATATGCAATATTGCTGCCATAGTAGGAGAGCTCCATGAGGGGTTCTTTTCTAAAACAGTTTCTCTTGTAGATGTAGAATCTACAAGGTTTTGTTGAAAACTTCTATAAAACATTTTGGAAGCCTTTTTGAAAAGTTTTTGGAAAACACTAGGATTGGGTCAACCTATTTCACCTCATGGTCCTCAACCGACAAAGTCTTCCATCCTCCATGATCCTTCAGATCTCCTCACCTTCCCTGGTGTCCTTCAGACCACCAGGATTTTGAAAACACTTTTTGAAAACAAAGCCATCACCACTCTAAAGTAGTTTGTCCAACCGTCCATAAACGCGGACATGGCTATCCGAATAGATTTACACTCTACAGAGTTTGTACACTTTACCCACAATATTTGATACATCCTCCGTGTGAAATCACGGGTTGTCACACCTCAGTATGCATTTCTCGGATCAACAAACAAAACCTTCGGAAAGCCACTCCAACACGGGTCCTACCCTATGAGTTGTTCCTCTCAAAACTGGGACGTCGGGATCCATAAACCTTCCGGAGTGCACCCAAATCCTCCAGAGACGACACTTTCAATGAAAGGCTCATAGTATCGCCCGGTCACTCACATGGGTGATCCTACTTCCTCTCGATGACTGCCTGGTAGTTGACCCTTTTGTAAAGGAAGTCCGGAATTAGAGGGACATGATCCGTATAAGTAGTTATGAGGGGTCCCATATTGGAGTAAGATAGCTTCGGGCTAAGCCCCATCCCACTCTAGGGTATTGTGGTTGCACGGGTGAGTTGTTATAGCTAAAGCTGCAAAGAACTGGGTGCATTTTCATAAACATTTTCCCGTCTTCTTTCGTTCAGTACTCCATAAAACAAAACCCTTTCCTTTTTCTCAAACCTCCCTTGCTAGGCCAAACGCCACCAAGGTTTTATTTATAAAACTTTTTTGGTAAAAAGAAAACTTTTGTTGGGGGTCTGTCTGTCCCTCAATTTTTGGATTGGTTAGATGTAACCATCACCTTTGTCCGCAAAGATCACCCAAGGAAAACACATCGTTGGGGTAAGTACCCTCTGGTCGTAAATCCTCTTATTAATGGCTATGAGTACACTAAAAACATCATGGACGGTGGTAGTAGCATCAACATCCTCTACTTAGAGACACTCCACCGCCTGAAGATCCACGAAAGCCAATTAAATACCAACAATGTGACTTTTCATGGTATTGTATGAGGGAGACAGGCGGATTCTCTAGGTGAGATCACACTGGACGTGACATTCGGAACCCGAGACACATACCGGACCAAGCCACTCTCCTTCGAGGTGGTACCGTTCAAAAGTGCTTACCATGCCATCTTCGGGCGTCCAGCTTACCGGGCGTTCATGGCTCGCCCCTGCTACACCTACAACATGATAAATCTTCCGGGTCCAAAGGGCGTTATCACCATCCGTGTAGACTCGAAGAAATTGTGAGATTGCGTGGAAGGATCCACCGCCTTTCCTGAAGTCGTGTTGCACGCCCAGGAGTACCAGGAGATTAAGAAGACCATCGACCCATTCGAGATGCCCGCTCTGAAGAACGAGGCGCTGAAGCCAAATTTGCAGTTCAAGGCATCAAAAGAGACGAAGAAGACGTCACTGAAGGAAGACGACCCCTCCAAAATGACAAACGCAGGGGTAGGCTTAGAACGTGCATAGGAAAGCGCGCTCATTGAGTTCCTCAAAGAAAATAAAGATATCTTCGCATGGTAGCTTTTTGACATGACCGGAGTACCTAGGGAACTTTCCGAGCATTTGGTGATGAAAAGTGCAAAGCTATAGCTAATGAATTAACCCGACTAGAATTAGCCGGATTTATCACAGAGGTCATCAACGCCGAATGGGTGGCAAATCATGTACTTGTCCCTAAAAAGACACTATTGATTTAAGGATGTGCATTGATTAGACCGCCTTGAACAAGGATTGCCCTAAAGATTCGTTCTCTTTGCCTAGAATCGATCAAGTTATGGACTCCACGGCAGGGTCGGATTTACTCTATTTTGTCGATGCATATTCCGGATATCACCAAATATCGATGAAAGAATCCGATCAACTCAAGACGTCTTTTGTCACACCTTTCGGAACCTTCTACTACAAAACTATGTCTTTTGGCTTAAAGAACATAGGAGCTACATATCAACGCATGATACGTCGGAAACGTATCTACAATTTTTGATGCTCCATTGTCACATCCCAAAATTTTCCAAATTTTGAAATGTGAAAAAATAAATAAACAAAATAAATAATTGTTGAAAATTAGGGTAAAAAGAAACTTTTTTTTCAAAGGGGAAACATCAAAACCCATCTTGAACAAACTTTGAATCCAACTAAATTCAAATCAAGTGAAATGCATTCTTCATAAATGCATCTAGAAATTTAAACACTTGGAAAATAAACCAAAACTCTAAAACCCTAATGGAGGAAAATCATTTCAAAGATATCTCTAAGACCATGGATTTGATCCATATAAAATTTGTCAACAAACATTTAAAAATGATCAAGAATGATAAATGAAAATATTATAAAACCATAGAAATTGGTTTCACTTAATTTGAAGCCATAGATAAAATCTTATGAATTTAATAAGATAAGGAAATTAAATTTCCAAAGCTAATAAAGCTCCTATCTAAAATCCATACCAAATGGTGAGCAAATAATCCTAAAGAGATTTAAAGGATAAACAAATATTAAATAAAATTTTACAAGTTGGAATCACCAAGTTTGGATCTTTAAAATAAAAAGATATGGATTTTATAAGATAAAGAAAGAATTAATTAATAGGGAATATTTAAAAACCAAATTAAATCTTGTCCTAATCCATGAGCAAATGGAATAAATATAATCCAAGTCCATATGAAATAAATGGATAAATAATATTCAAATAAAATAAAATGGCGTTAATCAAATCCTATTTCTATTGGAATAAAGACATTTACCCAATTTAAATGATTAATAGATCATATGAAAATATTTCAAATAAATCAAAATGAATTATTCAACACCCTTTTGAATAAATAAACCTACTGAAAAAGTTTTGTGGAAAAAATTGGAATTTAAATAAGGTTTGGAAAAAAATAATCAAATCTTATTTAATAAAGGAATGTGCCCTTTTTAAATAAAATATAAACCCTAAATTAATAAAGGAATTATTCCTAAAAGGGACTTTAAATACATGTTTAAAACATATTAAAAACTTACTGTTGAATTCAAATGGTTGTTTGAAATGTTTAAACAAGATCAAAATAGAATAATGGAAACAGAAAAAGAAAAATGAAACAGATAAAAAAAGGGGAAATACCCAGCCCAGCTAACCCAGCCCATCTAAGCCCAGCGAGCCCAGTCCCCCTTCTCCCCCGAAGCGTTTTCCTACTCAGCAGCGAACCCGCTGTTGGGCCACGCAGAGATAAAACAAAAAATTTCCTCTAACGTGGTGATCCCAAGATCTAGCTAAGGTAGAAGGCCACGAGGTTTACCACTAGACGCGCAGTTGTGGATTACTGATGAAGCGCGTCAGTTGATGCAGTGCAGTCCTCACGATCCGATTGTCCTGGTGCTGATCGCACAACACCTCTGCTGGTATCCACACGTACAAGGAGGAGCACCGGCGGCGAACTGCTAGGTTCGTTACGGCGGCATGACTGTTGTGGAGCTACGGTTTCCAACACATGGAATGACCTAACCGAACAACGATTAACCTTTATGGGTTACGGTGCTCCACTATATATAGGGAGTGACGTGGGCTCTGCTCGCGCGACCCATTCACTAAAGCCCATATAACACTAGTCACCGTGAGTCCAACTCACTAACTCAGTCCTAATCCGGTTCAGGTCCAACCCAACCAGATTACAGGTTCAGATCCAATCAAAACTTGCTCCCACTCTTAAGTGTGTGACCCCGTAGGCTCATGGCTACTTGGACACGATTGGAGTCCGACTCTCAATCGATCAGTCGGTAGCGGCTCCTAGCAGAACGTGCCGACTCCCAAGCACCAAAGAGTCATGACGACTTGCCTTTCCAATGTGACTTTCGTCCGAGTCCCTTTTGCCTCACGATATACCTTGTCAGACTATAGGCGAATATATGTCATCCCTTAAATAGTCTGACTCTCTTCTCGATCCGAGATAAGTGATTCACCTGACTAACTCTTAGTCGATCGCCTCGGTTAACACTTAACTGATTCATGCATGTCCATGCTTTCCGAATCATATCTCACGAGAGGGCCCAGAGAATATCTCTCCAATTGGAGGGGAAAAATCCCATCTTGGTTATTCACATCACGCAGCTTGATTCTCAGTCGAACCGAACCCTGCCTTTATAACTGCCCAGTTACGGATCAGCGTTTGACAGAACCTAAGTCGATGATCCTCAACTTGGACTATGCAACAACCTCAGGTCTAAGGATTACATTGATTGAGATATACAAATGACAGCTAGATCGTGGTACCTCAATATGGGTCAATCCGACTCTCTAAACTCTTTAGCCGAATCTGTGTAAGTTGGAATAGCATCTCCATGCTCATGACAAGTGGAACCGAGTCATCAAGCCAACTTTCACATTGGTCTAAGTCGTGTGTCCAGCACAACTTCGATGACCAAGGATATTTAGTACAAACAACATGAATGCATAGTTCCACAATCGAATCACATATTCAATGATACACATCAGATGTTTATACAAGGACTACTTAATATCTTTATGAATACAATGGGAAATATCATCATACATGATTGCCTCTAGGGCATATTCCCAACAGTCTCCCACTTGCACTAGAGTCAATCTTCCGACATCACATGTCTAAGCATCTAATGCCCATGGCTCTCAGGTGTGCCTCATGCGTCGGCTGTGGTAACGACTTTGTCAACGGATCCGCAATATTTGCATCCGTGTGTACCTTGCATAACTTGATATCACACTGATCCACGAACTAGCGAATCAGGTGGTACCGTATGAGTATGTGCTTGTTCTTCTGGTGTTGTCTAGGTTCCTTGGCTTGTGCAATAGCACCATTGTTGTCACAATACACGTCCAACGGATTGGATGAGACCTGAACCACACTAAGATCCATGAGGAAATTCCTCATCCAAATAGCTTCTTTGCTGCCTCCGAGGCGGCAATATACTCAGCCTCTATTGTAGACGCAGACACAGTCTCTTGCTTGGAACTCTTCCAGTTCACAGCACCTCCGTTTATAATAAACACGTATCCGAATTGCGAACGAGAATCATCAGAGTCGGTAAGATAACTCGCATCCGTGTAACCCTTTACACTGAGTTCATCTTCACCACCATTAACCAAGAACATATCCTTAGTCCTTCTCAAGTACTTCAGGATATTTTTAGCCGCTGTCCAGTGGATCTCTCCAGGATCAGCCTGGTATCTGCACACAACACTTAGAGCATAGGAAACATCCGGCCTAGTACAAATCATGGCATACATGATGGATCCGACTGCAGAAGCATATGGAATCGCACTCATCCGACTTCGCTCATCAGTTGTCGAAGGACACTGAGTCTTGCTAAGTTTTACACCATGGGACATCAGTAAGAAACCCTTCTTAGACGATTCCATGTTGAACTTCTTCAACACTTTGTCCAAATAAGTACTCTGACTCAATCCAATGAGCCTCCTTAATCTATCTCTGTAGATCCGGATTCCTAGGATTTATGTTGCCTCACCCAAGTCTTTCATTGAGAAACTCCTTTCCAATGATTCCTTGGTTTCTTGCAACATCTGGACATCATTTCCAATCAGTAATATGTCATCCACATATAAGATTAGAAAATTTACTTTGTACCCACTAAACTTCTTGTACAAACAAGAATCATGATCACTCTTGATGAAGCCAAACGATTTGACTACCTCATCAAAGCGAATATTCCAACTCCGAGATGCTTGCTTCAACCCATAAATGGATCTATGAAGTTTGCACACCTTGTCAGCATTAGCCGGATCGACAAAACCCTCGGGCTGTATCATATACACGTCCTCGGTTAAATTTCCGTTAAGGAAAGCCGTTTTGACATCCATCTGCCATATCTCATAGTCGAAATAGGCCGCTATAGCTAACATGATCCGAACTGATTTAAGCATCGCTACGGGTGAGAAAGTCTCATCGTAATCAACTCCTTGAACTTGTTAGAACTCCTTCGCGACAAGGCGTGCTTTATAGATTGAAACATTTCCATCCATATCAGTTTTCTTCTTAAAGACCCATTTGCACTCGACGGGTCTTGCACCGTCTGGCAGATCAACCAAGTTCCAAACTTGATTTTCATCCATGGACTTTATCTCGGATCTCATGGCTCCAAGCCATGACTCGGAATCAGATCCCACCAGCGCTTCTGAATAATTTTCCGGCTCATCACTGTCTAACATTAACACATCACGAACACTTCGTAATCTTGCCGATCTTCGTAGTACAGGTGCTGCTGCCGGCTCAGCTGCCACGACCGGCTCAACCTCCAAGGTTTTTGCCGACTCGCTACTGGCCAGTTCCTCTCGAATTTCTTCGAGTTGCACCGTGCTCCCACTTACTCCCCGACTAAGAAACTCTTTCTCAAGGAAGACACCGTTTTGAGCGACAAACACTTTGCCCTCTTCTCGGTTGTAGAAGTAGTAACCCAAGGTTTCCCTCGGATACCCCACAAAAATACATTTATACGACTTGGCTGTAAGCTTGTCTGACTAGAGTCGCTTGACAAATGCTTCACAACCCCAAATCTTAAGAAAAGACAAACTCGGCTTTATGCCTGTCCAAGTCTCATGCGGTGTCTTCTCTACCAATTTTGATGGTAATCTGTTTAGTGTGAACGCCGCTGTTTCTAGACAATAACCCCAAAATGATAAAGGAAGATCTGTCCGACTCATCATTGATCGTACCATGTCCAACAAGGTCCGATTCTTCCTTTTCGAAACACCATTACTTTGAGGCGTTCCTGGCGGAGTAAGTTGAGGAACTATTCCACAACTTTTCAGATGGTCATCAAACTCATGGCTCATGTACTCGCCTCCTCGGTCCGACCGAAGAAACTTTATTTTCTTGCCGAGTTGATTATGTGCTTCATTCTGGAATTCTTTGAACTTTTCAAAGGCTTCCGACTTATGTTTCATCAAGTAGATATATCCATACCTACTCAAATCATCAGTGAAGGTAATGAAGTACTCATAACCACCCCTGGCTGTCGTGCTCATTGGTCCACATACATCACTATGTACTAGTCCCAACAAGTCGGATGCCCTTTCACAACTCTTTGCAAAAGGTGTCTTGGTCATTTTGCCGAGTAGGCAAGATTCGCATGTCTCGAACGACTCCAAGTCGAACGAAGTTAGGAGTCCATCATCATGGAGCTTCTTCATGCGTTTCCAACTTATATGACCAAGCCGACAGTTCCAAAAGTAAGTCATATTCAGATCATTTGGTTTCAACCTTTTAACATTTATGTTATAAACCGACTCACCATCAAGATTCAAAATAAATAACCCGTCCTGGACGGGTGCAAAGCCGTGAAACATATCATTCAAATGGAAAGAACAACCATTATTCTTGATATTCGACTCATAGCCTTGCCTCATCAAACATGAGGCAGAAATAATGTTTCGACTGAGCACTAGAACGTAATAACAATTATTCAGTCCCATAATGAATCCGGAAGGTAAATGAAGTTGCATCGTGCCAACTTCCAACGCAGCAACTCTTGCTTTGTTGCCGACTCGAATATCAACCTCGCCTCTTGCTCCGCTCCTAGTTCTTACCAGTCCCTGCAACGAGTTACAGATGTGAATAACTGATCCGGTATCATATACCCAAGAACTATTAGGTGCATCAGCAAGATATATGTCTATAACATTGCAAACAAGTGTACCTGAGTCAGAAGTCATACCTCCACTCTTGGCTTTATCGGCCAAGTACTTGCTGCAGTTCCTCTTCCAGTGGCCATCCGCCTTGCAGTAGAAGCAAGTGGATCCGGCTGAAGGAGATGGCTTAGTCCCTCAGGAAGCGCTTGGGACCGGGTCCTGAGCCTGCTTTCCTCCTGACTTAGCCTTCTTCTTAGTCCAAGAACTCTTCTTGAACTTAGCCTTATTCTGCACCATTAACACTGGACTGGCGCCCTTCTTGAGATCCGCCTCTGCCTGCTTGAGCATCCCATGTAATTCAGTGAGCTTTTTATCCATACCATGCATGTGGTAGTTCAAAATGAACTGCCCATATGCACTAGGAAGAGAGTTTAGAATTATATTCGTAGCAAACTCTTCGCTTATGGGGTAGCGAAGCCTCTCCAGAGACTGCACTTAACCAACCATTTTGATCACATGCGGACTCAGTTGATCACCATCCTTAAGCTTGCAACTCAGCAAATCCTGAGAGACTTGATACCTCTCAATCTTCGCCTGATCCTGGAACATACTTTTGAGGCTTTCAATCATATCGTAGGCCTCAACATGCTCGAACTGCTTTTGCAAGTCCGGTTCCATGTGAGCAAGCATAAGACAGCTAATATCCGTGGACTCATCCTTAGCCCGACGGTAGGCATTGGTGGCAGCGACAGTCGCATTCTCATTCAGCTCATCTGGAAGTGGGTTGTCTAGGACATGGTCCTTCTTTTCTTGTTTGAGAATAATTCTCAGATTTCGATACCAGTTGGTAAAATTAGTGTCGTTCAGTTTATCTTTCTCAAGAATGGTTCTCAACGCAAAACCGGATATCTGAGAGTGACTGCTACTTGGTGCCATGATCTACAACAGAAAATATGCAAAACACTTAAGACATGTATTCATAAAAGAGCAAGCATATTAAACATTTTAATATTTTATGCTCCCACTAGAACCAACACCCCTCCGATGGTTGCTTAGTGATTCAGGATCCTAAATAAGCAAGTCGGCTAGTGAGATTTAGCATCACCGCTAGCCGCCAAGTGATCTAGGTAGACAACTCCTTGTCAATCGTATCTCATACGACTCCTGTTGGACAGGTGGCATCACATGCCCCGGCTCCCATCCGACTTTTCCCCGAGTCCCACAACCGTTGTGATAGACCCGTCTAGATTACCGAGTGTTTCTGCAGTAAGAGTCCGACTCGAACCCACCTAGTCGGAAAGAATTGGCAGCACCTCAATTTTATGAGCCCACTACCAAAAATGTCCGACTTGTGATGGTGCAAACACTGGCGGGAAAACCGACTAGACCTTCTTTGAGGGATTAAATTTTACTGACTATCTAATAGAGGTAAAACTGAGACATAACAATAACACAAAATAAAACATTTATAATGTGAAATGGTATGGCTCTCTTCATGGCGATCTCCATCTCCGCAAAGCCTGTAATCCGACTCGTGCCAACTCTTGTCACTTGCCATCTTACTCCATGTCGCCGACATGTACAGCGCCTTGCATGCCTTTCGGGTTCTCCAAACAGCTACACTAGCTTAGTAAAGTAAATTACATAGAGAATCCGACACGCAGGTCGTTATACAATAAAATGACAGCACCTAGGCTCCAGCTGGCTGACAAAAACCGTGATTCGCAGATCACGTATGGATTACACACATACATCACATGCACATGAACCATACCATTCACAACTTCCTGCAAAAACAAGTTATGCATAGATACAATATCTACCGACGTTGTGAAACTCGCAACGACATCTAAGGCTCTACGACAGGGCGAAGCCGGCGGGTGCGGGCAGCGCCCGACGATTTTTCTGAAAACGCAGATCTCATCTACGATCCGAACATGGATTCCGACCATCGTTCCGATTCGATCAAACTCTTTGATCTTCGATCACCGCTTTAGGATTTACGTGTCACAGTCTACCCCGATGGCGGAAGCCGACCGGTAGGGGTATGTCGTTCCACGACCTTAGCAGTATGATCACGGAAATCAGATCTACCATTCCCCGAGCACAGTTGATCAAATCAACTTCGTACAAAACCGATCTATCTCATAGATCGACCACCAAACATCACATAGATCTCATCTACAGCCAACCGCATATCACATATGTGAGATCTCAAGCCTAAAACCAGAAGCTATCGCTCTGATACCACTGTTGGGCCACGCGGAGATAATTTTTTTTTCCTCTAACGTGGTGATCCCAAGATCTAGCTGAGGTAGAATGCCACGAGGTTTACCACTAGACGCGAAGTTGCGGATTACTGATGAAGCGCGTCAATTGATGCAGTGCAGTCCTCACGATCCAATCGTCCTGGTGCTGATCGCACAGCACCTCTGCTGGTATCCACACGTACAAGGAGGAGCACCGGCGGCGAAATGCTAGGTTCGTTACGGCGGCAGGACTGCTGTGGAGCTAGGGTTTCCAACACATGAAATGACCTCACCGAACAACGATTAACCTTTCTGGGTTACGGTGCTCCACTATATATAGGGAGTGAACGTGGGCTCTGCTCGCGCGACCCATTCACTAAAGCCCATATAACATTAGTCACCATGAGTCCAACTCACTAACTCAGTCCTAATCCGCTTCAGGTCCAACCCAACCAGATTACAGGTTCAGATCCAATCCGATCTTGCTCCCGCTCTTAATTGTGTGACCCCGTAGGCTCATGGCTACTTGGACACGATTGGAGTCCGACTCTCAATCGATTAGTCGGTAGCGGCTCCTAGTAGAACGTGCCGACTCCTAAGCACCAAAGAGTCATGACGACTTGCCTTTCCAATGCGACTTTCGTACGAGTCCCTTTTTCCTCACGATATACCTTGTCAGACTATAGGCGAATATATGCCATCCCTTAAATAGTCCGACTCTCTTCTCGATCCGAGATAAGTGATTCACCCGACTAACTCTTAGTCGATCGCCTCGGTTAACACTTAACCGAGCCATGCATGGCCATGATTTCTGAATCATATCTCACGAGAGGGCCCAGAGAATATCTCTCCAATTGGAGGGGCAAAATCCCATCTTGGTTATTCACATCACGCAGCTTGATTCTCAGTCGACCCGAACTCTGCCTTTATAACTGCCCAGTTACGGATCAGCGTTTGACAGAACCTAAGTCGGTGATCCTCAACTTGGACTATGCAACAACCTCAGGTCTAAGGATTACCTTGATTGAGATATACAAATGACAGCTAGTTCGTTGTACCTCAATATGGGTCAATCCGACTCGCTAAACTCTTTAGCCGTATCTGTCTAAGTTGGAATAGCATCTCCATGCTCATGACAAGTGGAACCGAGTCATCAAGCCAACTTTCACATTGGTCTAAGTCGTGTGTCCAGCACAACTTCGATGACCAAGGATATTTAGTACAAACAACATGAATGCATAGTTCCACAACCGAATCACATATTCAATGATACACATCAGATGTTTATACAAGGACTACTTAATATCTTTATGAATACAATGGGAAATATCATCATACACGATTGCCTCTAGGGCATATTCCCAACACCCGCACCGTCACTGATCGCTGGACCCCACAGCAAACCTTTCTCTCACGCTGACGAAACGGCCCCACCTATCAGCCATCGTTTCCACCCTCCTCTCTCTTTTCCCTCTCGCGCCCTGCCTGGTGATCCACCAGAGCAAATTTTTGCTCTCGTCCTCTCTGCTCCAACGACCTCCCTCGGCCAATTCAGGCCAGACAAAGTCGCCCCTCGCCCCCTCGACCACACGAGCGCATTCCCCAGACTCCTGCGCACCTCCCAGTACCGCCCACTCGCCCGCGCATGCTCCACAGCGTCGGCTTCTTCTTTGTTTGAGCATCGACGCCGTCTGCCTCCACTCCGTCGACCTCCCTCCGGTAATTCCGACCACGCCTTCTCCTCTCCTTGACCCTCATGACTTCGTGACTCTCTTGCGCGTCTAACGCTGTTCTCCTCTTGACTTTGCATGTCCTGTAGCGTCGCCTTCGACAAAGACTGACGGCACCCGAGCTCGAAGGCAACTCCGGCGAGAAATTACGAACATCCTCGACCGCCCCTCGGCCAAAGGTGGACACGTTGAGCTTCAGCACGTCTCGGCGAACCTGGTGAGCCTCCCCATTCTCTCCTTCGCTTCCAGTAGCCGCCGCAGCGCCGTAGACCGAGCGCGCCACCGCTCACCGTCGCCGTGCGCCTCCAGTTGTTGATCGTTTGATCAACGGCCGTAGGATCTTGATCCAGTGGCTAAGATAAAAATAACCCGAAGGGGTATCCTTCGATCTGTACCGTGCATAGTCATTTAGATCTGACGGCTCAGAGAGGCTGATCCAACCGAAGCGGTACCAGCCAGTAAGAACACGACGCGTGGCCCAGAGTTTGTTTTAAAACCAGAATTTGTTCTATTAGATGTTCAAACTTGTAAATTGCATAATTTTTATCCACACGTCCAAATTCTATAAATTTTATATCAATGGAATCAGCAGAACAAGTACTTTCCAACCATGTTTTTTGTTTAGTAAATTGTTTCTGTTAAATTGTTTGTTTTTGCAGCAACTTGTGCAGGAATAATTTGAATATAAAATTTATTCTAGAAATTTTTTTAAAGTAAAATCTTTGGAATATGGATCGTTTTGAACCTACTGACCATAGAAACCAACTTATGGATTTAAAAATAAATTTTGTGAAGTTAAAGAATGAATCTTTGAATTAAGGAATTTCTAGTTAAATAAAAAATATTGTTTATGTTTTGAAATGCTTTTTGGAGAAAATACTTTGGGAAATGATTTGAATTAAACTCTTTGACCCTAAACATCAAGTATTGAGATTTAAAAATAAATTTGATGAACCCTATAAATTATTACTTTGCTAAAAAGCATTTTCAACAACATAAAATATTGATTTGGTATAAAAATGGTTTATAGGTAAAACCTTTTTTGCAAATGGTTTCAATATTTAACACTTCACCTTAAAAAAAACACTAAACATTTGTGTTGAAGATATATTTGGCAAATACTAGAAAATCTTCCTTTGATTTAAATCATTTCTAGCAAAACAAAAATGATTAAAATGGCCATTTTCACTAACTTAATATCAAATGGTTTTTGCAACTTTTATAAATGACCAATAGACATTTTACGATGTTTATAACCCATTAGAATCGACTTTTCCAAATAAAACAATCTTTGGCATGTTTGCATGCATTGCTTTGTTTTATTATTCTATGTGATGATTGCTTGAATGGTAGATTTAAATTGTGCCTTGCTTGATTGAATTGTAGTGACATTTGAAGAGTGTGACTATTGCAAAGATCAAGGAGTGAACTTATAATCTCTACCAAAAAGGCAAGTGGTGCTTCATACTTTTGTCCCATTATTTTCACTATGCATTAGTGATATGTCTAAGTAGTACTTGCATGGAATTTTTGCTAAGTATTAACTATGCCATGGGAAATCCTAGTAGATGAAACCTTAGTAGAATTTCCTAAGTTAAGATTCCTACTACTATCATGCTTAGCCTGGCTAGTAGAAAACAAGGGTGGATTATATTCATGCTATGGAATATTTCTAAGTCAAGGACTCGTGTTTTGTTTAATAAAACAACTAAGTGAATGAATCACCTGGGTGTAATGGAAAGAAAGGTTTGTGTTGAGTGGTTACGCAAGTCCAGTATACTGGGAAAAACTTGGGCATCACCAAGTCCAGTATGCTGGGGAAAACTTGGTATCTCACTTGTGGAAAGCCACCCAGGAACAAAGAGATTTGAGATGTCAAATGTTGAGAAGCTTCTAGTGCAGCCACATGGCATTATGGGCTCTGCCTGGATCATATAGGTTGCAATAACTTAGCCAAATGGATAGTTGGTGGTAGGGGATGATAGGTTGGAACGCGTTCATTCTGGTCTAAGGGAAGCCTTCTGAAAGATCTTGTCTTGGTGAAAATCAAGTCTTGTGGGGAAAGTGCACCACCTCTATAGAGTGTAAAATCTAATTACTTAGCCATGTCCCTAGCAATGGACAATTTGAGAATCAAGACATGGAAGCTATCAAGAATCTCCTCATACGAATTTCTAAGTTAAAACTTGTGGTTGAACAAGGGTTTAAGGATCACCAATTTCTATTGGGAGATGCCTTGGGTGATTTTTGCCAAACAAAAACTTAGTGTTTTCAAATGATAAGGAAAATATATTGTGAGCAAAGCAAGCCTAAGCTCCACCTAGCCAAATTCATATAGATGATAGTCTCCACTATACAACCATAGTATCACTTGCCAATACAATTCAAATGTATTAACCCTTGTGGCTGTAACTTATTATGTTGCAGGTTTGTTTGATGTTAGTGAAGTGTGTTTATTTGGATTACAAGTCTACAACCAACATGATTGCCTGTGGAACTTTGAAGATGAAGGACTCCATGCTATATTTATTTCTGCTGCATTGTAATGAGATAGCCAAATGATCTATGTAAGATGTAATGAATTATTTTATTCCTGGTTATAAAGTTGTATTATGACCTTTCTTTCTTGATATTACATCTTAACTATGGATGCTAGCTATTGATCCAGGGACTAGCATTGTAAACACAGGGATCTCTACCTTATTAAAGGTTGGGACCTCTACATATGGTATCAGAGCACTGTGTTGCCTGTAGGATTGTAACCCTTGGATTGGACAAAACCCCTTAGAAGAATAGGAGTTGTTTTTGTTCCAAAACTTATTTACAAACAATCTAGTAAATTCTTTCCTCAACCTTTTTGGTTTTGATTCTACATCTCTTCTATTTCAAACTTGATGGACCAAGCCTCAACATGAGAAAATACCTCAACCATGAGCAAAGGACTTCACCAACTCAAAAGACTTCAACTTCAACATCATCAAGGACTACAAGTGAGACCAGAAATATTACTCAAGACTTGAAGACTAAGGAAACACAACTTAGAAGGAACCATCATCACCTTTGAAGTCTAGTGACCAAGACACAAGAATTTTCCCAAGGAAACCATGATCTCATTCAAGAAGAATCAACTAATAAGGATGGAATGATCTCAAGTGAACCATATAGTTGGACCACCATATTTAGTTAGATCAAACCCACCAACTTATGTGGTGTAGCAAAAATATTTTGTTGCCTAAAATGTGCTTGAAACTTGTTGTTTGAGTGGAATGTTTGTTTGTGATTGCTTGCACATTGCTTGTGTGACTTGTGATGTGTGTGATTAGAATTCTTCCTTAGAAATCTTTTGCCTATTCTAATCCCAATCCAACCCAAACAGATGACTTCCCCAAGGAACTCCAACATCAAGAATGGTGACAACAACAACCAAGAGATGCACATGAGAGAAATCATAACAACCCAAACCTAGTTGAACCAAGTGACAACTCAGATTTTAGCCAACTACAATGAGTTAGACCCAACCATGCAAAGGTTTTTGGAAACCCAAACCCAATTGATGCAAAGGGTGACAAATCAAATGATCAACATGGGAGACAACCCTTCCCAAGGAGTTTGTGACAGCAATGATGTCAAGGAACTCAAGCTTGCAATATTTGTGGAGACAAGGATCACACTTCCAAAGAGCATGAAGACCAATGCCCTAATTGTGAAGAGAAACATCCAACCAATCAATGCCCCACATCTCAAGCTACTTGTTTCCTATGTGAAGGAAATAATCATGTCCCTATCCAATGCCCCATCTATTCCATAGTTCAAAAAGGAAACAAGGTGGAGTGCATCAACAGTTTGTAAACCCCCATGAGGAAACAACTTCTACCAAGAAGGATGAAGACAAAGGAAAATATCAGCTTACACCTCCATGCAGTATGATTCACATTGATGGACAAAAGAGGAAACATATGTATTATCCAAGGAAACAATTAAGGAAACCAGGAGACTTTCCCACCTTTGAGGTGAGATATGAAGAGCATGAACTAGAAGAACTCCTAGCTTTGGAGAAACCCAATAAGAAGAAGAACAAAAGCCAAGTGCAATGTTGCAATTGCAAAAAGATGGGACAGTATGCCCATGAATGCCCAGAGAAGTTTCATCAAGACCCCAAGTAAGCCAAGATGTAATCTAGTTGGAAATTTTTAAGAGTGGTAGTACCCTAGTTGTTTTGAGCCAACTTGTAACCTCTAGCCTTCCCAAATCTTGGGACGAGATTCCTTTTAAGGGTGGTAGCCTGTCAAATCCCAAAATTTTCTAAATTTTGAAATGTGAAAAAATAAATAAACAAAATAAATAATTAGGGTAAAAAGAAACTTTTTGTTTCAAAGGGGAAACATCAAAACCCATCTTGAACAAACTTTGAATAAAATTTGAATCCAACTAAATTCAAATCAAGTGAAATGCATTCTTCATAAATGCATCTGGAAATTTAAACACTTGGAAAATAAACCAAAACTCCAAAACCCTAATGGAGGAAAATCATTTCAAAGATATCTCTAAGACCATGGATTTGATCCATATAAATTTTGTCAACAAACATTTAAGAATGATCAAGAATGATAAATGAAAATATTATAAAACCATAGAAATTGGTTTCATTTAATTTGAATCCATAGATAAAATCTTATGAATTTAATAAGATAAGGAAATTAAATTTCCAAAGCTAATAAAGCTCCTATCTAAAATCCATACCAAATGGTGAGCAAATAATCCTAAAGAGATTTAAAAGGATAAACAAATATTAAATAAAATTTTACAAGTTGGAATCACCATGTTTGGATCTTTAAAATAAAAAGATATGGATTTTATAAGATAAAGAAAGAATTAATTAATAGGGAATATTTAAAAACCAAATTAAATATTGGCCTAATCCATGAGTAAATGGAATAAATATAATCCAAGTCCAGATGAAATAAATGGATAAATAATATTCAAATAAAATAAAATGGCCTTAATAAAATTCTATTTCTATTGGAATAAAGACATTTACCCAATTTAAATGATTAATAGATCATATGAAAATATTTCAAATAAATCAAAATGAATTATTCAACACCCTTTTGAATAAATAAACCTACTGAAAAAGTTTTTTGGAAAAAATCGGAATTTAAATAAGGTTTGGAAAAAATAATGAAATCTTATTTAATAAAGGAATGTGCCCTTTTTAAATAAAATATAAACCCTAAATTAATAAAGGAATTATTCCTAAAAGGGACTTTAAATACGTGTTTAAAACATATTGAAAAATTACTGAAAAGTTTGGAAGGTTTTGAATTGAAATGGTTGTTTGAAATGTTTAAACAAGATCAAAACAGAATAATGGAAATAGAAAAAGAAAAATGAAACAGATCAAAAAATAGGGGAAAGACCCAGCCCAGCTAACCCCAGCCCAGCTAAGACCAACGAGCCAAGTCCCCCTTCTCCCCCGAAGCATTTTCCTACTCTTTTTTTGAACGGAAAAGGTCCACAGGACCCAGTGTTGCATTCATATCAACGAGACGACAGGTGGGAATAAAATTACAACAAGGCCCAAAGCCGCACTTGTAGAACAACCCTTGCAAGAATTGCAGCTTAAAGATAAGGCCTTGCAATTTGCCAAAAGGACCCTAGGACTAAAAGAGAAAAAGCAATCGAGTCCTGGTCCTTCTCCACCTCGATGGAACCTCCATTGCCGGTCGTCTTCAAGTCGCCGGGGACGAACCACTTGGCGCTAGGGAGGCGAGAACTCCGGCGAGAAGCTCCAGGAAAGGCCTCCAGCTTGGAGGTTGAAGAGACCACCGTACAGGTGTCTATAGAGGCTGCCTTGTCGGCCAAAGATTGCGGCGCCAACACCGGCCACCGCGAGATCTGCTCGATGCTACAGCACACGAGGAGCTTTCCCCTATAGCAACTCTCTCCACCCTTCACCACCGAGGCGCCAAGACAGAGAAGAAGGATCCAGGAGAGGAGCTCCACCAGACAGACTCCCACGCCAACAACAAAAAGCAGAGAATGGCCAACCGCATCGCATCTCCTCCTCGCCGCCACGGCCGGCCAAGACACACGAATCAACGCCCACTGCGCCCTCCAACCTCTCCTCCCCGCTTCCACAGCCGGCCAGGAGAGGGATAGGGGTACATCACCTCTGTAGTAGTCGACGACGCGCGGCTTTATTTGCGGAGACCGTGACGCCTCCGCCACTGCCATGCTTCCCCCATGGAAGCACAACAAGCAAGAAGAGGAGCCCTACGCCTTGGATCCCGCCGCACAGATCCCAAAGCCAGCTCCAAGACACCACTAAGGGGAAGCAACTACATATAAACCTACAACTACGGCTGGCACCTCCCCTCAGCCAACCCTCGCCGGCGACGCCGACGAGGGCGGCCTCGGTTTGGGCCAGAAAAGCTGGAGAGCACCTCAAGCTACTGTAGCAGACAGGGAGCTGGTGGGGGGAGGGGGCTAGGTTGGATAGATCACATTTTTTTCCTACTCAGCAGCGAACACGCACCATCACTAATCGCTGGACCCCACAACAAACCTTTCTCTCATGATGACAAAACGGCCCCACTTGTCAGCCATCGTTTCCACCCGCCGCGACCACTTCTCCCCAAACATCATCGCCGTTATAGACTTGATTCCGCGGGCTTAATTCTCCTTAACGCCGTGAGCATTACTCGCAGGAATCATGCCACTTAATCGCACCACCCTCCTCTCTGTTTTCCCTCTCGCACCCTGCCTGGTGAGCCACCAGACAACGCAAATTTTTTGCTCTCGTCCTCTCTGCTCCGACGACCTCCCTCGGCCAATTCCGGCCAGACACCGTCGCCCCTCGCCCCCTCGACCACACGAGCGCATTCCCCAGACTCCTGCGCACCTCCCAGTACCACCCACTCGCCCGCGCATGCTCCCCAACATCGGCTTCTTCTTCGTCTAAGCATCGCCGCCGTCTGCCTCCGCTCCGTCGACCTCCCTCCGGTAATTCCGACCACGCCTTCTCCTCTCCTTGACCCTCACGACTTCGTGACTCTCTTGCGCGTCTAACAATGTTCTCCTGTTGATTTCGCATGCCCTGTAGCTCGCCTCCGACAACGACTGACCGCACCCGAGCTCGAATGCAACTCCGGAGAGAAATTACGAACATCCTCGAGCGCCCCTCGGCCAAAGGTGGAAACGTTGACCTTCATCACGTCTCGGTGAACCTGGTGAGCCTCCCCATTCTCTCCCTCGCTTCCAGTAGCCGCTGCAGCGCCATAGACCGAGCGCGCCGCCGCTCACCGTCGCCGTGTGCCGCCAGTTGTTGGTCGTTTGATCAACGGCCGTAGGATCTTGATCCAGTGGCTACGATAGAAAATAACCCGAAGCGGTACTAGCCAGTAAGAACACGACGCGTGGCCCAGAGTTTGTTTTAAAACCAGAATTTGTTCTATTAGATGTTCAAACTTGTAAATTGCATAACTTCTAATCCACACGTCCAAATTTTATAAATTTTATATCAATGGAATCAACAGAACAAGTAATTTCCAACCATGTGCTTTGTTTAGTAAATTGTTTCTGTTAAATTGTTTGTTTTTGCAGCAACTGGTATAGGCATAATTTGAATATAAAATTTATTCTAGAAATGTTTTTAAAGTAAAATCTTTGGAAAATGGATCATTTTGAACGTACTGACAATAGAAACCAACTTATGGATTTAAAAATGAATTTTGTGAAGTTAAAGAATGAATCTTTGAATTATGGAATTTCTAGTTAAATAAAAAATATTATTTATGTTTTGAAATTCTTTTTGGAGAAAAAACTTTGGGAAATGATTTGAATTAAACTCTCTGACCCTAAACATCAAGTATTGAGATTTAAAAATAAATTTGATGCACCCTATAAATTATTACTTTGCTAAAAAGCATTTTCAACAACATAAAATATTGATTTGGTATAAAAATGGTTTATAGGTAAAACCTTTTTTGCAAATGGTTTCAATATGTAACACTTGACCATAAAAAAAACTAAACATTTGTGTTGAAGATATATTTGGCAAATACTAGAAAATCTTCCTTTGATTTAAATCATTTCTAGCAAAAAAAAATGATTAAAATGGCCATTTTCACTAACTTAATGTCAAATGATTTTTGCCACTTTTATAAATGACCAATAGACATTTTATGATGTTTATAACCCATTAGAAACCACTTTTCCAAATAAAACAATCTTTGGCATGTTTGCATGCATTGCTTTGTTTTATTATTCTATGTGATGATTGCTTGAATGGTAGATTGAAATTGTGCCTTGCTTGATTGAATTGTAGTGACATTTCAAGAGTGTGACTATTGCAAAGATCAAGGAGTGAACTTATAATCTCTACCAAAAAGGCAAGTGGTGCTTCATACTTTTGTCCCATTATTTTCCTATGCATTAGTGATATGTCTAAGTAGGACTTGCATGGAATTTTTCCTAAGTATTAACTATGCCATGGGAAATCCTAGTAGATGAAACCTTAGTAGAATTTCCTAAGTTAAGATTCCTACTACTATCATGCTTATCCTAGCTAGTAGAAAACAAGGGTGGATTATATTCATGCTATGGAATATTTCTAAGTCCAGGACTTGTGTTTTGTTTAATAAAACAACTAAGTGAATGAATCACCTGGGTGGAATGGAAAGAAAGGTTTGTGTTGAGTGGTTACGCAATTCCAGTATACTGGGGAAAAACTTGGGCATCACCAAGTACAGTATGCTGGGGAAAACTTGGTATCTCACTTGTGGAAAGCCACCCAGGAACAAAGAGATTTGAGATGTCAAATATTGAGAAGATTCTAGTGCAACCACATGGCATTATGGGCTCTGCCTAGATCATATAGGTTCCAATAACTTAGCCAAATGACAGTTGGTGGTCGGGGATGATAGGTTGGAACGTGTCCATTCTGGTCTAAGGGAAGGCTTCTGAAAGATCTTGTCTTGGTGAAAATCAAGTCTTGTGGGGAAAGTGCACCACCGCTGCAGAGTGTAAAATCTAAGTACTTAGCCATGTCCCTGGCAATGGCCAATTTGAGCATCAAGACATGGAAGCTGTCAAGAATCTCCTCATCCCAAGTTCTAAGTTAAAACTTGTGGTTGAACAAGGGTTTAAGGATCACTAATTTCTATTGGGAGATGCCTTGGGTGATTTTTGCCAAACAAAAACTTAGTGTTTTCAAATGATAAGGAATATCTATTTTGAGCAAAGCAAGCCTAAGCTCCACCTAGACAAATGCATATAGATGATAGACTCCACTATACTACCATAGTATCACTTGCCAATACAATTCAAATAGATTGACCCTTGTGGCTGTAACTTATTATGTTGCAGGTTTGTTTGATGTTAGTGAAGTGTGTTTATTAGGATTACAAGTCTACAACCAACATGATTTCCTGTGGCACTTTGAAGATGAAGGACTCCATTCTATAGTTATTTCTGCTGCATTGTAATGAGATAGCCAAATGAGCTATGTAAGATGTAATGAATTATTTTATTCCTGGTTATAAAGTTGTATTATGACCTTTGTTTCTTGATATTACATCTTAACTGTGGATGCTAGCTATTGATCTAGGGACTAGCATTGTAAACACAGGGATCTCTACCTTATTAAAGGTTGGGACCTCTACATCCATGCTTGTTTAGTATCTACTTTGCTTTGCTTTGTCTACCTTTTGAGGTGCTTTTTACATGTTTTCTAGTACTAACCTATTAACATGTTGCCACAATGCCAGTTGCTTGTTTTCTGCTGTTTTTGGTTCCAGAAAAGCTAGTAAAGAAATATTCTCAGAATTGGACGGGAAAAACGTCAAAGTCAATAACTTTCTGTGGGGAACAAGAAGTCCAGAGGGGAGAAGGAGATGCGGGCCAGAGCGCCCAGACCCCCCTAGGTGCTGGTGGGCCCTTGCCCGTGCCTAGGTAGGGTGTGGGGCCCCTGGCCATCGCCTCGTCCTCCCCCTTCGCCTATAAGAATCCCCTGATGCATAAATCCTAAGTACCCGATCAATATTCCACGAAACCTTCTGTAGCCGCCGCCACCGTTGTCCCTAGATCGGGGGATCTGAAGTTCTTCCCAGCACCCTGTTGGAGGGGAGATCATCCCGGAAGCCTTCTCTCTGGTATGATGCGTGAGTAGTTACACCTAGGACTATGGGTCCATGTAGTAGCTAGATGGTTGTATCTCCTCCTTGTGCTTTCATGTATAGATCTTGTGAGCTCCGTTCATGATCAAGATCTAATCTATTTGTAATCATGCATGTTGTGTTTGTGGGGATCCGATGGATATTGAGATTATTATGTTGGTTTGATTAATGGTTTTGTCTTTATGATTCTATCATGTCTGTGTTGTTTGTGATCTTGCATGCTCTCCGTTGTTAGTAGCTATCTTGTATGAGTAGTTTCTAGTGACTCAAAGAGGGGGTATTTATGCTCGATAGTCGGTTCATGCCTCTAGTTTCCAAGGGAAGTGACATAAATCTCTTCGGTTGTAGATGTGTTGTTGCTACTAGGGAGAAAACAACGGTCTCTTGTTCATGGAACATTGGACTGTTTACTTACACACTTTGCTTAAAGAAATTGTCAGTTTCTTGCAACATAATACTGGAGGGGGTTCGGATGATAACCTGAAGGTGGACTTCTAGTCATAGATGCAGTTGGATGGCGATCTATGTATCTTGTTGTATTGCCCAATCGAATCACATAGGATCTTTCTGACTAGTAATTGCATTGTTATGCCTTGCTCAGTTCCTTTCAATTGCCCTACTATAATTTGTTTACCCTTCATGCCATGTTGTTTATCTAAGGAGAGCACCTCTAGTGAACTGTGGACCACGGTCCAATATTTACCATTGATACATCTTCCACTATTACTTGTTTACTTGCTGCAAACCATTACCTTCCACACAATACATTTAATCCTTTGTTACAACAACCGGTGAGATTGACAACCTCACTGTTAGTTGGGGAAAAGTTTTGAGTTTGTGTTGTGCAGGTCTCCGTGTTGCTTGCAACACCTGTGTGACGTTTCCTTCCTCATACTGGTTCGATAACCTCAGTTTCTTACTGAGAGAAAACTTGCTGCTGTGCTGCTTCACACCTTACTCTTGGGGTTCCCAACAAAGCGCTCCTACATCAACTCAGCGCCGCATCAAGCTTTCTGGCGTCGTTGCCGGGGAGGATAAGGACATCTTCACTAGGGGAGTCCTCCAATTTATTTCACTTTACTTTGTTTTTAGTTTGCTTTGTTTCTTTTGCTTGGTTTTGTTTGCCTCTTTTCAAAAAACCCAAAAAAATTAGTTTAGTTTGGTTTTCTTTCTTTATTCAAAAACACAAAAAAATTAGTTCCTGCTCTAGCTGTTGCTGCTTTTTTTGGCTTGCCCACCTTTGCCAAAATGAACTCTGCTGAGAACACCAAGTTGTTTGACTTCACTAGCACCAACAACAATGATTTCCTAAGCACTCCTATTGCTCCACCTGCTCCCGGTTCTACCTTTTATGAAATTAAGCTTGCTTTGTTGAATCTTGTGATGAGACAGCAATTTTCTAGTGCTAATTCTGATGATCCTGCTGCCCATCTCAATAGCTTTGTTGAACTTTGTGAGATGCAAAAGTATAAGGATGTAGATGGAGATATTATTAAGCTTTAGCTTTTCCCTTTATCCTTGAGAGGAAAAGCTAAAGAATGGTTGCTATCTTTGCCTAAAAATAGTATTGATTCTTGGACTAAGTGTAAAGATGCTTTTATTGTAAAATACTATCCTCCTGCTAAGATTATATCTATAAGAAGTGGCATTATGAAATTTAAACAACTTGATAGTGAACATGTTGCTCTAGCTTGGGAAAGAATGAAATCTTTGGTTAAGAATTGCCCCACTCATGGACTCACTGCTTGGATGATTATCCAGATTTTTTTATGCAGGTTTGAACTTCTCCTCAAGAAATCTGTTGGATTCAGCTGCTGAAAGTAGCTTGATACGTCGAAAACGTATCTATAATTTTTGATGCTCCATGCTTGTTTAGTATCTACTTTGCTTTGCTTGTCTACACTTTGAGGTTCTTTTTACATGTTTTCTGGTACTAACCTATTAACAAGTTTCCCAATGCCAGTTGCCTGTTTTCTGCTATTTTTGGTGTCAGAAAAGTTATTAAAAATATTCTCAGAATTGGACGGGACAAACATCAAAGTCAATTACTTTCCGTGGGGAACAAGAATCCAGAAGACGAGACAGAGACGCAAGACAGGGCGCCCAGACCCCCTAGGCACGGGTGGGCCCTGCCCTATGCCTAGGTAGGGTTTGGGGCCCCTGGCCGCCTCCTCGGCCTTCCCCTTCGCCAATAAGAAGCCCCTGATGTAGAAACCCTAAGCACCCGATCAAATCTCCACGAAACCGTTTGTAGCCGCCGCCACCATCGTCCGTAGATCAGGGGGGATCTGAAGTTCTTCCCGGCACCCTGCCGGAGGGGAGATCATCCCGGAGGCCTTCTCTCCGGTATGATGCGTGAGTAGTTCCACCTTGGACTATGGGTCCATGTAGTAGCTATATGGTTGTATCTCCTCCTTCGTGCTTTCATATATAGATCTTGTGAGCTCCGTTCATGATCAAGATCTAATATATTTGTAATCATGCATGTTGTGTTTGTGGGGATCCGATGGATATTGAGATTATTATGTTGGTTTGATTAATGGTTTTGTATTTACGATTCTATCATGTCTGTGTTGTTTGTGATCTTGCATGCTCTCCGTTGTTAGTAGATATCTTGGCCAAGTAGTTGCTAGTTATTCCAAGAGGGAGTATTTATGCTCGATAGTGGGTTCATGTCTCTAGTTTCCAAGGGAAGTGACTGTTGGAGATATGCCCTAGAGGCAATAATAAAAGTGGTTATTATTATATCTTTGTGTTTATGATAATGTTATAATAGTATTAACCGGAAACATTAATACTTGTGTGATTTGTAAACTAAATTAGAGTCCCTGGTAAAGCCTCTTTATAATACTAGCTTGTTGATTAATAGATGATCGTGGTTTCTCGATCATGAACATTGAGATGTTATTAATAACAAGATCATATCATTAGGAGAATGATATGATGGACATACTCCTATAGATAAGCGTGGCATTAAGATCAAGTCATTTCAATAGTTCGTTTTTTATAAGCTTTCTGATACATAGTAACCTAATTCCTTCGACCATGAGATCATGTTAATCACCTTCACCAGAAGGATTCTTTGATGACATCAAACACCACACCATAACTGGGTGGCTATAAAGGTGGCATTGAGTGTTCGGAAAGTATGGGTTGAGGCACATGGATCAAGAGTGGGATTTGTCCATGCATATGACAGATAGATATACTCTGGCCCTCTCGGTGGAATGTCATCCAATTAGCTTGCAAGCATGTGACTGGCTCACAAGGGATCACATATCACGGGAACGAGAAAAGAGTACTTATCGGTAACGAGGTTGAACTAGGTATGCAGAGATACCGACGATCAAAACCTCGGATAAGTAAACTATCGTTAGACAAAGGGAACTTGGTATCGTATGTAAGTGGTTCATTCGATCGCAAAGTAATCGTAGAAATATGTGGGAGCCATATGAATTTCCATATTCCTCTATTGTTTATTGATCGGAGAAGTGTCTTGGTCATGTCCGCATAATTCACGAATCGTAGGGAGACACACTTAAGGATTCAATGTTGTTTAGTAGATATGGAATGTTAGTAGGGATACCGAATGTTGTTCAGAGTCTCGGATGGGATCCGGGATATCACGGGGAGATCCGGAATGGTCTGGAGAATAAGATTCATATAAGGAAAGTCCTATTTCGGAGTTCGGGAAAGTTTCCGATGTTTTCATCGGAGAGGTTCTAGAAGGATCTAGAAGGTTCACCGGTCCGGAAGGAGAATGGTCCATGAATGTGTCATGGGTAAGTGGAATGATTGGATCATATCCTAGGTCACTTGTTGTGTGCATTTGCAAGAGAGAATTAAAACTCTAAATTGAAAGTCAAACGGGAGTTTGAAAAGTCAAAATGGAACAATGGTTTCCTAGTGGGAGAAGAAACAAGTCCTTCTCTCAATCCAACTTGGGTTTGGGTTTGGATTCAAAGCCACCCCTCCAAAGGCTTGCCCCCTCTCATAAATAGAGGGGGAGGGCTGCCCCAAAGCATACAAGCCCTAGCCCCTCTCCACCCGAGCCGCCGCCGCCCTAGCCGCCGCCGACACCTCCTCCTCCTCCCGGAGTTCTAAACCCTAGATCTCCGGCAAACCCTAGATCCACCATAACTCGCACCGGCTTAGGCGAAGCCCTGCGGGATCTTCCCTCTACTTCCGACACCACGCCATCGTGCTGCCGGAATCGCGAGGGGAGAACTACAACCTCCGCTGCCTGCTGGAACAAGGGAGAGGAAGGTCTTCATTGAGTACCGAACGTGTGACCGACTGTGGAAGCGCTTTCGGAATGCAGCGCCAGAAGGATCGTCTAAGCGATTTTGAGATCGGCAAGTGTACGACTATATCACCCACGAGAATCTGCTCTCGTTAACCACTTTGGAATCTTCGAGGGTGAGTGCTTCTATCGACTCGTTGCTACAATCTAGTAGATAGATCTTGGCTTGTTTGTGTGCATGCGGTAGAATTTTTTTGTTTTCCATGCTACGAACCGCTATAGTGGTATCAGAGCCGTGTCTATATGTAGATCTGTTGCACGAGTAGAACACAATGGTCATTGTGGGCGGTGGTGCTTAATTGCTTTTTGTGTACTTTGCATCTTGCGGTATGATGGGATGAAGCGGCCTGGGCTAACCTTACATGACATCGTTCATGAGACTTGCTCCACGCTCAACATGCAACTTGTATTGCATAAGTGTCTTTGCGGGTGTCTATCTCTCCCATCATAGTATAGATTCAATTTACAACAGGCACTTTATAGTTCAAACATCAATGTTGTGTTTCTTGTTCGTAAGTTAGAACGACACTTATTTAAAGCCACAAACCATGTAAAATATGCAAAGAAAATTAGAGGCGTCTAACTTTGTTTTGCAGGGGTGTGCTGTGATGTGATATGGCCATGATTGTGACTATATATGATGTATGCAATGTTCCTTATTGTAAGTTGGCAAACGGCAGGAGCCATATGGTTGTCTTTTAAATTCCGTTAAGACATGCGTGTCTATTCAAAGTAGTTGTAATAGTTGATGCTGGTGGACGACAACCATGAAGCGGCGCCATTGACCTTGAAGCCATACCGGTGATGATGGAGATCATGTTCGTGCTTGAAGATGGAGATTGGAAGCACAAGAAGAAAGGCCATATCATATCACATATTATGAATTGCATGTGATGTTAATCGTTGTATGCATCTTTTATTGCTTAGTTCACGATGGTAGCATTATAAGATGATCCCTCAAGCACAAAAATTTCAAGTTTTAAAGTGTTCATCCTTAGTAAGCACCGTTGCTAAAGGTCGTTGTTTCGAAGCACCACGTGATGATCGATTGTGTTAGATTCTGCGAGTGTATAAAACGTGAGAAAGCCAGATTTTCTCATGCGGAAGCTAAGGTTTGATCTTGACGAGCCTAGCATGTACAGACATGGTCTCGGAACACGGATCACCGAAAGGTAAAGCATGAGTCATATAGTAGATATGATGAACATGTTGATTGTTCGCCATTGAAGCTACATCAACTCTCGTGATGATCGGTTTTTATGTGGTGGATTTGGTTCGTGTGATCACCAAAACAATTTGAGGGATATTGTTTTGAGTGGGAGTTCACCTAGATTAATTTAACTATTAATTAGAACTCAATTTGTCATAAACTTAGTCTGACCTATTGCAGATATGTTGTAGATCAATGGCGGCCCCTACCATCAATTTTAATGCGTTCCTAGAGAAAGAAAAGTTGAAAAACAATAGAAGCAACTTCACGGATTGGTTCCGCAATTTGAGGATTGTCCTCAATGCTGGTAATTTGACCTATGTGCTGGATGCACCGCTGGGTGACCCGCCTGCAGCTAATGCTACCAATGAGGTAAAGAATGTTGTCCTCGCTCGGAAGAATCAGTACTCCACAGTTCAGTGTGCTATCTTGTATGGTTTGGAATTGGAGCTTCAGAAAAGGTTTGAGAATGATGAACCACATGATATTGTCCGTGAACTCAAAATGATATTTGAGGCTCACGCGACAGTTGAGAGTTATGAGGCTTCTGAAAATTTCTTTAACTGCAAGATGGAAGAGGGCAGCTCCGTCAGTGAGCACGTGCTTAAGATGTCTGGGCACGCAAGCAATCTTCAAAGCTTGGGAATAGTGATTCCTAATGCTTTGGGGATTCACCGTGTCCTCCAATCACTACCACCAAGTTACAAGAACTTTGTGATGAACTACAATATGCAAAACATGGACAAGTCGTTGCCAGAACTCTTCTCCATGTTGAAATCTGCAGAAGTGGAGATCAAGAAAGAGCACCAAGTGTTGTTGGTCAATAAGACCACCAAATTCAAGAAGCAAGGAAAGTCTAAGAGAAAGGGAAACTTCAAGAAGGGCAGTAAGAAAGTTACCGCGCCGACGAAAAAGACCAAGGCTGGGCCTAACCCTGATACTGAGTGCTTTTACTGCAAGGGAGAAGGTCACTGGAGGCGGAATTGCCCAAAGTACTTGGCAGATTTGAAGAACGGCAACATCAAGAAGAAAGGTATATCCGATATACATGTTATTGATGTGTATCTCACTAGTACTCGTAGTAGTGCCTGGGTATTTGATACTGGTTCGGTTGCTCATATTTGTAACTCGAAATAGTGCTGCAGAATAAATGGAAGCTAGCGAAGAACGAGGTGACGATGCGCGTTGGAAATGGATCAAAGGTTGATGTGATCGCGGTCGGCACGCTACCTCTTCATCTACCATAGGGATTAGTTTTATACTTAAATAATTGTTGTTTGGTGCCTGCGTTGAGCATGAACATTATATCCGGATCATGTTTATTGCGAGACGGTTACTTGTTTAAGTCCGAGAATAATGGTTGTTCGATTTATATGAGTAATATGTTTTATGCACATGCACCTTTGATAGATGGTCTATACTTATTGAATCTCGATTCTGGAAATACACACATTAATAACATTGAAGCTAAACGTTTGAAATTGAGCGATAACTCGACCTATATGTGGCACTGTCATCTTGGTCACATTGGAGTGAAACGTATGAAGAAACTCCATTCCGATGGACTTCTTGAATCACTTGATTTCGAATCACTTGAAAGATGCGAAGCATGTCTGATGGGTAAAATGACTAAGACTCCATTTTCTAGTATGATGGAGCGAGCTACGGACTTATTAGAAATCATACATACCGATGTGTGTGGTCCAATGAGTGTAGCATCACACGGTGGTTATCGTTATGTTCCTACCTTTACAGATGATTTGAGTAGATATGGGTATATCTATTTCATGAAACATAAGTCCGAAACTTTCGAAAAGTTTAAGGAATTTCAAAGTGAGGTAGAGAATCAACGTAACAAGAAGATTAAATTTCTATGATCAGATCGTGGAGGTTAATATCTAAGTTACGAGTTTGGCGAGCATTTGAAGAAATGCGGAATACTTTCACAATTGACACCACCGAGAACACCACAACATAATGGTGTGTCCGAACGTCATAATCAAACTCTCTTAGATATGGTTCGTTCTATGATGTCACTTACAGATTTACCGCTATCGTTTTAGGGTTATGCATTAGAAACAGCCGCATTCACTTTAATTAGGGCACCATCTAAATCCGTTGAAACGACACCGTATGAATTGTGGTTTGGGAAGAAACCTAAATTGTCGTTCCTTAAAGTTTGGGGTTGCGAAGCTTATGTAAAGAAGTTACAGCCAGACAAGCTTGAACCCAAAGTGGAAAAATGCGTCTTCATAGGATACCCGAAGGAAACTATTGGGTATACCTTCTATCATAGATCTGAGGGCAAAATCTTTGTTGCCAAGAATGGATCCTTTATAGAGAAGGAGTTTCTCTCAAAAGAAGTGATTGCAAGGAAAGTAGAACTCGACGAGGTTGTTGAACCTTCTCTCGAACTTGCGAGTAGCGCAACACCGGAAGTAGTTCATGTGGCGCCTGCACCAATAAGAGAGGAAGCTAATGATGTTGATCATGAAACTTTGGTTGAAGTTACTACGGAACCTCGCAGGTCAACGAGAACTTGTACCACTCCTGATTGGTATGATCCCGTTATGAGTGTCATGTTTCTGGATAACACCGATGACCCTGTGACATATGAGGAAGCGATGATGAGCCCAAATTCCAATAAACGGCAAGAAGCCATGAAATCCGAGATTGGATCCATGTACGAAAACCAAGTATGGACTTTGGTGGACTTAACGGATGGCCGGAAGGCTGTCGAGAACAAATCGATTTTCAATAAGAAAACAGATGCTGATGGTAATGTTACTGTCTATAAAGCTCGACTTGTCGCAAAAGGGTTTAGACAAATTCAAGGAGTTGACTACGATGAGACTTTCTCACTAGTAGCAAATCTGAAGTCTGTGAGGATTATGTTAGCAATCGCTGCATATTATGATTATGAGATATGGCAGATGGATGTCAAAATGGCGTTCCTCAATGGAGACATTGATGAAGAGTTGTATATGATGCAACCCAAAGGTTTTGTCGATCCTAAAGATGCTAACAAGGTATGCAAACTTCAATGGTCCATATATGGATTGACGCAAGCATCCTGAAGTTGGAATCAACGTTTTGATAAGGTAATCAAAAGTTTTGGTTTTATACAAACTTATGGAGAAGCTTGTATTTACAAGAAAGTGAGTGGGAGCTCTGTAGAATTCTTAATACTATATGTAAATGACATATTGTTGATTGGGAATGTTGTAGACATTCTTAATAGTGTCAAGGATTATTTGAATAATAGTTTTTCAATGAAAGATCTTGGCAAAGCAGCTTACATATTAGGCATAAAGATTTATAGAGATATATCGAGACGCCTAATATCATTGTCACAAAGTACATATTTGGACAAAGTTCTAAACAGGTTTGGAATGGAAGATAGCAAGAAAGTGTTCTTGCCCATGTTGCCCAATATGACCTTCAGTAAAACTCAAAGTCCTGCAACGGCAGAAGATAGAAAAAGGATGAGTAATACTCCCTATGCCTCAGCCATAGGATCTCTAATGTATGTCATTCTATGTACTAGACCCGACATTGCATATGCTGTTAGTTTGACTAGCAGATATCAAAGTGATCCAGTAGTGGATCATTGGACAGCGGTCAAAAACATCCTAAAGTAATTGAGAAGAACTAATGATATGGTTCTTTCTTATGGAGGTGATGAACAGCTCGTTGTTAATGGTTACACCGATGCTAGTTGGAACACCGATCCGGATGATTCTAAATCTCAATCTGGATACGTATTTACTTTGAATGGTGCAGCAGTTAGCTGGAGGAGTGCAAAGCAAAGCATTGTGGCGAGATCTTCAACTGAATCGGAATACATAGCTACTTCGGAGGCTTCACCGATATGGATGAAGGAGTTCATTACAGAGCTCGGTGTGGTTCCAAGTGCGCTGGACCCAATGTCTATCTACTGTGATAACATGGGCGCCATAGCCAATGCGCAAGAACCAAGGTCACACAAGAAGCTGAAGCACATCAAGCTACGTTTTCATGCTATTCGAGAGCATGTCCAAGATGGTGACATAAAGATTTGCAAAGTACACACAGATATGAATGTGGCGGATCCATTGACTAAACCTCTCCCGAGGGCAAAACATGACCAGCACCAAACCGCCATGGGTGTTCGGTATATTACCATGTAATCTAGATTAGTTGACTCTAGTGTAAGTGGGAGACTGTTGGAGATATGCCCTAGAGGCAATAATAAAAGTGGTTATTATTATATCTTTGTGTTTATGATAAATGTTTACATTCATGCTATAATAGTATTAACCGGAAACATTAATACTTGTGTGATTTGTAAACTAAATTAGAGTCCCTGGTAAAGCCTCTTTATAATACTAGCTTGTTGATTAATAGATGATCGTGGTTTCTCGATCATGAACATTGAGATGTTATTAATAACAAGATCATATCATTAGGAGAATGGTATGATGGACATACTCCTATAGATAAGCGTAGCATTAAGATCAAGTCATTTCAATAGTTCGTTTGCTATAAGCTTTCTGATACATAGTAACCTAATTCCTTCGACCATGAGATCATGTTAATCACCATCACTGGAAGGATGCTTTGATGACATCAAACACCACACCGTAACTAGGTGTCTATAAAGGTGGCATTGAGTGTTCGGAAAGTATGGGTTGAGGCACATGGATCAAGAGTGGGATTTTTCCATCCATATGACAGGTAGATATACTCTAGGCCCTCTCGTTGGAATGTCATCCAATTATCTTGCAAGCATGTGACTGGCTCACAAGGGATCACATATCACGGGAACGAGAAAAGAGTACTTACCGGTAACGAGGTTGAACTAGGTATGTAGAGATACCGACGATCAAAACCTTGGATAAGTAAACTATCGTGCGACAAACGGAAATTGGTATCTTATGTAAGTGGTTCATTCGATCGCAAAGTAATCGTAGAAATATGTGGGAGCCATATGAATTTCCAGATTCCTCTATTGGTTATTGATCGGCGAAGTGTCTTGGTCATGTCCGCATAATTCATGAACCGTATGTTGGGCCACGCGGAGATAAAACAAAAATTTTCCTCTAACGTGGTGATGCCAAGAACTAGCCAAGGTAGAAGGCACGAGGTTTACCACTAGACGCGCGGTTGCGGATTACTGATGAAGCGCGTCAGTTGATGCAGTGCAGTCCTCACGATCCGATCGTCCTGGTGCTGATCGCACAACACCTCTGCTGGTATCCACACGTACAAGGAGGAGCACCGGTGGCGAACTGCTAGGTTCGTTACGGCGGCAGGACTGCTGTGGAGATAGGGTTTCCAACACTTGGAATGACCTAACCGAACAACGATTAACCTTTCTGGGTTAAGGTGCTCCACTATATATAGGGAGTGAATGTGGGCTCTGCTCGCGCGACCCATTCACTAAAGCCCATATAACACTAGTCACCGTGAGTCCAACTCACTAACTCAGTCCTAATCCGGTTTAGGTCCAACCCAACCAGATTACAGGTTCAGATCCAATACGAACTTGCTCTTGCTCTTAAGTATGTGACCCCGCAGGCTCATGGCTACTTGGACACGATTGGAGTCCGACTCTCAATCGATTAGTCGGTAGCGGCTCCTAGCAGAACGTGCCGACTCCCAAGTACCAAAGAGTCATGATGACTTGCCTTTCCAATGCGACTTACGTCCGAATCCCTTTTTCCTCACGATATACCTTGTCAGACTATAGGCGAATATATGTCATCCCTTAAATAGTCCGACTCTCTTCTCGATCCGAGATAAGTGATTCACCCGACTAACTCTTAGTCGATCGCCTCGGTTAACACTTAACCGAGTCGTGCATGGCCATGATTTCTGAATCATATCTCACGAGAGGGCCTAGAGAATATCTCTCCGAGTGGAGGGGCAAAATCCCATCTTGGTTATTCACATCACGCAGCTTGATTCTCAGTCGACCCGAACCCTGCCTTTATAACTGCCCAGTTACGGATCAGCGTTTGACAGAACCTAAGTCGGTGATCCTCAACTCGGACTATACAACAACCTCAGGTCTAAGGATTACACTGATTGAGTTATACAAATGACAACTTGTTCGTTGTACCTCAATATGGGTCAATCCAACTCGCTAAACTCTTTAGCCTAGTCTGTGTAAGTTGGAATAGCATCTCCATGCCCATGATAAGTGGAACCGAGTCATCAAGCCAACTTTCACATTGGTCTAAGTTTTGTGTCCAACACAACCTCAATGACCAAGGATATTTAGTACAAACAACATGAATGCATAGTTCCACAAACGAATCACATATTCAATGATACACATCGGATGTTTATACAAGGACTACTTAATATCTTTATGAATACAATGGGAAATCTCATCATACATGATTGCCTCTAGGGCATATTCCCAACAGTCTCCCACTTGCACTAGAGTCAATCTTTCGACATCACATGTCTAAGCATCTAATGCCCATGGCTCTCAGGTGCGCCTCATGCTTCGGATGGGTAACGACTTTGTCAACGGATTCGCAATACTTGCATCCGTGTGTATCTTGCATAACTTGATATCACCCTGATCCACGAACTGGCGAATCAGGTGGTACCGCATGAGTATGTGTTTGTTCTTCTGGTGCTGTCTAGGTTCCTTGGCTTGTGCAATAGCACCATTGTTGTCACAATACACGTCCAACGGATTGGACGAGCCCTGAACCACACCAAGATCCATGAGGAAATTCCTCATCCAAACAGCTTCCTTTGCTGCCTCCGAGGCGGCAATATACTCAGCATCTGTTGTAGACGCAGACACAGTCTCTTGCTTGGAACTCTTCTAGCTCACAGCACCTCCGTTTATAATAAAAACGTATCCGGATTGCGAACGAGAATCATCAGAGTCAGTAAGATAACTCGCATCCGTGTAACCCTTTACACTGAGTTCATCTTCACCACCATAAACCAAGAACATATCCTTAGTCCTTCTCAAGTACTTTAGGATATTTTTAGCCGCTGTCCAGTGGATCTCTCCAAGATCATCCTGGTATCTGCTCACAATACTTAGAGCATAGGAAACATCCGGCCTAGTACAAATCATGGCGTACATGATGGATCCGACTGCAGAAGCATATGGAATCGCACTCATCCGACTTCGCTCATCAGTTGTCGAAGGACACTAAGTCTTGCTAAGTTTTACACCATGGGATATCGGTAAGAACCCCTTCTTAGACGATTCCATGTTGAACTTCTTCAACACTTTGTCCAAATAAGTACTCTGACTCAATCCAATGAGCCTCCTTGATCTATCTCTATAGATCCGGATTCCAAGGATGTATGTTGCCTCACCCAAGTCTTTCATTGAGAAACTCCTTTCCAATGATTCCTTGGTTTCTTGCAACATCTGGAAATCATTTCCAATCAGTAATATGTCATCCACATATAAGATTAGAAAATTTACTTTGTTCCCACTAAACTTCTTGTACAAACAAGAATCATGATCACTCTTGATGAAGCCAAACGATTTGACTACCTCATCAAAGCAAATATTCCAACTCCGAGATGCTTGCTTCAACCCATAAATGGATTTTTGAAGTTTGCACACTTTGTCAGCATTATCTGGATCAACAAAACCCTCGGGCTATATCATATACACGTCCTCGGTTAAATTTCTGTTAAGGAAAGACGTTTTGACATGCATCTGCGATATCTCGTAGTCGAAATAGGCCGCTATAGCTAACATGATCCGAACTGATTTAAGCATCACTACGGGCGAGAAATTCTCGTCGTAATCAACTCCTTGAACTTGTCGGAACCCCTTCGCAACAAGGCGTGCTTTATAGCGGAAACATTTCCATCCATATCAGTTTTATTCTTAAAGACCCATTTGCACTCGACGGGTCTTGCACCGTCTGGCAGATCAACCAAGTTCCAAACTAGATTTTCATCCATGGACTTTAACTCGTATCTCATGGCTCTAAGCCATGACTCGGAATCAGATCCCACCATCGCTTCCAAATAATTTGCCGGCTCATTACTGTCTAACAGTAACACATCACGAACATTTCGTAATCTTGCCGATCTTCGTAGTACAGGTACTGCTGCCGGCTCAACTGCCACGACCGGCTCAACCTCCAAGGTTTTTGACGACTCGCTACTAGCTGGTTCCTCTCGAATTTCTTCGAGTTGCACCGTGCTCCCACTTACTCCTCGACTGAGAAACTCTTTCTCAAGGAAGACGCCGTTCCGAGCGACAAACACTTTGCCCTCTTCTCGGTTGTATAAGTAGTAACCCAAGGTTTCCCTCGGATACCCCACGAAAATACATTTATCCGACTTGGCCGTAAGCTTGTCCGACTGAAGTCGCTTGACAAATGCTTCACAATCCCAAATCTTAAGAAAAGACAAACTCGGCTTTTTGCCTGTCCACATCTCATGCAGTGTCTTCTCTACCAATTTTTATGGTACTCTGTTTAGCGTGAACGCCGCTGTTTCTAGACAATAACCCCAAAATGATAAAGGCAGATCTGTCCGACTCATCATTGATCATACCATGTCCAACAAGGTCCGATTCCATCTTTCTGAAACACCGTTCCTTTGCGGCGTTCCTGGCGGAGTAAGTTGAGGAACTATTCCACAACTTTTCAGATGGTCATCAAACTCATGGCTCATGTACTCACCTCCTTGGTCCGACCGAAGAAACTTTATTTTCTTGCCGAGTTGATTCTGTGCTTCATTCTGGAATTCTTTGAACTTTTCAAAGGCTTCCAACTTATGTTTCATCAAGTAGATATATCCATACCTACTCAAATCATCAGTGAAGGTAATGAAGTACTCATAACCACCCCTGGCTGTCGTGCTCATTGGTCCACATACATCACTATGTACTAGTCCCAACAAGTCAGACGCCCTTTCGCAACTCTTTGCAAAAGGTGTCTTGGTCATTTTGCCGAGTAGGACAGATTCGCATGTCTCGAACGACTCCAAGTCGAACGAAGTTAGGAGTCCATCATCATGGAGCTTTTTCATGCGTTTCCAACTTATATGACCAAGCCGACAGTGCCAAAAGTAAGTCATATTCAGATCATTTGGTTTCAACCTTTTAACATGTATGTTATAAACCGACTCACCATCAAGATTCAAAATAAATAACCCGTCCTTGACGGGTGCAAAGCCGTGAAACATATCATTCAAATACAAAGAACAACCATTATTCTTGCTATTTGACTCATAGCCTTGACTCATCAAACATGAAGCAGAAATAATGTTTCGACTGAGCACTGGAACATAATAATAATTATTCAGTTCCATAATGAATCCGGATGGTAAATGAAGTTGCATCGTGCCGACTTCCAACGCAACAACTCTTGCTTTGTTGCCGACTCGAATATCAACCTCGCCTCTTGCTACGCTCCTAGTTCTTACCAGTCCCTGCAACGAGTTGCAGATGTGAATAACTGATCCGGTATCATATACCCAAGAACTATTAGGTGCATCAGCAAGATATATGTCTATAACATTGCAAACAAGTGTACCTGAGTCGAAAGTCATACCTCCACTCTTGGCTTTATCGGCCAAGTACTTGCTGTAGTTCCTCTTCCAGTGGCCATCCGCCTTGCAGTAGAAGCAAGTGGATCCGGCTGAATGAGATGGCTTAGTCCCTGAGGAAGCGCTTGGGACCGGGTCCGGAGCCTGATTTCCTCCTGACTTAGCTTTCTTCTTAGTCCAAGAACTCTTCTTAAACTTAGCCTTATTCTGCACCATCAACACTTGACTGGTGCCCTTCTTGAGATCCGCCTCTGCCTGCTTGAGCATCCCACGCAATTCAGTGAGCTTCTTATCCATACCATGCATGTGGTAGTTCGAAATGAACTGCCCATATGCACTAGGAAGAGAGTTCAGAATTATATCCATAGCGAACTCTTCGCTAATGGGGTAGCCAAGCCTCTCCAAAGACTGCACGTAACCAACCATTTTGATCAAATGCGGACTCAGTGGATCACCATCCTTAAGCTTGCAAATCAGCAAAGCTTGAGAGACTTGATACCTCTCAGTCTTCGCCTGAGCCTGGAACATACTTTTTAGGCTTTTAATCATATCGTAGGCCTCAACATGCTCGAACTGCTTTTGCAAGTCCAGTTCCATGTGAGCAAGAATAAGACATCTAATATCCGTGGACTCATCCTTAGCTCGACGGTAGGCATTGGTGGCTGCGACAGTCGCATTCTCATTCGGCTCATATGGAAGTGGGTTGTCTAGGACATGGTCCTTCTTTTCTTGTTTGAGAACAATTCTCAGATTTCGATACCAGTTGCTAAAATTAGTGTCGTTCAGTTTATCTTTCTCAAGGATAGTTCTCAACACAAAACCGGATATCTGAGAGTGAATGCTACTTGGTGCCATGATCTACAACATAAAATATGCAAAACACTTAAGACATGTATTCATAAAAGAGTAAGCATATTAAACATTTTAATATTTTATGCTCCCACTAGAACCAACACCCCTCCGATGGTTGCTTAGTGATTCAGGATCCTAAATAAGCAAGTCAGCTAGTGAGCTTTAGCATCACCACTAGCCGCCAAGTGATCTAGGTAGACAACTCCTTGTCAATCGCATCTCATGCGACTCCTGTTGGACGGGTGGCATCACATGCCCCAGCTCCCATCCGACTTTTACCCGAGTCCCACAACTGTTGTGATAGACCCGCCTAGCTTACCGAGTGTTTCTGAAGTAAGAGTCCGACTCGAACCCACCTAGTCAGAAATAATTGGCAGCACCTCAATTTTATGAGCCCACTACCAAAAATGTCCGACTTGTGATGGTGCAAACACTAGCGGGAAAACCGACTAGACCTTCTTTGAGGGATTAAATTTTACCGACTATTTAATAGAGGTAAAACTGAGACATAACAATAACACAAAATAGAACAATTATAATGTGAAATGGTATGACTCTCTTCATGGAGATCTCCATCTCCGCAAAGCCTGTAATCCGACCCGTTCCAACTCTTGTCACTTGCCATCTTACTCCATGTCGCCGATATGTACAACGCCTTGCATGCCTTTCGGGTTCTCCAAACAGCTACATTAGCTTAGTAAAGTAAATTACATAGAGAATCTGACACACAGGTCATTATACAATAAAATGAAAGCACCTAGGCTCCAGCCGGCTGACAAAAACCGTGATTCGCAGATCACGTATGGATTACACACATACATCACATGCACATGAACCATACCATTCACAACTTCCTGCAAAAACAAGTTATGCATAGATACAATATCTACCGGCGTTGTGAAACTCGCAATGACATCTAAGGCGCTACGACAGGGCGAAGCCGGCGGGTGCAGGCAGTGCCAGACGATTTTTCCGAAAACGCAGATCTCATCTACGATCCGAACATGGATTCCCACCATCGTTCCGATTCGATCAAACTCTTTGATCTTCGATCACCGCTTCTAGGTTTACGTGTCACAGTCTACCCCGATGGCGGAAGCCGACCGGTAGGGGTATGTCGTTCCACGACCTTAGAAGTATGATCACGAAAATCAGATCTACCATTCCCCGAGTACAGTTGATCCAATCAACTTCGTACAAAACCGATCTATCTCATAGATCGACCACCAAACAACATATGGATCTCATCTACATCCTACCGCATATCACATATGCGAGATCTCGAGCCTAAAACCAGAAGCTATTGCTCTGATACCACTGTTGGGCCACGCGGAGATAAAACAAAAATTTTCCTCTAACGTGGTGATCCCAAGAACTAGCTGAGGTAGAAGGCCACGAGGTTTACCACTAGACGCGCGGTTGCGGATTACTGATGAAGCGCGTCAGTAGATGCAGTGCAGTCCTCACGATCCGATCTTCCTGGTGCTGATCGCACAACACGTCTGCTGGTATCCACACGTACAAGGAGGAGCACCGGCGGCGAACTGCTAGGTTCGTTACGGCGGCAAGACTGCTGTGGAGCTAGGGTTTCCAACACATGGAATGACCTAACCGAACAACGATTAACCTTTCTGGGTTAAGGTGATCCAAAATATATAGGGAGTGAACGTGGGCTCTGCTCGCGCGACCCATTCACTAAAGCCCATATAAAACTAGTCACAGTGAGTCCAACTCACTAACTCAGTCCTAATCCGGTTTAGGTCCAACCCAACCAGATTACAGGTTCAGATCCAATCCGAACTTGCTCCCGCTCTTAAGTGTGTGACCCCGCAGGCTCATGGATACTTGGACACGATTGGAGTCCAACTCTCAATCGATTAGTCAGTAGCGGCTCCTAGCAGAACGTGCCGACTCCCAAGTACCAAAGAGTCATGATGACTTGCCTTTCCAATGCGACTTACGTCCGAGTCCCTTTTGCCTCACGATATACCTTGTCAGACTATAGACGAATATATGCCATCCCTTAAATAGTCCGACTCTCTTCTCGATCCGAGATAAGTGATTCACCCGACTAACTCTTAGTCGATCGCCTCGGTTAACACTTAACTGAGTCTTGCATGGCCATGCTTTCCGAATCATATCTCACGAGAGTGTCACATCCCAAGATTTTCCAAATCTTGTTATGTGAAAAATAAATTAAACAAAATAAATTTTTGTTGAAAATCAGGGTGAAAAGAACCTTTTGTTCCTAAATGGAAACATAAAAATTCCATCTTGAACAAACTTTAATTAAAGTTTGAATCCAACAAAAATCCAAATCAAGAGAAATGCATTCCTCAAAGAATGTATCTGGAAATTTAAACACTTGGAAAATAAATCCCAAATCCAAATAACCCCAATGGAATAAAAATCATTTCCAAAGTTATCTCCAAGCCTATGGATATGATCCATATAAAAATTTGTCAACAAACATTCACAAGTGTTCAAGAAAGACAAATTGAAATATTATAAGACCATATAAATTGGTTTCACTTAAATTGGAACCATAAATAAAATCTTGTGAATATAATAAGATAAGGAAATTAAATTCCCAAAGCTAATAAAGCCTCATCTAAAATCCCTACCAAATGGAGAGAAAATAATCCTAAAGATCTTTAAAAGGATAAACAAATAATAAACAAGATTTCACAAATTGGAATCACCAAGTTTGGATCTCTAAATAAAAAGATATGGATTTTATAAGATGAAGAAAGAAATATTAAAATAAAGAATATTTGAAAGACCAAATAAATCTTGGCCTAATCCAATAAGCAAATGGAATGAGTATAATCCAAATCCAAATAAAAGGATAAAGAATTTCCAAAACAAAAAAAATGGCATAAACCAAATCCTATTGGAATAAAGACAAATCCAAATTTTAAATGATTAATAAATCATATTAAAAACCTTTCGAAATAATTCAAGATGAATTATTTGACACCTCTTTAAGTAATCAAAACCTACTAAAAAGATTTTGGAAGGTTTTGGAAAATCAAATGGTGTTTAGAAATATTATTAAAACCTATTTGATTTTAAACAACGGCCCTTTTTATTAATTAAAAAGACCCCAAAAAGAAGGAATAAATTATCCTAAAAATGACTTCAGAAAGTTTTATTAATCAGTACTTAATCCTACACAAACTTAGACAAAGGTTTGAAATCAAATTGAGGTTTGAATTGATTAGACAAAATCAAAACAGAAAAATCAAAAGAGAAAAAGAAAAACAAACAGAATAGAACAAAATAAGAAAAGGACCCAGCCCAACTAGCCTGGACCATTAAGCCCAGCCAGCCCACCTCTCCATCTCTCCCGCAGGAAAACGGTTGGCACCAAAGACAGAACCCGCAAAGCCGCTGACAGAACGACCCCACCCCCACTCTCTCTCACACGCAGACAGCCAGACCCCACAGCCACGTCACCTTCTTCCCCGCCCGCGGACTACGCCCCTCACCTCGTCGGCCGTTGCAGGCGATTAACACCCGGCTTAATTCGCATTACTGGTGCAATGAATCCTTCCCCTGACGACGCCCTCTTGACCGCCTGCGTTTCCCCTCCATTTCCCCTTTGTCGCCCCACCTTAGCGTGCCCCCAGGCTGCCCAATTCTTCTCCGCACCACCCTCTGTCCGATGACGCTCCGACGACGATTCCGACCAGTATTCACCGCCCCTTGCCTCCTCGAGCACACGAGCATCTTCCCCAACCTCTGGCGCACCTCACAGCACCTTCCGTTCATCCGCGCGTGCAGTAAATCATCAACAACACCATCACTGAGCAAGCGCTGCCGCCTGCTACCTCTCCGGCGAGCTACTGACGTCCAACCCTTGCGCCCCTTGCTCACTTGTGAGTATTCTAGCGACCCTTGAACTCGTGCGCACCTTCCTAATGCATTGTTTTTATCATTTGCGTCCCAGAGACTCGCCCCCGTCGACGACTGACCGCACCCGAGGCACGGCTCAACTCCGACGAGCGATTCTCATCGACCCCGTGCGCGCCCTGCTACCCGAAGACCACGTTGAGCTTCCCCACGCCACTGCGAATCCGGTGAGCCTTCTCCCCCTATCCCGTGCATCCTGTATCACCGGCGACGACCTCGTCTGAGCGCTGCCGCCAGAGCGCCACCGCCAGCGCCGCTGAGTAATGGTCAAAGTAGTTAGGACCGTAGGATTTGGATCTGATGATTAGGATAGAACGTGAACGAAAGGGTACGTGCGCTTCTGAGCCGTGTGATCCCACTTAAATCCAACGGCCTGCATCGCTTGATCCGCGGGAAACGTTTTTGACCAATAGAAATAAGACGCGTGGCCAGACTCTGGTTTTAAAAACAGATTTGAATCTATTAGATATGTGATTTTGTAAATTCCATAACTTTAAATCTACACGTCCAAATTTTGCAAACTTTATATCAATGGATTCAGAAAAACAAGCCCTAGCCAACCATGCACTTTGTTTAGTAAAAAGCTTCTGGTAAAATGTTTGTTTTTGCAGAAACTTATGTATGCTTGTTTAGGTTATAAAAATTACTCTAAAATGATTTTGGGGATAAAATCTTTGGAAAATGGTTTGTTTTGAACCTACTGACCCTAGGAAACAAATTGTAGTTTCAAAAATGTATTTGGTGAAACAAATGAATGAAGTATGGATTTAAAACCAATTCTAGTCAAATAAAAATATGGTTTAATTATTAAAAATGGTTTTGTAAGAAAACCTTTGAGAAATGTTTTGGAAATAAACTCTCTGATCCTAAACACAAGATATTATGGTTTTAAAACATATTTTGTGAAACCTATAGAATTTTGTCTTATTAAAAGCATTTCTACACCACATAAAATAATGACTTAGTCTAAAAATGGTTTATGAAGTAAAACCTTTTGCAAATGGTTTTGCCACTTTTAAAAATTACCATTAGGTGTTTTCAAATGTTTATGACCCATTAGAAACCACTTTTACAATTAAAACAATATTTTGCATGCTTGCATGCATTACTTTGATTTTATCATTTTATGTGATGAATTGCTTGAATGGTAGATTGAAAAATTATTTGCTTGATTGAATTGTAGTGACTTGAAGTGTGTGAACATTGCAAAGATCAAGAAGTGAACCTATACTCTACCAAAAAGGCAAGTGATTCTTCATACTTTGTCCTACTATTTTCACTATGCATTAGTGATATTTCTAAGTAAGATTTGCATTGAATTTTTGCTAAGTATAAACCATGCTATGGGAAATCCTAGTAGATGAAACCTTAGTATAAATTCCTAAGTTAAGAATCCTAGTACTATCATGCTTAGCTTAGCTAATAGAAAACAAGGGTGGAATGTATATTCACACTATGGAAAAATTTCTAAGTCTGAGGACTTGTGTTTTGTTTAATAAAACAACTAAGTGAATGAATCACCTGGGTGGAATGGAAGGAATGGTTTATGTTGAGTGGTTACACAAGGCCAGTGGACTGGTGAACGTTGTGTATCTCACTTGTGGATGGCCACCCAGGAACAAAGAGATTTGAGATGTCAAATGTTGAGAAGCTTCAAGTGCAGCCACTTGGCATTATTGGCTCTGCTTGGATCATATAGGTTGCAATAACTTAGCCAAATGGACAGTTGGTGGTAGGGGTTTGATAGGTTGGAGCGCGTCCATTTTGGTCTAAGGGAAGGCTTCCGAAAGATCTTGTCTTGGTGAAACCAAGTCTTGTGGGGAAAGTGCACCACCTCTGCAGAGTGTAAAGTCTAAGTACTTAGCCATGTCCCTGGTAAAGGACAATTTGAGCATCAAGACACAAGATTTGGAAATAAACTCTCTGATCCTAAACACAAGATTTTATGGTTTTAAAACATATTTTGTGAAACCTATAGAATTTTGTCTTATTAAAAGCATTTCTACACCACATAAAATAATGACTTAGTCTAAAAATGGTTTATGAAGTAAAACCTTTTGCAAAATGGTTTTGCCACTTTTAAAAATTACCATTAGGTGTTTTCAAATGTTTATGACCCATTAGAAACCACTTTTACAAATAAAACAATATTTTGCATGCTTGCATGCATTACTTTGATTTTATCATTTTATGTGATGAATTGCTTGAATGGTAGATTGAAATATTATTTGCTTGATTGAATTGTAGTGACTTGAAGTGTGTGAACATTGCAAAGATCAAGAAGTGAACCTATACTCTACCAAAAAGGCAAGTGATTCTTCATACTTTGTCCTACTATTTTCACTATGCATTAGTGATATTTCTAAGTAAGATTTGCATTGAATTTTTGCTAAGTATAAACCATGCTATGGGAAATCCTAGTAGATGAAACCTTAGTATAAATTCCTAAGTTAAGAATCCTAGTACTATCATGCTTAGCTTAGCTAATAGAAAACAAGGGTGGAATGTATATTCACACTATGGAAAAATTTCTAAGTCTGAGGACTTGTGTTTTGTTTAATAAAACAACTAAGTGAATGAATCACCTGGGTGGAATGGAAGGAATGGTTTATGTTGAGTGGTTACACAAGGCCAGTGGACTGGTGAACGTTGTGTATCTCACTTGTGGATGGCCACCCAGGAACAAAGAGATTTGAGATGTCAAATGTTGAGAAGCTTCAAGTGCAGCCACTTGGCATTATTGGCTCTGCTTGGATCATATAGGTTGCAATAACTTAGCCAAATGGACAGTTGGTGGTAGGGGTTTGATAGGTTGGAGCGCGTCCATTTTGGTCTAAGGGAAGGCTTCCGAAAGATCTTGTCTTGGTGAAACCAAGTCTTGTGGGGAAAGTGCACCACCTCTGCAGAGTGTAAAGTCTAAGTACTTAGCCATGTCCCTGGTAAAGGACAATTTGAGCATCAAGACACAAGATTTGGAAATAAACTCTCTGATCCTAAACACAAGATTTTATGGTTTTAAAACATATTTTGTGAAACCTATAGAATTTTGTCTTATTAAAAGCATTTCTACACCACATAAAATAATGAGTTAGTCTAAAAATGGTTTATGAAGTAAAACCTTTTTCAAAATGGTTTTGCCACTTTTAAAAATTACCATTAGGTGTTTTCAAATGTTTATGACCCATTAGAAACCACTTTTACAAATAAAACAATATTTTGCATGCTTGCATGCATTACTTTGATTTTATCATTTTATGTGATGAATTGCTTGAATGGTAGATTGAAATATTATTTGCTTGATTGAATTGTAGTGACTTGAAGTGTGTGAACATTGCAAAGATCAAGAAGTGAACCTATACTCTACCAAAAAGGCAAGTGATTCTTCATACTTTGTCCTACTATTTTCACTATGCATTAGTGATATTTCTAAGTAAGATTTGCATTGAATTTTTGCTAAGTATAAACCATGCTATGGGAAATCCTAGTAGATGAAACCTTAGTATAAATTCCTAAGTTAAGAATCCTAGTACTATCATGCTTAGCTTAGCTAATAGAAAACAAGGGTGGAATGTATATTCACACTATGGAAAAATTTCTAAGTCTGAGGACTTGTGTTTTGTTTAATAAAACAACTAAGTGAATGAATCACCTGGGTGGAATGGAAGGAATGGTTTATGTTGAGTGGTTACACAAGGCCAGTGGACTGGTGAACGTTGTGTATCTCACTTGTGGATGGCCACCCAGGAACAAAGAGATTTGAGATGTCAAATGTTGAGAAGCTTCAAGTGCAGCCACTTGGCATTATTGGCTCTGCTTGGATCATATAGGTTGCAATAACTTAGCCAAATGGACAGTTGGTGGTAGGGGTTTGATAGGTTGGAGCGCGTCCATTTTGGTCTAAGGGAAGGCTTCCGAAAGATCTTGTCTTGGTGAAACCAAGTCTTGTGGGGAAAGTGCACCACCTCTGCAGAGTGTAAAGTCTAAGTACTTAGCCATGTCCCTGGTAAAGGACAATTTGAGCATCAAGACACAAGATTTGGAAATAAACTCTCTGATCCTAAACACAAGATTTTATGGTTTTAAAACATATTTTGTGAAACCTATAGAATTTTGTCTTATTAAAAGCATTTCTACACCACATAAAATAATGACTTAGTCTAAAAATGGTTTATGAAGTAAAACCTTTTGCAAAATGGTTTTGCCACTTTTAAAAATTACCATTAGGTGTTTTCAAATGTTTATGACCCATTAGAAACCACTTTTACAAATAAAACAATATTTTGCATGCTTGCATGCATTACTTTGATTTTATCATTTTATGTGATGAATTGCTTGAATGGTAGATTGAAATATTATTTGCTTGATTGAATTGTAGTGACTTGAAGTGTGTGAACATTGCAAAGATCAAGAAGTGAACCTATACTCTACCAAAAAGGCAAGTGATTCTTCATACTTTGTCCTACTATTTTCACTATGCATTAGTGATATTTCTAAGTAAGATTTGCATTGAATTTTTGCTAAGTATAAACCATGCTATGGGAAATCCTAGTAGATGAAACCTTAGTATAAATTCCTAAGTTAAGAATCCTAGTACTATCATGCTTAGCTTAGCTAATAGAAAACAAGGGTGGAATGTATATTCACACTATGGAAAAATTTCTAAGTCTGAGGACTTGTGTTTTGTTTAATAAAACAACTAAGTGAATGAATCACCTGGGTGGAATGGAAGGAATGGTTTATGTTGAGTGGTTACACAAGGCCAGTGGACTGGTGAACGTTGTGTATCTCACTTGTGGATGGCCACCCAGGAACAAAGAGATTTGAGATGTCAAATGTTGAGAAGCTTCAAGTGCAGCCACTTGGCATTATTGGCTCTGCTTGGATCATATAGGTTGCAATAACTTAGCCAAATGGACAGTTGGTGGTAGGGGTTTGATAGGTTGGAGCGCGTCCATTTTGGTCTAAGGGAAGGCTTCCGAAAGATCTTGTCTTGGTGAAACCAAGTCTTGTGGGGAAAGTGCACCACCTCTGCAGAGTGTAAAGTCTAAGTACTTAGCCATGTCCCTGGTAAAGGACAATTTGAGCATCAAGACACAAGATTTGGAAATAAACTCTCTGATCCTAAACACAAGATTTTATGGTTTTAAAACATATTTTGTGAAACCTATAGAATTTTGTCTTATTAAAAGCATTTCTACACCACATAAAATAATGAGTTAGTCTAAAAATGGTTTATGAAGTAAAACCTTTTGCAAAATGGTTTTGCCACTTTTAAAAATTACCATTAGGTGTTTTCAAATGTTTATGACCCATTAGAAACCACTTTTACAAATAAAACAATATTTTGCATGCTTGCATGCATTACTTTGATTTTATCATTTTATGTGATGAATTGCTTGAATGGTAGATTGAAATATTATTTGCTTGATTGAATTGTAGTGACTTGAAGTGTGTGAACATTGCAAAGATCAAGAAGTGAACCTATACTCTACCAAAAAGGCAAGTGATTCTTCATACTTTGTCCTACTATTTTCACTATGCATTAGTGATATTTCTAAGTAAGATTTGCATTGAATTTTTGCTAAGTATAAACCATGCTATGGGAAATCCTAGTAGATGAAACCTTAGTATAAATTCCTAAGTTAAGAATCCTAGTACTATCATGCTTAGCTTAGCTAATAGAAAACAAGGGTGGAATGTATATTCACACTATGGAAAAATTTCTAAGTCTGAGGACTTGTGTTTTGTTTAATAAAACAACTAAGTGAATGAATCACCTGGGTGGAATGGAAGGAATGGTTTATGTTGAGTGGTTACACAAGGCCAGTGGACTGGTGAACGTTGTGTATCTCACTTGTGGATGGCCACCCAGGAACAAAGAGATTTGAGATGTCAAATGTTGAGAAGCTTCAAGTGCAGCCACTTGGCATTATTGGCTCTGCTTGGATCATATAGGTTGCAATAACTTAGCCAAATGGACAGTTGGTGGTAGGGGTTTGATAGGTTGGAGCGCGTCCATTTTGGTCTAAGGGAAGGCTTCCGAAAGATCTTGTCTTGGTGAAACCAAGTCTTGTGGGGAAAGTGCACCACCTCTGCAGAGTGTAAAGTCTAAGTACTTAGCCATGTCCCTGGTAAAGGACAATTTGAGCATCAAGACACAAGATTTGGAAATAAACTCTCTGATCCTAAACACAAGATTTTATGGTTTTAAAACATATTTTGTGAAACCTATAGAATTTTGTCTTATTAAAAGCATTTCTACACCACATAAAATAATGAGTTAGTCTAAAAATGGTTTATGAAGTAAAACCTTTTGCAAAATGGTTTTGCCACTTTTAAAAATTACCATTAGGTGTTTTCAAATGTTTATGACCCATTAGAAACCACTTTTACAAATAAAACAATATTTTGCATGCTTGCATGCATTACTTTGATTTTATCATTTTATGTGATGAATTGCTTGAATGGTAGATTGAAATATTATTTGCTTGATTGAATTGTAGTGACTTGAAGTGTGTTAACATTGCAAAGATCAAGAAGTGAACCTATACTCTACCAAAAAGGCAAGTGATTCTTCATACTTTGTCCTACTATTTTCACTATGCATTAGTGATATTTCTAAGTAAGATTTGCATTTAATTTTTGCTAAGTATAAACCATGCTATGGGAAATCCTAGTAGATGAAACCTTAGTATAAATTCCTAAGTTAAGAATCCTAGTACTATCATGCTTAGCTTAGCTAATAGAAAACAAGGGTGGAATGTATATTCACACTATGGAAAAATTTCTAAGTCTGAGGACTTGTGTTTTGTTTAATAAAACAACTAAGTGAATGAATCACCTGGGTGGAATGGAAGGAATGGTTTATGTTGAGTGGTTACACAAGGCCAGTGGACTGGTGAACGTTGTGTATCTCACTTGTGGATGGCCACCCAGGAACAAAGAGATTTGAGATGTCAAATGTTGAGAAGCTTCAAGTGCAGCCACTTGGCATTATTGGCTCTGCTTGGATCATATAGGTTGCAATAACTTAGCCAAATGGACAGTTGGTGGTAGGGGTTTGATAGGTTGGAGCGCGTCCATTTTGGTCTAAGGGAAGGCTTCCGAAAGATCTTGTCTTGGTGAAACCAAGTCTTGTGGGGAAAGTGCACCACCTCTGCAGAGTGTAAAGTCTAAGTACTTAGCCATGTCCCTGGTAAAGGACAATTTGAGCATCAAGACACAAGATTTGGAAATAAACTCTCTGATCCTAAACACAAGATTTTATGGTTTTAAAACATATTTTGTGAAACCTATAGAATTTTGTCTTATTAAAAGCATTTCTACACCACATAAAATAATGACTTAGTCTAAAAATGGTTTATGAAGTAAAACCTTTTGCAAAATGGTTTTGCCACTTTTAAAAATTACCATTAGGTGTTTTCAAATGTTTATGACCCATTAGAAACCACTTTTACAAATAAAACAATATTTTGCATGCTTGCATGCATTACTTTGATTTTATCATTTTATGTGATGAATTGCTTGAATGGTAGATTGAAATATTATTTGCTTGATTGAATTGTAGTGACTTGAAGTGTGTGAACATTGCAAAGATCAAGAAGTGAACCTATACTCTACCAAAAAGGCAAGTGATTCTTCATACTTTGTCCTACTATTTTCACTATGCATTAGTGATATTTCTAAGTAAGATTTGCATTGAATTTTTGCTAAGTATAAACCATGCTATGGGAAATCCTAGTAGATGAAACCTTAGTATAAATTCCTAAGTTAAGAATCCTAGTACTATCATGCTTAGCTTAGCTAATAGAAAACAAGGGTGGAATGTATATTCACACTATGGAAAAATTTCTAAGTCTGAGGACTTGTGTTTTGTTTAATAAAACAACTAAGTGAATGAATCACCTGGGTGGAATGGAAGGAATGGTTTATGTTGAGTGGTTACACAAGGCCAGTGGACTGGTGAACGTTGTGTATCTCACTTGTGGATGGCCACCCAGGAACAAAGAGATTTGAGATGTCAAATGTTGAGAAGCTTCAAGTGCAGCCACTTGGCATTATTGGCTCTGCTTGGATCATATAGGTTGCAATAACTTAGCCAAATGGACAGTTGGTGGTAGGGGTTTGATAGGTTGGAGCGCGTCCATTTTGGTCTAAGGGAAGGCTTCCGAAAGATCTTGTCTTGGTGAAACCAAGTCTTGTGGGGAAAGTGCACCACCTCTGCAGAGTGTAAAGTCTAAGTACTTAGCCATGTCCCTGGTAAAGGACAATTTGAGCATCAAGACACAAGATTTGGAAATAAACTCTCTGATCCTAAACACAAGATTTTATGGTTTTAAAACATATTTTGTGAAACCTATAGAATTTTGTCTTATTAAAAGCATTTCTACACCACATAAAATAATGACTTAGTCTAAAAATGGTTTATGAAGTAAAACCTTTTGCAAAATGGTTTTGCCACTTTTAAAAATTACCATTAGGTGTTTTCAAATGTTTATGACCCATTAGAAACCACTTTTACAAATAAAACAATATTTTGCATGCTTGCATGCATTACTTTGATTTTATCATTTTATGTGATGAATTGCTTGAATGGTAGATTGAAATATTATTTGCTTGATTGAATTGTAGTGACTTGAAGTGTGTGAACATTGCAAAGATCAAGAAGTGAACCTATACTCTACCAAAAAGGCAAGTGATTCTTCATACTTTGTCCTACTATTTTCACTATGCATTAGTGATATTTCTAAGTAAGATTTGCATTGAATTTTTGCTAAGTATAAACCATGCTATGGGAAATCCTAGTAGATGAAACCTTAGTATAAATTCCTAAGTTAAGAATCCTAGTACTATCATGCTTAGCTTAGCTAATAGAAAACAAGGGTGGAATGTATATTCACACTATGGAAAAATTTCTAAGTCTGAGGACTTGTGTTTTGTTTAATAAAACAACTAAGTGAATGAATCACCTGGGTGGAATGGAAGGAATGGTTTATGTTGAGTGGTTACACAAGGCCAGGGGACTGGTGAACCTTGTGTATCTCACTTGTGGATGGCCACCCAGGAACAAAGAGATTTGAGATGTCAAATGTTGAGAAGCTTCAAGTGCAGCCACTTGGCATTATTGGCTCTGCCTGGTGGATCATATAGGTTGCAATAACTTAGCCAAATGGACAGTTGGTGGTAGGGGTTTGATAGGTTGGAGCGCGTCCATTTTGGTCTAAGGGAAGGCTTCCGAAAGATCTTGTCTTGGTGAAACCAAGTCTTGTGGGGAAAGTGCACCACCTCTGCAGAGTGTAAAGTCTAAGTACTTAGCCATGTCCCTGGTAAAGGACAATTTGAGCATCAAGACATGGAAGCTATCAAGAATCTCATCATCCAAATTTCTAAGTTAAAAACTTGTGGTTGAACAAGGGTTGAAGGATCACCAATTTCTATTGGGAGATGCCTTGGGAAAGATTTTGTCAAGCAAAAACTTAGTGTTTTCAAATGATAAGGAAAAATATATTTTGAGCAATGCAAGCCTAAAGCTCCACTTAGCCAAATGCATATAGATGATAGACTCCACTATACTACCATAGTATCACTTGCCAATACAATTCAAATGTATTGACCCTTGTGGCTGTAACTTGTTATGTTGCAGGTTTGTTTGATATTAGTGAAGTGTAATGATTAGGATTACAAGTCTACAACCAACATGTCTGCCTGTGGCACTTTGAAGATGAAGGACCCCATGCTATTGTTATATTCTGCTGCATTGTAATGAGATAGCCAAATGAGCTATGTAAGATGTAATAAATTATGTTATTCCTGGTTATAAAGTTGTATTATGACCTTTGTTTCTTGATATTACCTCTTAACTGTGGATGCTAGCTATTGATCCAGGGATTAGCATTGTAAACACAGGGATCTCTACCTTATTAAAGGTTGGGAACCTTACAGATGGTATCAGAGCATTGTGTTGCCTGTAGAATTGTAAACCTAGGATTGGACAAAACCCCTTAGAAAAATAGGAGTTGTATTTGTTCCAAAACTTACTTACAAAAAATCTTGTAAACTCTTTCCTCAACCATTTTGGTTTTGATTCTACAACTTTTCTATTTCAACTTGATGGACAAAACCTACCCCATGGCGAAAGACTTCACCATGTGCAAAGGACTTCATCAACTCTAATGACTTCAACATCTTCAACCTTGGATATCAACTCTAATTACTTCAACATCTTCAACATTTTCACCAAGGACTTCAACCTTAGATATTACTAAGGACTACAAGTGAGATAAGGAATAGTACTCTAGACTTGAAGACTAAGGAAACACAACTTATAAGGAACCATCATCACCTTGAAGTTTTGAGACCAAGATGCAAGAAAATTCTCTAAGGATACAAAGATCTTGTTCATGAAGAATCAACTAAGAAGGATGGAAAGATTTCAAGTGAACCATATAGTTGGACCACCATATTAAGTATATATCAAACCCACCAACTTATGTGGTGTAACAAAAAAATTTTTGGTTGCCTAAAAATATGCTTGAAACTTGTTGTTTGAGTGGAATGTTTTTTTGTGATTGCTTGCACATTGCTTGAGTGAATTGTGATGTGTGTGATTAGAATTGATTCCTAGAAAATCTTCTGCCTATTCTAAACCCAATCCAACGCAAACAGATGACTTCTCCAAGAGACTCTAACATCAAGGATGATAACAACAACAACCAAGAGAACAACATGATAGAACAACTACTAGCAAATCAAACCCAGTTCAGCCAAGTGACAACTCAGCTTTTAGCTAACAACAATGGATTAGACCCAGCCATACAAAGGATTTTGAAACTTCAATCCCAATTGTTGCAAGGGATGGCTACTCAAATGATCAACATGGGAGACAACTCTTCCCAAGGAGCTTATGACAACAAGGATGACAAAGATGTTATTCTAGAAGGAACCCAAGCTTGCAATATTTGTGGAGACAAGAATCACACTTCCAAGGAGCATGAAGATCAATGCCCCAATTGTGAAGAGAAACATCCAATTCACCAATGCCCCACATCTCAAGCTACTTGTTACCTATGGAAGGAAACAATCAAGTCCCTATCCAATGCCCCATATATTCCATAGTTCAACAAAGGAAACAAGGTAGAGTGCATCAACAGCTTGTAAACCCTCATGAAGGAACAACTTCTACCAAGAAGGATGAAGCCAAAGTCAAAACTATGCATCATAAGGCCAAATCCAAAGTGATCACAAAGTGTTGCTACTCTTGTGAAGAAGAAGGTCATATCTCTAGTAACTGCACCAAGAAGAGAGAAAGATTTCCCACCTTTGTGGTGAAATATGAAGAGCATGAACTAGAAGAACTCCTAGCTTTGGAGAGACCCAAGAAGAAGAAGAAGAAATGCCCCAACCCTAGCAAGAAGGATATTACCCAAGAGCAATGTTACACTTGCAAAGAGATGGGACACTATGCCAATGAATGCCCAGAAAAGAAGAAGAACCAAGGAGACAAACAAAAGGCAATGATACCAAAGGAAAAAAAGATATCAGCCAAGTGATGTGTTTCAAATGGAAAGAGCTAAGCCATTATGCAGACAAGTGTCCAGAGAAGTTTCAACAAGATCCCAAGCAAGCCAAAATGTAATTTAGTTGGAAAAATTTTAAGGGTGGTAGTACCCTAGATGCTTTGAGCCAACTTGTAACCCCTAGCCTCCCCAAATCTCGGGACGAGATTTATTTTAAGGGTGGTAGCCTGTCACATCCCAAGATTTTCCAAATCTTGTTATGTGAAAAATAAATTAAACAAAATAAATTTTTGTTGAAAATCAGGTTGAAAAGAAACTTTTGTTCCTAAATGGAAACATAAAAATTCCATCTTGAACAAAATTTAATTAAAGTTTGAATCCAACAAAAATCCAAATCAAGAGAAATGCATTCCTCAAAGAATGTATCTGGAAATTTGAACACTTGGAAAATAAATCCCAAATCCAAATAACCCCAATGGAATAAAAATCATTTCCAAAGTTATCACTAAGCCTATGGATATGATCCATATAAAAATTTGTCAACAAACATTCACAAGTGTTCAAGAAAGACAAATTGAAATATTATAAGACCATATAAATTGGTTTCACTTAAATTGGAACCATAAATAAAATCTTGTGAATATAATAAGATAAGGAAATTAAATTCCCAAAGCTAATAAAGCCTCATCTAAAATCCATACCAAATGGAGAGCAAATAATCCTAAATATCTTTAAAAGGATAAACAAATAATAAACAAGATTTCACAAATTGGAATCACCAAGTTTGGATCTCTAAATAAAAAGATATGGATTTTATAAGATGAAGAAAGAAATATTAAAATAAAGAATATTTGAAAGACCAAATAAATCTTGGCCTAATCCAATAAGCAAATGGAATGAGTATGATGCAAATCCAAATAAAAGGATAAAGAATTTCCAAAACAAAATAAAATGGCATAAACCAAATCCTATTGGAATAAAGACAAATCCAAATTTTAAATGATTAATAAATCATATTAAAAACCTTTCCAAATAATTCAAGATGAATTATTTGACACCTCTTTAAGTAATCAAAACCTACTGAAAAGATTTTGGAAGGTTTTGGAAAATCAAATGGTGTTTAGAAATATTATTAAAACCTATTTGATTTAAAACAAGGGCCCTTTTTATTAATTAAAAAGACCCCAAAAAGAAGGAATAAATTATCCTAAAAATGACTTCAGAAAGTTTTATTAATCAGTACTTAAAACTACACAAACTTAGACAAAGGTTTGAAATCAAATTGAGGTTTGAATTGATTAGACAAAATCAAAACAGAAAAATCAAAAGAGAAAAAGAAAAACAAACAGAATAGAAAAAATAAGAAAAGGACCCAGCCCAACTAGCCTGGCCCATTAAGCCCAGCCAGCCCACCTCTCCATCTCCCCCGCAGGAAAACGGTTGGCACCAAAGACAGAACCCGCAAAGCCGCTGACAGAACGACCCCACCCCCACTCTCTCTCACACGAAGACAGCCAGGCCCCACAGCCACGTCACCTTCTTCCCCACCTGCGGACTACGCCCCTCACCTCGCCGGCCGTTGCAGGCGATTAACACCCGGCTTAATTCGCATTACTGGCGCAATGAATCCTTCCCCTGACGTCGGCCTCTTAACCGCCTGCATTTCCCCTCTATCGCCCCACCTTAGCGTGCCCCCAGGCCGCCCAATTCTTCTCCGCACCATCCTCTGTCCGATGACGCTCCGACGACGATTCCGGCCAGTATTCACCGCCCCTTGCCTCCTTGAGCACACGAGCATCTTCCCCAACCTCTGGCGCACCTCACAGCACCTTCCATTCATCCGCGCGTGCAGTAAATCATCAACAACACCATCACTGAGAAAGCGCCGCCGCCTGCTACCTCTCCGGCGAGCTACTGACGTCCAACCCTTGCGCCCCTTGCTCACTTGTGAGTATTCTAGCGACCCTTGAACTCGTGTGCACCTTCCTGATGCATTGTTTTTCTCGTTTGTGTCCCAGAGACTCGCCCCCGTCGACGACAGACCGCACCTGAGGCACGGCTCAACTCTGACGAGCGATTCTCATCGACCCAGTGCGCCCCCTGCTACCCGAAGACAATGTTGAGCTTCCCCACGCCACTGCGAACCCCGGTGAGCCTTCTCCCCTCTCCCTTGCGTCCTGTATCACCGACGATGACCTCGTATGAGCGCTGCCGCCAGCGCCGCTGAGTAATGGTCAAAGAAGTTAGGACCGTAGGATTTGGATCTGACGATTAGGATAGAACGTGAACGAAAGGGTACGCGCGCTTCTGAGCCGTGTCATCCCACTTATATCCAACGGCCTGCATCGCTTGATCCGAGCGAAACGTTTTCGACCAATAGAAATAAGACGCGTGGCCAGACTCTGGTTTTAAAAACAGATTTGAATCTATTAGATATGTGATTTTGTAAATTCCATAACTTTAAATCTACACGTCCAAATTTTGCAAACTTTATATCAATGGATTCAGAAAAACAAGTCCTAGCCAACCATGCACTTTGTTTAGTAAAAAGCTTCTGGTAAAATGTTTGTTTTTGAAGAAACTTATGTATGCTTGTTTAGGTTATAAAAATTACTCTAAAATGATTTTGGGGATAAAATCTTTGGCAAATGGTTTGTTTTGAACCTACTGACCCTAGGAAACAAATTATAGTTTCAAAACAAAAGAATAAACTATGGATTTAAAACCAATTCTAGTCAAATAAAAATATGGTTTAATTATTAAAAATGGTTTTGGAAGAAAACCTTTGAGAAATGTTTCGGAAATAAACTATCTGACCCTAAACACAAGATTTTATGGTTTGAAAACATATTTTGTGAAACCTATAGAATTTTGTCTTATTAAAAGCATTTCTACACCACATAAAATAATGACTTAGTCTAAAAATGGTTTATGAAGTAAAACCTTTTGCAAATGGTTTTTCCACTTTTAAAAATGACCATTAGATGTTTTCAAATGTTTATGACCCATTAGAAACCACTTTTACAAATAAAACAATCTTTTGCATGCTTGCATGCATTACTTTGATTTTATCATTTTATGTGATGAATTGCTTGAATTGTAGATTGAAATATTATTTGCTTGATTGAATTGTAGTGACTTGAAGTGTGTGAACATTGCAAAGATCAAGAAGTGAACCTATACTCTACCAAAAAGGCAAGTGATGCTTCATACTTTGTCCTACTATTTTCACTATGCATTAGTGATATTTCTAAGTAAGATTTGCATTGAATTTTTGCTAAGTATAAACCATGATATGGGAAATCCTAGTAGATGAAACCTTAGTAGAAATTCCTAAGTTAAGAATCCTACTACTATCATGCTTAGCTTAGCTAATAGAAAACAAGGGTGGAATGTATATTCACACTATGGAAAAATTTCTAAGTCTGAGGACTTGTGTTTTGTTTAATAAAACAACTAAGTGAATGAATCACCTGGGTAGAATGGAAGGAATGGTTTATGTTGAGTGGTTTCACAAGGCCAGGGGACTGGTAAACCTTGTGTGTCTCACTTGTGGATGGCCACCCAGGAACAAAAAGATTTGAGATGTCAAATGTTGAGAAGATTCAAGTGCAGCCACTTGGCATTATGGGCTCTGCCTGGATCATATAGGTTGCAATAACTTAGCCAAATGGACAGTTGGTGGTAGGGGTTTTATAGGTTGGAGCGCGTCCATTTTGGTCTAAGGGAAGGCTTCTGAAAGATCTTGTCTTGGTGAGACCAAGTCTTGTGGGGAAAGTGCACCACCTCTACAGAGTGTAAAATTTAAGTACTTAGCCATGTCCCTGGTAAAGGACAATTTGAGCATCAAGACATGGAAGCTATCAAGAATCTCATCATCCAAATTTCTAAGTTAAAAACTTGTGGTTGAACAAGGGTTGAAGGATCACCAATTTCTATTGGGAGATGCCTTGGGAAAGATTTTGTCAAGCAAAAACTTAGTGTTTTCAAATGATAAGGAAAAATATATTTTGAGCAATGCAAGCCTAAAGCTCCACTTAGCCAAATGCATATAGATGATAGACTCCACTATACTACCATAGTATCACTTGCCAATACAATTCAAATGTATTGACCCTTGTGGCTGTAACTTGTTATGTTGCAGGTTTGTTTGATATTAGTGAAGTGTAATGATTAGGATTACAAGTCTACAACCAACACGTCTGCCTGTGGCACTTTGAAGATGAAGGACCCCATGCTATTGTTATATTCTGCTGCATTGTAATGAGATAGCCAAATGAGCTATGTAAGATGTAATAAATTACTTTATTCCTGGTTATAAAGTTGTATTATGACCTTTGTTTCTTGATATTACATCTTAACTGTGGATGCTAGCTATTGATCCAGGGACTAGCATTGTAAACACAGGGATCTCTACCTTATTAAAGGTTGGGAACCTTACAGAGAGGGCCCAGAGAATATCTCTCCGAGTGGAGGGGAAAAATCCCTTCTTGGTTATTCACATCACGCAGCTTGATTCTCAGTCGACCCGAACCCTGCCTTTATAACTTCCTAGTTACGGATCAGCGTTTGACAGAACCTAAGTCGGTGATCCTCAACTCGGACTATGCAACAACCTCAGGTCTAAGGATTACATTGATTGAGATATACAAATGATAACTTGTTTGTTGTACCTCAATATGGGTCAATCCGACTCGCTAAACTCTTTAGCCTAGTCTGTGTAAGTTGGAATAGCATCTTCATGCCCATGACAAGTGGAACCGAGTCATCAAGCCAACTTTCACATTGGTCTAAGTTGTGTTTCCAACACAACCTCAATGACCAAGGATATTTAGTAAAAACAACATGAATGCATAGTTCCACAACCGAATCACATATTCAATGATACACATCAGATGTTTATACAAGGACTACTTAATATCTTTATGAATACAATGGGAAATCTCATCATACATGATTCCGTCTAGGGCATATTCCCAACACCGTAGGGTGACACACTTAAGGATTCGATGTTGTTTAGTAGATATGGAATGTTAGTAGGGATACCGAATGTTGTTTGGAGTCTTGGATGGGATCCAAGATATCACGAGGAGATCCGGAATGGTCCAGAGAATAAGATTCATATAAGGAAAGTCTTATTTCAGAGTTCATGAAAGTTTCCGATGTTTTCATCGGAGAGGTTCTAGAAGGGTCTAGAAGGTTCACCGGTCCGGAAGGAGAATGGTCCATGAATGTGTCATGGGTAAGTGGAATGATTGGATCATATCCTAGGTCACTTGGTGTGTGCATTTGCAAGAGATAATTAAAGATCTAAATTGAAAGTCAAATGGGAGTTTGAAAAGTCAAACTAGTACAATGGTTTCCTAGTGGGAGAAGAAACAAGTCCTTCTCTCAATCCAACTTGGGTTTGGGTTTGGATTCAAATCCATCCCTCCCAAGGCTGCCCCCCTCTCATAAATAGAGGGGGAGGTCTGGCCCAAAGCATACAAGCCCTAGCCCCTCTCCACCCTCTCCACCGCCGCCGCTGACCCGCCACCGCTAGCACCGCCGCCGGTCCATAGCCACCGCCGACACCTCCTCCTCCTCCCGGACTTCTAAACCCTAGATATCCGGGAAACCCTAGATCCACCATAACTCGCACCGGCTTAGGCGAAGCCCTGCGGGATCTTCCCTCTACTTCCGACACCACGCCGTCGTGCTGCCGAAATCGCGAGGGGAGAACTACAACCTCCGCAGTCTGCTGGAACAAGGGAGAGGAAGGTCATCATCGAGTACTGAATGTGTGACCGACTACGGAAGCGCTGCCAGAACGTAGCGCCGGAAGGATCGTCTACGCGATTTTGAGATCGGCAAGTGTACGACTACATCACCCACGAGAATCTGCTCTCGTTAACCGCTTTGGAATCTTCGAGGGTGAGTGCTTCTATCGACTCATTGCTACAATCTAGTAGATAGATCTTGGCTTGTTTGTGTGCATGCGGTAGAATTTTTTTGTTTTCCATGCTACGAACTGTTGGGGATATGCCCAAGAGGCAATAATAAAGTGGTTATTATCATATCTTCACACTTATGATAAATGTTTACATACCATGCTATAATTGTATTAACCGGAAACATTAATACTTGTGTGATTTGTAAACTAAAAATAAGAGTCCCTAGTAAAGCCTCTTGTTAAACTAGCTTGTTGGTTAATATATGATCATGGTTTCCTGATCATGAACATAGAGATGTTATTAACAACAGGATCATATCATTAGGAGAATGATGTGATGGACATACTCCTATAGATAAGCGTAGCATAAAGATCAAGTCATTTAAATAGTTCAATTGCTATATGCTTTCTGATACATAGTAACCTAATTCCTTCGACCATGAGATCATGCATATCACCTTTACCGGATGGATGCTTTGATGACATCAAACACCACACCGTAACTGGGTGGCTATAAAGGTGGCATTGAGTGTTCGGAAAGTATTGGTTGAAACACATGGATCAAGAGTGGGATTTGTCCATCCATATGACGGATAGATATACTCTGGGCCCTCTCGGTGGAATGTCATCCAATTAGCTTGCAAGCATGTGACTGGCTCACAAGGGATCACATATCACGGGAACGAGAAAAGAGTACTTATCGGTAACGAGGTTGAACTAGGTATGCAGAGATACCGACGATCATAACCTCGGATAAGTAAACTATCGTGAGACAAAGGGAAATTGGTATCGTATGTAAGTGGTTCATTCGATCGCAAAGTAATCGTAGAAATATGTGGGATCCATATGAATTTCCAGATTCCTCTATTAGTTATTGTTCGGAGAAGTGTCTCGATCATGTCCGCATAATTCACGAACCGTAGGGAGAGACACTTAAGGATTCGGCGTTTTTTTTGAGTAGTTATGGTATTATGAGAAAGAGACCGAATGTTGTTCGGAGTCTCGGATGGGATCCGGGATATCACGAGGTGATCCGGAATGGTCTGGAGAATAAGATTCATATAATGAAAGTCCCGTTTCGGAGTTCGGGAATGATTCCGGTGTTTTCATCGGGAATGTTCTAGAAGGTTCCGGAATGTCCGGCACTCCGGGGGGGAAGGGGTACATGAATGTGTCATTACATATTGAATGATTGCATCATGTACTAAGTGTTCTTTCTGTTCCAAATAAAGGATTAAATTGAATCCTAAAACAGAAAAGTCAAATGGCCAGTTAAAAAGTCAAACGGCTAAAACAGGAAACTGTGGGAAACAAGCAAGAGGTGGTTGGAACCGACTTGGGGGAGGAGTCCCTCCAAGCCGGCGCGCCAACCAAGGCCGACTTGGGGAGGGACTCCCCTCCCCTTGGCCGCCCCTCCCACCTATAAAAGGAGGGGCAGGGCCTCCTCCTCTAGACACACAAGTTCCTATCCTCTAATCTCCGGTTTAGAGCCGTTTTGGTTTAGAGCTTCTAATTGCCCTAGCCTTCGGTTTAGAGCCTTCTAATTGGTGTGTCTAAACCTTAGACCACTAATAGCTCTCTCTCATACTCCACCATACTCGCTCCGGCTTAAGGCGAAGCCCTGCGGGATCTCCCCTCTACTTCCGGTACCACGCCGTTGTGCTGCCGGAATCGCGAGGAGAGTGCTACAACCTCCGCTGCCTGCTGGAATAAGGGAGAGGAAGGTCTTCATCGAGTACCGAACGTGTGACCGACTGCGGAAGCGCTGCCGGAACGCAGCGCCGGAAGGATCGTCTACGCGATCTTGAGATCGGAAAGAGTACGACTACATCACCCACGAGAATCTGCTCTCGTTAACCGCTTTGGAATCTTCGAGGGTAAGTTATTCCATCGACTCGTTGCTACAATCTAGTAGATAGATCTTGGCTTGTTTGTTTGTATGCGATAGAAATTTTTTGTTTTCCATGCTACGAACCCCTACACGAACCCCTACAGTGACAATAATCTCTTCGGTTGTAGATGTGTTGTTGCTACTAGGGAGAAAACAACGGTCTCTTTTTCATGGAATATGTGTACTGTTTACCTTACACACTTTGCTTAAAGCAGTTGTCATGGGAATGACCACGGCAGATGCTGCAATGGCAGCGAGTAGTAGAACATGGGGCAAGGGCGGCCAGTTATCTGCGGTGCGAGATGAGGGCGGAGACACAAGGATTTACCTAGGTTCGGCCCCCCGGAGGGTAAAGACCTACTCATGCTAGATTGTATTATGGTGAGAGTACAATGGGGCGAGCTCGGCGGCTAGGCAGCGAGTTGCTTTGGTGTATGATGGAACGTATCCTCTATGCGTTCTCTAGGGAGGTTTATATAGACTCACCCCCTAGGGTTTACAGATCTCAACCGAATCAGTTAAGGTTTCAGCGATCGTTTAACCTATTCCGACTGGGCCTATCTACACTTCTAGGCCTTCAGCTTCCAGTCGCTTGAGTCCACGCCAGGTCTTGATCCAGTCGTCGTCCCGCAGGCCCACTCGCTGGCACCTGGGCCAATCGGAAACGTCCTGCTGGGTATACCCCGGTAGGCATATACCCATCAGTAGTCCCCGAGGCCGTCGTTGATTGGTCGCAGGTGGTTGCTGGCAGTCGGTGTATACGGGTCCAATGCGGATGCCCAGTCGAATCGGCGGCGGACTCCTGAATAAAGGAAAAACTAGTTATTCTAGTCGCACTAACAGCGACCGATCGGGTCACAGCTCGGCGAACGGGTCGATGAATATTCAGTCACTGTTGTAGTGATCGGGTCGGCGAATCGTCAAGTCACGCGGAGCGACGAGTCGAGTGGATGAAGTTGGACCGTCAAGTGGGGTCAAAACTAGACGTTGGGGTAATCCAACGGTAACTTTTGGCATAATCACCGCGTAGTAACGGCTCCCGAAATTGGCGGGTAACAACTGCTATATAAGGAGAATGACAGGCGAGCGGGGAAACACTCGTTCATCTTTCTTCCGATCTCGCCCATCTTCGTTTCCACTCCGCATCGTGATCCAACCGATCCAGAGAGCCCCGACCTCCACGAATCTTCCAACCAATGGCCCCCTCCACCGAACCATGGGGCAGATCCAAGTGCCCCAGGGAGCTACTGGCGTCCTTCGAGGAGGCCGGGATCCTGCGCGCCGGCAGATGGCGCATCCCCGCGGCCGGAGAAGTGACTCCGGACCCGCGCGAGAGAGAGTTCGTCTGCTTCACCAGCCACCTGGAGCGGGGGCTAGGGTTTCCCAGTTCTCTCTTCTTCCGGTGTTTCTGCGCCTACTACGGGATCCACCCATCGGACCTGGGCCCGCATAGCATCGAGCAGCTCGCCATTTTCGTGGCATTCTACGAGTGCTATCTCGGCTGCAAGCCCTACTTCCCCTTGTGGCAAGATCTTTTCCATGGGAGGATCAGTCGCGAAGAATCAGGCGGCCCGATGCTCGCTGCGGGTGGCCTGACATTTCAACTGAAGTCGAAGGCGTCGTTCTTCAACCTGATGCTGCCCGCCAAGGCGGCAAACGAATGGAAGAAATCCTGGTTCTATGTCACCGAGTCGACTCCAGACGGCGAGGTGGCGCTTCCAAGGTACTCCGCCGACCGGCCCGAACCGCGTCGGCTCCAGGTCGGCAAGCTCCCGCTGGATCAGTGGATGGTTGTCGACGAAATGTTGCAAACCATCCGTAGTCTGAAGAAGAAGGGCCTCCAAACCATCAACCTCTACAACTGCTGGCTCGGGTGGCGGCTCGTGCCTTTGGCTCGCCGCGACCATTACATGTACGAGTATACAGGTAGGAACGACCCGACGAAATCCTGCCTCGTCGAGTGGAAACTCGAAGACTACATCCTGGCCCTGAAGAAGATCACCCAGGCGGCGTACCTGGACGCGAAGGCTGGGTCGCCCCCTATACCGCAAGGCGCCCAGCTCCAACGGTAAGTCGTCATTTTTTCCAGCATTCGCAGTCGCAGATTATGCATTCGCGGTTATGCTAACGTTGTCTCATTCTTATTGTAGTTGTTCCAAGTGGTGGAAGGATGGCTCCCACCCGCAGACGACGAGAACTCAAGCTCGTCCGTCCAGGACGGGAGCGAGTCGCCACCCACCAAAGGCGACATCGGGAGCGATGCGGGTGATGACAATGATGACGACGAAGACGAGCCCGTGGAAGACGCCGCCCCGATGGTTCGCAAAACTCGTGGGAAACATCAGCGCGAGCTCAAGGCGAGTAGGAGCCTCGAACCTCACGATGACGATGACGACGAGCTCCTCGAGCACACCTCACGTCGTGAGGCCACGCCGTCGAAGAAGAAGAAGAAGAAGAAGGAGGTGAAGGCTCCGCCGAGGAGGAAGACGAAGCCGAAGAAGCAGGCGTCTCCGTCCCGTTCTGCGACTAGTTTCGACGCCACCAGCTTGGCTAAGGGCGAAGCGGCGCGCACGACAGTAGCACCGGATGCTGCCGCTCCACTGGATGAGGTACCTCTGGCATCGTTTCCACCCCCATTCGCCCCGATCTCTGGGTTGGGGGCTACTCCAGCCGCAACAGCTTCGCCTCCTAGGATAGCTCCCGCAGATGTCATCACGGAGGCTCCTGCCGCGGCCTCGTCTTCAAAGAGGCCTTCTGTGTCTTGGGCACACGATGTGTTCGAGATGGACCTCAGTCGGAAGTTGGGTCCCGAGATGGAGAAGCCGGCCAGCATCCGCACGAGTCTGCGATTCATACCTGTCGCCAAGTAAGTCTTGTTCATCTGCTTGCCTTCCGTTGTAATCGGATAGTTTTACTCATATCGTTGTTTCACAGGACTGGAGTTAAAAAGATCGGCCATACTTCCGTGGACAAGGTTCCGCCAGTCGTCACCGAGGAGGACCCCTCGCGGAAGAGGAAAGCTGATGAAGTCGCTGCTCCCGCAGACAGCGCTAAGAGGGCGAAAGGCGACGACGTCGTCATGGTCTCTGACGACACGGCAGTTGCTCCAAGTGATCCTCCGACTGCGGCGGAAGTGGCCTCGAAGACCAAGGAGGCTGTTTCCTCGCCCGGAGTGGCCGAGCCGGCTCCTAGGGACGCTGGGGCGTCCGCTGCGACTTCCCCCGCTTCATGGTCAAAGCGGCCATAGAGAGTGGCGCGGCGCCAACGAGCCAGACGCCTGGGGTCGCCGAGACGGAGGTCGAGCAGCGTCGCGGACACACTCCGGTCCTGCTTGAGTCTGTGGACGCGCTGCAGCTCCACGACATGCTGGGCGCAGCCATACAGGTATGTCCAGTCCCTGAGGATCGGGCCACTGAATTTCAGTGGTCGGATTCTTTAGTGTTATTTGTAGCGTCCAGTCCCCGAGTGCCTAGTCGCTGAATTTCAGCAGGTGGGCACTTAGGATTTTTGATCTCCAGTCCCCGAGTGCCTAGTCGCTGAATTTCAGCGAGTGGGCACTTAGGATTTTTGATCTCCAGTCCCCGAGTGCCTAGTCGCTGAATTTCAGCGGGTGGGCACTTAGGATTTTGATGTTGTTGATGGTTTAATTTGTGCGCAGGGCCTGCGGCGCGAATCGCCCGATCGGCTTGCAGCAAAATGTCGCATGGAGAAGGAACTTGTTGCCGTCCAGGAGACGAACAAGGGGCTGAAAGCCATTGCAGCCGAGGCGGAGGAAGTCCGCCGGGGCCTTGTCCCAGTGGGTGACCTGACGGCGCCTCAATCGTCGTTGAGTGCGGCCGAGAAAAGGATCGCTGACCTGGAGCGCGAGCTCAAGGAAGCGAAGGCGGAGGCGATCTCGGTGGAGGGACGAGCGAAAGCTGCTGTCCCTGCTGCCGCTGAAGAACGGAAGTTGTCGGGCGCACTCGTTGTTGGGCTGCAGAATGACTTCTCCTCGCTTTAAAGCTTCATCACGGGCCTCTGCCGTCCGCTTATTGGTAAACTTTTCTTCCTCTGCCTGGAGTCGTTATGGAGTCGTTGGTGTACTCACTACCGGCTTCTGTCCACAGGCCAAATTGTTGACAGCTCGGAGGAGGCGCAGTCATACGACGCGCGGCAGTGTGTGACCACTCTGGTCGACTCGGCCGTGTTGTCCGCGGCTTGCATTCGAGTGTATCTTCAGGAGATATCACCCACGGAAGTGATTCCTAGCGACCTTGTCGAGTATGGCGTTATCTAGAGAAGGCTCTGGCAGTCGTCGAATTCATGGGGCGGTCGGCCTTCCGGCGCGGGGTGGCGACGGCTCTGAGCCTGGGGCTTGCCCATTTCCCGGAGGATTTCGACCTTGATGATGTGACGAGTGGCTTCCCCTCGTCGACGAGCTCTGTGGATATTGCCGAGGTGCTGAAGCTGACGGACCGGGCCGCGGTGTATGCCGATCGCGTTTGGGCGATGGGCGACCTCCTCCCCTACCAGGAGACGACTGTCGCCCCCAACGATACTGAACCGAAGCATCGGGACTTCAAGGTCGAGCAGCCGTTCCGTACGGCGATGGCGGGTGATTGACGACGTACCCATCGAACCCGTACGTGCTCTTCATTCGCAACCGCTGGGGTGGCGGCAAGTCGGCATCGGAACCTGTGGAGTAAAAGCATTGTGCCCTGGGGCATTAGTAGTAAATAGTCAATGGACTTATCTTGTATTTTTGGGACGACTTTGTTCTGCTGTAACGCGAATTTGTGTTATTTTGTGGATTGTTTCGTGATCTTGATTGTTGATTGGACGAGTCCCCGAGCGCGTCCGCCCTTTTTATGGGGTTTACCTCGTTTGTTATGTGTTTGCGATTTTGAATGTTTTTCGATTGTTTCATTATTGAGGTCGACTCGCCAGAGCTCGGAGAGCCAGTCGCAGGGCGACTCCCGTGGGTGCTCTATACTTGACCGTTTTCCCGTGCGCGAACGAGGTCGGGTGGCCGAGTCCCCGAGCGTGGTACTTGGTGGTTCTAGTCGCAACTCCAAGGTAGGTGAGGACTAAGTGCGTTAGAGTAAGCGCGTCTCTCCTGCCTGACCCGAAGGATCAGTCGCATGGCGAGTCTTGGGCACGCTCTCATACTGGGCGTGTTTCCCCAGCCGCTCATATTTGACTGGACGTCAGTCCCCGAGCGTGGTACTTGGTCGTTCGAGTCGCTATGTCGAGGATGCAGAGGACTTAGTCGCTGTAAGAAGCGAATGCAGTTGTCTTGGCTCGGTGAGCCAGTCGGGCTAGGCAACTCCAATGGGGCTCCGGGTTGGCGTTTTTCGTGGACGTTACGAGGCCTGGAGTTTTTCACTGCCCTCGTGCCGCACTACTTGGCCGTGCCGGTCGCTTTACTAGAGGTTGACTTCTGCGAGTAGCATAACACTGTTATTACGAGTGCGAGTGGCACAAGACATGGAGAGTAGACACAATTTTCGGTAACCGATCTGTTTTATTTCATAGCGGGTGGAGAGTACATGTATGGAGTTCTAGGAGTAGAACTTTCGTAGGAGGTTTACATTCCATGGCCGCTTGACGTCGAGTTTTCCGTCTCCTCGGACGTCAGTGAGGTAGTAGGCATCGTTGCCTAGAACTCGCCCGATGGCGAATGGTCCCTCCCAGGGGGGAGAGCTTGTGCATGCCCTTTTTGTCCTGGATAAGGCGAAGTACCAGGTCGCCTTCCTGGAAAGTGCGAGTCCTTACTCGCCAGCTATGGTAGCGGCGGAGCCCTTGCTGGTAGATGGCGGTGCGGGAGCGAGCTAGGTCGCGTGCCTCATCGAGCTGGTCGACTTCATCCTGGCGTGCGAGTTCGTTTTCGGCCTCCGTGTAGTTGACCACCCTAGGCGAGTCGTGCTCTAGGTCGGTGGGCATGACTGCCTCGGCGCCGTACACCATGAAGAAGGGGGTGAAGCCTGTCGACCTGTTGACGGAGGTGCGGATGCCCCAGATGACGGAGGGTAGCTCCTCGACCCAGCACCTGGCGGTGCGCTCGAGCGGTACTTGGAGACGTGGCTTCAGGCCATGGAGGATGCTCTGGTTGGCTCGTTCCGCCTGGCCGTTGGACTCCGGGTGGGCGACTGATGCGAGGTCGAGTCGGATGTGATGTTCCTCACAGAACTCGGCCATGGCTCCTTTGGCGAAGTTGGTGCTGTTGTCCGTGATGATGATGTTTGGGAACCCGTAGCGATAGATTAGCTCGCGTAGGAACTTGGTGGCGGTCTTCCCGTCGCATTTCCGGACTGGCTTGGCCTCCACCCATTTTGTGAATTTGTCGACTGCGACCAGGAGGTGGGTGAAGCCGGAGGGGGCCTTCTTGAAAGGGCCTACCATGTCCATACCCCACACGGCGAACGGCCAGGTGATGGGGATTGTCTTGAGCGCCAAGCTCGGCACGTGGGTCTGGTTGGCATATTTCTGGCACCCGACACACCGCTGGACGATGTCGACCACGTCTGCGTGTGCGGTGGGCCAGTAGAAGCCGTGTTGCATAGCCTTTGAGACAAGAGAGCGGGCGCCGGCATGGTTACTGCAGTCGCTGGAGTGGATGTATTGGAGGATTTTGCGTCCTTCAGCGGGTTGAACGCAGCGTTGGAACACGCCGGTCACGCTGCGCTTATGGAGCTCGCCGTTGATGATGATGAAGGATTTGCAGCGACGTGCTATCATCCGGGCGTCCGTCTCGTCTGCTGGCAAGGTGCCTCCCTCCAGGTAGGCAACGTACGACGTGGTCCAGTCGTCTGGCTCGGCGATGAGTGCGACCAGGGCTGCCTCTGGCTACAGCGGGATTCCGATGTCGATCTCCCTTGGGGGAGAGACGGAATGCTTGGTGATGGTGTCGAGGAAGACGCCGGCGGGTGGTGAGAGTCGATCCGAGCCGATGCGAGAGAGTGCATTGGCCTCGTTCTTTCGCCTGTCAATCCACTTGACGGAGTAGCCTGCGAAGTGTCCGCCTAGCTTGTCCACTGCTTGGCGGTATGCCGCCATGGTGGGGGAGACGGCGTTGCAGGTGCCAGCGACTTGCCCGGCGACGAGGTCGGAGTCTCCGTAGTAGTGCAGGCGGTTGACGTTCATCTCCTTGGCAGCTCGCATGCCGTGGAGTAGTGCCTCGTACTCGGCCATGTTGTTGGTGCAGGGGGTGAAGTTGAGGCAGAGGACGTAGCGGGTCTTGTCGCCCTTTGGAGAAGTTAGCACGATCCCTGCTCCTGCGCCATCCGCGTTCTTGGAGCCATCGAAGTGTAGGCTCCAATAATGGAGATACGGCAGCTTTTCTGGCTGCCGGGCCTCTTCCCAGTCGGCGATGAAGTCCGCGAGAGCCTGCGACTTGATCGCTTTGCGCGGATCGTACTTGATGTTGTGTACACCGATCTCGACGGCCCACTTGGCGACTCGCCCACTCGCCTCATGGTTGCGGATGATGTCCTGCAATGGTGCGGAGGAGACGACCGTTATCGGGTGCTCCTGGAAGTAGTGTGGCAGTCGCCGCTGTGCTCTGAAGACCGCGTATACCAGTTTCTAGTATTGCGGGTAGCGCTGGCGTGACTCGATGAGGACTTCGCTGATGTAGTACACTGGTCGCTGCACCGGGCGCTCCTTTCCCTCCTCTGGTCGCTCGACGACCATGACGGCGCTGACAATGCGCTCGGAAGCCGCGACGTAGAACAGCATGGGTTCCTTGTCAACGGGAGCGGCGAGTAGCGGTGCTGCGAGTAGCACCTTCTTGAGGTCGCGGAGCGCATCATCCGCCTCCTTGTCCCACTGGAAGGTGGGATTTTTGCGCATCAGGCGGTAGAGGGGCATCGCCTTTTCGCCTAATCGGGGGATGAAGCGACTGAGAGCCGCGACTCGCCCGGCCAGCCTCTGGACGTTGCGCAGGCACTCGGGTTTGCCGAGTCGAGCGATCGTGTCGATATTGGTGGGGTTCGCCTCGATCCCGCGCTTGGAGACGACATATCCTAGTAGCTGCCCAGCTGGCATACCAAAGGTGCATTTGCCTGGGTTTATCTTTATCTTGTATTTCCGCAGGTTGGCGAATGTTTCGGCCAGGTTGGCGAGTAGGTCGCTCTGGCGAGCGGACTTCACCACCACATCATCGATGTAGACGTGGATATTGCGGCCAATTTGGCTCGCAAGGCACTCCTGCATGCACTGCTGTTAGGTTGCCCCGGCGTTCTTGAGGCCGAAGGTCATGGGAGTGTAACAGAAGGCTCCGGAAGGCGTGATGAACGCCGTATTCTCTTCGTCCTCAACGACCATTTTGATCTGGTTGTACCTAGAGTAGGCTTCAAGGAAACATAGCGACTCCGAGCCCGCGGTGGAATCGATGATTTGGTCGATCCGCGGGAGGACGAATTTTCTCCTTCGGGCAGGCGCTGTTTAGGTTTGTGTAATCGATACACATCCTCCAGGTCCCATTTTTCTTCTCGACCATGACTGGGTTTGCCAGCCACTTGGAGTACTTGATTGGCCGGATGAAGCCTGCAGCGAGTAGACGCTGCACTTCCTCGGCGATTGCTCGGCAGCGCTCTTCATTGAAGGGCCGCAGCGACTGCTTGACGGGTCGCACTTTTGGGGTAGGCGTTGAGTTTGTGCTCAGCGAGTTCCCTAGGGACACCAGGTATGTCAGAGGGCTTCCATGTAAAGATGTCCTTGTTCTCACGGAGGAACTCTATGAGCGCACCTTCCTATGCTGGGCTCATGCCCGTCCCGATCGTCACCGTCTGGCTGGAGTCGCCTGGGACCAGCTCGACGGTGCGGGTATGCGTCGTTGCCTCGAAGGCTGAGGTGTTGCCGCCCTCCGAGTTGGGATTCTTTAGTATGGTGGGGTCGTCGTTGTTGACCCCGCTCGCGTACTTGGTGAGATCGTCGGCGTGGTTGGCCTCTGCCGCGATGACGGCGTCGGCGAGTTCAGCTCCTTTGGCCTCGCACTCGGCGGCCATGCCGGTGTCGCCGTGGATTGTGATGACGTCACGCGGTCCGGGGAGCTTCATCGCGTTGTACGCGTAGTGGTGCGCCGCCATGAACTTGGCGAACGCCTGGCGCCCCAAGACGCAATGGTAGGGGCTGTCAAAGGGCACCAGCTCGAAGATGATCCGCTCGGTGTGGAAGTTTGCCGGTGTGCCGAAGGTGACTGGCAGCGTGACCTTGCCGATCGGGTACGCCTTCCGACCGGGGACGATGCCGCGGAACGTGGTGTAGGTCGTCTCGACCATCGACTGCGGGAGCCGCAGTCGCCTAAAGGTGTCCAGGTACAGGATGTTGATGGAGCTGCCGCCGTCCATCAATGTCTTGGGGAGCCAGTAGTCTCCCACCTTGGGCTTGACCACCAGGGCAACTCGGCCTGGGTACTCGGTTCGTGGCGAGTGGTGCTGGCGGCTCCAAGTGATTGGTTGCTCAGACCAGTTGAGGAACTGGGGGACATCCACCTAGGCCACCGCGTTGACGGCGACGGCGCGGGCGATGACCTTCTTCTCGCGCTTCGTGTTGAAGCCTGTGAAGGTGTGGAGAGATCCGGCCACGGTGCCGAATTTTCCGCCGTTTGGTGGGTTGTTGTCGGGGTCTTCCCGCGCGCGCCGTGCCTTCTCGATCTCCTTGAGAGAATGGCAGTCGGCGGTCGTGTGCGTGGTGGGCTTTCCTTCCCTGCTGTGAAATACACAAGGTTGGTTAAGAACGGCCGCGTGGTCAAACCTCGGCTTCGCCTTGTAGTTTCCACCGTCACGGCGTTGCCCCCCGTCGCGGCGGAAGCTCTTGGGCTCGCGCTGCGCGTACCCAGCGTTGGCGACGAAGTCGACTCGTCCGTCACTGCGGCGCTTGCCGGTGAGGTGAGTGTTGCTGTAGCATAGATCGGATCGTCTTCCGATGTCGTTGCCGCTCGTGCGGCGTTGTCCTCCCGACTCGTCGTCGGTTTCTTGGTTTGGGTCTTCTTCCGCGTATCTTTTGGCGATCTCCAGGAGATCCGGTATGTTGTCGAGTGTGCGGTATGCTCGTTTGAGCTTGGCGACCAGGGGCTCGTAGCGGCACGAGGTCTTGAAGTAGTGGATTGCGGCGTCTGGGTGGATACCGAGCGCGTTGTATCACAGTTCTTGCCACCGTTGGACCCAGCTGCGGGTCGACTCCCGAGGTCCCTGGACGCATCGTTCCAGGTCCTCGATGGTGGTGGCGCGGGTGTATGAACCCTCGAAGTGCCTGACGAAGGCATCGCGCATCTCTTCCCAGGAGTCGATGCTATCCGCGGGGAGAGTGTTGATCCACTGCCTGCACGCCCCCTCCATCATCAGGGGTAGGTAGCGGGCGGCTAGTAGATCGGTGTGGCCGGCGATCCCCATCACCATGAGGTAGGTATCCGGCCACACAGAGGGATCGTACGAGGGGTTGTACTTCTCTATTTCCTTCGGCGCTTTGAAGTTCGCCGGGTATCTTTCGCCTCGGATCATCGGTCCGAAGCACCGGGGCCCGAGTCGAATTAGCGACCCCCTCGGCTCGCCGTCGTGGTGGTTGGTTAGGGTATGCCGTAGGTCATCAGGCTGGCGTGCGCGCCAGCTCTGGTTGTTGATGATGTGGGTGCAGGCGTCGACGGGCTGACCGTTGGCGGCGACGAAGTTGGTCGCCGGCCAGGGGTCGTTGGTGGAGAGTGCCGCGTTCGCGGGTCGGTGTTGGATCTGCAGTGGTTCGGGTGGCGGGCAGTTGAGGGTGTTTGCCGCCATGGAGCGGCCGCTTGAGGCCGCTCTGCTGCCCGATGAACGTGAGTACATCCGACCCTGTGAGTCGACGCCTGCGTTTTATTGCTCGATCGCTTTTGCGAGCAAGGCCTTGGCGTACTGGATCTGTAGGGCGCCTGTAAGGGTCCCAACCTTTAAATAAGGTAGATTCCCCTATGTTTACAATGCTAGTCCCTGGATCAATAGCTAGCATCCACATTTAAGATGTAATATCAAGAAACAAAGGTCATAATACAACTTTATAACCAGGAATAACATAATTTTATTACATCTTACATAGCTCATTTGGCTATTACATTACATTGCAGCAGAATATCTATAAGCATGGGGTCCTTCATCTTCAAAGTTCCACAGGCAGACATGTTGGTTGTAGACTTTGTAATCCTAATCAACACACTTCACTAAATCAAAAAAACCTGCAACATAACAAGTTACAGCCACAAGGGTCAATACATTTGAATTGTATTGGCAAGTGATACTATGGTAGTATAGTGGAATCTATCATCTATATGCATTTGGCTAAGTGGAGATTTAGGCTTGCATTGATCAAAATAAATTTTTCCTGAACATTTGAAAACACTAAGTTTTTGCTTGACAAAATCATTTTTCTTAGTCAAAGATTGAAGATCCTTTAACCCTTGTTCAACCATAAGTTTTTAACTTAGAAATTTGGATGATGAGATTCTTGATTGCTTCCATGTCTTGATGCTCAATTTGTCCTTTACCAGGGACATGGCTAAGTACTTAGATTTTACACTCTGCAGAGGTGGTGCACTTTCCCCACAAGACTTGGTTTCCCAAGACAAGATCTTTCAGAAGCCTTCCCTTAGACCAAAATGGACGCGTTCCAACCTATCAAACTCTACCACCAACTGTCCATATGGCTAAGTTCTTGCAACCTATATGATCCAGGCAGAGCCCATAATGCCAAGTGGCTGCACTTGAAGCTTCTCAACATTTGACATCTCAAATCTCTTTGTTCCTGGGTGGCCATCCACTAGTGAGATACACAAGGTAAACCATAAACATGGGCCTTGTGAACCACTCAACCAAAATCCACCAAGCAATTACCATTCCACCCAGGTGATTCATTAACTTAGTTGTTTTATTAAGCAAAAACACAAGTCCTCAGACTTAGAAATTTTCCATAGTATGAATGTATACTCCACCCTTGTTTTCTATTAGCTAGGCTAATCTTGATAGTAGTAGGTATCTTGACTTATGAAATTTCTACTAAGGTTTCATCTACTAGGTTTTCTATAGCAAGGTTTATACTTAGCAAAATTCCATGCAAGTTTTACTTAGAGAAAAATCACTAATGCATAGTGAAAGTAATGGGACAAAAGTATGAAGCATCACTTGCCTTTTTGGTAGAGGGTATAAGTTCACTCCTTGTCCTTGCAACAATCACACTCTTCAAGTCACTACAATTCAATCAAGCAAGGCACAAACTCAATCTACCAATCAAGCAAAACATCACATAAAATCATAGAACCAAGATAATGCATGCAAGCATGCCAAGCTTTGTTTTATTTGAAATAGCGGTTCCTATTGGGTCATAAACATTTGAAAACACCTATTGGTCATTTTGTAAAGTGGCAAAGTCATTTGCAAGAGGTTTCACTTCCTAAACCATTTTCAAAACAAAGTATCATTTTATGTGGTGTAAAAATATTTTTACTAAGGCATTCATCTATGGGGTTCACAAAATACATTTTCAAACTATAAAACTTTGTGCTTAGGGTCAGAGAGTTTGAAACAAAACATTTCCCAAAAGTTTTCCTTCAAAACCATTTTTAATAAATAACCCATATTTCTATTTGACTAGAAATGGTTTTAAATCAAAGAATCATTCTTTGCTTCACCAAATACATTTTTGAAACCACAAAGTGTTTCCTATGGTCAGTAGGTTCAAATCACACCATTTTCCAAAGATTTTATCCCCAAAAACATTTTAGAACAATTTTTATAATCTAAACAAGCATAAACATGTTTCTGCAAAAACAAACATTTTTCCAGAAGCTTTTTACTAAACAAAAGGCATGGTTGGCTAGGGCTTGTTCCACTGATTCCATTGATATAAAGTTTGCAAATTTTGGACGTGTAGAACTAAAGTTATGCAATTTACAAAATTGGAAATCTAATAGATCAATTCTGTTCTAATTCAACTAAACAGAGACACGTGGCGTGTTTCTATTCGCTGATACCGCTTCGGTCGGATCGACAGACGCAGACCGCAGGATCCAACTTGATCGCACGTCACCGATCGCTCGATACCCCTTCAATTTAAGTGGTTCTATCCTATCCACTAGATCGAGATCGGACGGCTATCCTCTGCTTGTCACTAACTAGCGGCGCAAGGTCAACGGCGAGCAGCGGTGCGGTCAGATGGTGGTGGCGCTGGCGAAGCAGGAAGCGAGGGAGGATGGGAATATGCTCACCGAGATCGTCGGACTTCGCTGGTGCTCAACGTGGCAGTATCTCGTCGGGGGGCGCACGGGAACGAGGTGGATTGCTCGCCGGAGCTTGCAGCGGTGTCGGGTGCTTCTGTTTGTCGTCGGAGGTGAGGTTTGAGGGCACGCTAAGGCAAACAGACCCTATTGTTAGCTGCGTACGGTACTGGGGATCACAGGAGCATCATTCGAAGGTGTTGGGGCATTCTGTACTTACCGGGGGAACTCGCCGGAGCAATGGCAGACGACGGCGACGCTCAGGTGAGTTTGTTGCCGATGTTGTAGAGCGGGCGCGGCCAAGCGGTTGGTACTGGAAGATGCACCAGGAGACGGGGAGAAATCCTGTGTGCAGTGGGAGGCGAGGGGCGGCTAGTCGACGCCGGAATTGGTCGGGGAACACGTCGGAGATAGTGGTGTTTGAGCTCGCGATTCGCGCAGCCTGGTGGCAGAGAGGAGCTGGCATTTGGGAGAAAAGTAGAGGGGACAGGGACGATTAAGTACGCGTGATCGCTGGCGAGTTTAACATTGTCATTTACACGAATTTATCGCTGGAATTCAACAACTGAGAACGGCAGCGATGAATGGGGGAAAGCTGGTCGCAGTGAAGACGATGGCTGGCGATGTGGGCCGTTCTGACAGTGAGAAAGTGAGAGGGAAGGAGGGGCCACCGGTCAGTTGCTCTGCGGGTGAGACTTTAAGTGAAAATCGTTTCGCAGAGGGGGAGAGAGACTGGGCTGGTACTCGGCTTATTGGGCTGGCCGACTGGGCTGCTATCCACTTCTATTTTTTTTCTTTCCTAATTGATTTTCCTTTATCTAATTCTATTTTCTGTTTTGAAATTCAAACAAACAAATCAAACAACCAATTCAAAACAACTTCCACCAAACTTTGTATTGAGTTTTGGTTCTGTTAGCAACATAAACCAATTCCCAAAATAAACTAATATAATTTTTTGAGTCCATTTATAATTAAATAAAATGGATACTAGTTAATAAATTAAATGGGTTTTAATTTATTTAAAAACTCCATTTGAAATCTAAATATTATCAAAACCAAATTAGTAGGTTTTATTTGAAAATATAAGATACTTGGAAAACTTGTTTAAAATAAAATAACATTTTATTTTAGGGTCCATTAATAATTAAATAAAATGGTCCTTAGTCATTAAACCAAATAGGATTTGTTTTATTAAAAACTTTATTTTTAAATCTAAAATAAAACCAAAACACTTCAGTAGGTTTTATTTGAGAATATAAAATACTTGGAAAACTTATTTAAAATAAATAAATAAGTTTTAGTGTTTATTTAAAATGGGAAAAGCCATTACTTAAATAAAATTGGATATTAAATCCTTATTATTTCATTTATATAAACCTTTACTATTTTCATCCAAGCAAAACCTTTTATTTGAAAAGCTTGGCCAAGGTTTAATTTGGCTTTATAAAATAATCCTTATTTATAAATCTACCTTTTCCTTTGAAAACCAAATCTTTTATTAAAAGATCCAAAAATAGTAATTTTAAATATTTTGAAGTTTATTGTTTATTTAACTTTTTAAATCCCTTTAGGGTTTTATTTGATCCAAATAGGTTTGAAAGTTTCCAATTGGAATCAAAAAGTTTCTTTTTACCCTAAAATTCAACAAAGTTTTATTTTATTCATTTATTTTTCACATTACAAGATTTGGAAAATCTTGGGATGTGACAGCGCCGTCACCGGTGGCCGCGATGTTGTCGACTACTGCTCGGCCCTAGACGAGGTTGTCCATCGGGGTGGAGAACAGCGGTAGGCCGTTCGCGTCTCGCTCCCGTGAGGAGACCACGATCCTCGGCTGGTCCCTGGGTGGTGCGTGGTTGGGTGGTGGCAGGGCGCCATTGGCCGTTGACCCTAGTGGGGGCCGAGCGCTTCCTCCTGGTGGCGCGTTCTCGCAGATCGCGTGCTCGGTCGCGCGGGCCGGGTCAGTCTCGTCGTCGAAGTTCAGGGCGCGCCCCTAGACGGTAGGGTTCAGGCGCGACCTGATTCGGAGCTGGTGGTAGCGCGACAGCTCCTGGGCTGTCACCTGCTCGAGGCGAAAAATTTCGCGCTCGACTTGTTCCTTGCGAACTGCTTACGCTAGCTTCAGGCGGAGTTCCTCGACCTCCGTTGCTGTCGCGTTGGGAGGGATCAGAGTGGAGAATGGATCCTCCGGCGGGTCGGCGCCAGTCGCCATATAGGTCGCGGCGTGGCGGCCGGTTCCGTCACGGAGGTCGGCGGAGTTCTCTAACCCGAAGTCGAACTCAAAGATCCCAAGGATCGAGGGATCCTCGAAGTCTCCGACATTGGAGACCTAGGTGATGGAGCCTGCGGGCGACGCGACGACAATGCATCCGGCGAGTGACGTCGGGGTCGCCGAGTCGGCATTGTCGTTGAGGGCCACGTCTTCCGCGGCTGCGGTGGTTTCGGCCACGTCGCTGTGGGCCGAGTCGTACTCGGAGGCGAGGCGGTGGATCATGCGGACCTAACTCTCAGAGATCCGGTCACGTGGCGGCGACTCGCGGATGCGAGCCGAGTCCTCCAAGACGATGACATCGGTGAGGCCAACGAAGAGACTGATCGTACCGACCGGCAGGATCATGCTATGCGTGACGGGTCGTGCCGCCGGGACGTAGCTGCTAGGCAAGATCTAGAGCATCTCGCCGATCGCTATCATGCGGCCGGTGGCGATCGACTCGCTGATGGGTAGATTGGATCTCGCCGCAGAACACCGGCCTGACCAGCCAGGCCCCACGGTGGGCGCCACTATCATGGGAATGACCACGGCAGATGTTGCAATCGGCAGCGAGTAGTAGAACATGCGGCAAGGGCGGCCAGCCATCTGCGGTGCGAGATGAGGGCGGAGACACAAGGATTTACCCAGGTTCGGCCCCCGGGAGGGTAATGACCTACTCCTGCTAGATTGTATTATGGTGAGAGTACAATGGGGCGAGCTTGGCGGCTAGGCAGCGAGTCGCTTGGGTGTATGATGGAACGTATCCTCTATGTGTTCTCTAGGGAGGTTTATATAGACTCACCCCCCTAGGGTTTACAGATCTCAAACGAATCAGTTAAGGTTTCAGCGATCGTTTAACCTAATCCGACTGGGCCTATCTACGCTTCTGGGCCTTCAGCTTCCAGTCGCTTGAGTCCACGCCAGGTCTTGATCCATTTATCGTCCCGCAGGCCCACTCGCTGGCACCTGGGCCAGTCGGAAATGTCCTGCTGGGTATACCCCGGTAGGCATATCCCCATCAGCAGTTGTCTGTTGCTTGCAACTTAATACTGGAGGGGCTTCGAATGATAACCTGAAGGTGGACTTCTAGTCATAGATGCAGTTGGATGGTTGTCTATGTATCTTGTTCTATTGTCCAATCGAATCTCATAGGATCTTTCTGACTAGTAGTTGCATTGTTATGCCTTGCGCAGTTCCTGTCAATTACCCTGGTGTAATTTGTTTACCCTTCATGCCATGTTGTTTATCTAAGGAAAGCACCTCTAGTGAACTATGGACCCCGGTCCAATCTTTACCACTGATACATCTTCCACTGTTACTTGTTTACTTGCTACAAACCATTACCTTCCACACCATACATTTAATCCTTTGTTACAACAAACCGGTGAGCTTGACAAACTCACTGATTCGTTGGTGCAAAGTCTTGAGTTTGTGTTGTGCAGGTCTCCGTGTTGCTTGCAACAATTGTGTGACGTTTCCTTCCTCCTACTGGTTCGATAACCTTAGTTTCTTACTGAGTGAAACTTGCTGCTGTTCTTCTTCATACCGTGCTCTTGGGGTTTCCAACGAAGCGTCCCACGACAAGTGTTGGGCGCCATCATACCTTCATGGGCCTCACTTTGGGTGCTGCAACAAGGCTCCTTGATAATATGATGGTTAACTACTCTGAATGGCATGTTGAGAGAGCTCCACATGGTAAGAAGGTAAATTCTGTTGAAGAAACTTCCTCTTTGAGTGATAAGATTGATGTTATTATGGCTATGATTGTTAATGGGAAAGCTCCTCTAGATCCTAATAGTGTTCCCTTAGCCTCCTTGTTTTCTCAAGAAGAGCAAGTTGATGTGAACTTCATTACAAACAACAATTTCAACAACAATTTCTATAGGAATAATTTGGTGGTAACAACAGTTATAGGCCTTATCATCCTAATAGTGCCTCCTCTGAACTTGAAGTCATGCCCAAATACTTTATTAGTAAACAAACCACTTTCAATAAGACTATAGAGGAAAAACTTTTAAATCTTGAGAAAAATATATCCTCTCTGTCTGAAGCTCAGTCCTCCTTGATTAGTAAAATGGCTGCTAAACCTGAAACTATGGAAAGTAACTTAGCTGCCACTCATGCCATACAAGTTACTATTGATGAAAATGTTAGGATGTTAGCTCAACTGCATGATAGGTGGGAAAGGGAAGCTGAAATTGATAGAAACAATAGTGTGTGCACCATCACCACTAAACCACAAGAAGTCCCTATTCCTCCTCCTACTATGCCTAAGCCTATTGAGCTACTACTAGTGATGCTAAGTTTGATTTTGATATTGATGGTTGCAATATTTCTGAAGTGATTATGTTCCTGCAAAAGCTTGCTACAAGTCTTGATGCTAGTGATATGCATGTTGCTTTCACCAAACACATTACAGATGCTCTTGTCAAGATTAAGGAAGAGAAGCTAAAACACAAATCTTCTATTCCTAGGAAAGTAGAAGATAGTTGGGAACCCACTATTAATGTGCAAGTGAATGACTTTGATCTAAAAGCTTCATGTGATCTTGGTTTTAGTGTCTCTATTATGCCTAGGAAGATTTATGAAATGCTTGATTTGTCACCGTTGGAAGATTGTTATTTGGATGTCCCACTCAATGATAATGCTAATAAGAAACTCATGGGGAGTATTAATGATGTTCTGATTATGGTTAACAATTCTTATGTCCCTGTTGATTTCTATGTTTTGGACGTTGAATACAATGCTTCTTGTCCTATTACTTTGGGAAGACTTTTTCTTAGAACTGTTGGTGCCATCATTGATATGAAAGAAGGCACCATTAAATATCATTTTCCATTCAAGAAAGGTATTGCACACTTCCCTATGAGGAGAGAGAAGTTGCTTTTTGCTCCTCCTTTGAAAGCAAGGTTTGATGTTAATGCTTCTTCATTTCAAAACACTTGATTCTTCTTGCTTCTTGTGCCTAACTTAAAGGCGTTAAAGAAAAGTACTTGTTGGGAGATAACCCAAGAGTTCCCTTGAGTCTTGGAAGTTATTACTTCAATAATGACCTCTCCTTATCCTTTTTGTTTGCTTTTTGTGCCAAGAATGACCTCTAATGAGAGGGAGTAAGATTTGGGGAGTTGCTGTCCCGAAACAGATTTGTGTCCTCCACCATAAAAATTCATGAGGAGTCTCTGTAACTCGTATTAAGCTCAAAATTTATGAATAAATCCCCCAGTATGTTATATAAGTTTAGTTAGTTCAACACTTTTTGATTTGAGAAACAGAAGATGTTCGAAAAAATCGGTTTCTACCTGCTGGTCTATTTTGATAGATTTCTGCCATTATTTGCATTTGCTTCTTATTGATTCCTTTCCGAGTTCTCTTTAGGTGAATTGAGATTTTTGAAGGAGTTACTAAAGTAGCTTGTGTTTTTAGTGAAAATCATTGCTGTTCCAAAGCTTTTCCAGAGGTCTAATATCTTTTGAATACACTAATGTTGCTAATGAAGATTGTGTGAAGTTTTGTATGAAGGAAAATTTTCAAGTGTAGAGAGAATGATGCAATGATATGAAGAATGGACAAAAGATCAAGCTTGGGGATGCCACCATGGTGTCACCCGAAGAAATATCCAAGGGGTACAAGCGTCAAAGCTTGGGGATGCCCAAGGCCCTTCTTCATCAATAAAAAGCTCAGGTCTGTTTAGACACTTCATTTTTATTGTTTCATGCCAAGTTGTGTTGTTCTTGGAGCGTCTTAGTTTTTGTTTGCTTCGCTTAGGTTGTTTAGTTTGCTTGAATAAAGTAGTTTGGAATGACATGCTAGGTGTTGTTTTGACCTTATGTTTAGTGATTATTGTTGTAGCATGGCTTGCTCCAAGTCATTGGGATTGCTTAGTGTGCCTTGAAGAAATTATGCGTTGTTTTAGCATGCAAAAAGCATAGTATTGTGGTTTTTCTCCTTTGATGCTTTGCTTGGGTTGACTTGGCACATTCTCACACCATGTTATGACTATGACAAGTCACCATAGCCTCTATGATCATTTAGTCCTTGACTTGTAGTACCACTCTATGCTTTCATTAGTAATGCTTTGTTGCTCTACATGATTATGGCCATTATTGCTCTCTTATTTGGTTGCTCCCAGTCTTTTGCTAGCCTCCACTTGTATGAGTAAGCTATACTCATGCTTCCAACTCCCAAGAAACCAAGTTATTCCAAAGTGTCCACTATAAACTCCTATGCATGGTGTGTTACAACATTCCAATCAAGTATATTCTTGTTTTCAGCTATCTTCCAATTAAAAACTATTTTGTTATGTGAAAACTTAGTGATTAAATCCCTCACAAACTTGATGGAACACTTTATATTTTTCACCCCTAATAACTTGAACTATTGTTTCATATATGTTTTATATGCTTGCACTTATACGTTGGAATTAGCAGAACCGTGCTGTCACGGAGAACGTTTGCAACACTACACTTGTACTTTGTACTTAGTTGATATCATGCTCTTTTGTCTATGGATGTCACCGGTGTGAAATAAAGAGGGAACTTGTAAGTCCATGGAGTTTGTATTCTGTGTTAGAGAAATGCCTGGGCCGCTAGCCTAAGCCATGCCTAATCATGGTGGAAACTTGTAGCATCACCATAGTGAGCTATCTATGAAGAATCCTCAATAAAAAGCTATGCATATGGTAAATAAAAAGATTGCTGAGTTGCTCATTGTCTGCTTGCCTTGTCATTTTGGTTATGGGAAAGCTCTTGTACCATGTGCAAGGGGTACCCCGTTGGCGGTTCTCTATGATACACATGTACTTACAATGACAAGAACTTACAGGTGACTAAAGTTGAGTAGCATGAGGTGTGGCCCTCGTATTGAAGGGACTTGAGATTGCCAACTTATACTTCGTCAAGCATATACTCCATCTTTGTTCACTTTAACCTTAATCACTTCAAGATGCTTATGATAGGGGCAATGAGGGATGAAATCTAACAAGTACCATAATTTTTGGAAGCTCTTTTTGAAACTTGAAATCCCTGCTTCCTTTATAAAAGTCCTTTCTTCCACCACTATTGAGTCCCCACCTCCTATCTTTAGGAACCATTAAGAGAGCATAGTTGTCATTCTGTGTGCAGTGTTCCAAAGCTTATTAATTGATGCATATTGTGATATTACTTGTTCTTGTGCTATTTGTTTCTAGTCACCCTTGTGAACTTTGAAGGTGTCCTATGCATCTATTTGCTACTCTATGAGGGACAAGCTGATTGCCACTATTCTATGTTTTCTGTATGTGAAACAAACAAACGTTTTTCAATGCATGATATTCATGATCTTTGTTTTTAGCCTTTCATGTTGCATGCATAGTTACTATGTCCTATTGTTAGAACTCCATATTTCATGCACATGTTTAGAGATCTTTGATCCAAGCTTTCAATGCTTGCAAATGGTTGGATCTTTATTGTGAGGGTGCATGTCACCTCAAAAATTATTATTTTTATCACTTACCTACTCGAGGACGAGCAGGAGTTAAGCTTGGGTATGCTTGATACGTCGGAAACGTATCTATAATTTTTGATGGTCCATGCTTGTTTAGTATCTACTTTGCTTTTCTTTGTCTACACTTTGAGGTGCTTTTTACATGTTTTCTGGTACTAACCTATTAATAAGTTGCCACAGTGCCAGTTGCCTGTTTTCTGTTGTTTTTGGTTCTATAAAAGCTAGTAAGGAAATATTCTCAAAATTGGACAGGAAAAACGTCAAAGTCAATACATTTCCGTGGGGAACAAGAAGTCCAGAGGGGATACATAGATGCGGGCCAGGGAGCCCAGACCCCCTAGGCGCGGGTGGGCCCTGCCCCGCGCCTATGCAGGGTGTGGGGCCCCTGGCCACCTCCTCGGCCTCCCCCTTCGCCTATAATAAGCCCCCGATGCAGAAACCCTAAGTACCCGATCAATATTCCACGAAAACTTCTATAGCCGCCACCGTCGTCGCTAGATCGGGGGGGGGGGAGGGATCTGAAGTTCTTCCCGGCACCCTACCAGAGCGGAGATCATCACAGAGGCCTTCTCTCTGGTATGATGCGTGAGTAGTTCCACCTTGGACTATAGGTCCCTGTAGTAGCTAGATGGTTGTATATCCTCCTTGTGCTTTTATGTATAGATCTTGTGATCTCCGTTCATGATCAAGATCTAATATATCTGAAGGATATTGAGATTATTATGTTGGTTTTATTAATGGTTTTGTCTTTATGATTCTATCATGTCTGTGTTGTTTGTGATCTTGCATGATCTCCGTTGTTAGTATCTATCTTGGCCGAGTAGTTGCTACTGACTCCAAGAGGGGTATTGATGCTCGATAGTTGGTTCATTCCTCTAGTTTCCAAGGGAAGTGACAGGAATATCTTTGGTTGTAGATGTGGTGTTGATACTAGGGAGAAAACAATAGTCTCTTGTTCATGGAACATGTGGACTATTTACCTTACACACTTTGCCTAAAGCAATTGTCTGTTGCTTGCTACTTAATATTGGAGGGGGTTCGGATGATAACCTGAAGGTGGACTTGTAGTGTTAGATGCAGTTGGATGGCGGTCTATGTATCTTGTTGTATTGCCCAATCGAATCTCATAGGATCTTTCTGACTAGTAATTGCATTGTTATGCCTTGCTCAGTTCCTGTCAATTGCCCTGCTGTAATTTGTTTACCCTTCATGCCATGTTGTTTATATAAGGAGAGCACCTCTAGTGAACTATGGACCCCGGTCCAATCTTTACCATTGATACATCTTCCACTGTTACTTGTTTACTTGCTGCAAAGCATTACCTTCCACACAATACGTTTAATATTTTGTTACAGCAACCGGTGAGATTGACAACCTCACGGTTAGTTGGGGCAAAGTCTTGAGTTTGTGTTGTGCAGGTCTCCGTGTTTCTTGCAACACCTGTGTGACGTTTCCTTCCTCCTACTGGTTCGATAACCTCAGTTTCTCACTGAGGGAAAACTTGCTGTTGTGCTGCTTCACACCTTACTCTTGGAGTTCCCAACGAAGCGCTCCTACATCAACTTAGCACTGCATCAAAGCACCATGTAGCATTGCCTTAGTGATCAAATCGGACGCAATGCCCATGTATACATAGATGATATAGCAGTGATGTCCAAAAAAAAGGAAACGCTTATTTCCGACTTAGAGGAAACATTTGATAGCCTACGAAAATTTAACATTATGCTAAATCTGAAGAAGTGTTTCTTTGGAATCCCAGCCGGAAATTTTTTAGGTTTTACTGTGTCTGAAAGAGGCATAGAGGTGAACCGAGACAATATCAAGACTATACTCAACATTACCAGGCCGACTCGCCTAAAGGATGTGCAACGTCTCTCTGGTTGAAATGCAGCAGTGAGTTAGTTCGTCAGCAGACTCAGAGAAAGATCTGCCACTTTGTACAAACTCTTGAAGAAAACCGACAAATTTGTCTGGACCCAGGAAGCCGACGTGGCCCTACAAAATTTGAAAGATCTATTTTTGAGTCCACCAATTCTCACAACACTAGTCCACAGGAGCCTATGTTACTTTACATCGCAGCGACTAATATAGTCATAAGTGTGGTAACATCAGTGGAGTGTGAGGAAGAAGGCTATGAGCACAAGGTGCAACGTCCAACATACTACCTGAGTGAGGTCCGAGTCGAAGCAATGGTATCCACACTACCAAAAGCTAGCCTATGGAGTATTTTTTGCTGCCAGAAAGGTACAACATTACTTTTAAGAGAATAAGATCATAGTGGTGAGTACTGCTCCCCTATGAGTTATAATCAAAAACCACAGCGCCATAGGACATGTCGCAAAGTGGGGAATAGATATTGCAGCTTTCAACATCGAATAAAAGCCACAAACAACAATCAAATCCCAGATACTTGCCGATTTCATTGCTGATTGGACAGAGACAGCATAAAATACAAGTCCTCCAAACTCGGAATTTTGGACCCTACATTTTGAAGGCTCGGGGGCCGGCGTGGTGCTCAAGTAACCCCAAGGAGATAAGTTGTTCTATGTGTTACAGATACACTTTATGGCGACCAATAATATTGCCGAGTATGAAGAACTGTTACATGGAATACGCATGGGCAAAAATATTGGCGTAACTAGACTCATGTGCTACGGAGACTCGGATTTTAGTTGCTCAGCAAGTATCCAATATCTGCAATGCAAACAAACACATGGCAGCTATAAAGTTGTTGTGGATGAATTATCTAAATCGTTCGAGGGTTTTGAGGTTCAATACATCCCTCGAGCAGAAAATGAGGAAGAAGATGCTTTATCAAGAATTGGCTCAACGCGGAAACAAGTCCCGGATGGCGCTTTTCTATAGCACTTAAAAGTCCCCTCCATCACATGAGTTAATGAGGACTATCCGACGAAATCCGACTCACTTTTAGTAGCAGTTATGGCTGTAATTCCCAGCTGGACAAAACCCTATCTAGATTTCCTGATAGACCGAAAATTACCTAAAGACGAAGTTTTGGGCCGACAGATCATCCGACGAACAAAATCCTATACGATAATTAATGGTGAGCTCTATAAGCGGAGTGTTTCTGGGGTTTACTAGCGCTGTATTTCTCGGGAAGAAGGAGTGGAAATCTTACGAGAAATCCACTAAGGCAAGTGTGGTCACCACGCTATAGCCAAATCTTTAGTGGCAAAAGCTTTTAGACACGGATTCTTTTGGCTAACAGCTAAGGCAGATGCCAAGAAACTGGTCAAAACATGAAGAGGCTACCAAAAGTACGCCCGTCAAGAACACGTTCCGGCTGATCAGCTGCGAACAGTCCCTATTACATGGCCATTTGCGTTCTGGGGCTTGATATGGTAGGACCATTTTGAATGGAAAAGTGATGATTTACTCACCTACTAGTGATGGTGGATAAATTAACCTAATGGATTGAGGCTAAGCCCAGCAAATTGCGATGGAGCCACAGCCAGAAAGTTCGTCGAGGACGTAATCATCAGATTTCGATATCCGCATAGTATTATTACTAACAACGGGATAAACTTTTCCATGTGAGAATTAGCCGAATTTTGTGAAAAACAAGGGATCCGACTTGATATTGCATCATTCGCACATCCACAAGCTAATGGAAAAGTCGAAAAGTAAAATGGTCTTATTTTACAAGAACTCCGACCTCGTCTCGAGTCACCACTTCATCGTGCCGTGGGGTCTTGGGCAGAAGAATTACCGTCTTTGATATGGAGTTTGCATACAAATCCTAATAGATCAACCAGATACACTCCTTTATTCTTGGTATATGGTGCAGAAGGAGTTCTTCCAAGTGATTTAATCCATCAGTCTCCTAGAGTCAAGGCGTATATTGAATAAGAAGTAGAAGTGTCCCGACGAGATGATCTTGACATAGTAGAAGAAGTTAGCATCGTTGCTGAGAAGAGATCTATAGCCTATAATATAAGTTACGCAAGTATCATAGTCACAGAGTGGAAAATCATTCTTTCAGGAAGGGCGATTTGGTTCTCCGACTCATGCAAAAAAGAAAGAACAAGCTTTCCCCAATTTGGTAAGGACCTTTTATGATCAACCGAGTTGTTGTAGCATCCCAGTTGTCTAACCCCTGTAATGCTACTTGTTATAATAATAAAAAGGGCCACTTCCAACATATAATTGTTGCATCATCATCATCATATCGTGCTCATGTCATCATGTCACCTTGTATTTGAGCATCATATAAAACCTATTCTTGTTTGGTTCTTATCTCATGTGCACTATTAAATGTATTTGTCTCTTGATATTGTATTTGGCTCTTGATATGTTGTTAAATGCCCAAGTTGAGTTGGGGGCATCTCTCTTATTGACTCCACCACCTTTTCTTTCACCACCTTATAATTCCACCATCCAATTAATATGAGCTTGGCATTTTATTTGAGTTATCTCTAGCTCATGTTGGTTGGTTGGAATCCAACCATAATCTTATGCTTGGCCTTTGCCCACCTTTTGGGAATGCAAGGAATAGTGCCACATGGATTAATGTTGTTTTTACAATATAACTACATGGCAAATATTGTTTGCATGGGCCTTGCAAGTGCCACCTTTTCTTGGCTTTGGAATGTTTTGGCTTTGCTTGCATGGATCATCTTTTCTTGGTTTAAATCTTGTTTTGGGATTGTAGTTTTCTTCACCATATCATCTATCTCTATCCCCCTTAGCTAAACCTCTATCCCCATGCTCCATGCACACACATGTGCTCATGACGCATGCACAAACCTAAACCCATCTCCTTCTCTCTACCTCTTCTCTTGGATCTTGCTTGGTCTGTATTTGGAGCATGCATGGACCAAAGAAAGACCCCATCACCACATAATCATCTCTCCCTACCTTTCTCTCTTTTCTCCTTTTCTTGATCTTGTGTGTTTGTCTATGAAGCATGCTTGATCAAGTGAAGTACCTCTCCCTCTATCCAAACCCCCCCCCCCCTCTCTTAGCTAAAAACCCTAAAACCTACCCCATGCCATCTCCCCATCCTAGCTAAACAAAAACCCTAATCTACACCTCCCCTAAACAAAACCCTAAGTACCCCTCCTCTTCTCCACTTCCTAGCATGGTCACACCAAACCCTGCCCCAGCTCGCCACCCCCTCTCTTTACCTGCTGGACCCACCTGGCTGCCCTACCCCACCTAGCTATCTCCCACCACAAACCCTAGCCGAGCCGGCCACTTCCCCTCTCCCTTTTTCCCCCTCTGATCTCTCTGCCCAGCTGTCCACACCGAGCCTCTCGACCAGCCCGTGCCTGCAGCCCCACCTGCCAGCCTCCCCCTCCCTAGCTAGCCCTGACCATCCCGTGCCTGCCCTGGCCCCATGCCATGTACGTGAGAAGGAAAAAGGTGGCACCGAGGCCACCTTCCCCTCCCCCACGCAAGCCCCCTCCTGGCCGTTCTTATCTACACCCCAGCACCCTTCTTCTCTCCCCAGATCTGCCAGGGCTTCGCCCTCTTCTCCCCTTCCTCCCCTAGCCATCTTCCTCGCCTCGCCATACACCGCCAGACTACACCCTGCCCCCATCTATCTAGCCGGTGGCGTGCACGCTGCGTACGTCGAGGAAGCCCCGGAGGACCCCTGCACCGCCCCGGTCGCGTCGCCAAGGAGGAGAAGCCCCCAGGAGCCTGGACCACGCCGCGCACCGCAGAACCCTAGCGTCCCTAGAGCTCCTGCCTCGCCGCCGATCAAGCGCGCCCCTGCCCGAACCAACTGCACCAGCACACTCGCGGTGAGCACCCCCGCCTCCCAGACATCCTCTCCCGCTCCGTCGCTTCCTGGACGCGGCGGACCTTCCGTCGAACGGTCTCTGTGCGCCGGCGTCGTGTTTGTTTCTGCTAGCTCCCAGTCGCGAACACCATATCCAGCATGCGCCCATCTCACCGTCAGCTAACCTAGCCTACCCCAGTGGCGACAGGCCCCTGCGCGAGCCAGAGAGCGCGAGTTCGATCCCCCACCGCGCCGCGCGCGTCGCACGAGCGACTGTCGCGCGCCCGTCAGGATTCAGGGGAAGAAAAACAGTACCAGTGGGTCACTTTGCGAATAACCCCCTCCCAAACCTTTTTGTCAACCCGCGGTCCCCGAAGCCCCACCGTCAGTGACCGTCGCCGTTTTATAAAAAGGGTCCCTATCTTTTTCCAAATCAACCCGCGGTCCCCCTTTTCCCTCAGCCGCTGGCGCGTGGGACCGCAGGATCCTGCCCCACCTGTAAGCGACTAGGGTCAGGGTGGCCTCGGTGTTAAATGTTTTCAGACTCTGTTTAAATTCAAAAAATAATTAAATTTAAATCAAATTCAAACTTCAATTCAGTATTAAATAACTTTTCATTTGTAAACCCAAATTTAGCAAATGATATATGTTTTGAGATCAGGAAAATGAGAGGATTCCAAATATGCCATTCAATTTGTCTTTTGCACAATTAAAATTCCAAGTTTAATTAAATTACACCAATTGCCACTAGAACTTAAATAATTAATAACTTTTGTTTTATAATTCCAAATTTAGCAAATGATAAGTCTAAAATGATCAGCTCGACGAGACCTTTCTGTTTATGCTATCCATTACTTTAAATGCAGCATGCATCATATGAATATATAGTAAACAGCAATTGTTATGACAACAAAATGTGATCCAAAACCCCATTAAAATGTTATTACTTGTCTTCCACACCTCACCATGCCATGCTACCTTATTGCCATGTAAATTGTGCATCATTCATCATGGCATGAGTGCTTGCTTGTCGCACCTTATTCATATGCTTGTGCTCTATATTCATGTTGGCCTTGTTTGTTTGGTTTTTCTCGGATAGACACTGAGCAGGGGTTATATCAAGAGAACCAGGAGCACTACCCAGATCCGTCCCTCGCTTCAACTGAGTTATCAGGCAAGCACTTCCACATGCTTGCATACATACAGTACCTATTGCCTCTATCTTATTCTTGCATCATTGAGTCGCGATTGCATTAAAATGAATCCCAAGTATGCATAGCCTTTACTTTTAAACCCCACCAAGCTTGTTCCTCCACCCCATGAGACATTACTATAGGAGTTGTTTGAGCCATGCGAGTCGTAGAACAGCATGTGTAGGGTTTGTGAGTGTCTGATGGATAACGAGGTACCTAAACACCTTAACCTGAGTAGTAATGGGATAACTAATGAAAGTGGCACCGGTGAGCAACATCTGCTATTTGGTTTTTCCTGCTCACTTGTGTCCCGTAAGACCCCGAGTACTTGATTCCTGTTCCTTGATTTATCGCGCTATCCACATCCGGGAGGTATATGGGACCCCCTGAGCCAGAGCTTGATTCAGTCTTATTTCTTGGGGCCACAAACTAGTTTGAGGTTTTATTTACGATCCTGTACTTATGCCATGTTTTACCGCTTTATTTACGATTGTGCGACAGATAGCACCTGTACTGTTTAGGATCGGGACACGATTCCGCGGTGTCGACAAGCCCAGTTTTGGGTTCCCAGTCGTTCACAGCCGTATACCCAGACCTTGAGTCCGTCTCGGAGCTAGCTTACTTCGTTGCGGGTAGCTTAATGGGGTGGCCCCCTGAAATATTTCTGAATCTTGTGATTGCTTTGTCGTGAAGGCCTCGTTGGGTTTTGATTTGGTTTTTCCGAGGTTGATCGAGTGTGTGTTGCTATTGGTGCACCCCGGCCGGGTAAAACTTTCTGAAAGCCGTGTCCGCGGATATGGACGACTGGAGCACAGTTTCTCGATCATAGACAAGCATAACTAAAGTACCGTTTTAATCTGACTAAGTAATTTGACTAGTAAATAGTGCAACACTCATGGAATGGTTAATAAAATTGCCAACGGATGGGGGGGTTGTTCGTCCGCTTCCTCGTTGGTAAGCGGGGAGGAGGATGGATCTGATGAGATTACCACTATAACTGTTGTTCTTAATTCACGGACATCCGTCTATCATTGGTTAGGCGGATGGTTAGTGTTTATCTGTAGAATTGCTAGGGTTTATCTTTCGCTGCAATTGCGTCATCCCAGGTTGTGTCCCCTTTAGAGGCATTAAGATTTGCTGAGTACCCTTAGGGTCTCACACGATAAATTATTTGGTTCAGATGAACAGGTACCTTCACAGGACGGATACTGGGTGGAAGAAGCCGAGGACATGGGCAACGATCGTTCGGTGTAGAGATTCCGGGAACGGGGATCCGTGAGACCTGTAGTTGGGATGTGCTTATTTCTATGGCATCTTATGCCGATTTGCTTCTTATCCGTACTCGGATTTTGTTTGCCGCTTCCGCATGATACTCTGATGTGTGTTGTATGAGGAAGTATCCTAAAATATAGATCTATCTAGGTCTTTTGAATCTTGCCGTATGGCGTTGCTATATTTCCTTTCTTTCTAGATGGTATGGCTCTGATGTACTCTTGTATGGTGGCTTGCATACATACCCACTTGTGTATGTAGTTGATCCCTTCGCCTGCCGATTACGCCGCCCGTACAGGTCCCGTTGAGAGGGTAGTGGTTGGGACGTCCGAAAGGACTACCAGTGAGTGGCTTTTGGGGCCCCACCGTACTATTTCAACCACTACCACTCATCCAGGCTTGTATCTAGGAGCGTAATTCACCGAGGTAGTTACAATTGGTATCAGAGCCATCCCGACCTTCAGGGTTTCAGCCAAACGGTCGTTGTCAGTCTAGCAAATATTTTGGTAGTTATGTATATTAGGGAAAAACAAAACGCGAGAGTAGGACTGCTTCCACTTTTCTTCTTACCCTCCCACCCACCCTTTTTCTGGTAAGGAAGTGCAACGTTTTCAATCCTCGTCTAAAAAATTCAAACTAGGATTCACGTGTTCTGGGTTTCTGTAGTATCATAGGTTGTGTGTGTGTGTGTGTGTGTAATCCCTTGTCTATCTGTTGCATCCAAGTTGCTATCTTATCTGCCTTTGGTTATCAACTGTTGGTACATTCCATACCGACAGGCTTTTGCAAACTGACGCAATCTAACTTCCTCTTTGTATCCGACGCTATCTTGTTTGGGGTGTTCGTTTCGTAGTTACCCATCTTTAGGTTCAACGTGAGAAGAAGGGGTTAGGATATGTGTTCCACTTATTCATGTGCGGAGTAATGATTTGAGTGCGGGATGGAGTCGCGACCATACCACTACTTTTATCATTCGCTTTTGTATATTGAATCGGTAGAGTCACTAATCTTGATTCGTTAAGTAATTTTGCGCATCTATTGGTATTTTAATGCCGAAATTTGTGGAAAATTTTTCTTTGATATGTTTGTGTACCACACTCCTTTTCAGTTGTGTGCGATATGCTTAATATCTTTTAGGTGCTTTGAACTTTGTTGATATTTTAATATCATCTCAGTAAATTGTATCCTTTAATCTTGGTTAATTCCATCTTGGTACTATTTTGGATTATTATCATTCTCCATTATAGTACTGACTTGTGTTTTATATCAATCTCAGGATGGCTCCACCACGCCGTTCAGATGAGGACATACCACCAGAGCTTGGGGCCGCATTGTCAAACATAGCTAATGCTTTGGCAGCGATGCAGCAGAACCAGCAGCGCTTGGAAGAAAGCGTCAGAAGAAATGAGTTTGCTCCACTCCCTCCACCTCCCAAGCGGGGCGACATCAAGAGCTTCCTGAAATTCAACCCTCGTCAGTTTGATGTGTCTGATCGCCCACTGGATGCGGATGATTGGTTACGTGAGACGTCAAGGCTTCTTGAGACGGCTGATGTTCCTGAGCAGGAGTGGGTAAAGTGTGCTACTCACCTTCTGAAGGGGGATGCAGCTCTTTGGTGGGAAAATTACTTGAAGGCAAGCTGCACTGGTTTTCAGCCCACCTGGGGACAGTTCTCTGGAGCGTTCAAAGAGCAATTCCTGTCAGAGATTGTGATGGAAAGGATGAAGGAGGCTTTTCTCAACCTGAAGCAAGGGAATGATAACGTCAACACCTACATCAGGAACTTCATGAATCTCTCTCGTTATGGTGGTGATGAGGTATCTGATGACAAGAAGAAGCAGAAGAGGTTCAGGCAAGGGCTCAATGCATCGATCAAGTATGCGATTACTCATGCAAGGCCAGCATCTTTCCTGGAACTACAGCACACAGCCCTGCAAGAGGAGGCAAGCAGGCAAGTGTTCGAGGAGTCCAAGAAACATAACAGGGATGCATCAAGCTCTGCAGTTATGGCATCTCCTTCTAAGCGGCGTGTCTGGGTTCCTAACACCCCACCGTCGCTCCCGGCTCCACCAAGACCTACAAGTTTCGCGTCAAGGCCACCAAACTTCACCACTGCGGCTCCCAGGGGCTACAACAACCACTACCCTGGAGCACCTGGCGGAGTCCCTGGCTACTCTGCTCCACGTCCAGCTGGTGCCTGCTTCACGTGTGGAGATCCTGGACATCCCCACTAGAACTGTCCAATGAAGAACAAAGCTCTCCCTCCACCCCCGCCAAGATCTACAACAAGCTCTCCTTCGGTTCGTGCACCACCGCCTCGGGCTCTCAACATCAACACCAAGCCCGGGTATGCGGTTGTTCGTGCCAACTGCGTCAACGCCTCTCAAGCTGAGCTCGCACCTGGAGTTGTGATGGGTATGCTTTCCGTTAACTCAGTCCCTGCACGAGTTCTCTTTGATTCTGGTGCATCGCATTCTTTTGTGTCTCACAAGTTTGCAAATGAGAATGACTTAACAATGGAGCCTATTCTTAAGCGGTTAATGGTTCTTTCGCCTGGAGCAAATATGATAGCATCTAAGATCAGTCATGGCAATCAAATTGAGATTGGGGGTTCTTCATTCTTGGCTTCTTTGATTGTTCTGGGCAACTCTGACATTGATGTCATCTTGGGCATGGATTGGTTGACAGCAAATGCAGCTGTGATTGATTGTGCTGAACGCTCAGTGTCTCTGAAGATTCCTGAAGGCCATATAGTCTTTTCTCCAAGTCTGACTCCTGCTGTCCAACTTTTCTCTTTGGCGGCTCTGAATGATGATGCCATGGAAGCTATTCAGAGAGTCCCAGTGGTCTGTGAGTTTCCGGATGTTTTTCCTAAAGAGTTGCCGGGTATGCCTCCGGATCGCGAGGTTGAATTCGTGATTGAGCTTGAACCTGGAACGGCTCCTATCTCCAAGCGGCCATATAAAATGGGTCCTTCTGAGTTGGCTGAACTCAAACGACAACTTGATGAACAAGAGAAGTTGGGTTTCATTCAACACAGCACTTCTTCTTGGGGTAGCCCAACAATCTTTGTGAAGAAGCGGGACAGAACTGATAGACTTTGTGTTGACTACCGGGCTCTCAATGCTAAAACTATCAAGAACAAATATCCTCTCCCACGGATAAATGATCTATTTGATCAGCTAGCAGGAGCTGTGGTGTTCTCTAAGCTGGACTTGAGAAGTGGTTATCACCAAATCAAGATTCGCAAAGAAGATGTGCCCAAAACAGCTTTCACCACCCGCTATGGCCTGTATGAGTACACGGTCATGTCTTTCGGTCTCACCAACGCACCTGCTACCTTCTCGAGGCTGATGAACTCCGTTTTCATGGAGTACCTGGATAAATTTGTTGTGGTATATCTGGATGACATTCTGGTTTATTCCAAGTCCAAGGAGGAGCATGAAGAACACCTGTGGTGTGTCTTAAACAAGCTTCGTGAGAACCGCTTGTATGCAAAGTTCTCAAAGTGTGAGTTTTGGCTGCCTGAAGTAACATACCTGGGTCATGTTATCTCTGCCAAGGGCATTGCAGTCAACCCGGAAACCGTGAAGACAATAGTTGAATGGCTTCCTCCTGCTAATGTCAAGGAAGTGCGGAGTTTTCTTGGTTTGGCTAGCTATTGCCGTCGCTTTGTTCAGAACTTCTCGAAGATAGCAAAGCCTCTTACCGATCTCCTCAAGAAAGGCAAGAAGTACCTGTGGACTCCTGCTTGTCAAGAAAGTTTTGAGACACTCAAAGAGAAGCTCACTTCCACACCAGTCTTGGTTCCTCCGGATACATCTAAGCCGTTCCAGATATTCTGCGACGCCTCTTTGCAAGGATTGGGTGCGGTCCTTATGCAAGAGAAACAGGTGGTTGCTTATGCCTCTCGTCAGTTGAAGACGCATGAGATCAACTATCCCACACATGACCTTGAGCTAGCAGCAGTTGTCTTTGCTTTGAAGCTATGGAGGCACTACTTGCTTGGTAACCGTTGTGAGATCTTTTCTGACCACAAAAGTTTGAAGTATATCTTCACTCAGCCTGATCTCAACCTTCGGCAGAGGAGATGGATTGAAGCAATCAATGACTTTGAGGTGAACATCAACTACACCCCGGGCAAAGCAAATGTCATGGCAGATGCGCTCAGCCGCAAAGCTTATGTCAACAACCTCATGATGGAAGAACAACAACCTCTATTGTGCAAGGAATTCCGCCAGCTCAACCTGGAAATTGTGGAACAAGGGCATCTCCTGAACCTTCTGGCTACCCCTCGCTTGGAAGAAAAGATTCGCTCTCGTCAGCTTGGCGATCCGCACACCAGAAAGCTCATCTCTAAACTTGGGCTTCCGAAGTATGAGTCCTTCCACGTTGATGATCAAGGCACGCTTTTCTTCGACCACCGGATGTTTGTTCCAAACTACCCGGGTTTGAGAGACCAAGTTCTCAAGGAGGCGCATGATTCGGTTCTTTCTATCCATCCTGGCAGCACAAAGATGTACATGGATTTGAAAACACAATATTGGTGGCCTGGTTTGAAACGGTATTGTGCCAAGTACGTCTCGGAGTGTGATGTCTGCCGCAGAGTGAAAGCTGTCCATCAGAAACCTTTTGGTCTTCTACAGCCATTGCAACCTCCGGAATGGAAATGGGAGAAAGTAGAGATGGACTTCATCACTGGTTTTCCAAGGTCGCAGAAGGGCAACAATGCAATCTTTGTTGTCATCGACAGGCTTTCTAAAGTGGCTCATTTCTTCCCCGTCAAGGAAACAATTTCTGGAATTCAGTTGGCTGAGCTCTATATCAACAGAATTGTCTCTCTGTATGGGGTGCCACTTGAACTCAGTTCAGACCGTGGGAGCATCTTCACTTCAAAGTTCTGGGAGAGTTTCCAAAAAGCTTTGGGAACAAAGTTGAACTTCAGCACTGCTTACCACCCTCAGTCGCAAGGACAAGTGGAAAGAATCAATCAGATTCTGGAGGATATGCTTCGGGCTTGCGTCATCTCGTTTGGCATGAAGTGGGAGGAATGTCTACCTTATGCTGAATTCTCCTACAACAACAGCTTCCAGAAGAGTCTGAAGATGGCACCATTTGAGGCTCTCTATGGTCGCAAGTGCAGAACTCCGATTGGTTGGTCAGGTGCAGGAGAAAGAATCTGGTTTGGCCCCGATATTGTAACTCAAGCAGAGGAGAAGGTGCAGATCATTCTGGAGAACCTGAAGATTGCTCAGAGTCGTCATAAGAGCAACTATGACAGGAAACACTCGGACATGGTGTATGCCCCTGGTGATCTCGTGTACCTTCGTGTCACTCCCATGAAAGGCACACACCGCTTTGGTATCAAAGGAAAGTTGGCTCCTAGATACATTGGTCCTTTCAAGATTCATGGTAGAAGAGGAGAAGTTGCTTATGCCCTGGAGCTTCCGGAAAAACTCAAAGTCCATGACGTTTTCCACATCTCTCAGCTCAAGAAGTGCTTCAAAGATCCCGGCAGGACCGTGGATCATGAGCAAATCGATCTCCAAGAAGATCTGTCTTATCAGGAACACCCCACCAAAATCCTTGAGACCGCAGAACGAAGGACTCGCAACAAGTCCATCAAGTTCTGCAAGGTGCAGTGGTCACACCATTCTGTTGATGAAGCCACATGGGAGCGTGAAGATGAACTCCGTGCCAACCATCCTTCTCTTTTTGTATCTTCTTCTTCTTCCTAGAATCTCGGGGCGAGATTCCTGTTTAGTGGGGGAGAGTTGTAGCATCCCAGTTGTCTAACCCCTGTAATGCTACTTGTTATAATAATAAAAAGGGCCACTTCCAACATATAATTGTTGCATCATCATCATATCGTGCTCATGTCATCATGTCACCTTGTATTTGAGCATCATATAAAACCTATTCTTGTTTGGTTCTTATCTCATGTGCACTATTAAATGTATTTGTCTCTTGATATTGTATTTGGCTCTTGATATGTTGTTAAATGCCCAAGTTTAGTTGGGGGCATCTCTCTTATTGACTCCACCACCTTTTCTTTCACCACCTTATAATTCCACCATCCAATTAATATGAGCTTGGCATTTTATTTGAGTTATCTCTAGCTCATGTTGGTTGGTTGGAATCCAACCATAATCTTATGCTTGGCCTTTGCCCACCTTTTGGGAATGCAAGGAATAGTGCCACATGGATTAATGTTGTTTTTACAATATAACTACATGGCAAATATTGTTTGCATGGGCCTTGCAAGTGCCACCTTTTCTTGGCTTTGGAATGTTTTGGCTTTGCTTGCATCGATCATCTTTTCTTGGTTTAAATCTTGTTTTGGGCTTGTAGTTTTCTTCACCATATCATCTATCTCTATCCCCCTTAGCTAAACCTCTATCCCCATGCTCCATGCACACACATGTGCTCATGAGGCATGCACAAACCTAAACCCATCTCCTTCTCTCTACCTCTTCTCTTGGATCTTGCTTGGTCTTTATTTGGAGCATGCATGGACCAAAGAAAGACCCCATCACCACATAATCATCTCTCCCTACCTTTCTCTCTTTTCTCCTTTTCTTGATCTTGTGTGTTTGTCTATGAAGCATGCTTGATCAAGTGAAGTACCTCTCCCTCTATCCAAAACCCCCCCTCTCTTAGCTAAAAACCCTAAAACCTACCCCATGCCATCTCCCCATCCTAGCTAAACAAAAACCCTAATCTACACCTCCCCTAAACAAAACCCTAAGTACCCCTCCTCTTCTCCACTTCCTAGCATGGTCACACCAAACCCTGCCCTAGCTCGCCACCCCCTCTCTCTACCTGTTGGACCCACCTGGCTGCCCTACCCCACCTAGCTATCTCCCACCACAAACCCTAGCCGAGCCGGCCACTTCCCCTCTCCCTTTTTCCCCCTCTGATCTCTCTGCCCAGCTGTCCACACCGAGCCTCTCGACCAGCCCGTGCCTGCAGCCCCACCTGCCAGCCTCCCCCTCCCTAGCTAGCCCTGACCAGCCCGTGCCTGCCCTGGCCCCATGCCATGTACGTGAGAAGGAAAAAGGTGGCACCGAGGCCACCTTCCCTTCCCCCACGCAAGCCCCCTCCTAGCCGTTCTTATCTACACCCCAGCACCCTTCTGCTCTCCCCAGATCTGCCAGGGCTTCGCCCTCTTCTCCCCTTCCTCCCCTAGCCATCTTCCTCGCCTCGCCATACACCGCCAGACTACACCCTGCCCCCATCTATCTAGCCGGTGGCGTGCACGCTGCGTACGTCGAGGAAGCCCCGGAGGACCCCTGCACCGCCCCGGTCGCGTCGCCAAGGAGGAGAAGCCCCCAGGAGCCTGGACCACGCCGCGCACCGCAGAACCCTAGCGTCCCCAGAGCTCCTGCCTCGCCGCCGATCAAGCGCGCCCCTGCCCGAACCAACTGCACCAGCACACTCACGGTGAGCACCCCCGCCTCCCAGACATCCTCTCCCGCTCCGTCGCTTCCTGGACGCGGCGGACCTTCCGTCGAACGGTCTCTGTGCGCCGGCGTCGTGTTTGTTTCTGCTAGCTCCCAGTCGTGAACACCATATCCAGCATGCGCCCATCTCACCGTCAGCTAACCTAGCCTACCCCAGTGGCGACAGGCCCCTGCGCGAGCCAGAGAGCGCGAGTTCGATCCCCCACCGCGCGCGTCGCGCGAGCGACTGTCGCGCGCCCATCAGGATTCAGGGGAAGAAAAACAGTACCAGTGGGTCACTTTGCGAATAACCCCCTCCCAAACCTTTTTGTCAACCCGCGGTCCCTGAAGCCCCACCGTCAGTGACCGTCGCCGTTTTATAAAAAGGGTCCCTATCTTTTTCCAAATCAACCCGCGGTCCCTCTTTTCCCTCAGCCGCTGGCGCGTGGGACCGCAGGATCCTGCCCCACCTGTAAGCGACTAGGGTCAGGGTGGCCTCGGTGTTAAATGTTTTCAGACTCTGTTTAAATTCAAAAAATAATTAAATTTAAATCAAATTCAAACTTCAATTCAGTATTAAATAACTTTTCATTTGTAAACCCTAATTTAGCAAATGATATATGTTTTGAGATCAGGAAAATGAGAGGATTCCAAATATGCCATTCAATTTGTCTTTTGCACAATTAAAATTCCAAGTTTAATTAAATTACACCAATTGCCACTAGAACTTAAATAATTAATAACTTTTGTTTTATAATTCCAAATTTAGCAAATGATAGGTCTAAAATGATCAGCTCGACGAGACCTTTCTGTTTATGCTATCCATTACTTTAAATGCAGCATGCATCATATGAATATATAGTAAACAGCAATTGTTATGACAACAAAATGTGATCTAAAACCCCATTAAAATGTTATTACTTGTCTTCCACACCTCACCATGCCATGCTACCTTATTGCCATGTAAATTGTGCATCATTCATCATGGCATGAGTGTTTGCTTGTCGCACCTTATTCATATGCTTGTGCTCTATATTCATGTTGGCCTTGTTTGTTTGGTTTTTCTCGGATAGACACTGAGCAGGGGTTATATCAAGAGAACCAGGAGCACTACCCAGATCCGTCCCTCGCTTCAACTGAGTTATCAGGCAAGCACTTCCACATGCTTGCATACATACAGTACCTATTGCCTCTATCTTATTCTTGCATCATTGAGTCGCGATTGCATTAAAATGAATCCCAAGTATGCATAGCCTTTACTTTTAAACCCCACCAAGCTTGTTCCTCCACCCCATGAGACATTACTATAGGAGTTGTTTGAGCCATGCGAGTCATAGAACAGCATGTGTAGGGTTTGTGAGTGTCTGATGGATAACGAGGTACCTAAACACCTTAACCTGAGTAGTAATGGGATAACTAATGAAAGTGGCACCGGTGAGCAACATCTGCTATTTGGTTTTTCCTGCTCACTTGTGTCCCGTAAGACCCCGAGTACTTGATTCCTGTTCCTTGATTTATCGCGCTATCCACATCCAGGAGGTATATGGGACCCCCTGAGCCAGAGCTTGATTCAGTCTTATTTCTTGGGGCCACAAACTAGTTTGAGGTTTTATTTACGATCCTGTACTTATGCCATGTTTTACCGCTTTATTTACGATTGTGCGATAGATAGCACCTGTACTGTTTAGGATCGGGACACGATTCCGCGGTGTCGACAAGCCTAGTTTTGGGTTCCCAGTCGTTCACAGCCGTATACCCAGACCTTGAGTCCATCTCGGAGCTAGCTTACTTCGTTGCGGGTAGCTTAATGGGGTGGCCCCCTGAAATATTTCTGAATCTTGTGATTGCTTTGTCGTGAAGGCCTCGTTGGGTTTTGATTTGGTTTTTCCGAGGTTGGTCGAGTGTGTGTTGCTATTGGTGCACCCCGGCCGGGTAAAACTTTCTGAAAGCCGTGTCCGCGGATATGGACGACTTGGAGCACAGTTTCTCGATCATAGACAAGCATAACTAAAGTACCGTTTTAATCTGACTAAGTAATTTGACTAGTAAATAGTGCAACACTCATGGAATGGTTAATAAAATTGCCAACGGATGGGGGGGTTGTTCGTCCGCTTCCTCGTTGGTAAGCGGGGAGGAGGATGGATCTGATGAGATTACCACTATAACTGTTGTTCTTAATTCACGGACATCCGTCTATCATTGGTTAGGCGGATGGTTAGCGTTTATCTGTAGAATTGCTAGGGTTTATCTTTCGCTGCAATGGCGTCATCCCAGGTTGTGTCCCCTTTAGAGGCATTAAGACTTGCTGAGTACCCTTAGGGTCTCACACGATAAATTATTTGGTTCAGATGAACAGGTACATTCACAGGACGGATACTGGGTGGAAGAAGCCGAGGACATGGGCAACGATCGTTCGGTGTAGAGATTCCGGGAACGGGGATCCGTGAGACCTGTAGTTGGGATGTGCTTATTTCTATGGCATCTTATGCCGATTTGCTTCTTATCCGTACTCGGATTTTGTTTGCCGCTTCCGCATGATACTCTGATGTGTGTTGTATGAGGAAGTATCCTAAAATATAGATCTATCTAGGTCTTTTGAATCTTGCCGTATGGCGTTGCTATATTTTCTTTCTTTCTAGATGGTATGGCTCTGATGTACTCTTGTATGGTGGCTTGCATACATACCCACTTGTGTATGTAGTTGATCCCTTCGCCTGCCGATTATGCCGCCCATACAGGTCCCGTTGAGAGGGTAGTGGTTGGGACGTCCGAAAGGACTACCAGTGAGTGGCTTTTGGGGCCCCACCGTACTATTTCAACCACTACCACTCATCCAGGCTTGTATCTAGGAGCGTAATTCACCGAGGTAGTTACAGTTGTGCATAATGGGTCATATTATTTAACCGATATGAGAGCAATCAAGGAAAGACCTGATACTGGGAGAAGTAAGAGAGCTGACGGTAGTACAGACCAAGATGAATTAGACCGACCTTGGAATATTGCACAGCTACGTCACTTCTATTCTTAGTTATATTTCCTTGTAATCATATATGTACATGTGCAAAGAGAAATAAAGTATTGGTTTCCTAAAATATTATTTTTGAGAAGTTTTTTGCCATCTTATTTCCAAAAGAGCCTGTCGTTTTAAAAAATCCCAGGATTCTTGAAAGTAATTTATGCTCCTGTTCGTTCTGGTTATGATTTTTGTGTATTTATTAAAAGTGTTACCTTAGGGTATAAATCTAATTTTGTGTTAATACTTTGGTTTTTTATCAGATTGCTCAGACAAGGGCATATTCTGAGTATTGAATTGTTGGTACTAGAGGCCGGCTCTGTTTCCAAGTTTAAACTTATTTAGCAATTGCACTCCATTGACTCGGTGGAGTTACCGTGCTAAAAGTTGGCTAGATCATGAAAGGGACGAAGCAGAGTGCCAGATAAAGAGAAAAGTTTAAACGCGCAGTTCTTAAGAAAATTTCAAGCACACATATCAAAATATATACAACAAGTGCGAAGTAGTAAAGCATCAGTTCTTACATACCAGCACAGTTAAAACAAAATATTTTCCCCATCATTATAGACCAAATGAAAAGTTCAGGATAATGCATCAAATGTTTTATTCTGCAGATTCATGCGGTGGTGGTGGAGACCTAGGAGCGCTGGAGTCGACATTGTTGCCACCTTGCTCTCGAGACTCGGAAGCTATTCATTTTCGATGAGGCTATATTCTGGCTCGTCGTGAAGGAGGCACAGCGACAGACTAGAAGAATGGCGTCGAATAGTTCGTCATCTCCGCCAAGCGACAAACATAACCCACACAAGATTATTGGATGGCCTTCATGTCTTGGGGGTTACCCTCACCGTCCTTGTCGGCGATGCCCTTGGTGACGTGGCATATTTCCATATCACTATGGTGAATCATCACCATAGTGAGGGCATTCTTTTTTTGAGGGGAAAACAATAGGGGAAAGAACCCCCACTGCAGCTTGTTTCTTTATTATAAAATCATAGAAACAGAGTACAAAAGCCCAAGTACTAGGGTACAAGGGGAGAGATTATTACAGGTGCAGATTTGTGTTTACAAGTAGTAACTCACTAATGCACTTGTGTCTGGAACCAACTATAAAATTGAGGGCCATGCTTATTTTTTATTCTGATTTTGATCCACCTTATTTCTTGCACAAAAACTGTCTTCCAGGTAGAGAATTACGGAGTAACATTCTCAAAGATTCTGTTATTTCTGCATATCCATATTCCCCAAGCAGTTAAAATTTTTATTACCATGGCAAAAGGAAGATATAGCTTTTTTTTCTGTCCTATAAGGCTTCAAACACAGAGACTCTATGATCTCTCTAGGGACAAATGTAGTCCCAGCATTCAGCAGCAAAAGTGCAGTTCCAGAAAAGATGGATCAAAGTTTCTTCTGAGTGGCAGTTTCTGATTGCACAATTGTAGTCAGGTAAAGAGCAATTTTTCCTTTTGGGAAGGTTCCTTGTATTTAGTCTATCAAGAAGAAGAAGCCAGAAGAAAAACTTATGCTTAGCTTGACAAGAAGAAGCCCATATCCAGGTGATGTGAGGAGGAGCAGGTTGATAGCCAGCCATAACCTCATAAGCTTTCTTAAAAGAGAAATTGTCACTGCCCCAAATGTAGGTCCATTTGTCAGGAAATGCCAACCGATTAGATAAAAACTGCTGGCACCTCAATTCAAGTTGTTCAAACTCAGAAAAAGCCTGTTGTGACTGAGGTAGATTAAAGAGATCTTCAAGATATTCAGTCTGAACAACCTCCTACACAGTAATTCTGGAGTTCTTTGCAAAGGAAAGCCGATGAGGCATCTTAAATTGCATACATTCATTATCCCACAGGTCAGACCAGAAATGGGCAGTTTTTTCATCCCCAGGTTGACATTTAGCCATAGCCTTGTATGCATCAATGAGTTTCAGGTGGGCCTTCCACTAGAAGGATCCTTCCAATTGATAACCAGGCAGTTTACCCTGGTTATAATAAGATTCCCATATAAGATGAACCCAAGGAATATCATGGTGGTTAATAAATTTATCAAGATTCTTGAGCAGCAGAGCAGTATTTTGGATGTTAAGATTAAGAACTCCCAGACCACCTTGATTCTTTGGCCTGCAAACCTTTGTCCAAGCAACCATTGCAGTTCCTTTAGCCTGAACATCAGCATTTTTTTTCCTCCAAAGACAATGCCTCATGTATTTAACCACTTGATCCTTGATTGTAATAGGCACATCAAGAGAGCTCATGAAGAAGAGGGGTAAAGATGATAAAATAGACTTGACCATTTAAAGATTTACCCAATAATTAAAAAAATCTACAATTCCTCCAAGCCTGAATTGAACCCTCAGAACCATTGGTAGATAGAACTCCAGAGAGGGCTTGGTAAGACTGAGTGGAACTCCAAGATATGTGAATGGAAGGCTACGCATCTTACAGCCAAAGGTTTTAGAGAAATGAATCAATCTTTTAGGGTCCATGTTGATAGGCATCATACTATATTTGTCATAATTAACCCTGAGACTAGTAGATGTGGCAAAACAATTCAGCATTGATCTAAGGCAAAGTAACTATTTTGTATCAACCTTCATGACTACTAAGGTATCATCGACATACTGGATCATAGGAAAATCAGGACAAGCTGGGCAAGAAATGGGAAGGCTAAAAAGATCCTTATTCATGGCAGAGTTGAGTAGTGTTTGCAAAAAATCAGCTTCCAGCACAAATAGAAGAGGTGATAAGGGATCACCCTGCCTAACCCCTCTTTTACAGTAATTTTTTTCCCAGGTACTCCACTTAGGAGAACAGATGAATTCCCATAATTGAAAATCATATTTATCCAATTAATCCACTTGGTTCCAAATCCTCTTGCTTCTAGAATGCTTATAATAGTGGAGTGTTCAATTCTATCAAAAGCCTTTTCAAAGTCAAGCTATTTCTACTTTTGATTGATGACATTGGAAGATATATTCAAATGCCCAGCCTAGACAATCTTGAATGGATCTATGCTTGAGGAAACCATACTGGTTTTTATGCACAAGCTTGAGGATGATAGTTTGAAGTCTATTGGCAAGTAGTTTTGTAATGATTTTGAACACATTGTTTAATAAAGAAATTGGCCTGAAATCAGTAGTGTGTACAGGGGACTCAATCTTTGGAATGAGAGTGATGAAAGCAGAGTTAATTCTTTCCAGTGAAATGTTTTCATGATAAAAATCCTAAATCAACTGAGTAATATCTGCTCCAATAATGGACCAATAGGATTTGATAAATTCATTGTTGAAGCCATAAGGACCTAGGGATTTCTCATTTGGCAGATCTTTAATGACATCCTCAATTTTCTTTTCTGTGAAAGGGGCTTCTAGGGCAGTAGAGGTATCAGAGTCCATGTGATCATTGTATAGTTCTAATAATTTAAAGTGCATTGTTGGCTTATCATAGGTGCCTATTCTACCTTTAAAATCATTCCAAAGAATATTGGCCTTCCCATCATGGTCATAAATGTCAAAGGAATTCTCAATTTTCAGCATGGAAATATAGTTAGTCATGTAGCTAGTTGTTGCTTTTGCATGATTTTTTTTTGTGTTTTCATCGCCAAGTTTCACCCATTTTATTTTCCCTATTTGCTTCCAATATGCCCTCTGATTCTGGAGTAATTGTATCAGATGAGTCTTAAGAATGTCTCTTAGGTTCCATTCAAAGATGCTAAGGGTCCTGAATTCTTCCATTATATCCAACAAATCAATGGCTTCATTTACCTTTGCAATTTAAGACAAGGAAGATATTTTCCCCAAAGCTTGAGTCCTCTTCTAACATTTTTGAGATTGGCATTAATCCTTTTTGGACTGTCTTCATGCCCCACAGGGATATCCTACGCATTCTGCACAATCTGCTTAAACTCACTATGTTGAAGCCAGTAATTCTCAAATCTAAACACCTGAGCTTTAGGGATTCTAGTGCCAATTGAGATTACAAAAGGTGTATGGTCAGAAGGGGCTTCGAGAGGGGCTAGACAAAGGAAGATGGGTAAGAGATTATCCAGGAGGGAGAGGCGAAAAACCAATCCAATCTCTCCAAGATAGGATCTTTCCGCATATTACTCTAGGGGAATTTTCTTCCTTTTCAAGAGAGTTACACAATACCAAGGTTACAGATGGCATCATTAAAGAGAAGCATGTTATTAACATCACCACCCACTTTATTTCTATCAGAAGGTTTCATGATAAAGTTGAAATACCCAATGACCAACAAGCCAATGTCATCAGGCATATCAATATTGGAAAACCAGTCAATGAATAAGGCTTTTTTTCGGGTTGAAAAGGGCCATAGATATTGGTTAAAATCCATGAATCATTGCAAAGCTTAGAGGTAAAGTTGACAGAAATAGAGAACTCATTTTGGAAGTCCATCTCTCCATCAAAAAGATTCCCATTCCAAATAATAATTGCACCCCCAGAGGCACCTACTGAAGGTAGAAATGCAAACTTATTCAACCTCTTTGGACAAAAAATTCTAATGTATTCCTCATCAAAATTCTCCCTTTTTGTTTACTGAAGGCAAATGATCTCACATTCAGATTCAATTTTTTTTGTGAGAGAGCCACCCATTTTGTCTCAGAATTGATGCCTCTCAAGTTCCAGTTTAAGATTTTTCAAATTGTTTTACTATCCATGGAAACCATAGTTGATATAAAGAGGCTAATGTATATCAAAGCCTGATATAACATCCAAGCAAGGGAATAACACAAAGGCCAAATCATTCAATGGATAATATAATCCATCAAAAGAAAAGTAAATCCACCAACCAGCATTCCAGTACCACATGTTCTGATAACATAGAAGAACAATCCATTGGACAACACATCCAAGGGAAACAACCCAAAAGCTTAATTTTTCTAACATTGGAAACTTATTTATTCATCTTATATTTGGCCTGCTGCCCACAAGGCCCAGCTGCCTCCTTTTTATCTCCCTGACTGGAACTAGCAGCAGCCCCAGCAGTCCTTTTGCTTGCACCAGGTGAGCTGATTGTCTTGTCTGCAATCCTGCTCTTCTTCTGTAGCTTTGGGTCAAGATTCTATTAATCCACCTTACAAAAATTAACAGCTAGGTTTTTAACCACCTTAGTGCTAAGAGTTGGAGGATCAGCATTACAGGATAGACAATTAATATCAGAGCAATTGACGTGGCTTTTGAAACCACCATTAAGCTCAACAATTCTGGGACTTCTTCTCACCTCAGTTTCAACAATGAGTCCTACTCCTCTCCTTTTCGTTGAAGGAGCACAGGGGGTTGTCTCTAAGGAACCAAGGTCCAGAGAATCCTGAATGCATAGAGGGGCAATTTGAGTGACACATTCATCGGGAACCAAGAAGGAAATTATGGATTCACTTGCAATAGGATCTTTAATAATTTGCCAAAAAGGTGAAGAAAGAAAATTATTTTCCCAATTAAATTTCTCAGGAGTGATAAGCATTAGAGTAATGAAATTAAACCAACTTACAGGAATCTCAAAATTTGCCAATTCTGTGAAGAAGGTTGACTTTGAGTGTGGGGAGCAAAGAATATGTCACAAATCTCCAGACCCTACTGAGAGAACTTATGCTTGATAGTCAGAAGGTCAGGGGTGGCCATAAAATGAGTGTAAGCCATCCGAATCTGCAAGTGTGCCTCATTTGGTTCAAGCAGGTTGGTATCTTCCATCATAAAGTCACCATCCCCATCAACATTATCTGTTCCAACAGGGATGAAATCATGTTCATCAATTTTAGAGTATGCCTACAGAATACTTAGCAGCCCATCACCAATTCCAACATCTTGGAGTTGATCCCCACCTTGCTCCTGGTCAATAGTGAAAGATTGATTGACCTCTTGTTCACTGGAATTTGTAGGCTGAAGAAAAGGAGGGCCAACAGCTTGCTCAGGAGAGGAGTTAGTGATCCCACTATGGATAACATGAGGAGGGGAATGCAGATTGTCCAGATGTAGTTCTTCTCCATATTCCTGAACAGGTCCAGCAGGTATATTCTGGGCAAGATTTTGTACTACCCATTGGTCCCACTCACCAGCATTGTCATCTTGTGGAGGAGGATGAGGTGGTGGTGGGGGGACAAAGGGAGCAGCCTCCACAGGGACTGGTGTGGGTCCACCCCATCATCAGGAGCTAGATCTTCATCAGGTGGCCCCCCTCCAAGTAGGTTACTACATAAAAGCTCAATTGAAAAAAATCCATGATTCAGATTCCTCACTGTCACCAAGTGTCATTCTAACACTCTTGGGAATGTCAGCCAAATCAGTCACGCTCACCTTAGCAAGGATATTTCCTTTATGTTCAGGGTCTCTTTCCCACAAAAGCATCTTACCAATGCCATTGAAAATAGCATTGAGGTCCTTAGTGTTCATATGGTCCAGAGGTGGGCCAACAAGCATAACCTAGCATTGATTATTAAACTGAATTCTACGCCAGTTCGCCCCCTCGTTGTGCTTCAAAAAAGAGACATGCACATCCTGGAAAGAAATAGGACTCTCCCTAATCAGTCTATCCCGGTCACTGATATGGGGAACTGCACATATGCTGCACCAAAACGGCAGTTCTGAACTTCACCAAAACCAACCCTGGCCTCATTGTGTAGGAAATCTAGAAGCACATCATGGATATTTGGGAAAGTTATAGGGCTAGGAGGCAGTCATGGCATACTGTACCTCCAGACACTAACGGTGAGGAACCACCACCCTTCGAAGACCCACCCGACCTTCCACCTGCATAATCTTGAATCCCCGAGGCAGAAAGGGTGCAGGATCGATGGGGATATTCGCCATTGCTCCGATGGACACCGATGACAAGGCATGGCCAGGGGAGGAGAAGATGGGGTTTGTAGGGGCGGGGGAGTTGAGGAGACGGGGTTCGATGGAACTGTTGAAGCAGAGAAAGAGTGGCCAGAAATGGAGAAGTCCTTTTAGACAAGAGAAGACCTGGGGCTGCAAACTCGCATTGGGCTAGGCCTTAAACCAATTAAGGTAAGAATCATTGGGCCATTCCTTCTTTTGGAAAGAGGGGAAGCGCATAAATGGAAGGATCCCAGGCAAAGTTAATGAACCAGATTTCACGCACATGGGAGAACCGGCAATCAAGCGCTTCTGCTCTGATTCACCATTAATTACCACTTCAACAAAATACCGTGAGAGATTTGTCTTAAAATCATCAGAAACTGCCAAATTAACTTGTCGGCAATTGCCAGGAGAGGATTCAGACGAAGTTAAAGGATACTTTAAACGGTCAAAGACAGATTTAATGCCCAAACAGCTAGCACTTGAAGTCTGGTCAAAACAAATTGTTGAGGTTTCTTTGAATGTGACAGTTTTCCATTCAAGATCTTCTTCACGATAAATTTTCTTTCCTCCGCTTGCCAATTAGGCCCACATTCACCCCATAGATTGATGATCATAACAAAATGTTCATTTCAAAATTTTGAAATATTGTAAATTTCAAATCCAACAGCTTTGGAAGCAATTGCAAATCTGAACGTTTTGTCCTGGAGAAGTCTAACTTGAAAAAGAGAAGCAGATCCTCCAAAGCGAGATTGCAGAGCAATTCCCACAGTATGAACATCAAGTTTGAAATTAGCTCTGCCAAAATAGCAAACCATGAAAAAAGGTCTTCTACGAAATCCAGGGCGAAAATTGACTGAAAGACCAAATTTAGAACATATAACATTATCAAACTTTTTTCCAACATTGAAATCCAAGGAGATTGCACCAGCCAAAGTAGAACCCACTTTAACTTTTTTGACATCACAAGGTTTAAAAATCTCTTTCTTGATGGGATCAATATTGTAAACCTTAGATTCCATCCTGCCAACAGACTTGTCAACTTTAGAACTATTCGAAGAGATCTTCACCATGTCAACAACCTTGTCAACCTTAGAAAAATTCGAATGGACCTTAGACAAATCTGAGACAATTTTAGCACCAACTCTGATTTTTAAAACTGGAAAATCCATATATGCCCCTTCCACAATTTTTTCATCCTGAAGCAAGTATATAGCATTGATGACCACCTCATTTTGATTGAGAGGAACCAATCTTTTGGCACGATAATTCAAGATCATAAACCCAGGAAATTGTTTATCATGAGAGAATAGAGAGCATGCCACTTTAGAGAGTAATTCTCATCTGATCCATCGGGAGAAGGAGATCTACCAAAAAATCCATCCTGAGAGATCAAGACCGCATTAGTCCTAGCAAGGTGAGAGGGGAACCTCACCACAGATCCAACTAAGATTTTCTCCCCATTTTCAAGAGCCTTTCCGTCCAAAGGCAAACCTTTGGAATTGAGAAGAACCAACCAATCATCCGAAGAAAGGATCGGAGAGCCTTCGACAAACTGACCACCAAAGCTAGCACCAGTGTAAGAAACCTTCCAACTACCAGCCAGAGAATCCATGGGGGGTGTGCACTGACGCCAAAGTGGCGCCGGCAAAGGCGGAAGGAAACTCAACTCAGAGCTACCACATGCCTCAATTTGTGCGGGTAGACAAATGCTATTTTGTGCATGTTCGTGTGAAGGTGGTAGTTCTAGATCCAAGATCCTATTTGACTTGATGCGGTTCTTTGGCTTGTGGGGAGAATCATGCATCTTTCCTTCAAAACACGCCCTTAGTGAGGGCATTTTGTGCAGCGGTCCGGGTGTAGGAAATCTGACAATCGTCGATGAGTTTCGGAATCTCCTTCGCTCTGTTCCTCACCTCGAGCACTGGCAAGTTGTTTAAGACAGAAAGTCAAAACTGAATCGGTAGCCTCTATAATAGTCTGGAGAAAGTAAAAAAAGAACATCTCCAAAAAAATTGATGCACTCAAGGTGAGGTTCAGAGGAAGGGGGTCGAAAACATGCAGAGTATCAGGGAAAGAACCAAAAATCAAAATATGACTAAAAGAATGTCAAAAATCAAAGGAAGAGTAAAGTCGGTAATATTACCTAGCACATAGTGGTTCCACTGAGAATGCTCCTCCTAGAGACTCTTCGATTTTGCTTCTATGGCCTGGGTAGATCCCTCTGGCTGTCGAAATCCTTCCTCAAATCATCAAGTTGTTTATCGCGGAGGTCCAATAGCTTCTCGAGCCTCTTGGTCGCCATATTACTTGAATCTAGTATGACATTCACGGATTTCTCCGATTCATTTGTAAGATTTTCAAGATCATCCCGGAGTTCAGCATTTTCCATTTGTAAGACCTTGAAGTTTTTGGCCTCCTCCACCATCTTGCTGGATTGGCTCAACAATTCTGCAAAGGAAAAACTACCAGTCAGCAAAACCGTTTGACTATGAAAATCAATAAAGTCAATGGTTGGAAAAGATTACCTTCCGCCTAGTCTTTATCAACCTACATTTTCGAATTCTCAAGACGCAAGGCCTTGATCTCCTTGCGCTTATTAAAAATGTTCTTGAGAAAATCCTAGTTTTAATATGCAACTTTATATAAGTTAAAGACGAAGTACCGTCAGACGGCTACTAAGACTCGGTATGCAACTTTAACAAAGTCAAAATCTAGCACGACCCTGGGGGATACACTATTTCGTTATTTTGCATCCTATAAGAATCAATTCGAATATTATCCTATGATCTTTTATCCGACTTTATGCTTGGGGGCTAGAGGATATGATAATAAAATACTGCAAACGAGAATCGGAAAACTTACAATGTGCTCCAGGTGCAACTTTTCAAATCCGAGTTTCGTGTTGTGGAACACTTTCTCGGCAAGGGAGAGGGGAGAAACGTATGTTACTGGAAGTTCGCCAAACTCGATCTTTTTATCCCGGACCAAAATTTGGTCCAGGAGGTTCACCATCTTGATGTGCTCCGTCTCCTGGCTTGTTGCCTTTGGTGTAAGGACTTCCTTCTCGAGACTAGATTGCGCTAGCTTGAGAATCTCCTTCTTCTTCTTCCGCTTTAGGCTGGAGACAGCATAGCCGGCCATCATATCGATCGTCCCTGGCGACATTACCATGGGATCATTACCCTTGATAGGTTCACCCATGTCAGTTTCCTGGCTACCAATGGAACTAGGGCTTGTGAGGTTGTGGCAGTGTCAGGGATGACAGAATTGGCACTAGGAGAGACAGAAACCTCCGGTACGAAGGTTTGAGTACTTCTGGGAGTTGGAGGAGGCATTGTTGGAGATAATGCAAGATTCTGCTGGCGCAGTTGCTTGGCTCGCTTGCTTTTCGACTTAAGCTTACTCTTCAAAACTGATTTAGCTCTATAACAACAGGGAATGAATGTCAGGTGTGCTTTGGAAATAATCGATGTAGAAATTACTAAAGATCGCAAGATGATTACCTTTTAACCACTAGCAACACTTGTGTGCCATCAGTAACAATAGTCTCCGTGGCCTTACGCTTCTTGGGGGCAAGGGCAGGAACTTCCCTCGCCTCGGCGTCCTCCATCGCCTCCGAGTCATCTGAAGGATAGCCCTCAAGAGGGGAATCTCAGATTTGGGGAGGTTCTCCAGCTGATAAGTATTGACTGTATAAGTAAAATTAGAGTCAAATGACGAGGCAGAAAAGGACGAAAAAGCATCAAACAAATTCGAAATATTTACCGGAGTCAGAGGACGGTCAGAAGTGAACATTTTCATGGAGACTTGAGGGATCTTTTTCTCCACCCTCTCCTTAATCAAAAACTGCATCCGAGTCTTGCGGTCCTTCGCAGAGATGCTAGTCGAACTAACCCTCCGGATGTCAAAAACTGCATCCGAGTTTTATGTTTCTAGATTAATTGGAGTTCTTTATTCATGTTAGAACCAAAAATATTACCGATGGAAGAAAGTCGGATGAAAACTATCACGAGAAACAGTCCATGGATGCAATGACTTGGTATTAGGGTTGTAGCCAGTGTTGTTGCATCACCAACTTTATTATCCCCCGCAAAAAAAACTTTATTATCCCCCAAAAAGAGCAGCAACAACGGCTCTGCACCTCAATATGATCCTGAGTGTGGGGGAGATACCAGTGAAGTTGACCTATAAGGTGATGAAACACTAGTCACTAAGGAGACTGGGCTGCAGGTAGTCCTCTTACCTGCTAGCTCACCATCTTTTCATGATTTCTCCACAATTAAGGTGTCACCTACTAATCTTTTTTGGAATTGTTTGCTTACTATTTTTACCATATATTGTGTGCCTCTTTATCTTCCCCAATTGACTTGTACATGTGAAATGTATAGCTTAAGAAGAGGAAATTCAAGAAGACAACTTCCAAGGTAAAGATGGATCCTGGTGGTGGATCAATTAGCAAGTGTGTCGTGGAAGCAACATCTCCGGACCTAGAAAATAAGAGAAACATGAGATCCAACGGGAATCCCCTAAAAGGAGGACTTCCACCTCCAAGTTCCATACGACGAAAAACAAAAGTTCCAAAGCCTGTGACACATTTGCAAGAAGCTCCGTGTGCAACACATAAAGTTGCCAAAGCCGCACTTCCTGATGACCGACAAATGACCAAAGTTGCACTTCCTGGTGCCATGGATGCAGCTAGAGATGCACTTAATTTATCCGTGCCAGTTGCCAAGGATGAAGTTCCTGATGACAACCAAGTCGCCAAACCTTCAGTTCCCAAGGCCGGGAAAGTGGCCAAAACTTCAGTTCCTAATGCCCACCAAGTGGCCAGAGCAGTAGTTCCTGATTCCGGCCAAGTGGCTAAACCTATAGTTCCTGATCCCCACCAAGGCGAGAAGCCACCAACCGACAATCTACCACATACCCAGGATGAGAAGGCAACTTCCCAAGACAAGCAACAAGCTGCCCAAGGAGAGTTAGCAGCTGCCCAACATGAGCAGCACTCTACCCAAGGCGAGTTGCCCACTTCCTCTGACCTACCCCAAAGCCAGCAGCCACCCCCAAAGCCAGCATCCACACCCCAAAGCTAGCAACCCCACCCTAAAGCCAGCAGCCATTGATACGCCCAATTTGCATCACCATTCTATATCATAATCTACCTCTATTCATTGATATTTGTCTTATTATGAGGTATTACTTATGGCTTTTCATCTGTTTATGCATGTTGGATGATTCTTGGAGGATGGACTGCCGGAGTCTGGATTCTGATGGGAAAGAAGGCGTTTTGATGCAATTTCGCGAAGATTAGAAAAATACCATAAAAATATGGGAAAATATTATTTTTCCAAAAGATTGAGGAAGCCAGAAGAAGGAGCGAAGAAGGGCCGCAGAGGGCCCACACCCCCCTAAGCGCGGGCCCACCCTGGGCCACGCATAGGAAAGGTGTGGCCCACCTGCCCGGCTCCCGACTCCTCCCCTTCGACTATATCTTCCCTACGGAAACTAAGGCTAGGAGGGCGACCACAAATACATTTCCGCCGCCTCTGGGGTGGAAAACACCGAGAGAGAAAGATCTCTCTAGCAGACAGATTTCTTCCAGGGGAATTCCTTCCCGGAGTGGGGGGATCGTCACCATCAACACCATCATCAAGCTAGGCTTCATCGGGATCATCATCATCATCCACACCATCATCACCACTCTGTTCCGTTGTAACAATTGTGTTGGATCTTGCATTATTTCATAGGGGAAACTTTCCCGGTGTTAATTACTATTGTAGTTGATGCTTGTGAGTGGAACCATTGGATTATTGTTTATGTTCAGATTGTTATCCATTATCATATCATCTTTGATCTTGATCCATATGATGTCTCGTGAGTAGTTCGTTTAGTTCTTGAGGACATGGGAGAAGTCATGTTGTTATTAGTGGATTTGTGTTGAGTTATTATTTGATGGTTTAGTATTTAAGTTGTGGTGCTATTCTTCTAGTGGTGTCATGTGAACGTCAACTACATGATACTTCACCATTTATGGGCCTAGGGGAATGCATTGTGTATTTGGCTACTAATTGTGGGGTTTCCGGAGTGACAGAAACCTGAACCCCCGTTAGGACACCTTTGCACAAGGGAGCGTAGGATCTCAGAGTTTAAGGCTGTAGTTAGATTTATATCTTAATTACTTTCCTGTAGTTACGGATGTTTGCAGGGGGTTTAATCACAAGTATGTATTAGTTCAAGTAAGGTCGACACTTACAACACGAAAGAAGAGTACTCGGCTATATGAAGCGAAAGAACTTGACAGAATTCCCATGTGTCCTCGAGAACGTTTGTTCCTTATAAGTATTTCCACTGGCTTGTCCTTTGCTAAGAAAGGATTGGGACACTTGTTGCGTTTGTTCTTTTTTACTTTTACTTTGTTTTGTTGCTTTATCATAAAACCCCTAAAAATCTGTTTGCTAAGTATTTGCAGAGAGTTCCTGCTCCATACCACTGTTCAGCAGCTTCTGCTCCTCGTTGGGATCGACACTCCTATTTATCGGAAGTACTACGATACACCCCCTATACTTGTGGGTCATCAAGACTATTTTCTGGTGCCGTTGCCGGGGAGTGAAGCGCTATTGAAGAGTGGAACAGGTAAAGGAAACTTCTACTATGAGTATTGCTTTTTGTTACTGCTTGTTACTTTGTTTCCAATATGGATAATCCTCTTGGTTTTTTGTTTGGGAAACTACTACCACTTCTAGGGTAGTATTTGAACCACCACCTATTGAGATAGATCCTTTTAAGATACCTACAAATATTGTTGATCGTGTGATGGATAATTATACCTTATGTGTGTGAAGTTGCCTTTCGACAAGTTGTTACTACATGATTCTAGCTATTTAGCTCACTCTTTTGAAGCTTCACACTATAGTCCATATCTTGAGAATCTAGTGACTATACCTTCGCGGTAATTGTTGCAAATTTTCTATTTAGACATGCAGAGTCTAAAGTATCATTCCACTAACCAAAGCTAAATCTCAAGCAGCAATGATGGTTGGTGTTCCTCAAGGTTTTGACATAGGTCTCTTTGTAAATATGGAAAGATTGATGTAATGTTTGACACACTTAGCCGGAAAGACCTGCCGTCATATTCCTTGATTCAGCAATAACAACTACTCTTCATGAGACTTCTTATATAACTTATTATAGGAGTTGTGCTTATGGTTTACTTTGTATCTGAAGTCCGACCTTTACTTGATGTTTGATTTCCCAAACATCAAGGAGAACATTTAAAGTAGAGTCGCTAAATGTTTCTCGGTCGATCCTCCAGACCCATTTATGTTGGCAACCATTTTGTTGTGCGAAATAATAGAAGTCTGAGAATGAAGTTTCTTTCTTCTCGTGTCATCAGGAATCCTCTTGCTTACTCTGGTGGTGTAATGTGATATCATGATCTATGGCAAAGATTTTGGTATACCTGGATGAATAAAGAGTTTCCTCCATTTCCCAATCATGTTTTAAGAGCGACTATGATTTTGGTAATCAGAAGTTTCTCTTTCTACATGTTCCTTGTGACTTTTACGAGTCCTCTCCAAAAAACACCTTTCTGTCTTGAGCCTTCTGTTGGATGAAAGAGTGACCCTTCTATGTCAAAAGTAGTTCAACAGCTTGGTTTTGTTGATCCATATCTCTGCAACCTGAAATTTCTACTTAAGCTTTTTAATAGAAGTTCACCTCTAGAAGTCTGTGGTCATGTTCTTTCGTTGGAACCTTTCTTCTCAGAATATTAAACTCTTCTATAGCTCTATGGTCTCAATCCTTATGAAGACCAGTTATCTAACAATTTTAAAACATTCTCCTCTTGTTTACTCTGTTACCTTGACGTGTTTCATGTCGTCATCTCAGAGTTGTTCTAAACACTCCATCCAAGAGGTTACCATGAGATACTCGGTGTGTTGTTTAGTGTTATTCCCTCTTATCCTTAGTGTAACCATGTTTCTTTCTCTGTTTGTCTCTTTTCCTACCTATGGAATCTCGGGTCAAGATTCTCACAAGGGGGATAGAGCTGTAACATCCCGGTTTTAGTTCAACTTATATTAGGGTTTGTTTGTGCATCCTGAGCATCATCTTATAAAAATGCAACTAAGAAACATTTGCAAAGGAAATTAAAGCAAAACCCTAAAACACTAATCCTTCCCTCCCTCTTTGAAAACCTTCCAAATGGTTTATGTATTTTGAAAACTACCAAAATGTTTGGAGCCCAAAATGAATAAAAGGGCCCACACTATTTTATATATTTTACAAGTGTTCTGGTATTTTTGAAATGAAATCAGAAATTGGAAAAATGTTTTTAGGAAATAAAACAGAGCAGCAGCTGATGCGCCTAGTTGATGTAGGTGCGCTTCGTCGGCAAACCCCAAGAGCAAGGTGTGATGCAGCATAGCAGCAAGTCTTCCCTCAGTAAGAAACCGAGGTTATCGAACCAGTAGGAAGAAGGAAACGTCACACAAGTGTTGCATGCAACGTGGAAACCTGCACAACACAAACTCAAGACTTTGCCCCAACAAATAGTGAGGTTGGCAATCTCACGGGTTGCTGTAACAAAGGATTAACTGTATGGTGTGGAAGGTGATGATGGTTTGCAGCAAGTAAACAGTAACAGTGGAAGATGTAACAATGGTAAAGATTGGACCGGGGTCCATAGTTCACTAGAGGTGTTCTCCTTAGATAAACAAACATGTCATGCTAGGTAAACAAATTACAGCAGGGCAATTGATAGGACTGAGGAAGGCATAACAATGCAATACTAGACAAAAAGATCCTATGAGATTCGATTGGGCAATACAACAATATACATAGACCGTGTAAGGTTCCCAACCTTTAATAAGGTAGATATCCCTATGTTTACCATGCTAGTCCCTGGATCAATAGCTAGCATCCACAGTTAAGATGTAATATCAAGAAACAAAGGTCATAATACAACTTTATAACCAGGAATAACATAATTTATTACATCTTACATAGCTCATTTGGCTATCTCATTACAATGCAGCAGAATACAACAATAGCATGGGGTCCTTCATCTTCAAAGTGCCACAGGCAGACATGTTGGTTGTAGACTTGTAATCCTAATCATTACACTTCACTAATATCAAACAAACCTGCAACATAACAAGTTACAGCCACAAGGGTCAATACATTTGAATTGTATTGGCAAGTGATACTATGGTAGTATAGTGGAGTCTATCATCTATATGCATTTGGCTAAGTGGAGCTTAGGCTTGCTTTGCTCAAAATAGATTTTCCTTATCATTTGAAAACACTAAGTTTTTGCTTGACAAAAAACATTCCCAAGGCATCTCCCAATAGAAATTGGTGATCCTTCAACCCTTGTTCAACCACAAGTTTTTAACTTAGAAATTGGGATGAGGAGATTCTTGATAGCTTCCATGTCTTGATGCTCAAATTGTCCTTTGCCAGGGACATGGCTAAGTACTTAGATTTTACACTCTGCAGAGGTGGTGCACTTTCCCCACAAGACTTGGTTTCACCAAGACAAGATCTCTCAGAAGCCTTACCTTAGACCAGAATGGACGCGCTCCAACCTATCAAACCCCTACCACCAACTGTCCATTTGGCAAAGTTATTGCAACCTATATGATCCAGGCAGAGCCCATAATGCCAAGTGGCTGCACTTGAAGCTTCTCAACATTTGACATCTCAAATATCTTTGTTCCTGGGTGGCCATCCACAAGTGAGATACACAAAGGTAAACCATAGAAATGGGCCTTGTGAACCACTCAACACAAACCATTCCTTCCATTCCACCCAGGTGATTCATTCATTTAGTTGTTTTATTAAACAAAACACAAGTCCACAGACTTAGAAATATTTCCATAGTATGAATATATATTCCACCCTTGTTTTCTACTAGCTAAGCTAAGCATGATATTAGTAGGAATCTTAACTTAGGAAATTCTATTAAGGTTTCACCTACTAGGATTTCCCATGGCATAGTTTATACTTAGCAAAAATTCCATGCAAGTCCTACTTAGAAATATCACTAATGCATAGTGAAAATAATGGGACAAAAGTATGAAGCATCACTTGACTTTTTGGTAGAGAATATAAGTTCACTCCTTGTCTTTGTAATGATCACACTCTTCAAATCACTACAATTAAATCAAGCAAGCAGTATTTTCAATCTACCATTCAAGCAAACAACACATAAAATGATAGAAACAAAACAATGCATGCAAGCATGCTAAAGATTGTTTTATTTGGATAAGTGGTTTCTAATAGGTTATAAACATTTGAAAACACCTAATGATCATTTTATAAAGTGGAAAAATCATTTGCAAAAGATTTCACTTCATAAACCATTTTTAAACCAAGTCATTATTTTATGTGGGTGAAAATGTCTTTAGTAAAGTAATAATTTTTATGGGGTTCACCAAATACATTTTCAAATCATGAAACTTGGTGCTTAGGGTCAGAGAGTTTGATTTTAAACATTTCTCAAAGGTTTTCCTCAAAAATCATTTTTAAACCATAATCAACATTTTTATTTGGCTAGAAATGCTTGAATTCAAGGTTTTATTCTTTTGCTTCACCAAATACATTTTTGGAACCACAAATTGATTCCTATGATCAGTAGGTTCAAAACAAACCATTTGCCAAAGGTTTTATCTCAAAAGTCATTTTTGAACAAATTTTATATCCTAAACATGCATACACAAGTTTCTGCAAAAACAATCAATATAGCACAAGCATTTTACTAAACAAAGTGCATGGTCAGAAAGTACTTGTTTTGCTGAATCCATTGATATAAAATTTGCAAAATTTGGACGTGTGGTTTGAAAGTTATGAATTTTTCAAATTGGAACATCTAATAGACATTTCTGTTTTTATTTCAAACGGACAGGGCCACGCGTCGTGCTGTGATTGGTCGGTACCGATTCGTGCGGATCGATCGCTGTGGAGCGTTAGATCTAAGTTTAATCGCACGGCTCAGGTTCACCCATACCCGTTCGAGCTACGTTCTATCGCATCCGTCAGATCAAGATCTAGCGGCTCAGGCACTGTGACCAAATGTCAGCGGCGCTGGCGGCGACGACGCTCGGCTCATGGCACTGCAGCGACTACATGAAGTGAGGGAGAGTAAGTAGGTGCTCACCAGGTTCGCAGCGACGTACTGATGCTCAACGTGGTTGTCGCAGGGCAGGGGCGAGCAGAAGCGACAGCGATTGCTCACCAGAGACGAGACAGACGGCGGTTGCTCACAGTCGACGATGGAGGCGATGCTACGTTGCGAGCTAGGACACAAAAATGGTGGCGTTAGTTTCGGAAGAAGTCACTGGTCTCATGCGCATCATCGGAAAGAAGAGGGGCGGTCAGAACATTACCGGGGGAGTCGCCGGAGAAGAGGCAGACGGCGGCGGTGCTTGGTGTCGTCGTTGCCGACGTTGTGGTGCTCGCGCGGATGAACGGGAGGTACAGTGAGGTGCGCCAGGCCCTGGGGGTCACGCTCGGGTGCTCGAGGAGGCGAGGGGCGGCAGGGTTTGGCCGGAATTATCGCAGGAGCTTGTCGGAGATAGTGGCGGTGTAGGGGGAATTGAGGACAGCCTGGGGGCGTAGAGGTTCTGGCGAGTGAGGGGAATGAGAGAGGGGAGGCAGGCGAATCAGTATGCGTGATCGCGGGGTTGAATTGCTGAGGCATTGACGCGAATTTACGCGAGCGATTATAGCCAAAAACGGCCAGCGGGGTGAGGGGGAGGAACGAGTCCGCGGGTTGAAGACGCTGACGGGGCAGGTGGGGTTCGCTTGTCGGCTTAAGAGAGAAAGGGAAAGTGGGTCCATGCAGTTAGCGTCGCTGTGGGTTTTTCCTGCGGTGAGAAAATGTTTTAGGGAGAGAGGGGTTAGTTGGGCTGCTGCTGGGTCAGTTGGGCCGGCTGGGCTGGGTCGACCTTGTCCATTTTTTTTATTCTGAAAGATTTTCTCTTTCTCCATTTCCTATTTCTGTTTTGATTTTGCTTAATTAATTCAAACATCAATTTGAATTCAAACCTCAACCAAAATTTGTGTAGGTTTAAATACTGGTTAGTAATATAATCTGAAGTCAATTTTGGAATAAAATTTTATTCTTTTTGGGGTCTTTTAATTATTCAAAAAGGCCCTTGTTTTAAATCAAATAAGATTTAATAATATTTTCAAACACCATTTAAATTCTTAAACCTTCCAAATCTTTTCAGTAGGTTTTTTTATTTGTTTAATAGGGTGTCAAATAATTCATCTTGAATTATTTGGAAGGTATTTAATATGATTCATAAATCATTTGAATTGGGTATTTGTTTTAATTCCAATGGAATTAAATATAGTTTTAATTCCCTAAATTTTATTTGGAAGATTTATTTTATTTAAATTAATTAAACAACTTTTATTCCACTTGGGTAAATCCCAAAATACTATTTTCTCATGAATTATATAATTATTCTTATTAGAGATTTGTCTTTATTCAAATGGAATTTGTTTTAAGCCATTTTATTTTATTTTGATTATATTCATTCCATTTGCTTATGGATTAGGCCAAGATTTCATTTGGTCTTTAAATATTCTTTATTTAATAATTTCTTTCTTTATCTTATAAAATCCATATCTTCTTATTTATAGATCCAAACTTGGTGATTCCAATTTGTAAAATCTTATTTGATATTCATTTATCCTTTAAAATATCTTTAGGATCACTTTCTCATCATTTGGTATGGATTTCTAGATAGGTGCTTTATTATCTTTGGAAATTACTTTTCCTTATCTTATTAAATTCATAAGATTTTATCTATGGCTCCAAATTGAATGAAATCAATTTATATGGTTTTATAATATTTCCATTTGTCATTCTTGATCATTTTGAAATGTCTGTTTGACAATTTTGTATTTGGATCAAATCCATGGTCTTAGAGATAGCTTGGAAATGATTTTCTTCTATTAGGGTTTAGGGTTTGGATTTATTTTCCAAGTGTTTAAATTTCCAGATGCATTTTATGTGGAATGCATTTCTTTTGATTTGGATTTTGTTGAATTCAAACTTCAATTAAAGTTTGTTCAAGATGGGATTTTAAGTTTCCATTTAGAAACAAAAGTTTCTTTTCACCCTGATTTTCAACAATAATTTATTTTGTTTATTTATTTTTCACATAACAAGATTTGGAAAATCTTGGGATGTGACAGGCTACCACCCTTAAAATAAATCTTGTCCCGAGATTTGGGGAGGCTAAGGTTACAAGTTGGCTCAAAGCAACTAGGGTACTACCACCCTTAAAAAAAATTCCAACTAGTTTACATCTTGGTTTGCTTAGGATCTTGTTGAAACTTCTCTGGACAAACGTCTGCATAGTGTCCTTTGTTTCCACACTTGAAACATGTGACAAGGCTGAGATCCTTCATAGGCTTTATCTTGTGCTTCATCTTTTCTGGAGAATTGCTTGCATAATGTCCTTGGTTACCACAATTGTAACATGTGATAAGATTGAGTTCTTCACGTATCTTATGTGGACAAGTTGACACATAATGGCCTAGCTCTTTGCATTTGAAACACATCACTTGGCTAATATCTTTCTTCTTGGGTATCAATTCCTCTTGTTTATTTCCTTGTTTCTTCTTCTTTTCTGGGCAATCACTGGCATAGTGTCCCATTTCTTTGTAATTGTAACATTGCAACTGGCTTATGTCCTTCTTCTTCTTCTTGGGTCTCTCCAAGGCTAGGAGTTCTTCTAGTTCATGCTCTTCATATTTCACCACAAAGGTGGGAAATCTTTCTCTCTTCTTGGGACAGTTACTAGAAATATGACCTTCTTCTTCACAAGAGTAGCAACACTTTGTGAACACTTTGGATTTGGCCTTATGATGCATAGTTTTGACCTTGTCTTCATACTTCTTGGTAGAAGTTCTTCCTTCATGAGGGTTTACAAACTGTTGTTGCACTCCACATTGTTTCCTTTGTTGAACTATGGAATAGATGGGGCATTGGATAGGGACATGATTATTTCCTTCACATAGGTAACAAGTAGATTGAGATGTGGGGCATTGATTAGCTGGATGTTTCTCTTCACAATTGGGGCATTGATCTTCATGCTCTTTGGAAGTGTGATCCTTGTCTCCACAAATATTGCAAGCTTGGGTTCCTTCTAGAATATCATCTTTGTCATCCTTGTTGTCATAAACTCCTTTGGAAGAGTTGTTTCCCATGTTCATCATTTGATCTGTCACCTTATGAAACAATTGGGTTTGGGTTTCCAAAAACCTTTGCATGGTTGGATCTACCTCACTGGTGTTGGCTATAAATTGAGCTGTCACTTGGTTCAACTGGGTTTGGGTTACTATGAGTTCTCTCATGTTGATCTCTTGGTTGTTGTTGTCACTATCCTTGATGTTGGAATTTCCTGGAGTAGTCATCTGTTTGGGTTGGTTTGGGATTAGAATAGGCAAAAGATTTCTAAGGAATCAATTCTAATCACACACATCACAATTCACTCAAGTAATGTGCAAGCAATCACAATCAAGCACTCCATTCAAACAACAAGTTTCAAGCACATTTTTAGGCAACCAAAAATATTTTTGTTACACCACGTAAGTTGGTGGGTTTGACTTAAACTAAATATGGTGGTTCATCTATATGGTTCACTTGAGATCTTTCCATCCTTCTTAGTTGATTCTTCTTGAATGAGATCATGGTTTCCTTGGGAAAATTCTTGTGTCTTGGTCACTAAACTTCAAGGTGATGATGGTTCCTTCTAAATTGTGTTTCCTTAGTCCTCAAGTCTTGAGTAACATTTCTTGTCTCACTTGTAGTCCTTAGTGATATCTAACGTTGAAGTCCTTGTTGTGAATAAGGTTGAAATCACTTGAAGATGTTGAAGTCATTAGAGTTGATGAAGTCCTTTTGCACATGGTGAATTCTTTGGCCATGGGGTAGGCTTGTCCATCAAGTTGAAATAGAAGAGATGTAGAGTCAAAACCAAAATGGTTGAGGAAAGAGTTTACAAGATTGTTTGTAAATAAGTTTTGGAACAAATACAACTCCTATTTTTCTAAGGGGTTTTGTCCAATCCTAGGGTTACAAATCCTACAGGCAACACAATGCTCTGATACCATCTGTAAGGTTCCCGACCATTAATAAGGTAGAGATCCCTGTGTTATAGTGCTAGTCCCTGGATCAATAGCTAGCATCCACAGTTAAGATGTAATATCGAGAAACAAAGGTCATAATACAACTTTATAACCAGGAATAACATAATTTATTACATCTTACATAGCTCATTTGGCTATCTCATTACAATGCAGCAGAATACAACAATAGCATGGGGTCCTTCATCTTCAAAGTGCCACAGGCAGACATGTTGGTTGTAGACTTGTAATCCTAATCATTACACTTCACTAATATCAAACAAACCTGCAACATAACAAGTTACAGCCACAAGGGTCAATACATTTGAATTGTATTGGCAAGTGATACTATGGTAGTATAGTGGAGTCTATCATCTATATGCATTTGGGTAAGTGGAGCTTAGGCTTGCTTTGCTCAAATTAGATTTTCCTTACCATTTGAAAACACTAAGTTTTTGCTTGACAAAAACATTCCCAAGGCATCTCCCAATAGAAATTGGTGATCCTTCAACCCTTGTTCAACCACAAGCTTTTAACTTAGAAATTGGGATGAGGAGATTCTTGATAGCTTCCATGTCTTGATGCTCAAATTGTCCTTTGCCAGGGACATGGCTAAGTACTTAGATTTTACACTCTGCAGAGGTGGTGCACTTTCCCCACAAGACTTGGTTTCACCAAGACAAGATCTTTCAAAAGCCTTCCCTTAGACCAGAATGGACGCGCTCCAACCTATCAAACCCCTACCACCAACTGTCCATTTGGCTAAGTTATTGCAACCTATATGATCCAGGCAGAGCCCATAATGCCAAGTGGCTGCACTTGAAGCTTCTCAACATTTGAAATCTCAAATCTCTTTGTTATTGGGTGGACATCCACAAGTGAGATACACAAAGGTAAACCATAGAAATGGGCCTTGTGAACCACTCAACACAAACCATTCCTTCCATTCCACCCAGGTGATTCATTCATTTAGTTGTTTTATTAAACAAAACACAAGTCCACAGACTTAGAAATATTTCCATAGTATGAATATATATTCCACCCTTGTTTTCTACTAGCTAAGCTAAGCATGATAGTAGTAGGAATCTTAACTTAGGAAATTCTACTAAGGTTTCATCTACTAGGATTTCCCATGGCATAGTTTATACTTAGCAAAAATTCCATGCAAGTCCTACTTAGAAATATCACTAATGCATAGTGAAAATAATGGGACAAAAGTATGAAGCATCACTTGCCTTTTTGGTAGAGAATATAAGTTCACTCCTTGTCTTTGCAATGATCACACTCTTCAAATCACTATAATTCAATCAAGCAAGCAATATTTTCAATCTACCATTCAAGCAAACAACACATAAAATGATAGAAACAAAACAATGCATGCAAGCATGCTAAAGATTTTTTTATTTGGAGAAGTGGTTTCTAATAGGTTATAAACATTTGAAAACACCTAATGATCATTTTATAAAGTGGCAAAATCATTTGCAAAAGATTTCACTTCATAAACCATTTTTAAACCAAGTCATTATTTTATGTGGTTGAAAATGTCTTTAGTAAAGTAATAATTTTTATGGGGTTCACCAAATACATTTTCAAATCATAAAACTTGGTGTTTAGGGTCAGGGAGTTTGATTCAAAACATTTCTCAAAGGTTTTCCCCAAAAATCATTTTTAAACCATAATCAACATTTTTATTTGGCTAGAAATGCATTAATTCAAGGTTTTATTCTTTTGCTTCACCAAATACATTTTTGGAACCAAAAATTGATTCCTATGATCAGTAGGTTAAAAAAAACCATTTTCCAAAGGTTTTATCTCAAAAGTCATTTTTGAACAAATTTTATATCCTAAACATGCATACACAAGTTTCTTCAAAAACAATCAATTTAACAGAAGCATTTTACTAAACAAAGTGCATGGTCAGAAAGTACTTGTTTTTCTGAATCCATTTATATAAAATTTGCAAAATTTGGACATGTGGTTTGAAAGTTATGAATTTTTCAAATTGGAACATCTAATAGACATTTCTGTTTTCATTTCAAACGGACAGGGCCACGCGTCGTGCTGTGATTGGTCGGTACCGCTTCGTGCGGATAGATCGCTGTGGAGCGTTAGATCTAAGTTTAATCGCGCGGCTCAGGTTCACCCATACCCGTTCGAGATACGTTCTATCACATCCGTCAGATCAAGATCTAGCCGCTCAGGCACTGTGACCAAATGTCAGCGGCGCTGGCGGCGGCGTGTGGTGCCGACGCTCGGCTCAAGGCGTTGTGGCGACTACAGGAAGCGAGGGAGAGTAAGGAGGTGCTCACCAGGTTCGCAGCGACGTACTGATGCTCAACATGGTTGTCGCAGGGTAGGGGGCGCGCAGAAGCGACAACGATTGCTCACCGGAGACAAGATAGCCGGCGGTTGCTCAGAGTCGACGATGGAGGCGACGCTACGGTGCGAGCTAGGACACGAAAACGGTTGCTTTAGTTGCGGAAGAAGTCACTGGTCTCATGCGCATCATCGGAAAGAAGAGGGGCGGTCAGAACATTACCAGGGGAGTTGCCGGAGAAGAGGCAGACGGCGGCTGTGCTTGGTGTCGTCGTTGCCGACATTGTGGTGCTCGCACGGATGAACGGGAGGTACAGTGAGGTGCGCCAGGGCCTGGGGGTCACGCTCGGGTGCTCGAGGAGGCGAGGGGCAGCAGGTTTTGGACGGAATTTTCGCCGGAGCTTGTCGGAGATAGTGGCAGTGTATGGGGAATTGAGGACATCCTGGGGGCGTAGAGGTTCTGGCGAGTGAGGGGAATGAGAGAGGGGAGGCAGGCGAATTAGTATGCGTGATCGCGGAGTTGAATTGCTGAGGCATTGACGCGAATTTACACGAGCGATTATAGCCAGAAACGGCCGGCGGGGTGAGGGGGAGGAACGAGTCCGCGGGTTGAAGACGCTGACGGGGCAGGTGGGGTCCGCTTGTCGGCTTAAGAGAGAAAGGTAAAGTGGGTCCATGCAGTCAGCGTCGCTGTGGGTTTTTCCTGCGGTGATAAAACGTTTCGGGGAGAGAGGGGTTAGTTGGGCTGCTGCTGGGTCAGTTGGGCCGGCTAGGCTGGGTCGACCTTGTCCATTTTTTTTATTCTGAAAGATTTTCTCTTTTTCCATTTCCTATTTCTGTTTTGATTTTTCCTAATTAATTCAAACATCAATTTGAATTCAAACCTCAACCAAAATTTGTGTTGGTTTAAATATTGATTAGTAATATAATCTTAAGTCAATTTTGGAATAAAATTTTATTATTTTTGGGGTCTTTTAATTATTCAAAAAGGCCCTTGTTTTAAATCAAATAAGATTTAATAATATTTTCAAACACCATTTAAATTCTTAAACCTTCGAAATCTTTTCAGTAGGTTTTTTTATTTGTTTAATAGGGTGTCAAATAATTCATCTTGAATTATTTGGAAGGTATTTAATATGATTCATAAATCATTTGAATTGGGTATTTGTTTTAATTCCAATGGAATTAAATATAGTTTTAATTCCCTAAATTTTATTTGGAAGATTTATTTTATTTAAATTAATTAAAAAAACTTTTATTCCACTTGGGTAAATCCCAAAATACTATTTTCTCATGAATTATATAATTATTCTTATTAGAGATTTGTCTTTATTCAAATGGAATTTGTTTTAAGCCATTTTATTTTATTTTGGAAATTCTTTATCCATTATTTTATTTGGATTTAGATTATATTCATTCCATTTGCTTATGGATTAGGCCAAGATTTAATTTGGTCTTTAAATATTCTTTATTTAATAATTTCTTTCTTTATCTTATAAAATCCATATCTTCTTATTTATAGATCCAAACTTGGTGATTCCAATTTGTAAAATCTTATTTGATATTCATTTATCCTTTTAAATATCTTTAGGATCACTTGCTCATCATTTGGTATGGATTTCTAGATAGGTGCTTTATTATCTTTGGAAATTACTTTTCCTTATCTTATTAAATTCATAAGATTTTATCTATGGCTCCAAATTGAATGAAATCAATTTATATGGTTTTATAATATTTCCATTTGTCATTCTTTATCATTTTGAAATGTTTGTTTGACAATTTTCTATTTGGATCAAATCCATGGTCTTAGAGATAGCTTGCAAATGAATTTCTTCTATTAGGGTTTAGGGTTTGGATTTATTTTCCAAGTGTTTAAATTTCCAGATGCATTTTATGAGGAATGCATTTCTTTTGATTTGGATTTTGTTGAATTCAAACTTTAATTAAAGTTTGTTCAAGATGGTATTTTAAGTTTCCATTTAGAAACAAAAGTTTCTTTTCACCCTGATTTTCAACAATAATTTATTTTGTTTATTTATTTTTCACATAACAAGATTTGGAAAATCTGGGGATGTGACAGACCTCCATCCAACTACATCTATGACTAGAAGTCCACTTTCAGGTTATCATCCGAACCCCCTCCACTATTAAGTTGCAAGCAACAGACAACAGCTTTAAGCAAAGTGTGTAAGGTAAACAATCCACTTGTTCCATGAACAAGATACCGTTGTTTTCTCCCTAGTGGCAAAAACACATCTACTATAGAAGAGATTTCTATCACATCCCTTGGAAACTAGAGGCATGAACCCACTATCGAGCATAAATACCCCTGTTGGAGTCACTAGCAACTACTTGGCCAAGATAGCTACTAACAACGGAGATCATGCAAGATCACAAACAACATAGACATGATAGAATCATAAAACAAAACCATTAATCAATCTGACATAGTAATCTCAATATCCATCAGATCCCTACAAACACAACATGCATGGTTACAAATAGATTAGATCTTGATCATGAACGGAGCTCACAAGATCTATACATGAAAGCACAATGAGGATATACAACCATCTAGCTACTACATGGACCCGTAGTCCAAGATGGAACTACTCACGCTTCATACCGGAGGCTGGCATGATGAAGAAGAAGGCCTCTGGGATGATCTCCCCTCAGGTAGGGTGCCGAGAAGAGCTTCAGATCCCCCCGATCTAGGGACGATGGTGGCGACGGCCACTGACGGTTTCGTGGAGTTTTTATCGGGTGTTTAGGGTTTTTGCATTGGGGGTTTCTTATAGGCGAAGGGGCGAGCCAGGGGGGCCACCAGGGCAGCTGCACCCCCATGCGCGGGGTGGGCCCACCCGCGCGGCCAGGAGGTGTGGCCCCCTGGTGAGCCTTCTCCGCCTCGTCTTATGGCTTCGTGTTTCCCACGGTAAACTATTGACATTGGCTTTTGTCCCGTCCAATTCCGAGAATATTGATTTTCTGCTTTTCTGGAACAAAAAACAGAAGAAAACAGGCAACTGGCTCTATGGCAACTTGTTAATAGGTTAGTTCCAGAAAACATATAAAAACACCTCAAAGTGTGGACAAGCAAAGCAAAGTAGATACTAAACAAGCATGGAACATCAAAAATTATAGATATGTTTCCGACGTATCAAGCATCCCCAAGCTTAACTCTTTCTCTTCCTCGAGTAGGTAAGTGATAAAAAGAATAATTTTTGAGGTGACATGCACCATCAAAACCAAGATCAAACCATTTGCAAGCATTGAAAGCTGGAGACTCAATATAATAGTGGAAGAAAGGCCCTTCATAAAGGGAAGCAGGGATTTCAAGTTTCAAAAAGATCTTCCAAAAATTATGGTACTTGTTAGCTTTCAGCCCTCATTGCCCGTATCATAAGAATCTTGAAGTGATTAAGGTTAAAGTGAACAAACTATTGAGAATATGCTTGACAAATTATAAGTTGGCAATCTCATGTCCCTTGAATACGAGGGCCACACCTCATGCTACTCAACTTCAATCACCTGTAAGTTCTTGTCATAGTAAGTACATGTGTATCATAGAGAACCGCCAACGGGGTACCCCTTGCACATGGTACAGGAGGTATCCCATAACCAAAATGACAAGGCAAGCAGACAATGAGCATCTCAGCGATCTTTTTCTTTACTATGTGCATAGCTTTTTATTGAGGATGCTTCACAGATATCTCATTATGGTGATGCTGCAAGTTTCCACCATGATTAGGCATGGCTTAGGCTAGCGGCCCAGGCGTTTCTCAAACACAAAATACATAACTCCATGGACTGACAAGCTCCCTCTTTATTTCACACACATGACATCCATAGACAAAAGAGCATGATATGAACTGTGTACAAAGTACAAGTGCAATGTTGAAAACGTTCCCCCTGACAGCATGGTTCTGCTAATTCCAACGTATAAGTGCAAGAATATACAACTTAGATGACACAATGATTCAAGGTTATTAGGGTCAAGGAATATAAAGTGTGCCATCAAGTTCGTGAGGGCTTTAATCACTAAGTTTTCACATAACAAAATACTTTTTAATTGGAAGATAGCTGAAAACAAGAATATACTTGGAATGGTGTAACACACCATGCATAGGAATTTATAGTGGACACTTTGGAATAACTTGGTTTCTTAGGAGTTGGAAGCATGAGTAGAGCTTACTCATACAAGTGGAGGCTAGCAAAAGACTGGGAGCAACCTACTAAGAGAGAAATAATGGTCATAATCATGCAGAGCGACAAAACATTACTAATCGAAGCATATAGTGGTACTACAAGTCAAGTACTAAATGATCATAGAGGCTATGGTGACTTGTCATAGTCATAACATGGTGTAAGTATGTGCGAAGTCAACCCAAACAAAACATCAAAGGAGAATACCACAATACTATGCTTTTGTATGCTAAAACAACGCATGATTCTTTCAAGGCACACTAAGAAATCCCAATTGTTTGTAACAAGACATGCTACAACAATAATCACTAAGCATAAGGTCAAAACAACACCTAGGATGTCATGCTAAAGTCTAAGTCATAGTCAATGCAAGCTCCTCTTGCACTTTCAAGCAAGAACTTCCTACTCCTTTCCAACACCAATCAACTTACTTGAAACAACACAGCGAGAACGGGGGTCCAAACTACTTTATTCAACACCGGGGTGGCATCCCCAAGCTTGAGATTTTGTCCATTCGTCATCTCATTACATCATTCTCTCTCTACACCTGAATATATTTTCTTCATACAAAACTTCACACAATCTTCATTAGCAACATTAGTGTATTCAAAAGATAATATACCTTTGGGTTTAGCTTTGGAACAGCAAAACTTTTCAATAAAAACACAAGATACTATAGAAACTCCTTCAAAAATCTCAATTCCCCAAAAGATAACGCAAAAATGAATCAATAAGAAGCAAATGCAAATAATGGAAGAAATCTGTCAAAATAGACCAGCAGGTAGAAACCGATTTTTTTGAAGAACTTCTGTTGTTCAAATCAAATAGTGTTGAACTAACTACAGTTAGCTAACATACTGGGGGATTTATTAGTAAATTTTTAGGTCAATCCGACTTGCAGAGACTCCTCACGAATATTTATGGTGGAGGAAAGAAATCTGTTTCGGGACAGCAACTCCCCAAATCTTACTTCCCTCTCATTAGAGGTCATTCTTGGCACAAAAACCAAACAAAAAGGATAAGGAGAGGTCATTTCTGAAGTAATAACTTCCAAGACTCAAGGAAACTCTTGAGTTATCTCCCAACAAGTACTTTTCTATAACGCTTTTAAGTTAGGCACAAGAAGCAAGAAATCAAGTATTTTCAAATGAAGAAGCATTAACATCAAACCTTGCTTTCAAAGGAGGAGCAAAAAGCAACTTCTCTCTCCTCATAGGGAAGTGTTCAATTCCTTTCTTGAATGGAAATTGATATATAATGGTGCCTTCTTTCATATCAATGATGGCACCAACAGTTCTAAGAAAGGGTCTTCCCAAAGTAATAGGACAAGAAGCATTGTATTCAACATCCAAAACATAGAAATCAACAGGGACATAAGCATTCTTAACCATAACGCTTCTTAGCATTATCATCAAGTGGGACATCCAAATAACAATCTTCCAATGGTGTCAAATCAAGCATTTCATAAATCTTCCTAGGAATAATAGAGACACTAGAACCAAGATCACATGAAGCTTTGAGATCAAATTCATTCACTTGCATATTAATAATGGGTTCCCAGCTATCTTCTACTTTCCTAGGAATAGAAGCTCTCTGTTTTAACTTCTCTTCCTTAATCTTAACAAGAGCATCTGTAATGTGTTTGGTGAAAGCAACATGTGTATCACAAGCATCAGGACTTCTAGCAAGTTTTTGCAGGAACAAAATCACTTCAGAAATATTGCAACCATCTATATCAAAATCAAACTTAGCATCACTAGTAGTAGAATCATTAGGCTTAGGCATTGTAGGAGGAGGAATAGGGACTTCTTGTGGTTTAGTGGTGATGGTGCACACAATTGTTCCTATCAATTTCAGCTTCCCTTTCCCACTTAGCATGAAGTTGGGCTAACAGTCTAACATTTTAATCAATAGTAACTTGTATGGCATGAGTAGCAGCAAACGTACTTTCCATGGTTTCAGGTTTAGCAGCCATTTTATTAATCAAGGAGGACTGTGCTTCAGACAAAGAGGAAATATTCTTCTCAACAGTTAAAAGTTTTTCCTCCATAATCCTATTGAAAGAAGTTTGTTTACTAATAAAGTCTTTGAGCATGACTTCAAGTTCAGAGGGGGCACTTCTAGCATTGTTGTAGGAGTTTCCATAAGTATTGCCATTATTAGGAGGATAAGGCATATAATTGTTGTTACCACCAAAATTATTCCTATAGGAATTGTTGTTGAAATTGTTGTTTCTAATGAAGTTCACATCAACCTGCTCTTCTTGAGCAACCAAAGAGGCTAAGGGAACATTTTTGGATCTAAAGAAGCTTTCCCATTAATAATCATAGCCATAATAACATTAATCTTATCACTCAAAGAGGAGGTTTCTTCAAAAGAATTTACCTTCTTACCATGTGGAGCTCTCTTAGTGTGCCATTCAGAGTAATTAACCATCATATTATCAAGGAGTTTTGTTGCAGCACCCAAAGTGATGCCCATAAAGGTACCTCCAGCAGCTGAATCCAATAGGTTCCTTGAAGAGAAGTTCAAACCTGCATAAACAGTCTGGATAATCATCCAAGCAGTGAGTCCATGAGTAGGGCAATGCTTAACCAAATATTTCATTCTTTCCCAAGCTTGAGCAACATGTTCATTATCAAGTTGTTTAAATTTCATAATGTCACTTCTCATATATATAATCTTAGCAGGAGGGTAGTACTTTCCAATAAAAGCATCCTTGCACTTAGTCCAAGAATCAATACTATTTCGAGGCAAGGATAGCAACCATTCTTTAGATTTTCCTCTCAAGGAGAAAGGAAATAGCTCGATCTTAATAATATATCCATCTACATCCTTATAGTTTTGCATCTCACAAAGTTCAACAAAGTTATTGAGATGGGCAGTAGCATCGTCAGAACTAGCACCAGAAAATTTCTCTCTCATCACAAGATTCAACAAAATAGGCTTAATTTCATAAAAGATAGCATCAGGAGCAGGTGGAGAAATAGGAGTGCTAAGGAAATCATTGTTGTTTGTGATAGTGAAGTCACACAACTTGGTGTTCTCAGCAGAGTTCATTTTGGCAAAGGTGGGCAAGCCAAAAACAGTAGCAGCAACTAGAGCAGGAACTAATTTTTTGTGTTTTTGATAAGAGAAAGCAAACCAAACTAGACTAATTTTTTTTGAGTTTTTGATAAAAAGAGGCAAACAAAACCAAGCAAAAGAAACTAAGCAAACTAAAAACAAAGTAAATAGAAAGGTTGAGGAGTACTCCCCGTGTTAAGACATCCTTAGCCTCCCTGGCAACGGCGCTAGAAATCTTGTTGATGCGCCTAGTTGATGTAGGTGCTCTTCGTCGGGAAACCCCAAGAGCAAGGTGTGATGCAGCACAACATAAAGTCTTCCCTAAGTAAGAAACCGAGGTTATCGAACCAGTAGGAGGAAGGAAACATCACACAAGTGTTGCAAGCAACATGGAAACCTGGACAACACAAACTCAAGACTTTGCCCCAACGAACAGTGAGGTTGTCAATCTCACCGGTTGCTGTAACAAAGGATTAACTGTATGGTGTGGAAGGTGATGATGGTTTGCAACAAGTAAATAGTAAAAGTGGAAGATGTAACAATGGTAAAGGTTGGACCAGGGTCCATAGTTCACTAGAGGTGTTCTCCTTAGATAAACAAACATGGCATGTTGGGTAAACAAATTACAGCAGGGCAATTGACAGGACTGAGCAAGGCATAACAATGCAATACTAGACAAAAAGATCCTATGAGATTCGATTGGGTAATACAACAATATACATAGACCGCCATCCAACTTCATCCATGACTAGAAGTCCACCTTCAGGTTATCATCTAAACCCCCTACAGTATTAAGTTGCAAGCAACAGACAACTGCTTTAAGCAAAGTGTGTAAGGTAAACAATCCACTTGTTCCATGAATAAGAGACCGTTGTTTTCTCCCTAGTGGCAACAACACATATACAACCGAAGAGATTTCTATCACTTCCCTTGGAAACTAGAGGCATGAACCCACTATCGAGCATAAATATCCCCTCTTGGAGTCACTATCAACTACTTGGCCAAGATAGCTACTAACAATAGAGAGCATGCAAGATCACAAACAAGATAGACATGATAGAATCATAAGACAAAACCATTAATCAATATGACATAGTAATCTCAATATCCATCGGATCCCCGCAAACATAACATGCATGATTACAAATAGATAAGATCTTGATCATGAACGGAGCTCACAAGATCTATACATGAAAGCACAAGGAGGAGATATAACCATCTAGCTACTACATGGACCCGTAGTTCAAGGTGGAATTACTCACACTTCATACCGGAGGCTGGCATGATGAAGAAGAAGGCCTTCGGGATGATCTCCCCTCTGGCAGGGTGCCGGGAAGAGCTTCAGATCTCCCCGATCTTGGGACGATGGTGGCGGCGGCTACAGACGATTTCGTGAAGTTTTTATCGGGTGTTTAGGGTTTCTGCATCGGGGGCTTCTTATAGGCGAAGGGGCGAGCCAGAGGGGCCACCAGGGCGGCAGCACCCCCCTAGGCACGGGGTGGGCTCACCCGCGCGGTCAGGGGGTGCGTCCCCCTTGTGAGCCTTCTCCGTCTCATCTTCTGGCTTCGTGTTGCCCACGGTAAAATATTGACTTTGGCTTTTGTCCCGTCCAATTCTGAGAATCTTGATTTTCTGCCTTTCTGGAACCAAAAACAGAAGAAAACAGGCAACTGGCTCTGTGGAAACTTTTTAATAGGTTAGTTCCAGAAAACATATAAGAACACCTCAAAGTGTGGACAAGCAAAGAAAAGTAGATACTAAATAAGCATGGAACATCAAAAATTATAGATATGTTTCCAACGTATCAGCAGCCAAACCAGATCGGCCCAACTCCCTCTTCTGCCTACCTTCCGCCCACCCGCACAGCAGCAAGCATCTACCGCAGCCGAGCTGAAGCCCACCTCGTCCCAGCACATGTACTGCTTCGCCTCGTCTTCTTCGATGATGATGGCAAGCTGCTGCGTGCCCGCGCCTCCGCCATCGATCCCGCCGCCTACTCCTCACCGTCCATCGCCCCCTAGGGGAGGATAAGATCACCACCTCGACACCCTGCCCATCCTCATCACCTCCCTCTCTCTCCCCAGAACTCTCTCACTTCTTCACTGCGAGGCGGCCGGACCCTAGCTACGCTACTGCCTTGAATCACCGCCGCTCTGGTTGCTCCCAAGCTCCACCGAGCATGCAGGAAGCTTCACCTCGCCCTCCTCTACTCCTCTGTCAAGTGAATCGAGCTGGGACACACAGAATCGAGGCCTGCGGCCCCTTCTTCCGCAAGCCTGGCGACCACCACTGTCTCCATTCCCGTTGATTCAAGCCTCCTCCTGCCTCTCCATCAAACGTATTAGCTTCAGGGTGAGCACGCGGTTCACCCAGACCCCTTATCCCTCTCACTCTCACTTTGTAGCCGTCGTTCGTTGTTCGCCTGCAAGCGTCACCGCCGCTGCTCGCTGGTCCAGTGACCTATTCCTAGCGGCGCCGCCACCTTCGTGTCTGCCTTGCTACGTTGGTTCAATTAGGCTAGGTCGCAGCCCCGCTTGCCTCCTTGCATCATCGCCGACCACCGTCTGCCACTATGCCGCCATGGTGACGTGATGCCCGCGTTAGCAGCATGCAAGGTTGGCCACGGTGTCAGCCTATGTGGCCCCTGGCCCACATGCCAGTCTCTGTGGCAAGGCTTAGTCCCGATAGAAAATAGACCCAAACCCCGCGGTGACTCAGCCTGAGGTCATAAATGTATTTAAATAATTTCAGAAATTGGTTTAAAATTGTAAATTCAATAACAAAATATCTATTTATCAGAAAAATACATATAATATATCAAAATGTCCAGAAAAATGAGAACTACCTATTTAAGATATAACCATGCATTGTTCAACAACTTACATGACAAGTTTAAGTAGAAGAACATAGTAACCCCTCACAGGTGATTTCGGAGTTTTCCCGAGATAGGGTTTATAGCCCTTGAAACCCCGATTGAATTGTCGAGCATGACTTAGGGTTACATTTTGATACAATTTAATTTTTCATATCATCATTCTTGGTTGAGCATTGCATCGATGCCATGTGTTGATTGTTTTCCTTTCTTTCCGGTGTTTGGTTCTTCCCGCTAGAATATGATATCGAGACCGAGATCGAAGACCGAGATCAACATTGTCGAAGCTCGAAGGCCAATACTTGACCAACTCTAATCAAGTGAAGTACCATATTTCCGAAGCTCTGCATTCTGGCTATCAACAGGCAAAGACAAGCATAGCCCCACCATGATATAATCCTATGATTTTGAAATAATTTCAATTCCTTCCATAATGCATACGATTCTACTATGGTCTTTTATCGATAGATACATTATACTATCTGTTGCATTACTCCCTTTGAGATTATATTACCTGATCCACTTCTCCTAGCATAACTAGGCTTGGCTTGTGTGCACTGCTAAAGCTTATATCTGTGTCCTTCTTAGCCATGCATAGCTGTTGAGTCTGGTCCATCCAGATGATGTACCAGATGCATAGAATCTAGTATGACAGGATATCGTGATGATATGAGATTAGTGGTAAAGTTAAACATGCTAAGGCTTGTATGGGAGGACACGGTAGGATGTGGTTTTTTCTAGTCCCATGCTCTCCACCACTAGGAACCGAGTTCTTACCTTGGGAACTGAGATGAGCGTACAGCCACACGGGGCTTGGGAACCCCTTGCGTGATTAAATTGCCTAGTAGATTCCATGAGTCACATAGTTTGGGCGTTCCATTTGACATATGCATAGAAAACCTTTTGAAAGATTTGGCAGGTGAAGGTGCATTCATAACATGTAGGGAAGCATGGACCGGGTTGCTTCGGGTCGATGGATCCCCTGGTGAAACAACCTCGCCTCACATCTCTAGGGATCGGCTTCGGGATTTGACCCCTTACGGCAGAACCATCCTTAGGGCGTGACTCATGGTCTCGGCGAAAGCAAGGTAAAGGTCGTGGCCAACCACCCTCTGCCAGTCTTCCAAGGAAGAGGACTAATAGCTTGGCATTAAGAGTCGGTTGGTACATCTGGGTAAAGTTGTACACCCCTGCAGGGTTAAATCTTTTCGAAAAGCCATGTTCACGGTTATGAACGCTTGGTGACCAGATTTTCAGATCATAGAGAACTATGACCTAATCGTAAAACTTGATAGGTCAACGTGTGCTTAAGGATGCTTCCTCATGGGTACGAGGGGGTGATCCTAGTTAGCGTTCAGATGATGATTACTTGGTGGATATGAAAAGATGATGATCAATATTTCGGAGATGTCGCTCTCTTATCCCCTTTTAAAATATTCCGATTAGAAGAGATTCTTCTCTCTGTCTTGTTTTACAAACAAATATGGCTTTATGCAAAACAACTCCACCAGCCATAAGTCTTGCGGATTACACCCTATACTAACTGTTGCTTTGTTGATACTTTTGTAGCAGAGTAAGAGTTCCCTGAAGATCAGTTTGGAACTACATCGATACCGACAAGTATCTTGGGGCTCCCTGCCGGTAGGCTGGAATCTATGGGCTAGGATGGCATCGTTATGCTTCAGGCCTCTTAGGCCATTTGTTAAGTTTGCTATACTTAATAGAATAATTTTCCTTTCGGGTCAGTAACATCTGCTTGCAATAATTTGGTTCTCTGCTCAGTTATGAGCTTGCTGTAATAATTTTTGTGTCGTAGGGCCATTGCTGTGTTATCGATTCTTCACTGGATATCCTCGAGATCAAGGTTAATCTTATGTCAGACTGAGGTCTGGGATTTGTTTAGACCTGATCCCAGGGGTGTCACAGGTTTTGGTATCAGAGCAGTACCGACCATAGGAAAACCTTGCTATTGGTCGATATTGAGTCTAGTGTTACTGAAAACTATTTTAAAAGCTGAAAAATATTTGCGAAAACTCTAGTATGCTTCTTTTACTCCTTATCCAGTTTCCCTCAAACTCTTGGTTATCTTATCTGCTGTTGATTTTTGAAAAGTTTTAATATCTCTTCTTGAATTTCCAAGCTTAGGTGCCTTTTGGGCATGTCGTTTCTCAACGAGATGACCTAGTGTTGAGTTCTCTAGAGTTTTGTGTGTTGTGAATTCCTTGTTACCCCTTGCTCTGCTTCTTCTGAGAGGTTCCCTTCTATCATGATCTCTCTATATTTTGGACCCAAAATATTATATTGTAGGGTCCACAGTGTCCTGTTCTAGGCTTCAAGGTTTCCTTTCGCCTCGTGTGCACCCTTTTTTTTGTCTAGGTACTTCAGAAGTCATTTCTTATCTTGGAAGCTACCTTGTGATTATTACCTTGTAGTGTACGCTATGTCACTCAAGTAGTAGTTACTTATTTCTTTGGGTTTTAACCCTTTGACTTGAACCGAATATCCCCGATTGTGATGGATTTTGGTGTTGTCAATCTTGTACATGACGCTGAACTTTAACTCAAGATCACTCCCTTTGACCCTGGTCATTAATGTTCACACATTACCCCAGGATGGATAGTACTACAATTCTAGTCTTCAAGCTTGTGCTCTTGTCGCAATTGAGTCGTGACAACTAAGGACTTCCCCTACTACTAGTTATGGAAGATGTTCTTTAATGGAACCAAATATATCACAACAAGAGTACTCCTTATGAGTCTTGCATCAAATATTCATGACTCTTCCACACCTTTCTTTCTCTGCATTAGTCTTTGGAAGATTGTTGACTTATGCATCCACATCTCGGGATTCTATCCTGAGCATGTTCTCCTTCTCTTGTTGCTTTCCTACCTTTCTCTACTAGTTGGTATCCAAGTAGTAGATATGCATTGGTGTCTTTCGATGCAAGATACTCTTGTGGTCCGTCATGACACACCATTTCGAAATTTTAGGAGAAACAAACTCCAGTACCTCGTCATATCTAGGACCTTGTCAAAGTGTTGTAATCCGCAGATTAAGATGAATTGAGTGTCTTTTATCTATTCTACCTTAAAGTATCACCCTCTTTCAAACTAAGAGGTCGTGCTAAGATTCATGACCTCTTAATGAAGTGATGCTTCTACACATCTTTATCCACCCTTCCTCGAGCTTTCTTGCTCGTGAGTGATGCTCGTGCATAATAATGTGGCCATCTGAGATTATTAGCAATTCTTATTGCTTTGAACTCCAAGGACATTTGTGTCATCCTTAATGTGATTGGTTAATACTTTCACTAAGCAAAGGTTGATTGTGCTACCAAGTCCGTTACCCTGGTACACTCTCTTAGTTCAAATAATTAAGCTTGTGCCAAATTCTTAGACAGTGTCTTCTTGCCTTACTAAGCAAGTTTCCTCTCGAACTAAGTGACATATCGGTGGTTTGTGATATTCTAGATGTGTACCAGAAGTATCGCCATGTTGCCACATGACCGTGTTGTAAAGTTCTTAAGCAAGTCAGTTCTCTGAACTGCTCCTTTCTCCAAGGATCCATACTAGTTGGTTGAGCCTAAACAACAACTTGGAGAGTTGTAAGACAAAGGTTCTATCTGACTCTGTCCCTTCTAAAAGGGATGTCTAGTTTTGTTCGAGCTGAAGAGAGATAGTATTTCCTTTGTGGATATATTATTCTTCCCCACCTTTGATTTGATTGGGGTTATCGTCAAATTAATCTCAGTTCCAAGGATTGCTTCGATCATGTTTCTTCTTGTGATGTTTCACATAAGTACATCGTCATGTCCTTTGGTCTGACCAATATTTCTGCATTATTCAAGTAACATATGAGTCCATCTTCTCGGATTGTTTTGATAAGTTTGTTGTTGAGCCCATCAATGACATTCTTACCTTCTCCATGCTAGAGAAGATTCATATGGAACAATTGGAATTAATGTTGGAAACTTTTGAGAACCGTATTTGAGTCATCTCGAAGTACGTGTTCTGGATGTTACAAGTAACCTTCTCTGGTTCACGTACAAATGCTGAAAGTTGTCGCCGTGGATTCGAGTAGAGTTACCTTCGTTCCTTAAGAACACATGTGTATTTGATTGTAAGTACCTTATGTGTGTGCATTTTCCATTCGACAAGTTGCTACTACATGAGTCTAGCAATTTAGCTCACTCTTTTGAAGCTTCACACTATAGTCCATATCTTGTGAATCTAGTGACTATACCTTCGCGGTAATTGTTGCAAATTTTCTATTTAGACATGTAGAGTCTGAAGTATCATTCCACTAACCAAAGCTGAATCTCAAGCAGCAATGATGGTTGGTGTTCCTCAAGGTTTTGACATAGGTCTCTTTGTAAATAAGGCAAGATTGATGTAATGTTTGACACACTTAGCCCGGAAAGAACTACCGTCATATTCCATGATTCAGAAGTAATAACTATTCTTCATGAGACTTCTTCTATAAGTTATTATAGGAGTTGTGCTTATGGTTTCCTTTGTATCCGAAGTCCGACCTTTACTTGATGTTTGATTTCCCCAACATCAAGGAGAACATTTAAAGTAGAGTCACTAAATGTTTCTCGGTCGATCCTCCAGACCCATTTATGTTAGCAACCATTTTGTTGTGCCAAATAATAGAAGTCTGAGAATGAAGTTTCTTTCTTCTCGTGTTATCAGTAATCCTCTTACTTACTATGGTAGTGTAAAGTGATATCACGATCTATGGAAAAGATTTTGGTATACATGGATGAATAAATAGTTTCCTTCATTTCCCAATCATGTTTTAAGAGTGACTATGATTTTGGTAATCAGAAATTTATCTTGCTACATGTTCCTTGTGACTTTTACGAGTCCTCTCCACAAAACACCTTTCTGTCTTAAGCCTTCTGTTGGATGAAAGAGTGACCCTTCTGTGTCAAAAGTAGTTCAACACCTTGGTTTTGTTGATCCATATCTTCGCAACCTGAAATCTCTACTTAAGCTTTTTAGTAGAGGTTCACCTCTAGAAGTCTTGGTCATGTTCTTTTGTTGGAACCTTCCTTCTCATAAGCTTAAACTCTTCTGTAGCTCTATGGTCTCAATCCGTATGAAGACCACTTATCTAACAATTTGAAAACCTTCTCCTCTTGTTTCCTCTATTACCTTGGTGTGTTTCATGTCGTCATCTCACAGTTGTTCTAAACACTCCATCCAAGACTTGACCATGAGATACTCGGTGTGTTGTTTAGTGTGTTTCCCTCTTATCCTTAGTGTAATCCTGTTTCTTTCTATCTCTGTCTCTTTTCGTACCTATGGAATCTCGCGTTGAGATTCTCGTAAGGGGGATAGAGCTGTAACACCCCGGTTTTAGTTAAACTTATATTAGGGTTTGTTTGTGCATCATGAGCATCATCTTAAAAAAATGCAACTAACAAACATATGCAAAGGAAATTGAAGAAAAACCCTAAAACACTAATCCTTCATTCTCTCTTTGAAAACCTTCCAAATGGTTTATGTATTTGGAAAACTACCAAAATGTTTGGAGCCCAAAATGAATAAAAGGCCCCCACAATATTTTATATATTTTACAAATGTTCTGGTATTTTGAAATGATCAAAACCAGTTTTGAACTGGGTTTGCAAAAGGGAAAGTGAAAACAAAAATTGGAAAAATGTTTTTAGGAAATTAAACAGAGCAGAAGCCAAACCAGGATGGCCCAACTGTTGGAGATATGCCCTAGAGGCAATAATAAAAGTGGTTATTATTATATCTTTGTGTTTATGATAAATGTTTATATTCATGCTATAACAGTATTAACCGGAAACATTAATACTTGTGTGATTTGTAAACTAAATTAGAGTCCCTAGTAAATCCTCTTTGTAATACCAGCTTGTTGGTTAATAGATGATCGTGGTTTCCCGATCATGAACATTGAGATGTTGTTAACAACAAGATCATATCATTAGGAGAATGGTATGATGGACATACTCCTATAGATAAGCGTAGCAATAAGATCAAGTCATTTCAATAGTTCATTTGATATGAGCTTTCTGATACATAGTAACCTAATTCCTTCGACCATGAGATCATGCTAATCACCATCACCGGAAGGATACTTTGATGACATCAAACTCCACATCGTAACTGGGTGGCTATAAAGGTGGCATTGAGTGTTCGGAAAGTATGTGTTGAGGCACATGGATCAAGAGTGGGATTTGTCCATCCATATGATGGATAGATATACTCTGGGCCCTCTCGGTGGAATGTCATCCAATTGGCTTGCAAGCATGTGACTGGCTCACAAGGGATCACATATCACGGGAACAATAAAAGAGTACTTATCGGTAACGAGGTTGACCAGGGTATGCAGAGATACCGATGATCAAAACCTCGGATGAGTAAACTATCATGAGACAAAGGGAAATTGGTATCATATGTAAGTGGTTCATTCGATCGCAAAGTAATCGTAGAAATATGTGGGAGCCATATTAATTTCCAGATTCCTCTATTGGTTATTGATCGGAGAAGCGTCTCGGTCATGTCTGCATAATTCACGAACCGTAGGGAGACACACTTAAGGATTCAATGTTGTTTAGTAGATATGGAATGTTAGTAGGGATACCGAATGTTTTTCGGAGTCTCGGATGGGATTCGGGATATCACGAGGATATCCGGAATGGTCCGGAGAATAAGATTCATATAAGGAAAGTCCGATTCCAGAGTTCGGGAAAGATTCCGATGTTTTCATCGGAGAGGTTCTAGAAGGGTCTAGAAGATTCAACGGTCCGAAAGGGGAATGGTCCATGAATGTGTCATGGGTAAGTGGAATTTGATCATATCCTAGGTCACTTGGTTTGGGCATTTGCAAGAGAGAATTAAAGCTCTAAATTGAAAGTCAAATGGCAAGTTTGAAAAGTCAAACTCGAACAATGGTTTCCTAGTGGAAGAAGGAAAGAGTCCTTCTCTCAATCCAACATGGGTTTGGGTTTGGATTCAAGCCCACCCCTCCCAAGGCTGCCCCTCTCATAAATAGAGGGGGAGGGCTACCCCAAACACACAAGCCCTAGCCCTCCCACACCCAAGCCGCCGCGCCGCCGCCGCCTCGCGCCGCCGCCGGTCCGTCGCTGCCGCCCTAGCCGCCGCTGACACCTCCTCCTCCTGGTCTTCTAAACCCTAGATCACCGGGAAACGCTAGATCCACCATAACTCGCACTGTTTAGGCGAAACCCTGCGGGATACCTCTGACACCACGCCATCGTGCTGCCGGAATCACGAGGGGAGAACTACAACCTCCACTGACTGCTGGAACAAGGGAGAGGAAGATCTTCATCGAGTACCGAACGTGTGACCGACTACGGAAGCGCTGCCAGAACGCAGCGCCGGAAGGATCGTCTACGCGATCTTGTGATCGGCAAGTGTATGACTACATCACCCACGAGAATTTGCTCTCGTTAACCGCTTTGGAATCTTCGAGGGTGAGTACTCTAATCGACTCATTGCTACAATCTAGTAGATAGATCTTGGCTTGTTTGTTTGCATGTAGTAGAATTTTTTTGTTTTCCATGCTACGAACCCCTACAATGGTATCAGAGCCGTGTCTATATGTAGATCTGTTGCACAAGTAGAACACAATGGTCATTGTGGGCGGTGGGATGAAGCGGCCCGGGATGGGATGAAACGGCCCGGGCTAACCTCACATGACATCGGTCATGAGACTTGCTCCACGCTTAACATGCAACTTGTATTGCATAAGTGGCTTTGCAGGTGTCTGTCTCTCCCATCATAGTATAGATTCAATTTACAACGGGCACTTCATAGTTCAAACATCAATGTTATGGTTCTTGTTCGTAAGTTAGAACGACACTTATTGAAAGCCCCAAACCACGTAAAATATGCAAAAAAAATTAGAGACGTCTAACTTTGTTTTGCAGGGGTGTGCTGTGATGTGATATGGCTATGATTGTGATTATATATGATGTATGCAATGTTCCTTATTGTAAGTCAGCAACCGGCAAGAGCCATATGGTTGTCTTTTAATTCCGTTAAGACCTGCGTGTCTATTCAAAGTAGTTGTAATAGTTGATGCTGGTGGACGACAACCATGAAGCAGCGCCATTGACCTTGACGCCATACCGGTGATGATGGATATCATGTTCGTGCTTGAAGATGGAGATCGGAAGCACAAGAAGAAAGGCCATATCATATCACATATTATGAATTGCATGTGATGTTAATCCTTTTATGCATCTTGTATTGCTTAGTTTGCGACCGTAGCATTATAAGATGATCCCTCAAGCACAAAAAATTTCAAGTTATAAAGTGTTCATCCTTAGTAAGCACCGTTGCTAAAGCTCGTTGTTTCGAAGCACCACGTGATGATCGGGTGTGTTAGATTCTGCGAGTGTATACAACGTGAGCAAGCCAGATTTGCTCATGCGGAAGCTAAGGTTTTATTTGAAGAGCCTAGCATGTACAGACATGGTCCCGGAACAGGGATCACCGAAAGGTAAAGTATGAGTCATATAGTCGATATGATGAACATGTTGATTGTTCGCCATTGAAGCTACATCAACTCTCGTGATGATCGGTTTTGATGTGGTGGATTTGGTTCATGTGATCACTAAAGCAATGTGGGGGATATTGTTCTGAGTGGGATTTCACCTAGATTAATTTAACTATTAATTAGAACTCAATTTGTCATAAACTTAGTCTAAACTATTGCAAATATGTTGTAGATCAATGGCGGCCCCTACCATCAATTTTTAATGCGTTCCTAGAGAAAGAAAAGTTGAAAAACAATGGAAGCAACTTCGTGGATTAGTTCCGCAATTTGAGGATTGTCCTCAATGATGGTAATTTGACCTATGTGCTGGATGCACCGCTGGGTGACCCGCCTGCAGCTGATGCTACCGATGAGGTAAAGAATGTTTTCCTCGCTCGAAAGAATCAGTACTCCATAGTTCAGTGTGCTATCTTGTATGGTTTGGAATCGGAGTTTCAGAAAAGGTTTGAGAAACATGACCCACATGATATTGTGCATGAACTCAAAATGATATTTGAGGCTCACGCGGCAGTTGAGAGTTATGAGGCTCCTAAAAAGTTCTTTAACTGCAAGATGGAAGAGGGAACCTCCTTTAGTGAGCATGTTCTTAAGATGTATGGGCACGCAAGCAAGCTTCAAAGCTTAGGTATAGTGATTCCTAATGCTTTGGGGATTCACCGTGTCCTCCAATCACTACCAACAAGTTACAAGAACTTTGTGATGAACTACAATATCCAAAACATGGACAAGTCGTTGCCCGAACTCTTCTCCATGTTAAAGTCTGTAGAAGTGGAGATCAAGGAAGAGCACCAAGTGCTGTTGGTCAATAAGACCACCAAATTCAAGAAGAAAGGCAAGTCTAAGAAAAAGGGAAACTTCAAGAAGGGCGGTGAGAAAGTTACCGCGCCGGCAAAGAAGACCAAGGCTGGGCCTAAGCCTGATACTGAGTGCTTTTACTGCAAGGGAGAAGGTCACTCGAAGCGGAATTTCCCTAAGTACTTGGTGGATTTGAAGAACGGCAACATCAAGAAGAAAGGTATATCCGATATACATGTTATTGATGTGTATCTCACTAGTACTCATAGTAGTGCCTGGGTATTTGATACTGGTTCGATTGCTCATATTTGTAACTCGAAACAGGTGCTGCGGAATAAACGGAAGCTAGCGAAGAACAAGGTGACGATGCGCCTTGGAAATGGATCAAAGGTTGATGTGATCGTGGTCGGCATGCTACCTCTTCATCTACCATCGGGATTAGTTTTATACTTAAATAATTGTTATTTGGTGCCTGTGTTGAGCATGAACATTATATCCGGATCATGTTTATTGCGAGACGGTTACTTGTATGTCCGAGGATAATGGTTGTTCGATTTATATGAGTAATATGTTTTATGCACATGCACCTTTGATAGATGGTCTATTCTTATTGAATCTCGATTGTGGTAATACACACATTAATAACATTGAAGCTAAATGTTTGAAATTGAGTGATAACTCGACCTATATGTGGAACTGTCATCTTGGTCATATTGGAGTGAAGCGTATGAAGCAACTCCATTCCGATGGACTTCTTGAATCACTTGATTTTGAATCACTTGAAAGATGCGAAGCATGTCTAATGGGTAAAATGACTAAGACTCAATTTTCTGGTATGATGGAGCGAGCTACGGACTTATTAGAAATCATACATACCGATGTGTGTGGTCCAATGAGTGTAGCATCGCGCGGTGGTTATCGCTATGTTCTTACCTTCACTGATGACTTGAGTAGATATGGGTATATCTATTTCATGAAACATAATTCTAAAACTTTCGAGAAGTTTAAGGAATTTCAAAGTGAGGTAGAGAATCAACGTAACAAGAAGATTAAATTTTTATGATCTGATGGTGGAGGTGAATATCTAAGTTACGATTTTGGGACGCATTTGAAGAAATGCGGAATACTTTCACAATTTACACCGCCGGGAACACCACAACGTAATGGTGTGTCTGAACATCGTAATCGAATTCTCTTAGATATGGTTCATTCTATGATGTCACTTACAGATTTACCTCTATTGTTTTGGGGTTATGCATTAGAAACAGCCGCATTCACTTTAAATAGGGCACCATCTAAATCCGTTGAAACGACACCGTATGAATTGTGGTTTGGTAAGAAACCTAAATTGTCGTTCCTTAAGGTTTGGGGTTGCGAAGCTTATGTAAAGAAGTTACAACCCGACAAGCTTGAACCCAAAGCGGAAAAATGCGTCTTCATAGGATACCCGAAGGAAACTATTGGGTATACCTTCTATCATAGATCCGAGGGCAAAATCTTCGTTGCCAAGAATGGATCCTTTCTAGAGAAGGAGTTTCTCTCGAAATAAGTGACTGGAAGGAAAGTAGAACTCGACGAGGTTGTTGAACCTTCTCTCGAACTTGCGAGTAGCGTAGCACCGGAAGTAGTTCCTATGGCGCCTACATCAATAAGAGAGGAAGCTAATGATGTTGATCATGAAACTTCGGTTGACGTTACTACGGAACCACGCAGGTCAACGAGAAATCGTACCACTCCTGATTGGTATGATCCCGTTATGAGTGTCATGTTGGTGGACAACACCGATGACCCCGCGACATATGAGGAAGCGATGATGATCCCAGATTCCAATAAATGGCAAGAAGACATGAAATCCGAGATTGGATCCATGTACGAAAACCAAGTATGGACTTTGGTGGACTTACCGGATGGCCGGAAGGCTGTCGAGAACAAATGGATTTTTAAGAAGAAAACAGATGTTGATGGTAATGTTACTGTCTATAAAGCTCGACTTGTCGCAAAAGGGTTTCGACAAATTTGAGGAGTTGACAACGATGAGACTTTCTCACCAGTAGCAAAGCTAAAGTCTATGAGGATTATGTTAGCAATCGCTGCATATTATGATTATGAGATATGGCAGATGGATGTCAAAACAACATTCCTCAATGGAGACATTGATGAAGAGTTGTATATGATGCAACCCAAAGGTTTTGTCGATCCTAAAGATGCTAACAATGTATGCAAACTTCAACGGTCCATATATGGATTGAAGCAAGCATCCCGAAAGTTGGAATCAACATTTTGATAAGGTAATCAAAAGCTTTGGTTTTATACAAACTTATGGAGAAGCTTGTATTTACAAGAAAGTGAGTGGGAGCTCTGTAGCATTCTTAATACTATATGTAGATGACATATTGTTGATTGGGAATGATGTAGTGTCACATCCCAAGATTTTCCAAACCTTGTAATGTGAAAAATAAATAAACAAAATAAATAATTGTTGAAATTTAGGGTGAAAAGAAACTTTTTGATTCTAAATGCAAACTTAAAATCCCATCTTGAACAAACTTGAGTAAAGTTTGAATCCAACTAAATTCAAATCAAGTGAAATGCTTTCTTCATAAAAGCATCTTAAAATTTAAACACTTGGAAAATAAACCAAAACCCTAAAACCCTAATGGAAGAAAAACATTTCCAAGTTATCTCCAAGCCTATGGTTTTGATCCATATAAAATTTTGTCAAAAAACATTTATAAATGATCAAGAATGACAAATAGAAATATTATGAAACCATATGAATTGGTTTCACTTAATTTGGGACCATAGATAAAATCTTATGAATTTAATAAAATAAGAAAATTGAATTTCCAAAGCTAATAAAACACCTATCTGGAAATCCATACCAAATGGTGATAAAATAATCATAAAGACATAAAAAAGGATAAATAAATCTTAAATAAGATTTTACAAATTGGAATCACCAACTTTGGAACTATAAATAAAAAGATATGGATTTTATCAGATAAAGATAGAAATATTAAATGAGGAATATCTAAAGACCAAATTAAATCTTGGCCTAATCCATAAGCAAATGGAATGAAATATAATCCAAATACAAATAAAATAAAAGGATAGAATTTTACAAATAAAATAAAGTGTCATTAACCAAATTCTCTTTCTATTTGAATAAACACAAATCCCTAATAAGAATGATTAATTAAATCATGGGAAAATAGTATTTGGAATTTACCCAAGTGGAATAAAAGCTATTTAATTAACTTAATTGGGATCAAAGAAATCTTCCAAATAAAATTTATGGAATTAAAACTATAATTAATTTCATTGGAATAAAGACAAATACCCAATTTAAAATAATTAATAAATCATATTAAAAACTTTTCCAAATAATTCAAAGAGAATTATTTGATACCCTAATAAATAGATAAAACCTACTGATAATATTTGGAAAGATTTAGTTTTCAAATGGAGTTTTTGAAACAATAATAAATCTTATTTAAATTAATGCAAGGGCCTATTTTAAATAATTATTATACCCTAAAAGGAATAAATGAATTATTCTAAATTTGACTATAAAATGAACTATTAAACAGTATTTGAATATACATAGAGTTTGGTTGAAGTTTGAAAACAAATTGTTTTTTTAAAGGTTTAAACAAAATCAAAACAGAAAATAGAAATGGAAAAAGAAAAATGAATCTGTATAAAAAATTGATAGAAAACCAGTCCAACCCAGCAAAGCCCACTGGCCCAGCATCAGCCCACTTCCCCCTCTCTCTATGCGCGAACCGTTTTCACCGCAGAAGGAACCCACACCACCACTGACTGCCTGGACCCACCTTACCCCTCTCTCTTTAGCTGACAAGCGGACCACATCGCCACCTGGGCATCTTCCCCACCGCGACGACCTCGCCTCTCACCTCGCGACTGTTTCTGCACTTTGATTTGAGGCTTAAATTCGATTGATGGAGTGATCAATTCTCTCCAGTAATCACGCACACATAAACTCCTACGTCCCCTCCCTCTTTCCTCTCTCTCGCCCAGCTCTCACTGCCCCCAGGCCATCCCCATTTCCACTTACACCATCGCTGCCTCCGACGCCCTCCGACGACGATTCCGGCCAACCCATGCCTCCCCTTTCTCCCTGGCGCATGCGAGCTTATTCCCTATTGCCAGGCGCATCTCTCGGTACCTTCCTCGAGCCCGCGCGTTCTCAAGTCATCCTAGGCAACAACCTTGACAGAGCACCGCCGCCGACGACAGCAACTCCATCGACCTCTCCCTGGTAACATCCGACCGCGCCGCCCCCTCTCTTTGATGCTCCCGTACTCACCACTCTCCTATGCGTCTAACGGCACCATTCGTTTGTCCCAGCATGCCCTGTAGCATCGCCTCCGTCTTCGATAGTAAGCAGCCGCCGTCTGTCTCTTCTCCGGTGAGCAATCGCCGTCGTTTCTGTGCGCCCCTTGACAGAAGGAAACCGCCTTGACCTTCACTAGGGTCACGCGAACACTGTGAGCATTTTCTCTCCCTCATTTTCTTCCTGCTTCGCCAGAACCACCACGAGCAGAGCCCGCGCCGCCATTCGCCGTCGCTAGAACCACCAGATCGTGGTCGAAGCATTTCTGTCCGTTGGATTTAGATTGCAAAGCCAGGATAGATAACTTAAACAAAAGGGTACGGTCTTATCTGATCCATGCGATTCCAGTTAGATACAACTCTCCACGTTAGTCGATCCACGCGAAGCGTTATTGGCCAATAGAATCGCTCCACGTGGCCGGCCTTTTGTTTTAAAAACAGAAACTAATCTATTAGATATTTGATTTTGTAAATTGCATAACTTTTGATCCACACGTCCAAATTTTGCAAATTTTATATCAATGGAATCAGCAAGACAAACCCTATCCAACCATGCACTTTGTTTAGTAAATTGATTCTTTTAAATTGGTTGTTTTTGCAGAAACTTGTGTAGGCATTTTTAGAATATAAAATTCATTCTAAAATTATTTTTGTGATAAAATCTTTGGCAAATAGATTGTTTTGAACCTACTGACCATATAAACCAAATTATATATTAAAAAATATATTTTGTGAAGCAAGAGAATAAATCTTTGAATTAAAGCATTTCTAGTCAAATAAAAATGTTGTTTATATGTTGAAAATACTTTTTGGAGAAAAACCTTTGGGAAATGTTTTTATTTAAACTCTCTGACCCCAAACCCCAAGTTTTAGAATTAAAAATGTATTTGTTGAACCCTATAAACATTGTTGCTTTGCTAAAGGCATTTTCAACCACATAAAATATTGATTTAGTTTAAAAATGATTTATAAGTAAAATCTTTTGCAAATGGTTTTTCCACTTATATAAAATGACCAATAAGTGTTTTAGAATGTTTATAACCTATTATAAACCACTTTTACAAATAAAACAATCTTTAGCATGCTTGCATGCATTGCTTTGTTTCTATTATTTTATGTGATGTTTAGCTTGAATGGTAGATTGAATTTTTGCTTGCTTGATTGGATTATAGTGGAATTTGAAGAGTGTGAATTTTGCAAGAACAAGGAGTGAACTTATATTCTCTACCAAAAAGGAAAGTGATGCTTCATACTTTGTCCCATTATTTTCACTATGCATTAGTGATATTTCTAAGTAGGACTTGCATGGAATTTTTACTAAGTATGCTATGCCATGGGAAATCCTAGTAGTTGATGCCTTAGTAGAAATTTCCTAAGTTAAGATTCCTACTACTATTCATGCTTAGCTTAGCTAGTAGAAAACAAGGGTGGAATATATTCATACTATGGAATAGTTCTAAGTCAAGGACTTGTGTTTTGTTTAATAAAACAACTAAGTGAATGAATCACCTGGGTGGAATGGAAGGAATGATTTGTGTTGAGTGGTTACACAAGGACCATTTCTATGGTTTACCTTGTGTATCTCACTTGTGGATGGCCACCCAGGAACAAAGAGATTTGAGATGTCAAATGTTGAGAAGCTTCAAGTGCAGCCACTTGGCATTATGGGCTCTGCCTGGATAGTTGGTGGTAGGGGATTGATAGGTTGGAACGCGTCCATTCTGGTCTAAGGGAAGGCTTCTGAAAGATCTTGTCTTGGTGAAACCAAGTCTTGTGGGGAAAGTGCACCACCTCTGCAGAGTGTAAAATCTAAGTACTTAGCCATGTCCCTAGTAAAGGACAATTTGAGCATCAAGACATGGAAGCTATCAAGAATCTCCTCATCCAAATTTCTAAGTTAAAAACTTGTAGTTGAACAAGGGTTGAAGGATCACCAATTTCTATTGGGAGATGCCTTGGATGATTTTGACAAGCAAAAACTTAGTGTTTTCAAATGATAAGGAAAATCTATTTTGAGCAAAGCAAGCCTAAGCTACACTTAGCCAAATGCATAGAGGCGATAGACTCCACTATACTATCATAGTATCACTTGCCAATACAATTCAAATGTATTGACCCTTGTGGCTGTAACTTATTATGTTGCAGGTTTGTTTGATGTTAGTGAAGTTTATTGATTAGGATTACAAGTCTACACCCAACATGACTGCCTGTGGCACTTTGAAGATGAAGGACCCCATCCTATTGTTATATTCTGCTGCATTGTAATGAGATAGCCAAATGAGCTATGTAAGATGTAATAAATTATGTTATTCCTGGTTATAAAGTTGTACTATGACCTTTGTTTCTTGATATTACATCTTAACTGTGGATGCTAGCTATTGATCCAGGGACTAGCATTGTAAACACATGGATATATACCTTATTAAAGGTTGGGACCTCTATAGATGGTATCAGAGCATTGTGTTGCATGTAGGATTGTAACCCTAGGATTGGACAAAAACCCTTAGAAAAATAGGAGTTGTATTTGTTACAAAACTTATTTACAAACAATCTTGTATACTCTTTCCTCAACCATTTTGGTTTTGATTCTACATCTTGACTATTTCAACTTGATGGATAAATCCTCCACCATGAACAAAGACTTCAACATGAGCAAAGGACTTCACCAACTCACTAAGGAATACAAGTGAGACAAGATATGTGTTGGAGATATGCCCTAGAGGCAATAATAAATATAGTTATTATTATATCTTTGTGTTTATGATAAATGTTTACATTCATGCTATAATAGTATTAACAAGGAAACATTGATTCTTGTGTGATTTGTAAACTTAATTTGAAGTCCCTAATATAGCCTCTATACATCACTAGCTTGTTGGTTGATAAATGATTGTGGTTTCCCTATCATGAACATTGAGATGTTATCAACAACAAGATCATATCGTTAGGAGAATGATATGGTGGACATACTCCTATAGATAAGCGTAGCATAAAGATCAAGTCATTTCAATAGTTCAATTGCTATATGCTTTCTGATACATAGTAACCTAATTCCTTCGACCATGAGATCATGCATATCACCTTTACCGGATGGATGCTTTGATGACATCAAACACCACACCGTAACTGGGTGGCTATAAAGGTGGCATTGAGTGTTCGGAAAGTATTGGTTGAGACACATGGATCAAGAGTGGGATTTGTCCATCCATATGACGGATAGATATACTCTGGGCCCTCTTGGTGGAATGTCATCCAATTAGCTTGCAAGCATGTGACTGGCTCACAAGGGATCACATATCACGGGAACGAGAAAAGAGTACTTATCAGTAACGAGGTTGAACTAGGTATGCAGAGATACCGACGATCATAACCTCGGATAAGTAACATATCGTGAGACAAAGGGAAATTGGTATCGTATGTAAGTGGTTCATTCGATCGCAAAGTAATCGTAGAAATATGTGGGAGCCATATGAATTTCCAGATTCCTCTATTGGTTATTGTTCGGAGAAGTGTCTCGATCATGTCCGCATAATTCATGAACCGTAGGGAGACACACTTAAGGATTCGACGTTGTTTTGAGTAGTTATGGTATTATGAGAAAGAGACCGAATGTTGTTCGGGGTCTCGGATGGGATCCGGGATATCACGAGGTGATCCGGAGAATAAGATTCATATAAGGAAAGTCCCGTTTCGGAGTTCGGAAATGATTCCGGTGAAATGTTCTAGAAGGTTCCGGAATGTCCGGCACTCCGGGAAAGGGGAGGGGTACATGAATGTGTCATTACATATTGGAATGATTGCATCATGTACTAAGTGTTCTTGCTGTTCCAAAAAAAGGATTAAATTGAATCCTAAAACAGAAAAGTCAAATGTCCAGTTTGAAAGTCAAACGGCTAAAACAAGAAACTGTGGGAAACAAGCAAGAGGAGGCAAAAACCGACTTGGGGGAGGAGTCCCTCCTCTCCAAGCCGGCGGCCCACCTAGGCCGAGTTGGGGAGGGACTCCCCTCCCTCCCCTGGCGCGCCGGCCCCTCCACCCATAAAAGGAGGGGCAGGGCCTCCTCCTCTAGACACACAAGTTCCTATCCTCTAATCTCCGGTTTAGAGCCGTTTTGGTTTAGAGCTTCTAATTGCCCTAGCCTTCGGTTTAGAGCCTTCTAATTGGTGTGTCTAATCACTAGACCACTAATAGCCCTCTCTCATACTCCACCATACTCGCTCCGGCTTAAGGCGAAGCCCTGCGGGATCTCCCCTCTACTTCCGGTACCACGCCGTTGTGCTGCCGGAATCACGAGGAGAGTGCTACAACCTCCGCTGCCTGCTGGAACAAGGGAGAGGAAGGTCTTCGTCGAGTACCGAACGTGTGACCGACTGCGGGAGCGCTGCCGGAACGCAGTGCCAGAAGGATCGTCTACACGATCTTGAGATCGGGAAGAGTACGACTACATCACCCACGAGAATCCGCTCTCGTTAAACACTTTGGAATCTTCAAGGGTAAGTTATTCCATCGACTTGTTGCTACAATCTAGTAGATAGATCTTGGCTTGTTTTGTTTGTATGCGATAGAAATTTTTTGTTTTCCATGCTACGAACCCCTGCAGTGGTATCAGAGCCGTGTCTATATGTAGATCTGTTGCACGAGTAGAACACAATGGTCATTGTGGGCGTTGATGCTTTTATTATCGATTGCTTCTTGTGTACTTTGCATCTTGCGGTATGTTGGGATGAAGCGGCCCGGGCTAACCTTACATGACATCGTTCATGAGACTTGCTCCACGCTTGACATGCAACTTGTATTGCATAAGTGGCTTTGCGGGTGCCTGTTTCTCCTAGCATAGTTAAGATCCAATTTACAACGGGTGATCAACAATGCTAGTATCAATGTTGTGGTTCTTGTTCATAAGTTAGAACGACACTTATTGAAAGCCCCAAACCACGTAAAATATGCAAAGAAAGTAGAGGCGTCTAACTTTGTTTTGCAGGGGTGTGCAGTGATGTGATATGGCCATGATTGTGATTATATTTGATGTATGCAATGTTCCTTATTGTAAGTTGGCAACCGGCAGGAGCCATATGGTTGTCTTTAATTTATGTTAAGACCCGCGTGTCTATTCAAAGTAGTTGTAATAGTTGAAGCCGGTGGACGACAACCATGGAGAAGCGTCATTGACCTTGATGCAATGCCGGTGATGATGGAGATCAAGTTCGTGCTTGAAGATGGAGATCGGAAGCACAAAGAAGAAAGGCCATATCATATCAAATATATATTGAATTGCATGTGATGTTAATCCTTTATGCATCTTGTATTGCTTAGTAGATGACGGTAGCATTATAAGATGATCCCTCATGCACATCAATATCAAGTCATAAAGTGTTCACCCTTAGTTAGCACCGTTGCTAAAGCTTGTTGTTTCGAAGCACCACGTGATGATCTGGTGTGTTAGATTCTGCAAGTGTATACAACGTGAGCAAGCCAGATTTTCTCATGCGGAAACTAAGGTTTGATCTTGACGAGCCTAGCATGTACAGACATGGTCTCGGAACACGGATCATCGAAAGGTAAAGCATGAATCATATAGTAGATATGATGAACATGTCGATTGTTCGCCATTGAAACTATGTCAACTCTCGTGATTATCGGTGTTGATATGGTGGATTTGGTTCGTGTGATCACTAAAACAATGTGAGGGATATTGTTTTGAGTGGGAGTTCACCTAGTTTAATTTCATTATTAAATTTGAACTCAATTTGTCATAAACTTAGTTTAAACTATTGCAAATATGTTGTAGATCAATGGCAGCCCCTACCATCAATTTTAATGCGTTCCTAGAGAAAGAAAAGTTGAAAAACAATGGAAGCAACTTCGCGGATTGGTTCCGCAATTTGAGGATTGTCCTCACAGCTTGTAATTTGACCTATGTGCTGGATGCACCGCTGGGTGACCCACCTGCAAATGATGCTCCCGATGAAGTAAAGAATGTTTACCTCGCTTGGAAGAATCAGTACTCCATAGTTCAGTGTGCTATCTTGTATGGTTTGGAATCGGAGCTTCAGAAAAGGTTTGAGGATTCAGACCCATATGATATTGTCGAGGATCTCAAATTGATTTTTGAGACTCATGCGGCAATTGAAAGCTATGAGGCTTCTGAAAAGTTCTTTAACTGCAAGATGGAAGAGGGCAGCTCCGTCAGTGAGCATGTTCTTAAGATGTCTGGGCACGCAAACAAACTTCAAAGCTTGGGTATAGTGATTCCTAATGCTTTGGGGATTTACCGTGTCCTTCAATCACTACCACCAAGTTACAAGAACTTTGTGATGAACTACAACATGCAGAACATGAACAAGACGTTGCCAGAACTCTTTGCCATGTTGAACTCTGCAGAAGTGGAGATCAAGAAAGAGAACCAAGTGTTGTTGGTCAATAAGACCACCAAATTCAAGAAAGGCAAGTCTAAGCAAAAGGGACACTTCAAGAAGGGTGGTAAGAAAGTTACCACACCGGCGAAGAAGACCAAGGCTGGACCTAAGCCTGATACTGAGTGCTTTTACTGCAAGGGAGAAGGTCACTGGAAGCGGAATTGCCCAAAGTACTTGGCGGATTTGAAGAACGGCAACATCAAGAAGAAAGGTATATCTGATATACATGTTATTGATGTGTATCTGTTATCGCCATATTTTGGCCAAAGGAGGAGTTGGGCCGCGATCAAGATGGGCTTAGAAGATACGTATATGCAACGTATTGTTGAATCGGCCTCGTGTGTTGATTTGGGCTAAATTGCCCGTGTATCTTATATTGTGATAGATTCCGTTTAGATTTAGGTAAGAGATAGAGTTGTAGAGTTATTCCAAAGACAGAAAGTCTCCGGACTATAAATATGTACCTAAGGTTATCGAGAAAAGGAGGACAATCACGTTCACAACAAACACAATCTCGGCGCATCGCCGCCCCTTGTTTCTAGGGTTTTTCTCGGGTAAGTGCCATGCTGCCTAGATCGCATCTTGCGATCTAGGCAGTATCTACTTATGCGTTATCTAGTGTTACTCGTACTGAAGCCTTGTTGATGGCGAGTAACACTATTATCATAGATTTGTTTAGGTTAGCATCAGTACTTTTCGCTATGATTGTTTAGTTATGCTACCTCTAGCTATCTCGCCGCCTTTGCACCTTTTTCCCGGGTGTAAGGGTGGCATCTTGCTTGATCTTTATTTAAGTCGATTTGATCTGTTATAGTTATGCCTTGTTCTCCAAGGTTTAGTTTGATATCCACATGATCAGGCCTTGCAAACGGGTTGAATGATCCAGTAGTATGTAAGATATGGTTTATCAATCCAAGAGGGGGTGTTCCGGGAATTGACGTTACGTTGGTTTTTAGGCCTTCTCTAGGATTAGTTTTCTATTATCTTTTGTATCTACCAGGCTCAATTACGTGTAGGATGTTCCAGTCATGTGGTGAAAACATTAAACTGTCGTAGATCGATTTAACTTGTATTGATGAAGCAAAACCCATGTTATAATAGATCTAATGCAGAACCATGGGATAATCGGCTCTGGGAGCCGATTTACAGGGAAACCTGGGGGCCGGTCACGGCTCGAATTTTACGTATACTTGTTTACCATGCAGGAAACCAATCGAAGCAATCCTTCACCTTCCTGACCAGGTATAGGTCAGGTGGCACGCCCTCGAACCAAGCCAGGACGTGTGCCGGAGTTTTGCGGGCCGTTGCCCGAGGGACCAGGGCCCACCAGCAGTTCTGGGAGCCTCCCGGCTCTTCGTGTTGCCCGTCGCTGCTCGCCGGTGGGTTTTGGTAGGCAACACATTCTGGCACGCCCGGTGGGACATAACAAACGTCTACATCAACATCCGACGCTGCGATGGACAACAGACCGGTCACGTACGATGAGCTGCCTGAGGAGCACAAGGCGAAGTATGATGACGTCAAAGCTCTCTTCAAAGCCGATCTCATCGGCTCTTTTGAGAGGACTCGTAAGCATGGCATCAGGTGGAAAGGGTTCTCACCCGAGGGTGCTCTTGATGAGGTGGATCTGTCTGTTCCTTCAGAGGAGCGCACCAGAGCTCTACGCCAGGAAGTCAACTACATGGTGGCTCATTCTCTTCACCGCCATTCTGAGAGCTTGGTAAACGCTTTCAAGCGGATCGCAGTTCGCGTAGTTTAGGAGATCGCGAAACATCAGTACTCTCCGTCGGGGCCTACTCTGGGGACTCACCAGGGAGAAAGACCACTCCAGGCCAGGCCACCGCTGCCATTCACACTTGTAGCTCCAGAGCCACCAGGGGCACCGGCGTACGTCGTCTACAAGGTCGGAGGCGACCCTAGCGATTGCCAATTCCTGTTTGAACCACCTAAGGAGATCCCACATGGATATGTGTGCACCTACGTGCCGGACTGCAATAACCTGACGCGCACGAACCAGGTGGCAACTGCAGGGATTTCTGGAGCAGGAGTCTCTGGACCAGGGGCTTCGGGAACAGGTGTTTCTGGAGCAGGAATCTCTGGGATGGACGCCGACAAACAGGCGTGGCTAGCCAAGTATGCCACCGGAACGAGTCATGAGAATCTAGCCCCTGCAGCCCAAACAACGGAACAAATCCGTACCATCTTGAGAGACCAGTTCGGCTTCGTGCCGAAGAGAAGGACAATCGGCTATTCAAAGCCGTACCCCAACGAGTTTGACCTGATCCCGCTGCCACCCAAGTATCGGCTCCCTGAGTTCTCGAGATTTAGCGGGTCAGAAGGGTCGAGCTCGATCGAGCACGTGAGCCGATACCTGGCACAGTTAGGCATGATATCAGCATCAGATCAGTTGCGCGTAAGGTTCTTTGCGCAATCTTTGACAGGACCAGCTTTTGGGTGGTACACCTCGCTGCCACCTGATTCGATCCAGACCTGGAAGCAACTGGAAGAGCAGTTCCACATTCAGTACCATTCAGAAGCTACCGAGGCTGGCATTGCAGACCTGGCACAGGTGCGGCAAAAGCGAGGAGAAACGGTAGCCGAGTACATCCAGCGCTTCAGGACTGTCAAGAACCGATGTTACTCAGCTCGGTTAACTGAGAAGGAAGCAGTCGAGCTGGCAGCGTTGGGTCTCGCAGCACCCATCAAAGATCTGGCTTTCCAAGTAGAGTACAACTCGTTGGCGCACATGGCCCAGAAGCTGACGTTGTATGAGCAGCGCCACCCTGAGTTATACCAGGACAAGTTCAAACGTCCGATAGGCCTGGTCGATACAGAAGAAGAAGACCCCACGCAAGACCAGGAGGTGGCCGTGGCTGAATGGGCTCGGGGGGCAGATCCCGTAACCTGCAAATGGGTGAAACAGCAAGGGCCTGCAAAAGGGTTCGACTTCGATGTGAGCAAAGCTGAGCAAATATTCGATTTACTGCTGAAAGAAAAGCAGCTGAAGTTACCTGAAGGCCACAAAATCCCTACGGCTCAAGAGATGAACGGAAGACCGTACTGCAAGTGGCATCACTCGTTCACCCACACCACCAATGACTGCAAAGAGCTACGTCGCCAGATCCAAACAGCGATAGAGCAGGGTCGTCTCATCCTGGGGAAATTCGCCATGAAAGTAGACACCAACCCGTTCCCCGGCGTCAACATGGTAGAACACACCCACTCCACGAGGCGCCAGTTGGACTTCTCGTTCGATGTCAACGTGGCAGGAACAGGGTACCACCATGGCACGTACAGGGAGGAAGGCGGTCGCTCTCGCGGTAGAGTAAGAGAGGAGGATGGTCCACGCGACCGGCCCAGCTACGACAACAGGCGGTACTTAACTGAGGAACAAGTGAAAAGTGTGCGATATCAGAAACCACATTCCACGCATCTCCTTAACAAGTATGAGTGTCAGTATGACCAACGTTGCCAGCGCGACGGAGAAGATGAAGGATATGAGCACCTCGCTAGGGGACCGTCAGAAGAAAAAGAAGGCGCAGACAAGCATTGGGATTGTCCGTTCTTCAAGTATTGCTAGGACGCGGGAATGAGCCGATTGCCTACGATCGATAACTGCCTGGAATGCGGACAGCAGAGGGAGGACACGGAGCCAGTGTCAGTGTTTAAGCGCCTAGGGCCTCTCCCACCTCAGCGCCGACGCAGGGAGTCGTCTCGAGCACAAGGTCTCGAGGAGCCAATGGATGACAAAGAGAAAGACAGGTATCACCGTCCAAGGTGGTGTCCCGACGAACTCAAACACACCCAAAAGCGTAGAGTGCAGCGGCTGCGTAACTTAGAGGAAGCCGAAGCGCAGTATCTCCACGCTCTAAAGAAAGCACGGCCCGATCTGGCCGTTAAGATTAGGCAGACCTTGGAAACGGAAGATCACCCGAAAAAGAAAGAGTGGCGCCCCAAACCGGTAAAAGCCGATGCAAAGACATCGGCTGGCACAAACATGGTATTCATACTTCCGTCAGAGTTCTGCGCGCCAAGAACCAACGAGCTACCAGTGGCACAGTTTGACTGCGGCCCACGGCCAGTTATCTTTGAGAAGCCATGTGAAAAGGGTTACAAACATCTGAAAGCCCTGTACCTACGAGGTTACATCAATGGGCAACCTGTCAGCAAGATGTTAGTGGACACCGGAGCGGCAGTCAACATAATGCCATACTCCATGCTACGGCGTTTGGGACGCTCCACTGCAGATCTGATCAAAACCAACGTCACTTTAAGCGACTTCAACGGCCAGACTTGAGAAACGCAAGGCGTACTGAACGTGGACCTGACCGTGGGCAGAAAAACCATCCCCACGTCATTCTTCGTCGTGGACAGCAAAAGCACCTACGCTGTCTTGCTAGGGAGAGATTGGATCCATGCCAACTGCTGCATTCCGTCCACGATGCACCAGTGCCTCATACAGTGGGATGGAGATGAGGTAGAGGTCATTCATGCAGACGATTCCGTCGAGGTCTCCATTGCTGGCATGAACGTCTGGGAAGCAGAAGACCAAGAGCCGATCTCTGGAATCAGTCTAGACGGCTGTGGACGCATTGAGGCTACAAAAAACGGGGTGAGGCTGGTCTTATCCACCGGCCTGACAGAGTAGCAAAGTCCACGACGGTACATGGTACGGCCGATCCCTGCGATCGGCCACAAAAAACAAAAAGCAACAATCTTACGACGAGCAGATCATGCAGTCGTAGCAGGGAGATTCCCAGCCATTGTAAAACCATAAGGTGTAAACCGTCCTTGACTAATACAATAAAAAAGGGGGCCGATTCAGGCAATCGGCCCAAGTTATCTTTGTTAACCTCACCTACGGTTTGCCCTGTGCTTAGCATCGATTTGACAGGTGACGGAAAGCTAGGGTATGGATTTACATCTGCTGATGAACTAGAAGAGATTGACATCGGTCCTGGGGATAAGCCAAGACCAACATTTATCAGCAAGAAGTTGGATCCGAATCTGCGGGGTCCGATGATAGCTTTGTTGAAAGAATATCCAGATTGCTTTGCCTGGGATTATACAGAGATGCTCGGGCTAGACAGGAGCATCATCGAGCATCGACTCCCACTTAAAAAGGGTTTTCGGCCGTTCCAGCAGCGAGCACGACAGATGAAGGCCGAAATTTTGAAAGAAGTCAAGAAGGAGATCGAGAAAATGTTAGCAGCCGATTTAATCAGGCCATGTAGGTATGCTGAGTGGATTTCTAGCATCGTACCTGTAGAGAAAAAGGATGGCCGCTGGCGTGTGGCCATAGATTTTCGGGATCTCAATAGAGCCACTCCGAAGGATGAATATCCGATGCCAGTAGCGGAGACGTTAATCAACGCAGCTGCTGGTCATAAAATTTTGAGCTTCATGGATGGCAATGCCGGTTACAACCAAATTTTTATGGCTCCGGAAGATATACACAAGACTGCATTCAGAGTCCCAGGTTCGGTGGGGTTGTTTGAATATGTAGTCATGACGTTTGGCCTAAAGAATGCCGGCGCCACATACCAAAGAGCAATGAATTACATCTTCCATGATCTGATCGGCAAGCTGGTGGAAATTTATATCGACGACGTGGTGGTCAAGTCAACTTCAGTACAAGGACACTTGGATGACCTGCGACACGTCCTGGACCGAACAAGGAAATTCGGGCTACGGATGAATCCAAAGAAGTGTGCCTTCGGTGTGACGGCCGGTCAGTTCTTGGGCTTCTTGGTCCATGAACGAGGAATTGAGATCGGCCTGAAAAGTCAGGAGGCAGTGCGAACAATGAAGCCACCTACCACGAAGAAAGAACTGCAGTCTCTCATCGGCAAGATCAACTTCGTCAGAAGATTCATCTCCAATCTGTCAGGAAGGATAGAGCCGTTCATGGGACTTGTAAAGATTAAATCTGATGAGGAGTTCAGCTGGGGGGCAGAACAACAACGAGCCTTCGACGAGATCAAAGAATATCTGACGAAGCCGCCAGTATTGGTTCCACCCCAGCCGGATAGGCCATTCTACATTTACTTATCAGTAGCTGACACGTCCATCGCCTCAGTGGTGGTGCAAGTTTATGACGGGCTGGAGCGAGTGGTATTTTACATCAGCAGAAGGATGCTGGATGCAGAGACAAGGTACTCTGAGATCGACAAGTTGTGCCTCTGCCTGTTTTTCACCTGCACCAAGCTGCGCCACATTTTGCTATCAGCAGAGATTGTCATCATCTGCAAATCAGACGTCATAAAGCACATGCTGTCGGCTCCTATGTTGAAAGGCCGACTGGGCAAATGGATGTTTGCGTTATCAGAGTTTGACATCCGGTATCAACCCGCGAAAGCAGTCAAGGGACAGGCATTGGCCGACCTCATCGCTTAAAGGATCAACACTAATATAGAAGTACTATCTATACGAGCGTGGGCTATGTTTTTCGATGGATCGGTCTGTGACGATGGGTGCGGCATCGGCGTGCTACTCGTGTCGCCCCGGGGGGCAACATTCTCCTTCTCCATCAGGTTATCTGCCCCTCGCACCAACAACGTCGCTGAGTATGAGGCGATACGTAAGGGAATGGAGTTGCTCATCGAAGCTGGAACGGAAGCAGTGGAAATTTTTGGAGACTCCAAGCTGGTGATTTCTCAACTCACGGAGGAATACAAGTGTGAGAGCGAGTCGCTCTTCCCATTATGGATGCAATGCCGCGAGATGCTGGCACAGTTCCGGTACATAAACTTCACCTGGATCCCGCGATCGCAGAATGCCGAGGCGAATGATCTTGCACAAATGGCTTCAGGCTACAAGGACGTAGCAGAGGGAGCCGATGTTCAGGTACAGTTCCTGGACGCAGACGACTGGAGAGCCGATATCTTCAATTACTTGAAGGATTCGGCTCGGGGGGCACCTAAACGGATAAGATACAAGGCCATGAAGTATGTGCTCATTGGGGACGACATGTTTTACAGGACTCTGGAAGGGTTATTGCTCAAATGTCTGGGGACAGCCGAGGCCAATCGGCTCCTACACGAGGTACACGAAGGCGCCTGTGGAACTCACCAATCGGCTCACAAGATGAAGTGGTTGATCAGGCGATCAGGGTTTTATTGGCCTACCATGCTGGAGGACTGTTTTAAGTACTACAAAGGGTGTCAAGCATGTCAGAGATTTGGAAAAATTCAGATGGTACCCGCGTCAGCAATGAACCCCATCATCAAGCCTTGGCCATTCCGAGGTTGGGGCATGGATATGATTGGCAAGATCAATCCTCCATCAAGCAAAGGCCACATGTGGATTTTGGCCATTACGGATTATTTCACTAAATGGGTTGAAGCCGTCCCTATGAAGTCCGTGAGCTCAAAGGATGTTGTCGATTTTGTGAAGGAACACGTAATTCATAGATTCGGGATCCCCCAAACGATCACGACCGATGGAGGTTCGGTCTTCACTTCTTACGAGTTTAGAGAGTTCTGTGAGGACACGGGAATTAAGCTGATCCGATCATCTCCGTACTATGCTCAAGCAAATGGGCAAGCTGAAGCGTCCAACCAGAGCCTTATCAAGCTGATCAAGAGGAAGATCGATGAGCACCCTAAGCGTTGGCACGAGGTTTTGTCAGAGGCTTTATGGGCTTATCGCATGTCATGTCATGGAGCGATAAAAACCTCGCCATACCATCTAGTCTATGGACAAGAAGCCGTATTGCCTTGGGAAATTACGGCTGGATCGAGACGTGTCACTTTTCAGAACGATCTAACAACTGAAGAATATGCAGCCTTGATGAGTGACAGCGTTGAAGATTTGACCGAGCTTAGGCTGTGGTCGCTTGAGAAAATCAAAGAGAACAAGGCCAAAGTAGCTCGTGCATACAACAAGAAGGTGAGGCCTAAGGAGTTCCATGTTGGCGATCTGGTATGGGAAGCGGTGTTGCCATTAGGGACTAAGGATGCAGCATATGGTAAATGGTCTCCAAATTGGCACGGGCCATACAGGGTAGATCAAGTTTTAAGAGGGAACGCGTACATGCTGGAGGAGCTGGATGGCGTGAAATTCCCAGTGGCTGTCAACGGTCAACATCTCAAGAAATATTTCCCAAGCATGTGGGATGATGGACAGTGAGATATGGGAGCCGATACACGAAATCGGCCAAATAAAAACAAAAATTTTATGTTTCCCAAAGCATGTGGGATGATGGACAGTGAGATATGGGGGCCGATACATGAAATCGGCCAATAGAAGTATACAGCCGATGCACAGGCATCGACTTTAGAGGTTCAAAACTATTACAAGCAGATGCCAGTTTACATAAACGAGCTACTGAAGAAATGCCTCGAAGGCTTGGAGGGCGTCAGCACGGACACGGTCCACCTCGGCGATCTCGGCTTCGTCATCTTCATCCTTGCCCGTCACTAACTGCTTGTTCAGGGCGCGTATTTCTGCCAGATCAGTCTTCAGTTCGGCTTTGAGGCTCTCTGCTTCATCTTGGGAGCGGGCGATGGAGGCTTCCTTGTCGCGAATGAGTTGTTTTGTCACCCGGACCTTTTCTTCAAGATCTTCCAGCTCCTTTTTCAAAGATGCGAGCTCGGTGGTACTGACAGAGGTGTCAGTTTTGGCATCAAGGGACGCCTTTTTCTTATTGAGCTGCTGACATCTGTCGGCAATATTCGCCTTCAGCGGGAGTTGGGCACGGCGCAGGTTGATCCTTTCACGAGCTAGCTTCACCCTTGACCCGAAGAAGGACAAAGTTACGACGGGCCAAAGCTTCACCTGCAATGCTACTAGGAGTTGGTCCTGGATTTCAGCAAGAACGCCCTTCACCTCTTCAGAACCCTCGATCAGCTCCTCGATCGGGGAAGACAGTAAGGCTCTAAGTCGTTGGAATTGAGGTAGAACAGCTCTGGCTTGTGGTTCATCGGTGGCGACAGAGGGAGTTGAATCGATGGAGTCAGGATCAAAGGTCAGCAAGCCTGAAATGTCACCACCCTGGCAGCCCGAAAAGGCGTCAGTGTGCGTCCAACAGGGAAGAATAAAGCCGACAGAAGTTAACATACCTCTCCTAAGACCGAGGGGATAGCAGACGGCGAGGCGATCGGTTTGTGTGTGGTTGCTGGGGGCGTTACCAAAGTGGTAGCCATTTCATCTGCATTTTCGGGGATTGCCAGGTCTGGTTTGGCTAAAGGCGTCGGCGCGGCCCCTACCTTCCCACTAGAAGCCTCAGTTGTCTGCATGAAAGGGGATTAACCGATGTAAATGATGATGAACCGGCAGACAAAAGGGAGAAAGGGGCAAGAGCATAAAGGATGATGATTTTTCGGAACCTCTTGGCTCGATGAAGAAGCTTGTGGTCCTTTACGAGCTCTCTTGGGACCCACAGCTGGCCCGGCCTCGACTGGTGCTCGGGGGGCAGCAGGTTCAGGAACCGACCTTTTCCTGGAAGCCGATGGTGGCACATCTGGCTGGCTCGGGGTGATGGTCCTCTCAGAATCCGTTGGGCTCGATTCTCCCTCATTGGGTTGTGTGTCCTCGTGGGATGTTTCTTCGATGGAAGCCTGCAAAAGAAGGAAGGCTGTTAGACACGAGCACATCTGCAAGAATGAAAGAATGAGAAGAATCGACCAAGACATGGATCAGCCTACATGCGAGCTTTCTGGAGAAGGGCTCCGGTGTCTGAAGGTCTTCCTGGCAGCTACATTCCTCATCATCGTTCTTATCTTAGTGGGAACTCGAGGGGCAGCTGATGTTGAAGTTCCTTGCTTCTTAGAAGCCGATCGAGGTGTTATCGGCTGTTTCTGCATTATTACCTTTTTCAAAGGTGGCGAGTTTTTGCAGAAAAGAACCAAAGGAGCTGGCGGAAAGAACTCAAAAGGGGAGCCATCACTGTGTGTGGGTTCAGGGCCATCTTGTTGCTACAAAGGGAGAAATTGGGTTAGTAAAAGAGTCGTTTATGAGCTGCATTAAGAAGATTTATAAGTAGTGGTACCTGTTCCACGGGGATGTCATAGTCGGCATCAAGGTGTTTCAGCAATGGTCCCAGAGCTTTCCTGAAAGCGTGGGTTTTCCACATCGACCACCAGTCCTCGAAGCCATCAGTTGATGAAGCGAAGGTGAGGTCACTTGGAATGGGGATGGTTAGAGCATCAAAGAAGGAGTAACACCTCTGACTCGTGAGAGAATCAGGCAGGTCGGCTCTGCACTCCGTAAGATGATGGAGAAAGAGATGGGGAGGTACTTGCCCAAGGCCAAATTGCCGGCCCACTATGACCGGCTGGTAGAATTCATACCCAGGCTTGATGATTCTGTTGGATGTACTCATACCAACTGGAAGGAAACAGGGACGGATCGCAATGGAAAAAAGTTGCCGAGTGCTGGTGTCATCGGCAAAATTATCTAGCCTGAAGGAGAGTGGATTCTCGAAATTTCTCCCTTTGTAGCAACAAGATGGCCCTGAACCCACACACAGTGATGGCTCCCCTTTTGAGTTCTTTCCGCCAGCTCCTGTGGTTCTTTTCTGCAAAAACTCGCCGCCTTTGAAAAAGGTAATAATGCAGAAACAGCCGATAACACCTCGATCGGCTTCTAAGAAGCAAGGAACTTCAACATCAGCTGCCCCTCGAGTTCCCACTAAGATAAGAACGATGACGAGGAATGTAGCTGCCAGGAAGACCTTGAGACACCGGAGCCCTTCTCCAGAAAGCTCGCATGTAGGCTGATCCATGTCTTGGTCGATTCTTCTCATTCTTTCATTCTTGCAGATGTGCTCGTGTCTAACAGCCTTCCTTCTTTTGCAGGCTTCCGTCGAAGAAACATCCCACGAGGACACACAACCCAATGAGGGAGAATCGAGCCCAACGGATTCTGAGAGGACCATCACCCCGAGCCAGCCAGATGTGCCACCATCGGCTTCCAGGAAAAGGTCGGTTCCTGAACCTGCTGCCCCCCGAGCACCAGTCGAGGCCGGGCCAGCTGTGGGTCCCAAGAGAGCTCGTAAAGGACCACAAGCTTCTTCATCGAGCCAAGAGGTTCCAAAAAATCATCATCCTTTATGCTCTTGCCCCTTTCTCCCTTTCTGCCGGTTCATCATCATGTTCAGATTCTTCCATATACGGGAAGAAGGTAGGATTGTCCAGGCCTTGAAAGAAAGTGTTGAACCACTTGGCTGCTTCCTTAGGGGATAGTTTGCTGCCTGGCAGCCTATACAAAGCTTGACCATAACTAGTGCATCGGATCTGCTTCCCCTTGACATCTGGAAAGGTACAGCTCGCCAAAAGGGGGAAGTCTGGGATATGATTTTGAAAGTAAAGCTGAGCCCATAGCTGAATGAACCACCAAGGACCACCTGTTTTGACTGCTATGCCTGAGAACAGTTTGACAGACATCAACTGGAGATATCGATAGACCTCTCCAAGGAACAGTTTACCGAGGACAAGTTGAGTACCTTTGGCCAGTTCGTGGGCTAGGGAGAGATAGTTCTTGGTTGGAGCAAGAGAAGGGCCACAGAATATGAAATGCTCCAGCCAGAAGTTGAGAAAGGCTGTATGTTCTTTCTCTGAGACAGGGCCCTTTGTTTTCATATGGCGTTGGAGGTAGGCACCCCAGTTTGTACAGTCTGTTTTAGAAGACAGTTTGTAGGGGACTTTGGTCAACTTAAAAGCAGAGGGGCTGGGTGATGTGACATCCAGGCCAGTGATCATCACCACGTCTAACAGGGTTGGTGACATAGGGCCGTGACCAAACATAAAGCAGTTCGGAGCGTCAGACCAGAAGTAGCTGATGGTTTTCAGGAGGTTCTCATGTTTCTCAAGAGGAGACAATGATAAATGCAAGGCATCGGCTATTCCCGTGGTTTCCCATTGGGATTGGTAAGCTCTAGCTACTCTACTAAACCAAGAGACCCAGTGTTCAGGGGGATTAGGCCAGGCTCGCAGACAGTCGGCCCAGGGGTTCAGATCTAGGTCTTGGCTTACGAAGGGGATTCTATTGGCTTCGCAAGAAATCAGATGAGCAGGGCTAGATTGTGTGCGAGGGCCAAGACAGAGGGAGTTTGGGAGAGAAGGATGCGGCAGCAGAATGTCTGAAACCTAGAAAATTTAATGGTGGAATAAGGCATTAATTCAGGTGTTCGCCATTAAGTCTAGCATCGTGTTCAGACTGCGAGGAGTAAGCGTACCTTCAGACCGGAGACCTCTGGGTTGGTGTTGGACGATTCCGCCATCTAGTTCGCTGGCGGAGGTGGATCTGTGCAATTGGGGATCGAGGGTTTTTGTCGCTGTGAGCTCGATCTGGTCGGTGGGCGATTGAAGATCTAGGTCGCCCTTTTTGAAGAAGGTCGCAGGTTACCGTTTGAGACTGAAAAGCAGCCGCTTAGGTTTGCCTAAATATGCGACCAAGTTTTGACCTTGTCAACGTTGTGGGAAAGCCGATGTCCATCGGCTCTTTTAGCTTTGACTTAGTTAACGGAGTGAGTGCAGTGTGGTAAAAAGCCGATACAGCGTTATCGGCTTCTGGAGCATCGACCTATTTTGGCTATCGGCAAAATTGGGACGAAAAAAGCAATCTTCGAGAAGCAGATTTTCATTCATTCATTCAAAAGCTGATTGATTACAAAAGGGAGCTTACTACTACTACTACTACTGGTTCCTAATCTAGAGGCCGAGGTCGTCGTCGCTGTCGTCGCCGCCGTCCTGTTCGCTGTCCTCAGCACTGCTGCCGGCGTCGTCTTCGCTGCTGCTGCTGAAGATGCCAGCGGGGGCCTCCTCGTCCTCGTCGTCGTCTTCGGTGTCCTCACTGGACCCGGCGCGGAAGTACCTCACCGGCTGGTACTCGTCGGAGGAGTTGTCCTCCTCCGCTTCCTCCTCCTCGTCGGAGGAGTCGACGCCGTCCTAGGACATGGCGTCGTTGGTGCTGTCCGCCTCCAGTTCCCCATCAGCGAGGAACTGCAGATCTTCCTCGCCGTCAGTCAAGGACGCGTCATCCTCCGACCAAGCGGCGAAGTCCCAATCCCTCTCGTCCCACCATTGTGGGGCGAGAGTGTGGTACGCCGCCATCGGCGGGTGTTCTGGCGTCGGCTCTCGGTCGCTCATTGAGTTGGAGGCTTGGGAGGACAGGCCAGATGAACCGGAGGAGGCCATGGCGGAGAAAGAGGGTTTTTTCGGCGGAGGAGGAGGAAGGGTTTTTTTGTGGCTACTGGAGGAAGATGGGGACTGCGAGCTGTTTAGGTGAATTTAAATAAGGGGAATAGTATGAAGCGGTTCAATGCTATAGCGGTTTCCTAGAATGCACTGCCGAAGTTGTCAAATCATGCGCTGCGGGGAAGTGGAGAAGACAAGGCATCATGATGAGGGGGTGGCGTGACGATCCTGTTCTGCAACGCATTCTGACGACGCGTAACCCGATACAGGAAAAAAAAGAGGAGAAGGGAAAAAACGGAGTGGTTTTGGAATTATTATTACCAAAACCAGGGGGGCATGTGTTATCGCCATATTTTGGCCAAAGGAGGAGTTGGGCCGCGATCAAGATGGGCTTAGAAGATACGTATATGCAACGTATTGTTGAATCGGCCTCGTGTGTTGATTTGGGCTAAATTGCCCGTGTATCTTATATTGTAATAGATTCCGTTTAGATTTAGGTAAGAGATAGAGTTGTAGAGTTATTCCAAAGACAGAAAGTCTCCGGACTATAAATATGTACCTAAGGTTATCGAGAAAAGGAGGACAATCACGTTCACAACAAACACAATCTCGGCGCATCGCCGCCCCTTGTTTCTAGGGTTTTTCTCGGGTAAGTGCCATGCTGCCTAGATCGCATCTTGCGATCTAGGCAGTATCTACTTATGCGTTATCTAGTGTTACTCGTACTGAAGCCTTGTTGATGGCGAGTAACACTATTATCATAGATTTGTTTAGGTTAGCATCAGTACTTTTCGCTATGATTGTTTAGTTATGCTACCTCTAGCTATCTCGCCGCCTTTGCACCTTTTTCCCGGGTGTAAGGGTGGCATCTTGCTTGATCTTTATTTAAGTCGAGTTGATCTGTTATAGTTATGCCTTGTTCTCCAAGGTTTAGTTTGATATCCACATGATCAGGCCTTGCAAACGGGTTGAATGATCCAGTAGTATGTAAGATATGGTTTATCAATCCAAGAGGGGGTGTTCCGGGAATTGACGTTACGTTGGTTTTTAGGCCTTCTCTAGGATTAGTTTTCTATTATCTTTTGTATCTACCAGGCTCAATTACGTGTAGGATGTTCCAGTCATGTGGTGAAAACATTAAACTGTCGTAGATTGATTTAACTTGTATTGATGAAGCAAAACCCATGTTATAATAGATCTAATGCAGAACCATGGGATAATCGGCTCTGGGAGCCGATTTACAGGGAAACCTGGGGGCCGGTCACGGCTCGAATTTTACGTATACTTGTTTACCATGCAGGAAACCAATCGAAGCAATCCTTCACCTTCCTGACCAGGTATAGGTCAGGTGGCACGCCCTCGAACCAAGCCAGGACGTGTGCCGGAGTTTTGCGGGCCGTTGCCCGAGGGACCAGGGCCCACCAGCAGTTCTGGGAGCCTCCCGGCTCTTCGTGTTGCCCGTCGCTGCTCGCCGGTGGGTTTTGGTAGGCAACAGTATCTCACTAGTACTCGTAGTAGTGCCTGGGTATTTGATACTGGTTCGGTTGCTCATATTTGTAACTCGAAACGGGTGCTGCAGAATAAACGGAAGCTAGCGAAGAACGAGGTGACGATGCGCGTGGGAAACGGATCAAAGGTTGATGTGATCGCGGTCGGCACGCTACCCCTTCATCTACCATCGGGATTAGTTTTATACTTAAATAATTGTTATTTGGTGCCTGCGTTGAGCATGAACATTATATTGGGATCTTGTTTATTGCGAGACGATTACTTATTTAAGTCCGAGAATAATGGTTGTTCGATTTATATGAGTAATATGTTTTACGCACATGCACCTTTGATAGATGGTCTATTCTTATTGAATCTCGATAGTGGAAATACACATATCAACAACATTGAGGCTAAACGTTTGAAATCAAGCGATAATTCGACCTATATGTGGCACTGTCGTCTTGGTCACATTGGAGTGAAGCGTATGAAGAAACTCCATTCCGATGGACTTCTTGAATCACTTGATTTTGAATCACTTGAAAGATGCAAAGCATGTCTGATGGGAAAAATGACTAAGACTCCATTTTCTGGTATGATGGAGCGAGCTACGGACTTATTGGAAATCATACATACCGATGTGTGTGGTCCAATGAGTGTAGCATCGCGCGGTGGTTATCGTTATGTTCTTACCTTCACGGATGACTTGAGTAGATATGGGTATATCTATTTCATGAAACATAAGTCCAAAACTTTCGAGAAGTTTAAGGAGTTTCAAAGTGAGGTAGAGAATCAACGTAACAAGAAGATTAAATTTCTACGTTCTGATCGTGGAGGTGAATATCTAAGTTACGAGTTTGGCGAGCATTTGAAGAAATGCGGAATACTTTCACAATTGACACCGCCGGGAACACCACAGCGTAATGGTGTGTCCGAACGTCGTAATCGAACTCTCTTAGATATGGTTCGTTCTATGATGTCACTTACAGATTTACCGCTATCATTTTGGGGTTATGCATTAGAAACAGCCGCATTCACTTTAAATAGGGCACCATCTAAATCCATTGAAACGACACCGTATGAATTATGGTTTGGGAAGAAACCTAAATTGTCGTTCCTTAAAGTTTGGGGATGCGAAGCCTATGTAAAGAAGTTACAGCCGGACAAGCTTGAACCCAAAGCGGAAAAATGCGTCTTCATAGGATACCCAAAGGAAACTATTGGGTATACCTTCTATCATAGATCCGAAGGCAAAATCTTCGTTGCCAAGAATGGATCCTTTCTAGAGAAGGAATTTCTCTCGAAAGAAGTGACTGGAAGGAAAGTAGAACTCGACGAGGTTGTCGAACCTTCTCTCGAAATTGCAAGTAGCGCAGCACCGGAAGAAGTTCCTGTGGCGCCTGCACCAATAAGAGAGGGAGCTAATGATGGTGATCATGAAACTTCGGTTGAAGTTGCTACAGAGCCTCGGAGGTCAACGAGAACTCGTACCACTCCAGATTGGTATGATCCCGTTATGAGTGTCATGTTGGTGGACAACACCGATGACCCCGAGACATATGAGGAAGAGATGATGAGCCCAGATTCCAATAAATGGCAAGAAGCCATGAAATCCGAGATTGGATCCATGTACGAAAACCAAGTATGGACTTTGGTGGACTTACCGGATGGCCGAAAGGCTGTCGAGAACAAATGGATTTTCAAGAAGAAAACAGATGCTGATGGTAATGTTACTGTCTATAAAGCTCGACTTGTCGCAAAAGGGTTTCGACAAATTCAAGGAGTTGACTACGATGAGACTTTCTCACCAGTAGCGAAGCTAAAGTCTGTGAGGATTATGTTAGCAATCGCTGCATATTATGATTATGAGATATGGCAGATGGATGTCAAAACAGCATTCCTCAATGGAGATATTGATGAAGAGTTGTATATGATGCAACCCAAAGGTTTTGTCGATCCTAAAGATGCTAACAAGGTATGCAAACTTCAACGGTCCATCTATGGATTGAAGCAAGCATCCCGAAGTTGGAATCAACGTTTTGATAAGGTAATCAAAAGTTTTGGTTTTATACAAAATTATGGAGAAGCTTGTATTTACAAGAAAGTGAGTGGGAGCTCTGTAGCATTCTTAATACTATATGTGGATGACATATTGTTGATTGGGAATGATGTAGACCTTCTTAATAGTGTCAAAGAATATTTGAATAATAGTTTTTCAATGAAGGATCTTGGCGAAGCAGCTTACATATTAGGCATAAAGATTTATAGAGATAGATCGAAACGCCAAATATCATTGTCACAGAGTACATATTTGGACAAAGTTCTAAAGAGGTTTGGAATGGAAGAAAGCAAGAAAGGGTTCTTCCCATGTTGCCCAATACGACCTTGAGTAAAACTCAAAGTCCGACATCGGCAGAAGATAGAGAAAGGATGATTAAGACTCCCTATGCATCAGCCATAGGATCTCTAATGTATGCCATGCTATGTACTAGACCCGACATCGCATATGCTGTTAGTTTAACTAGCAGATATCAAAGTGATCTAGGAGTGGATCATTGGACAGCGGTCAAAAACATCCTTAAGTACTTGAGAAGAACTAAGGATATGGTTCTTTCTTATGGAGGTGATGAACAGCTCGTTGTTAATGGTTACACCGATGCTAGTTGTAACACCGATCCGGATGATTCTAAATCACAATCTGGATACGTATTTATTTTGAATGGTGCAACAGTTAGCTGGAGGAGTGCAAAGCAAAGCGTTGTGGCGAGATCTTAAACTGAATCGGAATACATGGCTGCTTCGGAGGCTTCACAAGAAGCGATATGGATGAAAGAGTTCATTACAGAGCTGGGTGTGGTTCCTAGTGCGCTGGACCCAATGTCTATCTACTGTGATAACATGGGTGCCATAGCCAATGCGCAAGAACCAAGGTCACACAAGAAGCTGAAGCATATCAAGCTACATTTTCACGCTATTCGAGAACATATCCAGGATGGGGATATAAATATTTGCAAAGTACACACAGATCTGAATGTGGCGGATCCGTTGACTAAACCTCTCCCGAGGGCAAAACATGACCAACACCAAACTGCCATGGGTGTTCGGTATATTACCATGTAATCTAGATTAGATGACTCTAGTGCAAGTGGGAGACTGTTGGAGATATGCCCTAGAGGCAATAATAAATATAGTTATTATTATATCTTTGTGTTTATGATAAATGTTTACATTCATGCTATAATAGTATTAACAAGGAAACATTGATACTTGTGTGATTTGTAAACTTAATTTGAAGTCCCTAGTATAGCCTCTATACATCACTAGCTTGTTGGTTGATAAATGATTGTGGTTTCCCTATCATGAACATTGAGATGTTATCAACAACAAGATCATATCGTTAGGAGAATGATATGGTGGACATACTCCTATAGATAAGCGTAGCATAAAGATCAAGTCATTTCAATAGTTCAATTGCTATATGCTTTCTGATACATAGTAACCTAATTCCTTCGACCATGAGATCATGCATATCACCTTTACCGGATGGATGCTTTGATGACATCAAACACCACACCGTAACTGGGTGGCTATAAAGGTGGCATTGAGTGTTCGGAAAGTATTGGTTGAGACACATGGATCAAGAGTGGGATTTGTCCATCCATATGACGGATAGATATACTCTGGGCCCTCTTGGTGGAATGTCATCCAATTAGCTTGCAAGCATGTGACTGGCTCACAAGGGATCACATATCACGGGAACGAGAAAAGAGTACTTATCAGTAACGAGGTTGAACTAGGTATGCAGAGATACCGACGATCATAACCTCGGATAAGTAACATATCGTGAGACAAAGGGAAATTGGTATCGTATGTAAGTGGTTTATTCGATCGCAAAGTAATCGTAGAAATATGTGGGAGCCATATGAATTTCCAGATTCCTCTATTGGTTATTGTTCGGAGAAGTGTCTCGATCATGTCCGCATAATTCACGAACCGTAGGGAGACACACTTAAGGATTCGACGTTGTTTTGAGTAGTTATGGTATTATGAGAAAGAGATCGAATGTTGTTCGGAGTCTCGGATGGGATCCGGGATATCACGAGGTGATCCGGAATGGTCCGGAGAATAAGATTCATATAAGGAAAGTCCCGTTTCGGAGTTCGGAAATGATTCCGGTGAAATGTTCTAGAAGGTTCCGGAATGTCCGGCACTCCGGGAAAGGGGAGGGGTACATGAATGTGTCATTACATATTGGAATGATTGCATCATGTACTAAGTGTTCTTGCTGTTCCAAATAAAGGATTAAATTGAATCCTAAAACAGAAAAGTCAAATGTCCAGTTTGAAAGTCAAACGGCTAAAACAAGAAACTGTGGGAAACAAGCAAGAGGAGGCAAAAACCGACTTGGGGGAGGAGTCCCTCCTCTCCAAGCCGGCAGCCCACCTAGGCCGAGTTGGGGAGGGACTCCCCTCCCTCCCCTGGCGCGCCGGCCCCTCCACCCATAAAAGGAGGGGCAGGGCCTCCTCCTCTAGACACACAAGTTCCTATCCTCTAATCTCCGGTTTAGAGCCGTTTTGGTTTAGAGCTTCTAATTGCCCTAGCCTTCGGTTTAGAGCCTTCTAATTGGTGTGTCTAATCACTAGACCACTAATAGCCCTCTCTCATACTCCACCATACTCGCTCCGGCTTAAGGCGAAGCCCTGCGGGATCTCCCCTCTACTTCCGGTACCACGCCGTTGTGCTGCCGGAATCACGAGGAGAGTGCTACAACCTCCGCTGCCTGCTGGAACAAGGGAGAGGAAGGTCTTCGTCGAGTACCGAACGTGTGACCGACTGCGGGAGCGCTGCCGGAACGCAGCGCCGGAAGGATCGTCTACACGATCTTGAGATCGGGAAGAGTACGACTACATCACCCACGAGAATCCGCTCTCGTTAAACACTTTGGAATCTTCGAGGGTAAGTTATTCCATTGACTCGTTGCTACAATCTAGTAGATAGATCTTGGCTTGTTTTGTTTGTATGCGATAGAATTTTTTTGTTTTCCATGCTACGAACCCCTGCAAAATGTTACTCAAGAATTGAAGACTAAGGAAACACAACTTAGAAGGAATCATCATCACCTTTGAAGTTTTGTGACCAAGATGCAAGAAATTCTCCAAGGATTCAAAGATATTGATCAAAAAGAACCAACTAAGAAGGATGGAATGATCTCAAGTGAAGCATATAGTTGGATCACCATATTTAGTTTAAATCAAACCCACCAACCTATGTGGTGTAGCAAAAATATTTTGTTGCCTAAAAATGTGCGTGAAACTTGTTGTTTGAGTGGAATGATTGTTTGTGATTGCTTGCACATTGCTTGTGTGAATTGTGATGTGTGTGACTAGAATTCTTCCTTAGAAATATTTTGCCTATTCTAATCCCAATCCAACCCTAAACAGATGACTACTCCAAGAAACTCCAACATCAAGGATGACAACAACAACCACCAAGAGGTCAACATGCGAGAACTCATAGTAACCCAAACCTAGTTGAACCAAGTGACAACTCAATTTTGGGCCAACAACAATGAATTAGACCCAACCATGCAAAGGTTTTTGGAATCCCAAACCCAGTTGTTGCATAAGATGACAAGTCAAATGATCAACTTGGGAAACAACCCTTCCCAAGGAGTCTATGATAACAATGATGTCAAGGATGATATTCTAGAAGGAACCCAAGCTTGCAATGTTTGTGGAGACAAGGATCACACTTCCAAAGATGTAAGATCCCTCCCTTTATAAAGGTAAGGATCCCTATGATTGCAATGCTAGTCCCTGGATCAATGCTAGCATCCACAGTTTAAGATGAAGTACACAGAAACAAAGGTCATTATTACATATCATTCAAGAGATAAACATATTCTTTTACAAACTCCATGGCCACAGGCGTAATACAATAGTTCAAATATATAATAAGATAAATAAGTCTTCATCTTCATGTGCCACAGGCAAGCAGGTTGAGTGTAGACTCATAACACCTAATCATCATCAGAATAACCTGCAACATCACAAGTTACATCCACAGTGGGTCAATAAATTGGAATAGTAATGGCAAGTGATACCTTAGTAAAATTTTAGTAGTCTAGATACTATATGCATTTTGGCTAAGTGTAGCTTAGGCTTGCTTGCTCAAAATAGGTTTTACCTATCAGTTGAAAACTCTAAGTTTTTCTTTGTCAAAACTTTCCCAAGGAAACACCAATAGAAATTAGTGTTCCTTCACCCTGGTTCAACCACAAGATTTTACTTAGAAATTGGGATGAGGAGATTCTTGATAGCTTCCATGTCTTGATGCTCAAGTTGTCCAATACCAGGGACATGGCTAAGTACTTAGATTCTTCCGTCTGTAGAGGTTGTGCACTTTCCCCACAAGACTTGATTTTCACCAAGACAGGACCTTTCAGAAGGCTTCCCTTAGACCAAATGGACGCGCTCCAACCTATCATCCCACTACCACCAACTGTCCAAATGGCTAAGTTATTGCAACCTATATGATCCAGGCAGAGCCCATAATGCCATGTGGCTGTACTAGAAGCTTCTTAATATTTGGCATCTCAAATCCCTTTGTTCCTGGGTGGCTTTCCACAAGTGAGATACACAAGGTAAACCATAGAAATGGTCCTTGTGTAACCACTCAACACAAACCATTCTTTCCATTCCACCCAGGTGATTCATTCACTTAGTTGTTTTATTAAGCAAAAATACAAGTCCAAAGACTTAGAAATATTATATCATAGCATGAATATATAACCACCCTTGGTTGCTACTATCTAGGCTAAGCATGGCATTGATAAGCATATTATCTTAGAAATTTCCAGCAATTCTACAACTACTAGGATTTCCCAAGCATAGCATATATATATCAAAATATTCATGCAGGTCTAGCAAAATATTTCTAGTGCATAGTTGAAAAACATAGGAATAAATTCATGAAGCACCACTTGCCTTGGTAGTTTGGGGAGTAGCAACAATCCTCACAATCACAATCACTATTTGCACCAAAATCTACACATAAAATAATGGCACCAAATCACATACAAATATATACAAACAAAAATATATGGTTGCATGTAAATTTCCATGTGATGATTTTCTACACCAAACAAGAAAAGTGCACAGTACCGAATCATAAATAAGTTCAAAACATGCCAAATAAACTTTATTTGAACAACAAAACATTTTTCAAATAATTTCTATACACAAAATATACCTACAAATGTTTTTGTAAAAACAACCATTTTTACAGAGTCAAAACATTAAACGCATTGCATAAATGGAACATATTTTCTCTCCTGATTCCAATGATATAAAATTTGTCAAATTTGGACGTGGGAATCAAAAGTTATGAATTTTACAAGTTTAAACATCTAATAGATCTAAATTCTGATTTTAAATCAAACCTACAGACACGCGGCGTGCTCTGATTGGTTGATACCGATTCGCGCGGATCGGCTGACGTGGGCCGCTATATCTAACTTAAATCGCACGGTCAGGTCTGCTCCTTACCTCTTCGCTATAGATCTAATTCTACACGCTGGATCTAGATCCTACGGCCACGGATCAAATGACCACAGACGGGCGGCGCTAGCGGCGGCGAGTGGCGGCGGCGGCGGCGGCTCTGTCAGAGTCGTTGCTGAAGATCTAGGTCGTTCGGGAGAGGGTGAGGTGGCTTACCGAGTTCGCCGTGCGCTACTGATACTGAAGGTGGGCTTGGTTGGCGAAGGGGCGCTCGTGGTTGACAGGTATTGCTCGCCGGAGTCGTTGCTGTCGTCGGGCGTGTGCGGATGGAGACGGTGGCGACGCTACGGCTCACGCTAAGGAACAAGAGAGGTGGCGTTAGACGTGTGCAGACGAGGCGAGCATGTGAGTATGAGTGAGAGAGAGAGAGAGAGGCGCGGTCGGTACAAACCAGGAGAGCTCGTCGGAGTTTGCGGCTGCGTCGGGCACTTGCGGTCTTTGTCGTTGGCGAGGCTCCAGATAGTCCTAGCATACACCAATGGGGTTAGAAGATGCGCAATGTTTCTGCGATCACGCTGGCAAGATTAGAAGGCAAGGGGCGACGAAAGCTCACCGGAATCGTACACCGGAGTTTATCGGTACTGTGGCAGTGTGAGGGAAAATACTAGCAGCCTGGTGAAGCTTCTGGCTAGCTCTATTGGGGGTAATGGTCGCGAGGGGGAGGGGTTTAAGTAGCTGGAGCGGGGGCGAGATTAACGCGCGGCATCAATGGGATTGAAGAGCATTTGCTCGGGAGGAAATGGCCTTAGTGGCATCGGTCGCAGGCGAGATTTGGGGACGACGGAGTGACGTGGCTGCGGGGCCCAGTTGTCAGCGAGGGGGTGTGCGCGAGCGCGGTGAGAAACAGAGGAGAGAGGGGGAACCCGGGTGGGCTGATTCGCTTGCTGGGTTGGAATGGTGGCGCCAGGCCTAGTTGGGTTTTAAATTTCTTTTTCTTTTTCTGAGTTGATTTTCAGGAATCATTTCAAATGAATTTAAAAGCAAATGGATTCAAATATTTTTTTGGATTTTAGTAAATTATAAACTTCATAAAATTAAACACAAAACCTTGTTGCTTCCTTGGGCTTGCTAGGTCTTATTGAGAAAATCAAAATAAATAGAGCAATAACACTTGATTTGGATATGTTTTGAAGATGGTTTTAAAGCCATATTTGTTTTGTAAACTTTGACTAAACTCTAACATTAAACCCAAAACAACATGAGAGTAAACCAAGTTTGGTTTGAAACAATTATATACTCATTTGAGAGTGGCATTAAATTAATGCATGCTCACATAAAATAATAGCACTTAGTGCTTCTGTTTCTTGAAATGGGTTTGATATTTGATCCATAAATGATATGCATGCATGAATTATATGCAATCTTTGAAAACATGATTTTAGGGATGTTACAAATCTAACCCCCTTAAGGTGAATCTCGCCCTCGAGATTCGGGTTGGCTAGCAAATAGGTGAGGGTGGTCTTTCCGAAGATCATCTTCTCTTTCCCATGTGGCTTCTTCTTTGGAATGATGGTTCCATTGAACTTTGCAGAATTTGATAGTCTTAGTCCGAGTAACTCTTTCTGCAGTCTTAAGAATCTTGATCGGTTTCTCCTCATAGGTGAGATCACTTTCCAATTGAACCTCCTCCAAAGGTATGGTATCCTTCAAAGAAGTCTCTTCCATTTCTGGATGGCATTTCTTAAGCTGACTCACATGAAACACATTGTGAACGGCAGACAATGATTCTGGCAATTCAATCTCATAAGCTACTTCTCCTTTACGACTTAGAATCTTGAATGGTCCAACATATCTTGGGGCCAATTTTCCTTTGACTCCAAATCTCTTCACTCCACGAAGTGGTGACACTCTAAGATAAGATCTATCACCCACTTCATAGGTGACTTCTCTACGCTTAGGATCTACGTAGCTCTTCTGTCGGGATTGTGCTATCTTCAATCTGTCCTTAACTAGCTTAACTTTCTCTTCAGCCTCCTTGATTAGTTATTGTCCAAAAAAACTTCTTTCTCCCACACCATTCCATAGCAATGTGGTGGTACACTTTCTCCCATAGAGAAACTCAACTGGTGCCATCTCAATACTGGCTTGATAGCTGTTATTGTAAGAGAATTCTGCGTAAGGCAGACTTTCATCCCAACTGGCTCCATAGTCTAGGGCACATGCCCTCAACATATCTTCAAGAATCTGGTTGGTCCTTTCTGTTTGTCCATCAGTTTGAGGATGAAAAGCAGTGCTGAATTCCAACCTCGTTCCCAATGACTCATGTAATTGCCTCCAAAAATGAGAAGTGAATTGAGTTCCCCTATCTGACACAATACTCTTGGGTACTCCATGCAGACATACAATCTTGCTCATGTAGATCTTTGCTAACTTAGCACTTGTATAGGTTTTCTTCACGGGTGTGAAATGAGCCACTTTAGATAAGCGATCCACTACTACCCAAATAGAATCATATCCTGACCTGTTCCTTGGCAATCCGGTGATGAAATCCATGCCAATCTTGTCCCACTTCCAATCAGGAATAGGTAGTGGTTGTAACAACCCTGCTGGTTTCTGATGTTCCTCTTTCACTCTACTACATACATCACACAAAGCAATATGTTCGGCGATGTCCTTCTTGAGATTATTCCACCAAAATCTTTCCTTTATATCCATCTACATTTTGGTGTTACCCAGATGAATGGAATACGGCGAGTTGTGTGCTTCTTGTAAAATCAGTTTCCGAAGTTCCGGGTCTTGTGGAACATAGATACGTTTTCCATGCCATAAAGTACCCTGTTCATCTTCATGGAATCCTTTGGCTTTTTCCTTGCCAATCTTTTCCTTAATCTCTTCAATTTCCTTATCTGTCTTTTGGGATTCTTTGATTTTGTCCAACAAAGTGGGTTGAACATCCAATGACATGAGATGTCCTTCAGGCACAATCTCCAATCTGAGATCTCTAAATTGGGCACACAGATCATCTGGTAATTCTCCCTTAGTAAGGCCATTCACAAAAACCTTACGGCTTAGAGCATCCGCTACAACATTTGCTTTACCAGGGTGGTCTTGCAAACTTAAGTCATAGTCCTTGATAAGTTCTAGCCATCTTCTTTGTCTCATGTTAATTTCTTTCTGTGTGAAGATATACTTCAAACTTTTGTGATCTGTGAACACTTCACATCGCTTTCCCAAAAGATAGTGTCTCCATGTTTTGAGTGCATGGACAACAGAGGATAACTCTAAATCATGAGTAGGGTAATTTACCTCATGAGTTTTGAGTTGTCTCGAGGCATAAGCCACAACTTTCCCTTCTTGCATAAGTACTGCACCTAATCCATGATGAGATGCATCACAATACACTTGGAAATCCTTCTCCAAATCCGGTAGACATAAGACTGGTGCTGTCACTAGCCTCTTCTTCAACTCTTGGAAACTAAGTTCACATCCTTCAGACCAAGAAAATTTCTTGTCTTTCTTTAGTAACTCTGTCATTGGCTTAGCTATCTTGGAGAAATTCTCAATGAACCTTCTATAGTATCCTGCCAAGCCAAGGAAACTATGAACCTCTTTTACTGACTTAGGAGATTCCCATTCAGTTACAGCTGAAATCTTAGCAGGATCAACTGCTACACCATCTCCTGACACAACGTGTCCAAGAAATCCAACTTCATTCAACCAAAACTCACACTTGCTGAATTTGTCATACAGCTTATGCTCTCTAAGCTTCTCAAGTATCAAACGCAAATGTCCTTCATGCTCTTCCTTGTTCTAGGAGTAGATCAAAATGTCATCGACGAAAACGACAACAAACTTATCAAGGAATTCCATGAACACCTTTTCATCATATTCATAAAGTATGTTGGTACATTGGTCAAACCGAAAGGCATCACGGTATACTCATACAATCCATACCTAGTGGTGAAAGCTGTCTTAGGTATGTCTTGTTCTCTTATCTTGAGCTAAAAGTAACCTGATCGGAGATCAATCTTTGAGAACACACAAGCTCCTTCTAACTGATCAAATAAGTCATTGATTCTAGGCAAAGGGTATTTGTTTTTGATAGTCACTTCATTGAGTGAACGGTAATCTATGCATAACCTTTGACTTCTATCTTTCTTTTCTAAAAACAAAACTGGTGCTCCCCAAGATGAAGAACTTGGTTGAATAAATCCTTTCTGCAACTGTTCTCCAAGTTGTTTCTTGAGTTCTTTCAACTCATCAACTGACATTTGTATGGTCTCTTTTCTATTGGTCCAGATTCTGGTAGCAAGTCAATAAGAAACTGCACATCTCTATCTGGTGGCATTCCTGGTAATTCTTCCGGAAACACATCCGGATATTCACTCACAATTGGCACACTGTCTATGCTAACCCCCTTAAGAGAATTTAACTTACTCCCTTTCGATTCAAAGTTAGACTTGAATCTTATCCGTTTCTTTTCCGGGGTTGTGAGTGGAACAGTTCGATTGGCACAATCTAATACTCCTTCATACTTGGTCATCCAATCCATTCCCAAAATTACATCCAGTCCTTGGGAATCTAGGATTATCAGACTCACTGGGAACTTATGCTTTCCAAACTCTATTACTAGATCCCGGCATCCAAGACTCACTATCATATCTCCACCTGGAGAACTTACTTTTATTGGACACCCAATGTTTTCAGTTGAAAACACATTTCTATCAACAAATGCTTTTGATATGAATGAATGTGATGCACCAGTATCAAAAAGAACAAGTGTTGGAATAGAATTGAGTTTGAACTTACCAGCCACAACATCTGACTGTTCATAGATTTCCTCCACATTGATGTGGTTCACTTGCCCCTTCTGGAAAGGGTTGGGATTGTTGGGTCCTTCAACTTTCTTTTCTGGGCATTCATTTGCATAATGCCCCATCTTCTTGCACTTGAAACATTCAACCTAACTAAGATCCTTCTTGACAGGCTGGCTTCCACTACCACTTCCACTTCCATTGTGGTGGCTCTTATATCCACTCTTGTGATTCTTGTACTTGTCATTGTCATGACTACTGTGATGCTTGTTGTCATGATGACGGTTGTGGTGATTTTTTTTAACTTCCCATGCTTGTGGGATCCAGAATTCTCACTATCATCATAATGGGAACGCTTGTGAGACGATCCCGAGCTGTGCTTGTTAGAGTGCTTCCTCTTCCTGCTTCCAACTTGTTTCATCTTGCTCTCCAAGATGGCAGCCTTGTCACAAAGAGACTGATATGTGGGGACATAGGCCACAGCTAACTGCAGGTTAAATTCATCGTTCAATCCTTCAAGGAACTTCTCTTTCCTCTTAGCATCAGTGTTAACTTCATCCGGTGCATAACGCGCCAGATTGTTGAACTCCTCAATATATTCAGCCACGTTGCGGTGGCGCTGCTTCAAGTTATGAAATTCCTTCTTCTTCAAACTCATCACTCCGGATGAGATGTGAGCAGTACGGAAACCATCTTCAAAGATAGCCCATGTCACATCCTAAATGGGAGTGGTGATCTGGAAGTTTTCCCACCAAGTAGTTGCTGGTCCTTCCAACAAGTGTGCTGCAAACCTGACTTTCTCCTCATCAGTACAGCCAACAGTTACCAAGTCCTTGTTCACTAAGCGTAGCCAATCATTGGCCACCATGGGATCAGTAGTTCTTGAGAACTTTGCTGGCCTCAGTCTTAAGAATCTGGTAAGCATGTAAAAACCAAGTGGGTTGTTCTGATTGTTGTTGTTGTTGTTGTTGTTGTTCTAGTTCTGTATGAACGTGGTCATCATGTGCATCAGCTGCGTCTGAGCTGTCATCATCTGCTGCATCTCAGGGGTGATATTGTTGTTGTTAGGGTTGGGATTGGCACGTCGAGGAGGCATCTGTGGTTTTCAATAAGGATAAGAATGATATACCCATATATGTTTAACATGCACAATACATCACATAAACAATCACCAAGCATGCATCAAAGTAACAAAATTTCAACAACATAAACAACAAGTTTTGAAAGGTAACACACCAATAGCAAGCCATCCACATGTTGGATGGTCATTGCGACTCAATAATCAAAAGCATGGTAAATAAAAGGTAAATGAGTAGTCATCACTACTCCTCTGCATCAACCTCCTCATCAACAAGTGTAAGACCTGCATTCTCCATAGCGGTCTTGTATTCCTCGACATTGGTAGTCAAGGCCTCTATCTTGGACTTGAGAGCCCTCTTCTGTGAACAAAGTCTCGCAATCACAGTTTGCTGATGCTCGAGCTCGAAGTCCTTGGTCTCTAGTTCTGCAGTCATCTCTCGAATCCTCTTATTCCTATCTTGGACTCTTTTCTCTTGACTCTTGAACTTTCTATCCTGACTCTCAAACTTGGCCTCCATTTCCTTGACTATCTCATCTTGCTCCGCAAAGAGCTTGTCCTTCTCACGAAGCTGCACCAAGAGCTCGTCATTTCTAAGCATGACGTTGGTCCTATCAGTATCTAGGTGCCTAAGAAGAACCTCTAAGTCTTGGAGGTATAGACGAATCAGCTATGCCGTCTCTCTAGCAGTGTCCTCGAAGTCAATGGCCTCACCATCCTCATCACGTCTACCGAAGGCATGGAAGTGAGTACCTCTAACCTCCCGAAAGTGTCTCCCTAACAGACGCGCAAGTAAATCTTGCATGACTACCTCTAGGCCTCTCTCCCTGTCATCATGCATGAACTTGAAGATGATTGCCTCCATGGTAGGCTCAGTCTGGCGTCCTGGCTGATTAACCTTGAAGCCCCAAAGGTCTTTCCTCTCAAACTTGGTGAGGGGAAGCACCATGATGCTAGGAAGCGGAAGATTGAGTATACTAGTGAGCTCAATAAGTCGAGTGCCAAAATGAGTTCCCTTGAACTCTTCAGCCGTTCTAATAGTAACGTTAGGCATCTATTTTATAAGATAGAAAAAGTTAGAATCAACACAATTAAAGACAAATCACAAGACAAGGAATCACATACATATCTTTGTCAATCAAAACACAAGTCATGGCATACATAAAACCATTACAAGCATCCAAGGTTCAACTTATTTTAAACAACATTTGGAATATAAAATAAAAGTGTGGTGGTCCAACTAATGAAGTACGTTACAATCCCATCCCACTTGCCAAGTTGGCTAACAAGGCATCCCTAGAGGCAATCTGTCGATCCTGATCACATGACTCCATTGCTAAGTCTATGCTGTCCTCTCTTAAACGTTGGTTGGTAGCCTCTAACTCCTGGGTATGCTTATTTTCTTCCCTAAGGTCATTCTGAGTATTGAGCATTCTGCACTTGATTCTATCACCAAGCTCTTTGATGGCCTTCCAAGCTGCATCCCTTGCTGATCAAAGAATGTGGTGTGCATCACTGAGTTGGTGACCATGCAGAATCCTGATTCTTTGTGGTTGTCTTCCTTGTTTTTATACAAGTGAAGTTGCACCCACCAGTATTCAACTCCTTCATCCATCACAGGAAATCCTTTGTACACAACTCCACCATGTATTCCCATGGCAACCATGAGGTCCTTGAGAGCCTTGGGAAATTCTGTCTCACATTCCAAAGTCATAGTCATGAGTGGTCCCTTCCTCATGGCTTCGTTGATGGAGTTTATCTACAAATAGAGATGAGAAAGAAGATTAGAAAAGTTTTCAAGAAGAAAAGACAAGTGTGGAAGTTGTTGAAAATTTTTCCTTAGTGGTTTCCAATCCTAGGGTCATAATCCTACAAGCAACACAGTGCTCTGATACCATCTGTAAGATCCCTCCCTTTATAAAGGTAAGGATCCCTGTGATTGCAATGCTAGTCCCTGGATCAATGCTAGCATCCACAGTTTAAGATGAAGTACACAGAAACAAAGGTCATTATTACATATCATTCCAGAGACAAACATAGTCTTTTACAAACTCCATGGCCACATGCCTAATACAAGAGTTCAAATATATAATAAGATAAAAAAGTCTTCATCTTCATGTGCCACAGGCAAGCATGTTGAGTGTAGACTCATAACCACTAATCATCATCAGAATAACCTGCAACATCACAAGTTACAGCCACAGTGGGTCAATACATTGGAATAGTATTGGCAAGTGATACCTTAGTAAAATTTTAGTAGTCTAGATACTATATGCATTTTTGCTAAGTGTAGCTTAGGCTTGCTTGCTCAAAATAGGTTTTACCTATCAGTTGAAAACTCTAAGTTTTTCTTTATCAAAACTTTCCCAAGGAAACACCAATATAAATTAGTGTTCCTTCACCCTGGTTCAACCACAAGCTTTTACTTAGAAATTGGGATGAGGAGATTATTGATAGCTTCCATGTCTTGATGCTCAAGTTGTCCAATACCAGGGACATGGCTAAGTACTTAGATTCTTCCCTCTACAGAGGTTGTGCACTTTCCCCACAAGACTTGATTTTCACCAAGACAGGACCTTTCAGAAGCCATCCCTTATACCAAATGGATGCGCTCCAACCTATCATCCCACTACCACCAACTGTCCAAATGGCTAAGTTATTGCAACCTATATGATCCAGGCAGAGCCCATAACGCCATGTGGCTGCACTAGAAGATTCTTAACATTTGGCATCTCAAATCCCTTTGTTCCTGGGTGGCTTTCCACAAGTGAGATACACAAGGTAAACCATAGAAATGGGCCTTGTGTAACCACTCAACACAAACCATTCTTTCCATTCCACCCAGGTGATTCATTCACTTAGTTGTTTTATTAAGCAAAAATACAAGTCCAAAGACTTAGAAATATTATATCATAGCATGAATATATAACCACCCTTGGTTGCTACTAGCTAGGCTAAGCATGGCATTGATAAGCATCTTATCTTAGAAATTTCTAAGAATTCTACAACTACTAGGATTTCCCAAGCATCGCATATATATATCAAAATATTCATGCAGGTGTAGAAAAATATTTCTAGTGCATAGTTGAAAAACATAGGAATAAATTCATGAAGCATCTCTTGCCTTGATAGTTTTGGGATTAGCAACAATCCACAATCACAATCACTATTTGCACCAAAATCTACACATAAAATAATGTCACCAAATCACATACAAAATATATACAAACAAAAATATATGGTTGCATGTAAAATGCCATGTGATGATTTTCTACACCAAACAAGACAAGTGCACAGTACTGAATCATAAACAAGTTCAAAACATGCCAAATAAACTTTATTTGAACAACAAAACATTTTTCAAATAATTTCTATACACAAAATATACCTACAAATGTTTCTGTAAAAACAACCATTTTTACAGAGGTAAAACATTAAACACATTGCATAAATGGAAAGGATTTTCTCTCCTGATTCCAATGATATAAAATTTGTCAAATTTGGACGTGGGAATCAAAAGTTATGAATTTTACAAGTTTAAACATCTAATAGATCTAAATTCTGATTTTAAATCAAACCTACAGACACGCGGCGTGCTCTGATGGGTTGATACCGATTCGCGCGGATCGTCTAACGTGGGCCGCTATATCTAACTTAAATCGCACGGTCAGATCTGCTCCTTACGTCTTCGCTACAGATCTAATTCTACACGCTGGATCTAGATCCTACGGCCACGGATCAAACAACCACAGACGGGCGACGCTAGCGGCAACGAGTGGCGGCGGCGGCTCTGTCAGAGTCGTTGCCGACGATCTAGGTCGCGCGGGTTAGGGTGAGGTGGCTTACCGAGTTCGCCGTGCGCTGCTGATACTCAAGGTGGGCTTGGTTGGCGAAGGGGCGCTCGTGGTTGATAGGTATTGCTCGCCGGAGTCGTTGCTATCGTCGGGCGTGTGCGGCTGGAGACGGTGGCGACGCTACGGCTCACGCTAAGGCAAAAGAGAGGTGGCGTTAGACGCGTGCAGACGAGCGAGCATGTGAGTATGAGTGATAGAGAGAGGCGCGGTCGGTACAAACCAGGAGAGCTCGTCGGAATTTGCGGCTGCGTCGGGCACTTGCGGTCGTCGTCGTTGGAGAGGCTCCAGATAGTCCTAGCATGCGGTGTTAGAAGATGCGCAAGGTTGCTGCGATCACGCTAGCAAGATTAGAAGGCAAGGGGCGACGAGAGCTCACCGGAATCGTACGCCGGAGTTTGTCGGTACCGCGGCGGTGTGAGGGCAAATACTAGCAGCCTGGTGGCGCTTCTGGCTAGTTCTGTTGGGGGAAATGGCCGCAAGGGGGAGGGGTTTAAGTAGCTGGAGCGGGGGCGAGATTAACGCGCGGCATCAATGGGATTGAAGAGCATTTGCTCGGGAGGAACTGGTCGCGGCGGCGTCGGTCACAGGCGAGATTTGGGGACGACGGAGTGACGTGGCTGCGGGGCCAGTCGTCAGCGAGGGGGTGTGCGCGAGCGCGGTGAGAAACAGTGGAGAGAGGGGGAACTCGGGTGGGCTGATTCGCTTGCTGGGCTGGAATCGTGGCGCCACGGCCAATTGGGTTTTAAATTTCTTTTTCTTTTTCTGAGTTGATTTTCAGGAATCATTTCAAATGAATTTAAAAGCAAATGAATTAAAATCTTTTTCTAGATTTTTGTAAATTATAAACTTCATAAAATTAAACACAAAACCTTGCTGCTTCCTTGGGCTTGCTAGGTCTGATTGAGAAAATCAAAATAAACAGAGCCATAACACTTGATTTGGATATGTTTTGAAGATGGATTTAAAGCCATATTTGTTTTGTAAACTTTGTCTAAACTCTAACATTAAACCCAAAACAACATGAGAGTAAACCAAGTTTGGTTTGAAACAATTATATACTCATTTGAGAGTGGCATTAGATTAATGCATGCTCACATAAAATAATATCACTTAGTGCTTCTGTTTTATTGAAATGGGTTTGATATTTGATCCCTAAATGATATGTATGCATGAATGATATGCAATCTTTGAAAATATGATTTTAGGGATGTTACAAAAGAGCATGAAGATCAATGCCCCAATTGTGAAGAGAAACATCCAACTAATCAATGCCCCACATCTCAAGCTACTTGTTTCCTATATGAAGGAAATAATCATGTCCCCATCCAATGCCCCATCTATTCCATAGTTCAACAAAGGAAACAAGGTGGAGTGCAACAACAGATTGTAGACTTCCATGAGGGAACAACTTCTACCAAGAAGGGTGAAGACAAAGGAAAATCTCAGCTTGCACCTCCATGCAATATGACTCAATTTGATGGACCAAAGAGGAGACATATGTATTACCCAAGGAAAAGATCAAGGAGACCAGGAAACTTTCCCACCTTTGAGATAAGATATGAAGAGCATGAACTAGAAGCACTCCTAGCTTTGGAGAAACCCAAGAAGAAGAAGGACAAAAGTCAAGTGCAGTGTTGCCATTGCAAAGAGATGGGACACTATGCCAATGAATGTCCAGAGAAGAAGATGAAATATAAGGAGATTAACCAAGTGTGGTGCAACAACTGCAAAGAGCTAGGACATTATGTATCAACTTGTCCACAGAAGATACGAGAAGAGATCAATCTTGTCACATGTTACAATTGTGGTAACCAAGGACATTATGCAAGCAATTGTCCAGAAAAGATGAAGAACAAGATAAATCCTATTAAGGATCTCAGCCTTGTCACATGTTTCAAGTGTGGAAACAAAGGACACTATGCAGATGTTTTCCCAAAGAAGCTTCATCAAAACCCCAAGCAAACCAAGAAGTAATCTAGTTGGAAAAATTTTAAGGGTGGTAGTACCCTAGTTGCTTTGAGCCAACTTGTAACCCCTATCTTTCCCAAATCTCGGGACGGGATTTATTTTAAGGGTGGTAGCCTGTCACATCCCAAGATTTTCCAAATCTTGTAATGTGAAAAATAAATAAACAAAATAAATAATTGTTGAAATTTAGGGTGAAAAGAAACTTTTTGATTCTAAATGCAAACTTAAAATCCCATCTTGAGTTTGAATCCAACTATATTCAAATCAAGTGAATGCTTTCTTCATAAAAGCATCTTAAAATTTAAACACTTGGAAAATAAACCAAAACCCTAAAACCCTAATGGAAGAAAAACATTTCCAAGTTATCTCCAAGCCTATGGTTTTGATCCATATAAAATTTTGAAAACAAATATTTATAAATGATCAAGAATGAAAATAGAAATAATATAAAACCATATGAATTGGTTTCACTTAATTTGGGACCATAAATAAAATCTTATGAATTTAATAAGATAAGGAAATTGAATTTCCAAATCTAATAAAACACCTATCTGGAAATCCATACCAAATGGTGAGAAAATAATCCTAAAGACATTAAAAAGGATAAATAAATCTTAAATAAGATTTACAAATTGGAATCACCAACTTTGGAACTATAAATAAAATCATATGGATTTTATAAGATAAAGATAGAAATATTAAATGAGGAATATCTAAAGACCAAATTAAATCTTGGCCTAATCCATAAGCAAATGGAATGAAATATAATCCAAATCCAAATAAAATAAAAGGATATAATTTTCCAAATAAAATAAAGTGGCATTAACCAAATTCTGTTTCTATTTGAATAAAGACAAATCCCTAATAAGAATGATTAATTAAATCATGGGAAAATAGTATTTGGAATTTACCCAAGTGGAATAAAAGCTATTTAATTAACTTAATTGGGATCAAAGAAATCTTCCAAATAAAATTTATGGAATTAAAACTATAAGTAATTTCATTGGAATAAAGACAAATACCCAATTTAAAATAATTAATAAATCATATTAAAAACTTTTCCAAATAATTCAAAGAGAATTATTTGACACCCTAATAAATAGATAAAACATACTGAAAATATTTGGAAAGATTTAGTTTTCAAATGGAGTTTTTGAAACAATAATAAATCTTATTTAAATTAATGCAAGGGCCTATTTTAAATAATTATTATACCCTAAAAAGAATAAATGAATTATTCTAAATTTGACTCTAAAATGAACTATTAAACAGTATTTCAATATACATAAAGTTTGGTTGAAGTTTGAAATAAAATTGTTGTTTGAAAGGTTTAAACAAAATCAAAACAGAAAATAGAAATGGAAAAAGAAAAATGAATCTGTATAAAAAAATGATACAAAACCAGTCCAGCCCTGCAAAGCCCACTGGACCAGCATCAGCCCACTTCCCCCTCTCTCTACGCGCGAACCGTTTTCACCACACCACGAATGACTGCCTGGACCCACCTTCCCCCTCTCTCTTTAGCTAACACCGGACCCCATCGCCACCTCAGCATCTTCCCCACCGCGACGACCTCGCCTCTCACCTCGCGACTGTCTCTGCACTTTGATTCGAGGCTTAAATTCGATTGATGGAGTGATCAATTCTCACCAGTAATCACGCACACATAAATGCCTACGTCCACTCCCTCTTTCCCCTCTCTCGCCCGGCTCTCCCTGCCCCCAGGCCATCCCCATTTCCACTTACACCATCGCTGCCTCCGACGCCCTCCGGCGACGATTTCGGCCAACCCACGCCTCCCCTTTCTCCCTGGCGCATGCGAGATTATTCCCTATTGCCAGGTGCATCTCTCGGTACCTCCCTCGAGCCCGAGCGTTCGCATTATCCTCGGCAACAACCTTGACAGAGCACCGCCGCCGACGACAGCAACTCCATCGACCTCTCCCTGGTAACATCCGACCGCGCCGCCCCCTCTCTTTGATGCTCCCGTACTCACCACTCTCCTACGCGTCTAACGACACCATTCTTTTGTCCAAGCATGCCCTGTAACGTCGCCTCTGTCTTCGACAGTAAGCAGCCGCCGTCTGTCTCTTCTCCGGTGAGCAATCGCCGTCGTTTCTGTGCGCCCCTTGACAGAAGGAAACCGCCTTGAGCTTCACCAGGGTCACGCGAACACTGTGAGAATTTTCTCTCCCTCCTTTTTTTCCTGCTTCGCCAGAACCACCGCGAGCAGAGCCCGCGCCGTCGTTCGCCGTCGCTAGCACCACCAGATCGTGGTCAAAGCATTTCTGTCCGTTGGATTTAGATCGCAAGGCCAGGATAGATAACTTAAACAAAAGGGTACGGGCTTTTTTGATCCGTGCGATTCCAGTTAGATCCAACGCTCCACATTAGTCGATCCACGCGAACCGTTATTGTCCAATATAATCGCTCCACGTGGCCGGCCTTTTGTTTTAAAAACAGAAACTAATCTATTAGATGTTTGATTTTGTAAATTGCATAACTTTTGATCCACACGTCCAAATTTTGCAAATTTTATATCAATGGAATCAGCAAGACAAAACCTATCCAACCATGCACTTTGTTTAGTAAATTGATTCTGTTAAATTGGTTGTTTTTACAAAAACTTGTGTAGGCATATTTAGAATATTAAATTCATTCTAAAATTATTTTTGTGATTGTTTTTTTGGAAAATAGATTGTTTTGAACCTACTGACCATAGAAACCAAATTATAGATTCAAAAATATATTTTGTGAAGCAAGAGAATAAATCTTTGAATTAAAACATTTCTAGTCAAATAAAAATGTTGTTTATATGTTGAAAATACTTTTTGGAGAAAAACCTTTGGGAAATGTTTTGATTTAAACTCTCTGACCCCAAACCCCAAGTTTTAGAATTAAAAATGTATTTGGTGAACCCTATAAACATTGTTGCTTTGCTAAAGGCATTTTCAACCACATAAAATATTGATTTAGTTTATAAATGATTTATAAGTAAAATCTTTTTCAAATGGTTTTGCCACTCATATAAAATGACCAATAAGTTTTTTAGAATGTTTATAACCTATTATAAACCACTTTTCCAAATAAAACAATCTTTAGCATGCTTGCATGCATTGCTTTGTTTCTATTATTTTATGTGATGTTTTGCTTGAATGGTAGATTGAATTTTTGCGTGCTTGATTGAATTGTAGTGGAATTTGAAGAGTGTGAATTTTGCAAGAACAAGGAGTGAACTTATATTCTCTACCAAAAAGGCAAGTGATGCTTCATAATTTGTCCCATTATTTTCACTATGCATTAGTGATATTTCTTAGTAGGACTTGCATGGAATTTTTACTAAGTATGCTATGCCATGGAAAATCCTAGTAGTTGATGCCTTAGTAGAAATTTCCTAAGTTAAGATTCCTACTACTATTCATGCTTAGCTTAGCTAGTAGAAAACAAGGGTGGAATATATTCATACTATGGAATAGTTCTAAGTCAAGGACTTGTGTTTTGTTTAATAAAACAACTAAGTGAATGAATCACCTGGGTGGAATGGAAGGAATGGTTTGTGTTGAGTGGTTACACAAGGCCCATTTATATGGTTTACCTTGTGTATCTCACTTGTGGATGGCCACCCAGGAACAAAGAGATTTGATATGTCAAATGTTGAGAAGCTTCAAGTGCAGCCACTTGGCATTATGGGCTCTGCCTTTATCATATAGGTTGCAATAACTTAGCCAAATGGACAGTTGGTGGTAGGGGATTGATAGGTTGGAACACGTCCATTCTGGTCTATGGGAAGGCTTCTAAAAGATCTTGTCTTGGTGAAACCAAGTCTTGTGGGGAAAGTGCACCACCTCAAGACATGGAAGCTATCAAGAATCTCCTCATCCAAATTTCTAAGTTAAAAACTTGTGGTTGAACAAGGGTTGAAGGATCACCAATTTCTATTGGGAGATGCCTTGGGTGATTTTGACAAGCAAAAACTTAGTGTTTTCAAATGATAAGGAAAATCTATTTTGAGCAAAGCAAGCCTAAGCTCCACTTAGCCAAATGCATATAGATGATAGACGCCACTATACTATCATAGTATCACTTGCCAATACAATTCAAATGTATTGACCCTTGTGGCTGTAACTTATTATGTTGCAGGTTTGTTTGATGTTAGTGAAGTTTATTGATTAGGATTACAAGTCTACACCCAACATGACTGCCTGTGGCACTTTGAAGATGAAGGACCCCATGCTATTGTTATATTCTGCTGCATTGTAATGAGATAGCCAAATGAGCTATGTAAGATGTAATAAATTATGTTATTCCTGGTTATAAAGTTGTACTATGACCTTTGTTTCTTGATATTACATCTTAACTCTGGATGCTAGCTATTGATCCAGGGACTAGCATTGTAAACACAGGGAAGAACTAAGGATATGGTTCTTTCTTATGGAGGTGATGAACAGCTCGTTGTTAATGGTTACACCGATGCTAGCTGGAACACCAATCCGGATAATTCTAAATCTCAATCTGGATACGTATTTACTTTGGATGGTGCAATAGTTAGCTGGAGGAGTGCAAAGAAAATCGTTGTGGCGAGATCTTCAACTAAATCGGAATACATAGCTGCTTCAGAGGCTTCACAAGAGGCGATATGGATGAAGGAGTTCATTACAGAGCTCGGTGTGGTTCCAAGTGTGCTGGACCCAATGTCTATCTACTGTGATAACATGGGCGCCATAGCCAACGCGCAAGAACCAAGGTCACACAAGAAGCTGAAGCACATCAAGCTACGTTTTCACGCTATTCGAGAGCATGTCCAAGATGGTGACATAAAGATTTGCAAAGTACACACAGATCTGAATGTGGCGGATCCGTTGACTAAACCTCTCCCGAGGGCAAAACATGACCAGCACCAAACCTCCATGGGTGTTCGGTATCTTACCATGTAATCTAGATTAGTTGACTCTAGTGCAAGTGGGGGACTATTGGAGATATGCCCTAGAGGCAATAACAAAAGTGGTTATTATTTTATCTTTGTGTTTATGATAAATGTTTACATTCATGCTATAAAAGTATTAACCGGAAACATTAATACTTGTGTGATTTGTAAACTAAATTAGAGTCCCTAGTAAAGCCTCTTTGTAATACTAGCTTGTTGGTTAATAGATGATCGTGGTTTCCCGATCATGAACATTGAGATGTTGTTAACCACGAGATCATATCATTAGGAGAATGGTATGATGGATATACTCCTATAGATAAGCGTAGCATTAAGATCAAGTCATTTCAATAGTTCATTTGCTATAAGCTTTCTGATACATAGTAACCTAATTCCTTCGACCATGAGATCATGCTAATCACCATCACCGGAAGGATACTTTGATGACATCAAACGCCACATCATAACTGGGTGGATATAAAGGTGGCATTGAGTGTTCGGAAAGTATGTGTTGAGCCACATGGATCAAGAGTGGGATTTGTCCATCCATATGACAGATAGATATACTCTGGGCCCTCTCAGTGGAATGTCATCCAATTGGCTTGCAAGCATGTGACTGGCTCACAGGGATCACATATCACAGAAACGAGACAAGATTACTTATCGGTAACGAGGTTGAACTAGGCATGCAGAGATACCGACGATCAAAACCTCGGATGAGTAAACTATCGTGAGACAAAGGTAAATTGGTATCATATGTAAGTGGTTCATTCGATCGCAATGTAATCGTAGAAATATGTGGGAGCCATATGAATTTCCTTATTCCTCTATTAGTTATTGATCAGAGAAGTGTCTCGGTCATGTACGCATAATTCACGAACCGTAGGGAGACACGCTTAAGGATTCGATGATGTTTAGTAGATATGGAATGTTAGTAGGGATACCGAATGTTGTTCGGAGTCTCGGATGGGATCCGGTATATCACGAGGAGATCCGGAATGGTCCGGAGAATAAGATTCATATAAGGAAAGTCCGATTCCAGAGTTCGGGAAAGATTCCGATGTTTTCATTGGAGAGGTTCTAGATGGGTCTAGAAGGTTCACCAGTCCAGAAGGGGAATGGTCCATGAATGTGTCATGGGTAAGTGGAATGATTGTATCATATCCTAGGTCACTTGGTTTGGGCATTTGTAAGAGAGAATTAAAGCTCTAAATTTAAAGTCAAACGGGAAGTTTGAAAAGTCAAGCTGGAACAATGGTTTCCTAGTGGAAGAAGGAAAGAGTCCTTCTCTCAATCCAACTTGGGTTTGGATTTGGATTCAAACCCACCCCTCCCAAGGCTTCCCCCCCCTCTCATAAATAGAGGGGGAGGGAAGCCCCAAACACACAAGCCCTAGCCCTCCCACACCCAAGCCGCCGCCGCCAGCCCCCGCCGACACCTCCTCCTCCTCCCGGTCGTCTAAACCCTAGATCACCGGGAAATCCTAGATCCACCATAACTCGCACCGGTTTAGGCGAAACCCTGCGGGATCTTCCCTGTACCTCCGACACCACACCGTCGTGCTGCCAGAATCACGAGGGGAGAACTACAACCTCCGCTGCCTGCTGGAACAAGGGAGAAGAAGGTCTTCATCGAGTACTGAACGTGTGACCGACTGCGGAAGCGCTGCCGGAACGCAGCGCTGGAAGGATCGTCTACGCGATCTTGATATCGGCAAGTGTACGACTACATCACCCACGAGAATCTGCTCTCGTTAATCGCTTTGGAGTCTTCGAGGGTTAGTACTGTAATCGACTCGTTGCAACAATCTAGTAGATAGATCTTGGCTTGTTTGTTTGCATACAGTAGAATTTTTTTGTTTTCCATGCTACGAACCCCTACACCAACTCCCTCTTCTCCATCCCTTCCGCCCACCCGCATAGCAGCCAGCATCCGCCACAGCCCAACTGAAGCCCACCTCGGCCCTGCCCGCATACCGCTTCGCCTCGTCGTCTTCGACGACGGCAAGCTGCTACGTGCCTGTGTCGCCGCCGTCGATCCCTCCGCCTACTCCCTGTCGTCCATCGCCCCCTGGGGGTTGATAAGATCACCACCTCGATGCCCTGCCCGTCCTCATTCACTCCCTCTCTCTCCCCAGACCTCTCTCTCCTCTTCTCTACGAGGCGGCCGAACCCTAGCTCCGCTACTGCCTCGAATCACTGCCGCTATGGTTGCTCCCGAGCTCCGCCGAGCACACATGAAGCTTCACCTCTTCCTCCTCTAGTCCTTTGTCAAATTAATCGAGCTAGGACACACGGAATAGAGGCCCACGACCGATTCTTCCCCAAGCTCGACAACCACCACCGTCGCGATTGTCGTTGATTCAAGCCTCCTCCTGCCTCTCCGTCGAGCTTATTAGCTTTAGGGTAAGCAGGCGGTTCACCCAGACCCCTTATCCCTCTCACTCTCGCTTTGTAGCCGTCGTTCGCCTGCAAGGACCGCCGCCACCGCTCACTGCTCCAGTGACCTATTCCTAGCGGTGCTGCCACCTTCGTGTCTGCCTTGCTATGCTGGTTTGATTAGGCTAGGTCGCAGCCCCGCTCGCCTCCTTGCATCATCGCTGGCCACCGTCTTCCACTCCGCCGCCGTGGTGACGTGATGCCTACGTCAGCAGCACGCAAGGTTGGCCATGGTGGCAGCCTATGTGGCCCCTGGCCCACAAGTCAGCCTCTATGGCTAGGCTCAGTCCCGGTAGAAAATAGACCCAAACCCCGCGGTGACGTCATCCTGAGGTCATAAATGTTTTTAAATAATTTCCGAAATTCATTTAAAACTGTAAATTCAATAACTAAATATTTTTTTATTAGAAAAATAAAAATAATATATCAAAATGTTTAGAAAAATGAGAACTACCTATTTAAGATATAACCATGAATTATTCAACAACTTACATGACAAGTTTAAGTAGAAGAACATAGTAACCCCTCATAGGTGATTCCGGAGTTTTCTCGAGTTAGGGTTTATAGCCCTCGGAACCCCGATTAAATTGTCGAGCATGCCTTAGGGTTACATTTTGATACAATTTAACTTGTCATATCATCATTCTTGCTTGATCATTGCATTGATGCCATGTGTTGATTGTTTTCCTTTCTTTACGGTGTTTGGTTCTTCCTGGTAGAATACGATATCGAGATCGAAGACCGAGATCAACACCGTCAAAGCTCGAACACCAATACTTGACCAACTCTAATCAAGTCAAGTACCAGATTTCCGTAGCTCTGCTTTCAGGTTATCAACAGGCAAAGGAAAGCATAGAGCCACCATGATATAATCCTATGATTTTGAAAGCATTTCAATTCCTGCCATAATGCATACGATTCTACTATGGTATTTTATCGATAGAGAAAGTATCCTATCTGTTGGATTACTCCCTTTGAGCTTATATTACCTGATCCACTGCTCCTAGCATAACTAGGTTTGGCTTGTGTGCACTGCTAAAGCTTATATCTGTGTCCTGCTTAGCCATGCATAGCTGTTAAGTCTGGTCCATCCAGATGATGTATTAGATGCAGAGAATCTAGTATGACAGGAGATCATGATGGGATAAGATCAATGGTAAAGTTAAACATGCTAAGGCTTGTATGGGAGGCCCCGGTGGGATGTTTTTTTTCTAGTGCCAAGCTCGCCACCACTAAGAACCGAGTTCTTGCCTTTGGAACCGAGATGAGTGTATAGCCACACGGGGCTTGGGAACCCCTCGCCTGATTAACTTGCCTAGTAGATTCCATGAGTCACATAGTTCGAGCGTTCCATTCGACATATGCATAGAAAACCTTTTGAAAGATTTGGCGGGTGAAGGTGCATTCATAACAGGTATGGAAGCATGGACCGAGTTTCTTGGGGTCAATGGAGTCCTTGGTGAACCAACCTCGCCTCACATCTCTAGGGACCAGCTTCGGGATTTGACCCATTACGGCAAAACCATCCTTAGGGCATGACTAATGGTCTTGGTGAAATCAAGGTAAAGGTCGTGGTCAACCACCCTCTGCCAGCCTTTCAAGGAAGAGGGTTAATAGCTTGACATTAAGAGTTGATTGGTACGTGTGGGTAAAATTGTACACCCCTGCAGGATTAAATATTTTTGAAAATCCGTGTTCATGGTTATGAATGCTTGGTGACCAGATTCTAAGATCATAGATAACTATAACCTAATCGTAAAACTTGATAGATCAATGTGTGCTTAAGGATGCTTCCTCATGGGTACGAGGGGGTGATCATAGTTAGTGTTCAGATGTTGATGACTTGGTGGATATCAAAACATGATGATCAATATTTCGGAGATGTCGCTCTCTTATCCCCTTTTAAAATATTCCGATTAGACGAGATTCTTCTCTCTCTTGTTTTACAAACAAAGATGGCTTTATGCAAAACTACTCCACCAGTCATAAGTCTTGCGGAGTACACCCTGTACTCATGCTTGCTTTGTTGATACTTTTGTAGCAGAGTAAGAGTTCCCTGAAGATCAGTTTGGTACTACATCGACACCGACGAGTAGCTTGGGGTTCCCGGCCGGCAGCCTGGAATCTATGGGCTGGGACGTCATCGTTATGATTCAGGCATCTTAGGCCATTTGTTAAGTTTGCTATACTAATAACATAATTTGCCTTTCATTGTTTGATGTTTGTGGTTAGTGACCTCTGCTTGTAATAATTTGGTTGTCTGCTTAGTTATGAGCTTGCTGTAATAATTTGCGGTGACCTAGCATACCTCTACATGATTTAGTATACTATAGTCGTAGACATAACACCAATGAAACAACATTCACTAGTATTACATCCCTTATAGCGGTACAACAGAAACACAGCGGGTCCAAGACATGACTATAGGTTACAACTCAACTCTTTACACAAGATCCAGAGAACACTCTAGGTTAAAGATAGAGAAAGAAACATCTTACAAAGAAGAATAAAAAATAATCAACTCATAACTAATATGCTAATAAGATTAGCATCTAACCATTTGGTTTGTATTGCTACTATTGCAATACCCTACAGAAATAGGTTCTATGGCTAGAGATTATATTTCTATCGAATCAGCAACTTCGTCTTCACTTGAGTTGAGGTATATGTTGACTTTCTTAACTTCATTGAAGATCTTGAGATTTTAATGATGATTCCTAGAGCATAACTTGATGTAGACGTCGTCTTAATGGCTTCAGAATCTAGCAAGGTTTAATAAGATAAGTTGAGTACGAGCGTACTCAGCAAGTTCACTAGAAAAGGAGTGTTTGATGCACTAAATCTACAGCCACAGACCGTAGGTCATAGGCAATGCAAGTTTTCGTAAACATTTCTTCAAAGGTTGCTTTTATTCTGAAAAGCTATGTCCGTTAGCCTTCACGGGTTTACCAGAACTTTCATGGAGTTCCTTTCCCGCCATGTTCGCAGCTCCTTCCCGGAACATGGAGTAACAAGTTACAGTTCTTAAACTTTGCAGAGGTGCGTCACTTTACCCATGAGATATCAAATCCTTGTGGCACAACCGGGCAATATTTCCCGTCCACACTTCCTATGGTGTGGGGCCTAGAAGATGAACCAAGCCAATCACTGCCCCCTTCGCGACCTCGCATGCCTCCTTGGTGTACATCATGCCCACATATTGAATTACGGCAATGGTTTGTACAGACCGTTAGATGCCAGAACTATCGTGGGATGTTGAGGATTCCCACCCATATGCTGCATATCCTCTACGAATTACCAATTAATATGCACGCTACGAGTGATGATAGCCACGACCTGCACATCCGGCTACATGCGAGAGGAAGAAGATACAGCTGACTTCTCTATCCCATTCCAAATCTCATGGTTAACGCGTGATATACGGCGCAAGAATCACTGGCCACATTGGTTGTTAATTCCTAGATAATATGTTCCTTTACCACCGAAACTTTCATAGCAGGTTATTACCTCATGGTAAATAACCTATAATCATATTATTATGAAAATAGTGTTTTCTGTCCCTTTTTAAAATGCAGGTGATGACAACACTGGATTTGCAAAATACTTTACAGAAAATAATCAAAGGACATGAGCAAGTGTGAACTTGCCTTTTGTGATTGCAAGGTTATGCACTCACGGTCTTCAAGACAATATAAGATCCAATATCTGAAATCAGCATCATTGGTCTGGTAAGGACTAATGTTTAAAGAAGCAAGATGCTATTATACATAAGTAATGTAATGCAAGTTGATAAACTCGAATCCCGGGGATAACGTTGATCTAGGTTTTGGATACTGGAAATGGTTTCTTAGGAATGTGTTGCCCTTTTTAGATTAAGTTTCACACTTGTGCTTCTTATTAAGGCTTTTGAGTGTGTGTGAAACAATATGTAATTACAATATCATAAAACTATGAGATATACACAAATGTGAAATGCTACTCAAGATCGCTTACACTATAATTGTTTATCTTCAAATTTTTACTTTACAAGTAATGTCACTTATAAAGATGTGTTATCAAACCTAAGTATACAAGTAAAGTATAAAGTAAGGTTATTACGATAATTGTCATATGTTGACTAAAGTGAGAAAACGAATAACTTTTGAAGAAAATATTTCTTTATTAAGGTTTAAATAATCCTTGTGGTTTATCAAATGTGGTCGATGTTGTTTGAGCTTTCTTGAATAGTTTGGACTTGAGATGCTTTATGACTTAACTATAACAAATCAAAGTTAACTATAAAGCATATAATAAAGTCTTTAGCATTATATTTAAAGTCATGTAGACTAAAGTTAACTTTAAAGACATAGATAGACTTAGGTGCATTACTTATGATACTTGTATCTTTTTTAGTTTATTTTGTTTCATTAAAGTTATTTAATAATGGCATTACTTTTATTTGAGTAGTGGTTTCTTAACATTATAAATGTATAATAGGATTTATCTCCTTATAAGGGTGTGGTTATGGTTTGTGACTAAGTAAACAATATTATTTACTACTTATGAATTATCTCTAGGTTTAGTCAATTATAAAGTTGTGAGTGAAACAATGGTAAAGGATTTTATTTGGACAACATATCATTCTTGAAGATTTTATATTTGTTAAAGATCTTTTTAGAAGATAAACTACACATATGGTTGAAGGATAATTCAATAAAGTTGTATTTAAAATCTTTTGGACCAATTTGACTTTATATTATAAATATTTAAGACTAGTACTATTTATTAGACTCAATTAGCTAATTTTAGAAATATCAGCAAAATTTATTTACCCTTATATGAATTATTAACTAAGGAAATTAGACTTAGAATCAAGTTATTAGAGTATTATTATTTATTTACTTTAAAAGTGTAATATTATATTTTTAACATGTAGGTATTATTTTTGTGATCATTTTAGTATATTACATTTATTTTTGTGATTTACAAATAATAAGATATGATTTTTATATTATTTATTACTTTATAAATACTTAGTAAAATATATTTATTTAAGTGAAATAATAATGCATGATTATAGTTTTAAATTATAGTTCTTATTTTTCTAAGATTTTTGGTATTTTATTTATATTTTTAACATTTACCAATATTAAAATATGAATTATCTAAGTTCTATTACTTATAAAATCTTTATGAAATAATAATTATTTAAATTGTTAACATAATAATGTTTGATAATAGTTTTAAGTTGTAGATTTTATTTTTCTAAACATTTTCATATATTACACATATTTTTCTGAATTATAAAACATAAGTTATTGATTTGCCAAGATTTAATCACTTTATTCAATTTCTGCAATGTTTATATTTGAATTTATATTTTCTTATCTATTTGCTGATGAGTAATACTTTTTATACTGAGCTTAACCAAGAATAGGTCACTGACTGGTGGGTCACATACCACATGGCATGCCCAGCTTAACTAATGGTTTTGTTACTGAAGTTGTTCCTACTCACAGAGAATGACAGATGGGCCATATACCACGTCACCTGCCACCAGGGCAAGGACCAGTCAAATGGCTGACCAGGTCAAGGGTGATGTGGGTATGAGGCGACGATGATGTCATACAGGATGATCATCCCAGATCGGTGACCAGTCCATTGATTGGGAGTGCACGGGCTAGCAAAGATGGTCGTGTTTGAAAGAGGGATCCAAGACGAACCTATTGGTGGCGGCGCCGCTCACTTAAGGTCATCGTAGTCTGGTCAACTGCGAGGTCGAGCCGCGAAGGCTACGGTTGCATGATGAGCGATTGATTAAACGCGAAAGGAGGATGATTGAGGGATGCGTGAGCATCAGTAACTCACCAGGTTTGCAGCGAAAAGGTTGATGCTGCGAATCGTGGTCAAATTCGGTGGTATCGACGGTGTCCGGACTTCGGGAATGAGGTCTCAATCCGAGCGTCTGGGACTGCACCGGCTTACGTGCTTTAGCAATAATAATGAGGACGACATGGCGGTTCTTGTGGTGGTCTCAGGCAAGCAAGAGGAGCTACAGAGCAACAGTGACAAGATTCTCTAGCGAGCTAGGGTTCGGCCTCTAAGAGGAGATAGAGAGGAAGAGGAAAGGAATGGGTATAAGATGTGCGAGGAGGCGTCGTGTCCTTCTTATCCCCTTTTGATGATGTTAGCTTCGGCATGAATCGTGGCGACCACGGCGGACGGCGGAGCTCGAGCCAGGAAGCTGCTTCGCCGGCGATGCTTTCTGTCCAGAGGAAGAAGAAAGGAAAAGAAACAAAAAGGTATGCGGGCTGATGTTGGGCCGACGTGGGCTGTAGCCAAGGGAGCGGAAGAGGAAGGGTGCTGCTACTGGGCAGTGGATAGGTAGAGAGGGAAATGGGCTGCGGCCTGGTTGTAGTTTTTTCTTACTGTTTTCCTTTTCTCTTTTCTGTTTTGTTTTTAGATTTGTGTATTACACATTTCTTTCAAATTTTCTTTATAGAATTTATTAGTTAAATAGTTGTAGCAATAGTGAAATGTATTAGACACTACTAGGAAAACGGTCGTTTGTGGCGCACTTGTAAACATCATCTGTGGCGCACGGGGTGCGCCACGGGCCTCACGCTACGGCTATCTACTATCCGTGGCGCACTGTCTGGTGCACCACGGTTATGTCGAGATAGGCATAGCGCACCTGCTAGTCCGCCATGGCTATGTGGGCAGGTGCGCTACGCTTTGGATCTTCCGTGGCGCACGTTTCAGTGCGCCACTAAGCTGCGCAGGTGCGCTTTATTTGTAGTGCGCCACAAAAGCTAGGACATGTGCGCCACGGGTGTCTTTTTTTTTAATTTCAGGGCCAGATGATATACAATACAGATTATATACAATATTATAGGAAGATATACACACAGATATAAGATATACAGTTATATATATAAATACATAAATCGCAAAACAAGATTGAAACAAATACATATAGATAAGTCTCATACATGAATACATAAGTTATACATTGTTTCGATCAAGTTACAAAGTAGTTGGTGACATGCGAATACATGTATCGCGAACAAGTTAGAGCTCGAAAGCTCGCCTAGACATCTAAACTAGCTAGACACAAACGCGGGATAAACAACCAAAGAAGATAAGCATGATCACCACGACGAAGGTGTAGGTCTTCATCCAGTTCCTCATCCTAACTCCCGCTAGATAGTGCGTGTATCTAGCTTCCGCATCTGCCATAGTGTTGTACCCTTTGTATCTATTGTCGCTGAAACGGTGCACCTATCTCCGGCAGTCTTCCCAATCATCGTAGACTCCGGGAACCCGTCCCTTGTACACGACATACCACGTCATCTACAAGTTGACAATAATAATTAACCGGTGATTGAAAAAAACATGTATAATTAAAGTCGCATATGAAGATACACTTATAGAAAGTACTCCTAAATCAAAAAGACCAAACTCAAAAAGCATGCCTCATATATAACTAGGTTGTTCGACACAGGAATATGCTACGATGGAACTGTCCGCCAAGTAGGATGCACAACACCTGGACCTGTGCATAGCACAAGGCGGACAATCCCATCGCAGCACATTCACATACATAGTGTGCCAAGACATTTCAATCATCGGCTTTCTCAAAAAAGACCAAAGTAAATTGATAAGAATGCCTCATATATAACTAGCTAGGTCGTTTGACACAGGAATATGCTACGACGAAACAGTTAGCCAAGTAGAATGCACAAGACATGGACTTGTGCATATCACAAGGCTAACTATCCCGTCGTAGCACATTCACATATATAGTGTGCCACGACATTTCAATCATTGGAATTATTCTCTAAAAAGACCAAAGTAAATAAAAAAGAATGCCTCATATATATATACATAGGTCGTTGGACACAGGAAGATGCTACGATGGAACTATAAGCCAAGTAGGATGCATAACACCTGGACTTGTGCATATCACAAGGCTCACAATCCCTTCGTAGTACATTCACATATATAGTGTGCCACGACATTTCAATCATTGGCATTATTCTCAAAAAAAGACTAATAAAGTAAGGAAAAAAAAGAAGAACCAAAGTGAGCAAAGGACCAAAGAGTAAGCAAAAAAACCAAGCATTGATTGATATATAATAATAAGCAAAAGAAGTAAGCGATGATTCATAAAACTAATAAGATAAGTAGTAGCATGTACACTTGCCCACACACACAAAGGTCATCTATAGTTTGTAACTACAACTAGGCCAACATCAAGCGTTCTGGCTCGGCTTAGGAAACGGGAGGACGCCTTGTCTCGTCATGAACTTCCTATAGTCACCCTGCATCTCTAGGCGATCTTCTATGTCACGGTTATTCGGGATATTTCCTCCGTAGAAGATCCCCCCCCCCCCGAATTCATGACATCACGAAAGATGATTGCCCCAAACTGCTGCTGGATGCAATACATCTCTTGTCTAATATCTGAATCAGTGATCTTGGCCTTTGCTTCGGCCCACTGTTTGAGATGATCTGGCAGCGTAGAATTCTGTTGGTCAAGTAGGAACGCCCTCATGTGATGGAGTGCGTAGTAGGCTTCCTTCTTACTGTTTTTCGGCTGCTTCACATAGGGGAACTCCGTTACGTGGTTGAAGACGTGCCTGCCGAACTTGACCTTCCTACGCACGAAGGTGGTGCCTTCCGTGGAGGCATAGCCAGTGAGAGCATCATCCAAAACTTCCTTGATCTTGTCGTAGTTTTTATTCTTTTGTAGACTCCCCGAGTCGAAATACGTGGCGTGGGAATGCTTCGACGATAAGGAGATGAGCGCACAGTATTCATCTCTGCGCAAAAAATTCAAATGGAATGTGTTGGAAAAAGAATGATGATAATCTAATAAAGCCAATCGACAGTGGCGAGTGAATAACAACTTACTCAGGAAAGTAAGGCACGAGAATGTATTCCTTTGTCTTGTTCGCCACGAGGATTTTTTTTAGGTATGAAGCCACGATACGTCGTTCAACGGGGGAACCCAAGCAGCCGTCACGCATGTAGTAGGGGTCCACTATAGCGATGCCCGACAAGTACTTGAAGTCTAAGAATGAAGTTCCTTTCTTCCCGTGTCATCAGGAATCTTCTTAACCTATTCATCCTAGTGGTGTAAAGTGATACCATAATATTTGGCAAAGATCTTGGTATACCTAGATGAATAAAGAGTTTCCTTCGTATTTGCGGCCATGTTTTAAGAGTGACTATGATTTTGATAATCAAAAGTTTCTCTTGCTACATGTTCCCTATGACTCTTATGAGTCCTCTCCACAAAACACCTTTATGTCTTAAGCCTTCTGTTGAATGAAAGAGTGAACCTTCTGTGTCAAAAGTAGTTCAACAGCTTGGTTTTCTTGATCCATATCTTTACAACCTGAAATCTCTACTTAAGCCGTTTAGTAGAGGTTCATCGTTCGAAGTCTGTGGTCATGTTCTTTCTGTTGGAAGTTTTCTTCTTAAGAAGCTTCAAAACCTCCTGTAAGTTCAATGGTCTCAATTACTATGAAGACCATCTATCTAACAACTTGAAACTTTCTCCTCTTGTTTCCTCTGTTACCTTGATTGTTTCATGATTGTCATCTCAGAGTTGTTTCTAAACACTCCATCCATGAGTTGACCATGAGATACTTTGTGTTGTTTAGTGTGTTTCCCTATTATCCTTAGAGTGACCTTGTTTCTTTATCTCTCCGTCTCTCTTTCTACCTTTGGAATCTCGGGTCGAGATTCTTGTAAGGGGGATAGAGCCGTAACACCCCTGTCTTAGTAAATCCATAATTAGGTTTTGATTGTGCATCATTAGCATCATTTTTAAAAATGCATGCAAAGAGAAATACACAAAAACATAAACCCTATTTATTTCCCCTCTATTTGAAATAAAATTCAAAATGGTTTAGTATTTGAAAAACTACCAAAAATGTTGGAGCCCAACTTGTTAAAAGGGCCCCTGAGATATATTTATATATTTTATAAAGTCTCTTGGTATTTTGTAATATCCAAAAACATATTTCAAATCATTTTACAAAAGGAGAAATAGAAAACAGAATTAAAAAAGAATTACAGAAAATAGACAAATGTTCTACTAAAAAAACTGGATCCAGAGCTCCCTGGGCCGCAGCCCAGTTTCCTCTCCCCTCTCCCTGTCGCCCGTGCTTCTCTCCCGCAGCCCATCTGCAGCCCGTAGCCCGCCCAGCCCCAGCCCAATACCGTTTTGCTTCTGTTTCGTCGTCTTCCTCGCGAGAGCAAGAAACTCTGTGTCAACGCCGCCGTCGTCCGCCGCCGGTGCGATGCGCGCCACGCGCTGAGATGATCGCCACCGCTTGGAGGGCCTACAAGTACCCCGTCACCACCGAGGAGCCCTAGCCATGCCCCAGTTCTCCTCTCCCTCCCGCTTTCTTCCACTTTCTAGCGGAGCCCGAAACCCTAGCCGCTACTCGCCGACGAATCGCCGCTGTTGCTGTGCTCCTCTCGCCTGCCCGCGACCACCAAGAGCACTGCCATGATGCCAGCTTCCTCCCCGCGAAAGGAATCGAAGAGAGACGCTCGGAATCTCCGCATCACCGTCGTCTTCCTCAAGCCCGACGAGCTCCATCACCGGCGCCATTGACTCCGGCCACTCCACACCTCACCGATCGTACCGCCGCACTCCTGGTGAGCTCATGAGGCTCAGGGTGGCCTCCTTCTGTCCGCTTGCTTCCTAGGTTAGCCCCGCGTCGTTGTCCTGTGAGCATCGTCGCCGCCGTTCGCCGTAGCTCTAGCTCCGACGACCATTTGCTAGCAGCGCCGCCCCTATTCGGTCCAGCGCGAAGCGCTGGTTCGAACGCAAGCGCTCACGCGTCCTTGCTCGTTTGCTAGCATCTTCCCCATCGACCGCCTGAGAGCTCACCGTCGGGTGACGTCTTGCTAACGTCACCGTGATGCCAGCTGCGGGTCAGCCCGGTCAACCACCCCCCTGGCCCCATCTGCTTGCGTGGCTGACGACGTGGCTTTGGCCCCACCCGTCAGCCTCTCTGGCTAACCTCTGCTTCGGTGTAAAACGACCCCACCCCCTGCTGACGTCATAATGATGCAATAACCCTTTTATTAATTCCAAAAATTGTTTTAAATTTGTAAATTCAATATCTAATTATCTGTTTATCAGAAAATTACAAATAATATATCAGAATGTTCAGAAAAATGAAACCTATCTAATTAAGCTATAATAATGCATTTCTAACCAACTTTCATGACAAGTTTAATTAGAAGAACAAATGCACCCTTCTCATATGTTCCGGAGTTTCCCGAGTTAGGGTTTGCGCCCCTCGGAACCCTGATTAATTTGTCGAGCATGCTTTAGGGTTACTTTTCAATACAATTCAATTGTCATATCATCATACTTGCTTGAGCATTGCATCGATGCCATGTGTTGATTGTTCCCCCTCTCTTTCCGGTGTTCAGTTCTTCGCGGTAGAATACGATATCTAGATCGAGATCGAAGACCGAGATCAAGACCATCGAAGATCGAAGGTCGACGAACAATACTTGACCAACTATAACCAAGTCAAGTTCAAGGCTTTCGAAGATCTATTTATCTACTATCAACTGGAAAAGTCAAGCATAGCTCCACCATGATATAATCCTATGTTTTCGAAAGCATTTCAATTCCTGCCATGTTGCATACGATTCTACTATGGTCTTTTATCGATAGATAAAGTATCCTATCTACTGCATTACTCCATTTGAGCTTATATTACCTAATCCACTGCTCGTAGCATAACTAGGTTTGGCTTGTGTGCACTGCTAGAGCTATTATATGTGTCTGCTTTTCCATGCATAGCTTTTGTGTCTGGTCCATCCAGATGATGTATCAGATACAGAGAATCTAGCATGACAGGAGAACGTGATGATATGAGATCGGTGATATAAGTTAAACATGCTAAGGCTTGTATGGGAGGCCACGGTGGGATGTGGTTTTTGTAGTCCCATGCTCGCCACCACTAGGACCTGATGTTCTTGCCTCTTGAACCAAGACGAGCGTACAACCACACGGGGCCTGGAAAACCCCATGATTGACTAACTTGCCTAGTAGATTCCATGAGTCACATAGTTCAGCCGTTCCATTCGACACATGCATAGAAAATCTTTTGAAAGATTTGCCGGGTGAAGTTGGTGCATTCATAACAGGTAGGTAAGCATGGACCGGGTTGCTTGGGGTCGATGGAGACCTTGTTAACCAACCTCGCCTCACATCTTTAAGTATCGGCTTCAGGATTTGACCCGTTACGGCGGAACCATACTTATTGCGTGACTCATGGTCTCGGCGAAAGCAAGGTAAAGGTCGTGTCTAACCACCCTCTGCCGTCCTTCCAAGGAAGAGGGCTTATCTAGTGGCATTAAGAGACGGTTAGTATGTGTGGGTAAAGTTGTACACCCCTGCAGGGTAATAATCTTTCGGAAAGCCGTGTCCACGGTTATGGACGACATGGGAACGGACGTGATTATCATAGAGAACTTGAACCTAATCATAAAACTTGGCAACTAATGTTTGTTAAGGATGCTTCCTCATGGGTACGAGGGGGTGATCCTAGTTCAGGAGATGATGATTTGTTGGATATCAAAAGATGATGATCAATATTTCGGAGATGTCGCTCTCTTATCCCCTTTTAAAATACTCTGACTAGACAAGCTTCTTCTCCCTCTTGTTTTATAAACAAAAGTGGCTTTATGCAAAACAACTCCACCAGCCATAAGTCTTATGGAGTACACCTCGTACTCACTCTTGCTTTGTTGATACTTTTGGCAGAGTAAATGTTCACTTGAAGACGAGTTCCGTACTACATCGACATCGACGAGTAGCTTGGGGTTCCCGGCCGACAGCCTGGAATCTATGGGCTTGGACGTCATCGTTATGCTTCAGGCCTCTTAGGACATTTGTTAAGTTTGCTATACTTAATAGCATAATTTGCCTTCCATTGTTTGATGTTTGTGGTCAGTGACATTTGCTTGTAATAATTTGGTTCTCTGCTCAGTTATGAGCTTGCTGTAATAAATTTTGTGTCGTAGGGTCACTGTTGTGTTATCGATTCTTCACTGGATATTCTCGAGCTCAAGGTTAAGCTTATTTCAGATGGAGGTCTGGGATTTGTTTAGCCCTGATCCCGGGGGTGTGACAAAATAGAATCTTGGAATTACTTCATGTGGTTTTATTTGGTCCTCCATCTCATGCCAGTCTTGATGGGAAGAAATATTGCTTGGTCATTGTCGATGATTACTAAAGATATACATGGGTCTATTTCTTCAAGCTAAAGAGTGAGACTCAACAAACGGTCATTGACTTTGCCAATGAAGTTCAACATCAACACAATGTTCCTATCTTGGCAATAAGAAGTGACAATGGATCCGAATTCAAGAACTATACTTTGAATGAGTTTCTAAGCGAATAGGGGATAATACATCAACATTCCGCTGCGTACACCCCTCAACAAAATGGTGTAGCCGAGAGGAAGAACCGAACATTGATGAACATGGCAAGATCAATGTTGGCTGAATTCAAGTCTCCTTACAACTTTTGGGCTGAAGCCATATCCACCGTATGTCACTCATCTAACCGGCTCTACCTCTAAAAGATTTTGGACAAGACTCCATATGAAATACTTACCGGTAACAAGCCCAACATCTCATTCTTCAGGGTATTCGGTTGTAAGTGTTCCTTCTTATTAAAGGTGTCTGCTTGTCTAAATTTGAGTCCAAGGCTTTAGAAGGTATTTTTGTTGGTTACGGTACCGAATCGCACACTTATAGAGTCTACAACGAGCTCACCGGGACTGTTGTAGAATCTTGTAGTGTGGAGTTCAATGAAAACAACGGCTCCTATGTGGGGCAAGTTGATGTTTGTGATGCAGATGTTGAAATACCCCAAGATGCCATAAGAAGAATGGGCGTGGGATTTTTTGCCCCATTGAGGAACCCCTTGTGGCAGATCGGGAAGGACAATGCTCCACTCAAGTGGAGCCCTCATCTTCACAAGATCAACAAGCTCCTACTGCTGGAGAAAACTCTGCACCAACACCACAACTTTCTGAAGCTCATCAGTCTCCTGGACAAAATGGCAGTCCCAAGCCGGATTATCCGCCCCCTCCAAGGGGCGGACAGTCCACCCCTGGCACTCCAAATCGTCCCAGGGGATCAGAAGAAGAAGAAATCAGTCAAGAAGACTCCAGGCCGGATTCTCCGGCCCCCGAGGGCGGATTATCCGGCCCTGGATCCCCCAGCTCTGTCAGGCACTCTCAGGAAGAGGATGTTGCAGCTGCTTCACCCAGGCCGGATAGTCCGAACCCACCAAGGGGCGGATTATCCGGCCCTGAAGAAAATGTTCAGCAGCAAGCTCTTGTTGTCAACTCAAAACAGGATCAAGGGCAAGATCAAGATCAAGGGCAAGGTAGTGGACAAGACAAGGATACCAATGTTGAATCAACTCCTCCTAGAAACAATAAGGATGTTGAGACTCGTCGCAAGGCTCGTGCCGATTGGAACCTTAAGCTTAGAGGACACACTCTTGACAAGGTTGTCGGTGATCTTCGAAGAAGGGTGTGTACTAGAAGAGAACTTGCAAGCTTCTATGATCATCAAGCTCACATTTCTATGGTTGAACCGAAGAAGGCCTTTGATGCTCTTGAAGATCCCGATTGGGTTGTTGCAATGCATGAATAATTAAATAACTTGGAGCGCAACAAATTTTGGAAGCTCGTAGAGAAACCCAAGGAATGTCGCAATGTTATCGGCACCAAGTGGATTTTCAAGAACAAACAAGATGAAAATGGCATTGTTGTGAGGAATAAAGCAAGACTCGTGGCTCAAGGATTCTCTCAAGTGGAAGGAATTGATTTTGGCGAGACTAATGCTCCTGTGGCTCATCTTGAGTCCATCCGTATCCTTCTTGCCTATGCCGCCCATCATAATTTTAAATTACAGAAAATGGATGTTAAGAGTGCGTTTCTTAATGGTCCACTACATGAATTGGTATACGTCAAGCAACCCCGGGTTTTGAGGACCCAAAATTTCTGAACCATGTCTACAAACTCGATAAGGCGCTCTATGGCCTTAAACAAGCCCCACGTGCGTGGTATGAGCACCTTAAAGAGCTTTTGTTAGACCGTGGATTCGAAGTTGGGCAAATCGATCCCACTCTTTTTACTAAGAAGGTTAATGGGGAGCTTTTTGTATGCCAACTATATGTAGAGGACATTATTTTTGGCTCTACTAACCAAGCTTTTAACGATGAATTTTCAAAGCTTATGACTGACAGGTTTGAGATGTCGATGATGGGTGAATTGAGGTTCTTTCTTGGATTCGAGATCAAACAACTTAGAGAGGGAACTTTTATTAATCAAGCTAAGTACCTCCAAGACATGCTCAAGAGGTTCAAGATGACGGATCTCAATGGCGTTGCCACTCCAATGCAAACAAAGTGTCATCTTGATCTCAATCCCAAGGGTAAAGACATGGACCAAAAGGTATACCGATCCATGATCGGCTCTCTCCTTTACCTTTGTGCATCTAGGCCCGATATCGTGTTAAGTGTAGGAGTGTGTGCAAGGTACCAAGCCGCTCCTAAAGAAAGCCACTTAGTGGCGGTGAGACGAATCTTCAGATATTTGGTTCATTCCCCAAATTTTGGGTTATGGTATCCCAAAGGTTCAAGTTTCTCTCTATGTGGTTACACTGATTTAGATTGGGCTGGTGACAAAGATGATCGAAAATCAACTTCTGGTGCATGTCAATTCTTGGGCAGGTCACTATTGTGTTGGTCTTCAAAGAAACAAAATTGCATATCACTCTCAACCGCTGAAGCTGAATATGTTGCTGCTGCAAGTGCTTGTACACAGTTGTTATGGATGAGGCAAACTTTAAAGGAATATGGTGTCAATTGTGACAAAGTGCGTCTTTTATATGACAATGAAAGTGCTATCCAAATTGCTTACAATCCCGTGCAGCATACAAGAACAAAACATATTGAGATTCGCAACCATTTCATTCGGGATCATGTTTCTCGTGGCGATATTGCCCTATCCTTTGTGAGCACGAAGAACCAACTTGCTGATATTTTCACGAAGCCTCTTGATGAAGCAAGATTTTGTTATTTGAGGAATGAGCTAAATATCATAGATTCAAGGAGCTTGGCTTAACTACCCTTGCACACTCACTTACTCTTTTCATGTATTTGGTTTATATGGAGGAATAGATATAGGGGGAGAGTGGTCCTAATTGATTGGGCTAACGCTCCCCCCATAATGCCGAAAGCAATAAAAATCATTTCCCTTAATATCATTTAGTGATATGTGGGTTATTGATGAGCATTGGTTTTGAACTCAAGATACATCTTCGCGGTGTCATGCCATGCGCTCGAACATGGTCGCTTCGGCCACCGCCCTCTTCCTTGAGAAGAGTTGGTTTCTAATGGATCTCTTTGAATTTTCTTGCATATTTCTTGTTCTTATGGAAAACACACTCAACTTTGTTTTTTGTTTTATTTGTTCTTGCAACTTTGGGGGTGTAGTACCATCTCAGTTTGTTTCTCTAAACCCAAGCCTTCTTTCCCCCCTTGAACCATCTATTCTTGCACACAAGTCCTCTATACACCATAGAGGGGTTTTGCAAGGATGCTCCGGCCTGAATCTGTCTTTACAAAAAATTCAGAGGGGGGGCGTATTATCCGCCCCGGGTGAATTCTGCCACTTAAGGGCTGGGTCGGGGAGGCCAGGCTCAAATAGAGCAGCCAGCCCTCCCCCAACCCTAGCTCTACCCCCAGCCGTCACCGGAGCTTCCGCCCCTCCCCGGAGTTGATTTGACCACCGGATTCTCTAGGCCCTCCCCGTGATCTTCTGGGGCGTTAGCATTGCTATTCTTCCTTTTTGGCGTTTCGATGCGAAAGGGGGTGAAGTAGTTATATTAGATCTCGTGGATTTGCAAGGGTCGGGCGCAAGCACTTGTCTTCCAGTCGTTTATTTGCTTCTTGTGCCCCTTTTAGCGTGAACTTATTTGTTATTTCTGCTTGGTTTATGTAAGAATATGTCGTGCTTTACTCTGTTTGGTCTTCTGGAATTCTGGATTTATATTGTTGATCTACTCTCATGGAATTCTTGATTTATCTATGGAGTCTATTTGATGGCATATGGAATCATGGGATTATCTAATGTATGCATCCATATTGTGGGATGTGCTTGGAGCTTGACAATCTCATTATTTTCTTTGGCTATAATCACATCGCGGTGGTATGACCTTGTTTCCTAACCCACCTTTTTTCAATTATCTTTGCTATGAAAGTTGCGTTCTCTCTAGTGTGTGTATTTGTATTCAAATGCAAATTGTAAATATGCACACATCTAGGGGGAGCCTCTTTCATTTTTAAGGGTGTCATTAGTAGGTTTCATTGCAAATCCTAGTATTGTCATCTAACACTAAAAAGGGGGAGATTGAAAGAACATTTCATAATCCCTAGTGTTTTATGTGTTAGATAACAATATCAAGGATTATTTAATGTGTGTTGAAGTGTTGCAGTTCTCTCTAAGGAAAAGGGAAAAGGAATCTGCCTTTGGGGGCGGATAATCCGCCCCACCCTTTTCCCAGATAGGCGCAAGCCCTAGAGGGGGGCGGAGTTTCGGCCGTATTTTACGGCCACACCGGATCCGCCCCCAAGATCTTCATCAAGTTTTTCAAGGCGCCATCCCCAGAGAAGGGGCAGATTTTCACCCCGGAGTATCCGCCCTAAGGGCGGAGTTTTCCCCAGGACGGATAGTTCGCCTCTAGTGGGGGGCGGATAACCCGCCCCCAAACTTGTTCAACGGCCAGATCTGTGCAGGGGGTATTTAAGACAGCCTTCCCCCTCCTGCCAGATCTCTTGGTTCATTCGAAAAAGTCAAGATCTGATCTGCAACCTTCATCCAAGAGAGGTCCACCTAGATCCACCCAAAGGCCCCGTCCCTTGGGGAATCAAAGGAGGAGGACTCAATCTTCAACAACTGCAATCAAGCGCTTCATCCCCTCTGCATTCATTTGGAGAATCACCGATCTAGTATTTCTTGCAAATACCTAGATCCTTGTTTTGTTTATATTGATAAACCTTGTTCTTGTGACAGCTTGTTGTCATCTCGGGAGCCCCCAATTCAGTTGTGGGTGTGTGCCCCGGTAGAGTTGTAAAGGCACCGGTTCCCACCTCGAAGGGTACCAATAGTGGAGAAGGTGGATCAGGCCTGTCGTGGCGAGATCCATCGGAGAATAGGGTGAGGCCTATTGTGGCGTGGTGGTCTTAGAACCGCCCACCCATCCAACGCAGATGTACTTCCCTTAACAAGGAAGGAACTGCGGTAAATCAAATCCCTGTGTCTCCGCGTGCTCCACTATGGTTCCCTTGCTCCTCTCTTTACGTGCTTAGTATCTAGGTTTGCATATAGGGAAATTCTCGTAGCTACATATATATAGAATTTACTTTGTGTCTAGCCTAAAATTGGAAAAGAACTAAAAAATGAGTAGCACCTATTCACCCCCCCCTCTAGGTGCCCATACGATCCATTTCACTCTACCACACCTTATCTCTTCTATGCATTGGTTTTCGGAAGATGGTTAATCTATGCATTCACATCTCGAGATTCCATCCTGAGCATGTTCCTTTTCCCCTTGTTGTTTTTTGACCTGTGTCTACCAGTTGGTAGCCAAGTAGCAAATGTGCATCGGTGTTTTCCGATGTAAGATACTCTTGTGGTAAGTCATGACAAAACAGTTCGGGATGTCAGGAGAAACAAACTCCAGTACCTCGTCATATCTAGGACCAGGTCAAAGTGTTGTAATCCGCAGATTAAGAGGCATTGATTAGCTTCCATCCGTTCTATCTTAAGTATCACACCCTTTTATACTAAGAGGTCATGCTGAGATTACCTCTTAATGAAGTGATACTACCACACATCTTTACCCATCATTCCCCGAGATTTTGTGCTCGTAAGTGATGTGTGTGCGTAATAATGTGGCCATCTAAGATTCTAGCAATTCTTATTGTTTTGAACTCTAACGACATTTGTGTCATTCTTAGCGTGATTCGCTACCCTATCACTAAGTGAAGTTTGATTGTTCTACCAAGTCCGTTATTCTAGTACACCTCTTCGGTCAAAGAGTTAGGCTCAGGCCGAAGCTCTGAGACTATGTCTGCTTGCCTTACCAAGCAAGTTCCCTCTCGAACTAAGTGACATAATCGGTGGTTCATGATATTCTGGATGTCTTCCTAGAAGGATCGCCATGTTGCCACATGACCGCGTTGTCAAGTTCTTGAGCAAGTAAGTTCTCTGAACTGCTCTTTTCTCAAAGGATCCGTACTGGATACCCCTGAACTAGTTGGTTGCACTTAAACAACTTGGAGAGTTGTAAGACAAAAGTTCTACCCTACTTAGTTCCTTCTTAAAGGGATATCTATTTTTGCTCGTGTTAAAAAAACATAGTATTTCCTTCATGGATATGTTATCTTCCCCCACCTTAGATTTGATTTGGGTTATCATCAAATCAAACTCGGTTCCACGGACTATCTTGATGATGTTTCTACTTGTGATGTTTCACTTGAGTACATCTTCATTCTCTTTGGTCTGACCAATGCACTTGCCTTGTTCAAGTAAAAAAATGAATTCATCTTCTTGGAGTTTCTTGATAAGTTTGTTGTTGAGCCAATCAATGACATCCTTATCTTTTTTCATGCTATAACATACTCATATGGAACAATTGGCAGTAATTTTGGAAAATTTTGAGAACTATCTTCGAGTCATCTCGAAGCATGTGTTTTGGATGTTAGAATTAACCTTCTCTGGTTCACGTGCAATTGTTGAAAGATGTCTTCATAGAATTGAGAAGAGTTATCCTTTCCTTAAGAACACATGTGTGTTTCATTGTCAGTACCTTATGTGTGTGTAGTTGTCTCTCGACAAGTAGCTAAATACATGGGTCTAGCAATCTAGCTCATTCTTTTGGAGCTTGACATTGTATTCCCTATCTTGAGAATCTAGTAACTTTACCTTGGCGGTAAATGTTGCAAACTTTCTATCCATACATGTTGAGTCTGAAGTATCATTCCACCTAACCAAAGTTGAATCTCAAGCAACAATGATAGTTGGTGTTCCTCAAGGTTTTGACATAAGTCTCTTTGTAAATCTGGCAAGATTGATGTAATGGTTGACACACTTAGCTGGAAAGACCTTTTGTTATATTCTCTTGATTCAGCAATGACGACCACTCTTCATGAGGCTTCTTCTATAATTTATTATAGGAGTTGTGCTTATGGTTTCCTTTGTATCCGAAGTCTGACCTTTACTTAATGTATGATTTCTTGAACATCAAGGAGAACATTTAAAGTAGTGCTGCTAAATGTCTCTCGGTCGATCCTCCAGACCCTTTATGTTGGCAATCATTTGGTTGTGCCAAATAATTGAAGTCTGAGAATGAAGTTTCTTTCTTCTCGTGTCATCAGGAATCTTCTTACTTAATCATCTAGTGGTGTAAAGTAATATCATGATCTTGTCAAAGATTTTGATAAACCTGGATGAATAAAGAGTTTCCTTCGTTTTCTCAACCATGTTTTAAGAGTGAATATGATTTTGCTAGTCAGCAGTTCCTCTTGCTACATGTTCCTTGTGACTCTTATGAGTCCTCACCACCAAAATACTTCGGTCTTAAGCCTTCTGTTGGATGAAAGAGTGATCCTTCTGTTTCAAACGTAGTTCAATAGCTTGGTTTTGTTCATCCATATCTCCACAACCTGAAATCTCTACTTAAGCCGTTTAGTAGAGGTTCATCTCTTGAAGTCTGTGGTCATGTTCTTTCTGTTGGAAGCCTTCTTTCTCAAAAGCTCCAAAACCTCCTATAAGTTCCATGGTCTCAATCCTTATGAAGACCAGTTGTCCAACAACTTGAAACCATCTCCTCTTGTTTTCTCCATTACCTTGATGTGTTTCATGTTTGTCCTCTCAGAGTTGTTTCTGAGCACTCCATCCAAGAGTTGACCATGAGATACTCTGTGTTGTTTAGTGTGTTTCCCTATTATCTTTAGAGTGACCCTGTTTTGTTCTCTCTCTATGTCTCCTCCTACCTTTGGAATATCGGGTCGAGATTCTCGTAAGGGGGATGGATCTGTAACACCCCAATTTTAGCTAATCTATAATTAGGGTTTGTTTTTGCATTCATGAGCATCATATTATAAAAATGCATGCAAAAGGAAATAAAGATAAACCCTAAAACCCTAATTTCCTTCTCTCTTTAAAACCATCTAAAATGGTTTGGTATTTTGAAATCACAAAATTAAAGGAGCCCAAATTGATTAAAGGGGTCCCTCAGTATTTCGTATATTTTATAAAGGCCTCTAGTATTTTTGAAATACACCAAAACATAATTCAAGTGATTTGCAAAAGAGAAAACAGATACAGAAAATGGAAAATCCTTTTGGAGATAAAAATAGAAGTAGGCAGCACCCCAGGTCGGCCCAACTCCCTCTCCTCTCCCCCTGCCTCTCAGCGTGCATCTCGCAGAGGCCCACCTGGCCCGTCCGTATCCCAACTAGGGCTCGGTACCGCTTCGCTCTCGTGTTCGTCGTCTTCCTCGCGAGTGCAATCATCCGCATGCCGGCGCCGCCGCCTGATCCTCGCCGTCCGTCGAGCTCGGGAGGAGGATAAGGTCTCCACGACGTCGCCCTCGCTCCCCTATCCAGTCTTCCCCCTCCCTAGAGACCTCTCTCTCTCTCCTTTATCGCTCGAAGCCGAACCCTAGCTTGTAGACCTCGTCGGTGCCCCGCTGTTCCCGGTCTCCTCGTGCCTCGTAGAGATTCCTAGCAGCTCCGCCATGGTGGACTTGGTCACCTGGCCGAAGGAATCGAGGCCTCGCGTTTCTAATCGCCGCCGTTGGTGTCGTCTTCCTCGACCCCGATCAAGCTCGCCGGCGTCGATCCGCTCAACCTCGACCCCACGCACCCTCTTCGACTGTCCTCATGTGTTCAGGGTGAGCTACTGGTGCTTAGGCGCCCCTCCGTTCACCATCTCCCATTTTGTAGCGTTGCCGCCGGAACCACCCGCAAGCTCTGCCACCGCTGCTCGCCATAGTTGCATCTCCGGTGACTAAATAGGAGCGGCACCGCCAGGTTTAGGTTTACCTCGACGAGCTTGTTCTAGCGCGCTAAGTTTCGCAGCCCCTTGCGCCCTCCTCCTCCGTCTGCCACTGCCATCTGGCCCATTGGCCGGCGAGCCTACGTGGCGCCGCCGTGGATACTGACGTGGGTGCAAGGCCGACTGGTCAGTGACTATGGCTAGTCTTTGCCCCGGTGACAAATGCCCCTGACCCTGTGCTGACGTCAGCTTTGTGTCATAGTGACGCAGTAAAAGGTTTAAAAGGGTTTAATATTTCCAGAAATAATTATAAACTTGTAAATTCAATAACTAATGATTTATAAGTCAAAAAATATAAATAATATATCAAAATGTTTAGAAAAATGAGAACTATCTAATTACACTATAATCATGCATTGTTCAACAACTTCCATAGAAAGTTGTATTAGCACAACCTAGTAACCCCTCACAGGTGATTCCGGAGTTTTCCCCGAGTTAGGGTTTGCACCCCTCGGAACCCCAGTGAAACTATCGAGCATGCTTTAGGGTTACATTTCGATACAAATTAACCTGTCATATCATCATCGTTGTATGAGCATTGCATAGATGCCATGTGTTGATTATTTCCCTTTCTTTCTGATGTTTGGTTCTTCCCGGTAGAATACGAGATCGAGATTGAAGACCTAGATCAACACCGTCAAAGATCAAGGATTGAAGAAAAATACTTTACTAACTATAACCAAGTCAACTAGAAGATTATCGAAGCTCTGTTTTCTGTTATCAACTGGCGAAGCCAAGCATAGCCCCACCATGATATAATCCTATGTTTTCGAAAACATTTCAATTCCTGCCATGTTGCATACGATTCTACTGTGGTCTTTTATCGATAGATAGAGTATCCTATCTATTGCATTACTCCCTTTGAGATTATATTACCTGATCCACTGCTCCTAGCATAACTAGGTTTGGCTTGTGTAAATTTGCTAGAGCTTATATCTGTGTCCTGCTTAGGCATAGCTGTCAGTGCTGGTTCATCCAGATGATGTAACAGATGCAGAGAATCTAGTATGACAGGAGAACATGATGAGATGATACCAGAGGTTCTATAAGTTAAACATGATAAGGCTTGTATGGGAGGCCACAGTGGGATGTGGTTTTTCTAGTCCCATGCTCGCCACCACTAGGAACTAAGTTCTTCCCTTTGGAACCGAAACGAGCGTACAACCACACGGGGCCTGGACAACCTCATGAGCAACTAACTTGCCTAGTAGATTCCATGAGTCACATAGTTTGACCGTTCCATTCGACATGCATTCTGGATCTTCTCGAAGGCAGTGAAGGAGGTGCATTCGTAACAGGTAGGTAAGCGTGGCCGAGGTTGCTTGGGGTAGATAGCGCCCCTGGGAAAACAACCTCGCCTCACATCTTTAAGTACCGGCTTCGGGATTTGACCCATTATGGCGGAACCATACTTATTGCATGACTCATGGTCTCGGCGAAAGCAAGGGAAATGTCGTGTCTAACCACCTCTGTTGGCCTTCCAAGGAAGAGGGCTAATCATGTGGCATTAAGAGAAGGTTAGTATGTGTGGTTAAAGTTGTACACCCCTGGAGGGTAATAATATTTTCGAAAAGCCTTGTTCACAGTTATGAACGACTTGGCGACCGGACTCAAGATCATAGAGAACTATAACCTAATCGTAAAAATTGGTAGTTCAACGTGTGTTTAACGATGCTTCCTCATGGGTACGAGGGGGGTGATCCTACTTGGTAGATGATGATGACTTGGTGGATATCAAAATATGATGATCAATACTTTGGAGATGTCGCTCTCTTATCCGCTTTTAAAATATTCTGATTAGACGAGCTTCTTATCCCTCTTGTTTTATTAACAAAAGTGGCTTTATGCAAAACAACTCCACCAGCCATAAGTCTTGCGGAGTACACCATGTACTCACCCTTGCTTTGTTGATACTTTTGGCAGAGTAAGTGTTCCTCTGAAGACGAGATCCGTACTACATCGACATCGACGAGTAGCTTGGGGTTCCCGACCGACAGCCTGGAATCTATGGGCTGGGACGTCATTGTTATGCTTCAGGCCTCTTAGGCCCTTTGTTAAGATTTCTATACTTAATAGCATAATTTGCCTTCCATTGTTTGATGTTTGTGGTCAGTGACCTCTGCTTGTAATAATTTGGTTTTTTGTTTAGTTATGAGCTTGCTGTAATAAATTTTGTGTCGTAGGGTCACTGTCGTGTTACCGATTCTTCACTGGATATCCTCGAGCTCAAGGTTAAGATTTGTCAGACGGAGGTCTGTGATTTGTTTAGCCCTGATCCCGAGGGTGTCACAGCGGAGTGGTTGGATTGTCAACAGAGTGTAAATAATGGTGGGGAATGCCGCCCAGGGCACTGTGAAGGATTATTTTTCTTTATTATAGTAGCTTACATGTGCAACCATATGCTAGTAAGAAATGGGTGGCTAGTTGGACTCAGTAGGTCATGGTGACCCAAACCCAGCGTAGCAAGAGATGTAGTGAATGGTAGGTTGGGACCGGTGTGCAGTGGGATTTGGGGATATACTTCCCGAACGGTCTCTTCTTGGGCTTCTCCCTATCATCACACAATATGAGTGTGGTGGTACGAGCTGGGTTGACCAAGTCACGTGGTTAAAATTTACGAACCCCTGCAGGGTGTCCTTGGTTATGGATAAATGAGTTGCTTGATATCGAGGCTATGACATATTCTCACACATCCTTATTTCTTGATTACTAAAATTTGATAGGTGAACCTAATGGGTTGATGTAAATCAAATTAGTTTAATAAAGTAGTACAAAGTGTTTGAAAAATGCAAGCTAGCCAAAGCTCCACCAGCCAAATAAGCATGTAGTTGCTAGGTGTATTGTCTCCCTACTTAGCTCTACTTTTCATACATTCCATGTATTGACCCTTCGGGGCTGCCACCGGACCTAGCAATGCTAATCCCGCAAATCTGCCGCCACCACCATCTACATCTGCAGCTGCCTAGATCACTCCAGGAGATAGAGTGATGTATGACAACTTGCCCGTCGAGCCCATGACCATGGCCCATACCCGGAACATCGTCCAACTCGATTAGAAGCACCAGAAACTACTGGAGGAGGCACATGCCATCACGGAGCAAGGCGCAAACCTAGATCGAGATTTGTCCAAGGCATAGATCAATCGAGGCGGCCAAAGACATGGAGACAGAGTATAAGAACCTGCTCAAGCTATAGAAGAACATGAAAGCTCTGGATCACGTCGTCAACGATCCTGGCGTATGGTGTAACTTGGGGTGGGCTCCTTCGAAGCCGGCACAAGCTAAGCCTTACATTGACAAGAAGGGAATGCTGTTGGGAATATGCCCTATAAGCAATCATGTATGATGAGATTTCCCATTGTATTCATAAAGTTATTAAGTTGTCCTTTTATAAACATCTAATGTGTATCATTGAATATGTGATTCGGTTGTGGAACTATACATTCATGTAGTTTGTATGAAATATCCTTGGTCATTGAGGTTGTGCTGGACACACAACTTAGACCAATGTGAAAGTCGGCTTGATGACTCGGTTCCACTTGTCATGGGCATGGAGATGCTATTCTGACTTACACAGATTTGGCTAAAGAGTTTAGCGAGTCGGATTGACCCATATTGAGCTACAACGAACAAGTTGTCATTTGTATATCTCAATCACTGTAATCCTTAGACCTGAGGTTATTGCATAGTCCGAGTTGAGGATCACCGACTTAGGTTCTGTCAAACACTGATCCGTAACTGGGCAGTTATAAAGGCAGAGTTCGGGTCGACTGAGAATCAAGCTGCGTGATGTGAATAACCAAGATGGGATTTTGCCCCTCCACTTGGAGAAATATTCTCTAGGCCCTCTCGTGAGATATGATTCGGAAAGCATGGCCATGCACAACTCGGTTAAGCGTTAAACGAGGCGATCGACTAAGAGTTGGTCGGGTGAATCACTTATCTCGGATCGAGAAGAGAGTTGGACTATTTAAGGGATGACAATTATTCGTCTATAGTCTGATAAGGTATATCGTGAGGCAAAATGGACTCGGACGCAAGTCACATTGGAAAGGCAAGTCGTCATGACTCTTTGGTACTTGGGAGTTGGCATGTTCTGCTAGGAGACGCTACCGACTGATCGATTGAGAGTCGGACTCTAATCGTGTCTAAGGTTCCAAGAGCCTGCGGGGTCACACACTTAAGAGCAGGAGAAAGTTCGGATTGGATCTGAACCGGAAATATGGTTGGGTTGGACCCAAGCCGGATTAGGACTGAGTCAGTGAGTCGGACTAGCTGTGCCTAGTGTTTAGTGAATGGGCCACGAGAGTGGAGCCCATGTTCACTCCCTATATATAGTGGAGCACAACAACCCAGAAGGGTTAATCGTTGTTTGGTTAGGTCATTCCATGTGTTGGAAACCCTAGCTCCACAGCAGTCCTGCCGTCATAACGAACCTAGCAGTTCGCCGCTGGTGCTCCTCCTTGTACGTGTGGATACCAGCAGAGGTGATGTACGATTAGCACCAGGATGATCGGATCGCAAAGGACTGCACTGCATCAACTGACGCGCTTCATCAGTAATCCGCAACTATGCGTCTAGTGGTAAACCTTGTGGCCTTCTACCTCAGCTAGATCTTGGGATCACCACGTTAGAGGGAAAAGTTTTGTTTTATCTCTATGTGGCCAAACAGTGGTATCAGAGCAATAGCTTCGAGATCTCGCATATGTAATATGCGGTAGGCTGTAGATGAGATCTATATGTTGTTTTGGTGGTCGATATATAAGATAGATCGGTTTTGTACGATGTTGATTGGATCAACTATACTCGGGAAATGGTAGATCTGATTTCCGTGATCATACTGCTGAGGTCGTGGAACGACATACCCCTACCGGTCGGCTTCTGCCATCGGGGTAGACTATGACCCGTAAATCCAGAGGCGGTGATCGATGATCAAAAAGTTTGATCGAATTGGAACAATGGTCGGAATCCATGTCCGGATCGTAGATGAGATCTACGTTTTCAGAACCGCCGGCTTCGCCCTGTCATAGCTCCTTAGATGTCATTGTGAGTTCCACAATGCCGGTAGATATCGTATCTATGCATAACTTGTTTTTTGCAGGAAGTTGTGAATGGTATGGTTCATGTGCATGTGATGTATGTGTGTAATCCATACGTGATCTGCAAATCATGGTTTTTGTCAGTCGGCTGGAGCCTAGGTGTTATCATTTTATTGTATAACGACCTGCGTGTCGGATTCTCCTTGTAATTTACTTTACTAAGCTAGTGTAGCTGTTTGGAAAATCTGGATGACATGCAAGGCGATGAACATGTCGGCGACATGGAGTAAGACGACAAGTGACAAGAGTTGGCACGAGTCGGATTACAGGCTTTGTGGAGATGGAGATAGCCATGAAGGGAGCCATACCATTTCACATTATAAATGCTTTATTTTGTGTTATTGTTATGTCTCTATTTTACCTCTATTAGATAGTCGGTAAAATTTAATCCCTCAAAGAAGGTCTAGTCGGTTTTCCCGCCAGTGTTTGCACCATCACAAGTCGGACATTTTTGGTAGTGGGCTCATAAAATTGAGGTGCTGCCAATTCTTTCCGACTAGGTGGATTCGAGTCGGACTCTTACTACGGAAACACTCGGTAAGCTAGACGGGTCTATCACAACGGTTGTGGGGCTCGGGGAAAATTCGGATGGGAGCTGGGGAATGTGATGCCACCCGTCCAACAGGAGTCGTATGAGATACGATTGACAAGGAGTTGTCTACCTAGATCACTTGCCGGCTAGCGGTGATGCTAAAGCTCACTAGCCGACTTGCTTATTTAGGGTCTTGAATCACTAAGAAACCATCAGAGGGGTGTTGTTCTAGTGGGAGCATAAAATATTAAAGTATTTAATATGCTTGCTCTTTTATGAATACATGTCTTATGTGTTTTGCATATTTTCTATTGTAGATCATGGCACCAAGTAGAAGTCACTCTCAGATATCCGGTTTTGCGTTGAGAACTATCCTTGAGAAAGATAAACTGAACGACACTAATTTGCCCAACTGGTATCGAAATCTGAGAATTGTTCTCAAACAAGAAAAGAAGGACCATGTCCTAGACAACCCACTTCCAGATGAGCCGAATGAGAATGCGACTGTCGCTGCCACTAATGCCTACCGCCGGGCTAAGGATGAGTCCACGGATATTAGCTGTCTTATGCTTGCTCACATGGAACTAGACTTGCAAAAGCAGTCCGAGAATGTTGAGGCCTACGATATGATCGAAAGCCTCAAAAGTATGTTCCAGGCTCAGGCGTAGACTGAGAGGTATCAAGTCTCTCAGGCTTTGCTGAGTTGCAAGCTTAAGGATGGTGATCCACTGATTCTGCCTGTGATCAAAATGGTTGGTTATGGGCACGAGGCTTCGCTACCCCATTAGCGAAGAGTTCGCTACAGATATAATTCTGAACTCTCTTCCTAGTGCATATGGGCAGTTCATTTCGAACTACCACATGCATGGTATGGATAAGAAGCTCACTGAATTGCATGGGATGCTCAAGCAGGCAGAGTCGGATCTCAAGAAGGGTGCCAATCAAGTGTTGATGGTGTATAATAAGGCTAAGTTCATGAAGAGTTCTTGGACTAAGAAGAAGGCTAAGTCAGGAGGAAAGCAGGCTCCGGACCCGGTCCCAATCGATTCCTCAGGGACTAAGCCATCTCCTTCAGTCAGATCCACTTGCTTCTACTGCAAGGCGGATGTCCACTGGAAGAGTAACTGCAACAAGTATTTGGCCGACAAAGCCAAGAGTGGAGGTATGACTTCTGACTCAGGTACACTTGTTTGCAATGTTATAGACATATATCTTGCTGATGCACCTAATAGTTCTTGCGTATATGATACCAGATATGTTATTCACATCTGCAACTCGTTGCAGGGACTGGTATGAACTAGGAGCGTAGCAAGAGGTGAGGTTGATATTCGAGTCGGCAACAAAGCAAGAGTTGCTGCGTTGGAAGTCGGCACGATGCAACTTCATTTACCTTCCGGATTCATTATGGAACTGAATAATAGTTATTATGTTCTAGTGCTCAGTGGAAACATTATTTCTTCTTCATGTTTGATGAGGCAAGGCTATGAGTCGAATATCAAGAATAATGGTTGTTATTTGTATTTGAATGATATGTTTCACGGCTTTGCACCCGTCCAGGACGGGTTATTTATTTTTAATCTTGATGGCGAGTCGGTTTATAACATAAATGTTAAAAGGTTGAAACCAAATGATCTGAATATGACTTACTTTTGTCACTGTCGGATTGGTCATATAAGTTGGAAATGCATGAAGAAGCTCCATGATGATGGACTCCTAACTTCGTTCGACTTGGAGTCGTTCGAGACATGCGAATCTTGCCTACTCGGCAAAATGACCAAGACACCTTTTGCAAAGAGTTGCGAAAGGGTGTCCGACTTGTTGGGACTAGTACATAGTGATGTATGTGGACCAATGAGCACGATAACCAGAGGTGGTTATGAGTACTTCATTACCTTCACTGATGATTTGAGTAGGTATGGATATATCTACTTGATGAAACATAAGTCGGTAGCCTTTGAAAAGTTCAAAGAATTCCATAACGAAGCACAAAATCAACTCTGCAAGAAAATAAAGTTTCTTCGGTCGGATCGAGGAGGCGAGTACATGAGCCATGAGTTTGATGACCATCTGAAAAGTTGTGGAATAGTTCCTCAACTTACGCCGCCAGGAACGCCGCAATGGAACGGTGTTTCGAAAAGGTGGAATCGGACCTTGTTGGACATGGTACGATCAATGATGAGTCGGACAAATCTACCTTTATCATTTTGGGGTTATTGTCTAGAAACAGCGGCGTTCACACTAAACAGAGTACCATCAAAGTCAGTAGAGAAGACACCCGCATGAGATGTGGACAGGCAAAAAGGCGAGTTTGTCTTTTCTTAAAATTTTGGGTTGTGAAGCATTTGTCAAGCGACTTCAGTCGAACAAGCTTACGGCCAAGTCAGATAAGTGTATTTTTGTGGGGTATCCGAGGGAAACCTTGGGTTACTACTTCTACAACCGAGAAGAGGGCAAAGTGTTTGTCGCTCGGAACGGTGTCTTCCTTGAGAAAGAGTTTCTTAGTCGGGGTGTAAGTGGGAGCACGGTGCAGCTCAAAGAAATTCGAGAGGAACCGGCTAGTAGCGAGTCGACAAAAACCTTGGAGGTCGAGCTGGTCATGGTAGCTGAGCCGGCAGAAGCACCTGTACTACGAAGATCGGCGAGATTACGAAGTGTTCGTGATGTGTTACTGTTAGACAGTGATGAGCCGGCAAATTATTCGGAAGCGATGGTGGGATCAGATTCCGAGTCATGGCTTGGAGCCATGAGATCCGAGTTAAAGTCCATGGATGAAAATCAAGTTTGGAACTTGGTTGATCTGCCAGACGGTGCAAGACCCGTCAAGTGCAAATGGGTCTTTAAGAAGAAAACTGTTATTGATGGAAATTGTTTCCGTCTATAAAGCATGTCTTGTCGTGAAGGGGTTCCGACAAGTTCAAGGAGTTGATTACGACGAGACTTTCTCGCCCGTAGCGATCCTTAAATCAGTTCGGATCATGTTAGCGATAGCAGCCTATTTTGACTATGAGATATGGAAGATGGATGTCAAAACGACTTTCCTTACCCGAAATTTAACCGAGGACGTGTATATGATACAACCCAAGGGTTTTGTTGATCTGGCTAATGATGACAAGGTATGTAAACTTCAGAAATCCATTTATGGGTTGAAGCAAGCATCTCAGAGTTGGAATATTCGCTTTGATGAGGTAGTCAAATCGTTTGGCTTCATCAAGAGTGATCATGATTCTTGTTTATACAAGAAGTTTGGTAGGAGCAAAGTAAACTTTCTAATCATATATGTGGATGACATATTATTGATTGTAAATGATGTCCAGATGTTGCAAGAAACCAAGGAATCATTGGAAAGGAGTTTCTCAATGAAAGACTTGGGTTAGGCAACATATATCCTCGGAATCCAGATCTATAGAGATATATCAAGACGGCTCATTGTATTGAGTCAGAGTACTTATTTGGACAAAGTGTTGAAGAAGTTCAACATGGAATCGTCTAAGAAGGGGTTCTTACCGATGTCCCATGGTGTAAAACTTAGCAAGACTCAGTATCCTTCGACAACTAATGAGGAAAGTAGGATGAGTGCAATTCAGTATGCTTCTGCAGTCGGATCCATCATGTATGCCATGATTTGTACTAGGACGGATATTTTGTATGCTCTAAGTGTTGTGAGTAGATACCAGGCTGATCCTGGAGAAATCCACTGGACAGCGGCTAAAAATATCCTAAAGTACTTGAGAAGGAATATGGATATGTTTTTGGTTTATGGTGGTGAAGATGAACTCAGTGTAAAGGGCTACACGTATGCGAGTTCTCTCACCGACTCTGATGATTCTCGTTCGCAATCCGGATACGTGTTTATTATAAACGGAGGTGCTGTGAGCTGGAAGAGTTCCAAGCAAGAGATTGTGTCTGCATCTACAACAGAGTTTGAGTATATTGCCGCCTCAGAGCCAACAAAGGAAGCTGTCTGGATGAGGAATTTCCTCATGGATCTTGGTGTGGTTCAGGACTCATCCAATCCATTAGACGTGTATTGTGACAACAATGATGCTATTGCACAAGCCAAGGAACCTAGACAACACCAGGAGAACACGCACATACTCGGTACCACCTGATTCACCAGTTCGTGGATCAGGGTGATATCAAGTTATGAAGGTACACACGGATGCAAATATTGCGGATCCGTTGACAAAGCAAATACCACAGCCAAAGCATGAGTCGCACCTGAGAGCCATGGGCATTATATGCATAGACATGTGATGTCGGAAGATTGACTCTAGTGCAAGTGGGAGACTGTTGGGAATATGCCCTAGAGGCAATCATGTATGATGAGATTTCCCATTGAATTCATAAATTTATTAAGTTGTCCTTGTATAAACATCTGATGTGTATCATTGAATATGTGATTCGGTTTTGGAACTATACATTCATGTTGTTTGTACTAAATATCCTTGGTCTTTGAGGTTGTGCTAGACACACAACTTAGACAAATGTGAAAGTCGGCTTGATGACTCGGTTCCACTTGTCATGGGCATGGAGATGCTATTCTGACTTACACAGTTTCGGCTAAAGAGTTTAGCGAGTCGGATTGACCCATATTGAGGTACAACGAACAAGTTGTGATTTGTATATCTCAATCAATGTAATCCTTAGACCTAAGGTTATTGCATAGTCCGAGTTGAGGATCACCGACTTAGGTTCTGTCAAACGTTGATCCGTAACTGGGCAGTTATAAAGGTAGAGTTTGGTTCAACTGAGAATCAAGCTGCGTGACATGAATAACCAAGATGGGATTTTGCCCCTCCACTTGGAGAGATATTCTCTGGGCCCTCTCGTGAGATATGATTCGGAAAGCATGGCCATGCACGACTCGGTTAAGCATTAACCGAGGCGATCGACTAAGAGTTACTCAGGTGAATCATTTATCTTGGATCAAGAAGAGAGTCGGACTATTTAAGGGATGACAATTATTCGCCTATAGTATGACAAGGTATATCGTGAGGCAAAAGGGACTCAGACGCAAGTCACATTGGAAAGGCAAGTCGTCATGACTCTTTGGTACTTGGGAGTCGGTATGTTCTGCTAGGAGCCGCTACCGACTGATCGATTGAGAGTCAGAATCTAATCGTGTCTAAGTTTCCAAGAGCCTGCGGGGTAACACCCTTAAGAGCGCGAGCAAGTTCGGATTGGATCTGAACCGGAAATCTGGTTGGATTAGACCCAAGCCGGATTGGGACTGAGTCAGTGAGTCAGACTCGCGGTGACTATTGTTATATGGGATTTAGTGAATGGGCCACGAGAGTGGAGCCCACGTTCACTCCCTATATATAGTGGAGCACAGCAACCCATAAGGGTTAATCGTTTTTTGGTTAGGTCATTCCATGTGTTGGAAACCCTAGCTCCACAGCAGTGCTGCCGTCGTAACGAACCTAGCAGTTTGCCGCCGGTGCTCCTCCTTGTATGTGTGTATACCAGCAGAGGTGCTATACGATCAGCACCAGGACGATCGGATCGCAAAGTACTGCACTGCATCAACGGACGCGCTTCATCAGTAATCCGCAATTGTGCGTCTAGTGGTAAACCTCGTGGCCTTCTACCTCAGCTAGATCTTGGGATCACCATGTTAGAGGGAAACGTTTTGTTTTATCTCTACGTGGCAAAACAAATGCAAGTCATGCCAACACCCGCCCTCAATATGGCCGTCGTGTAACACCCTCAGAATCGGCCCTATGCAAGTTTTAGCGAAACCCGCCAAACCCGCATAGAAACGATTCAAAGGTGCCCACCAGGCACTTTCGTGCGGGTGGAAAACGAAGTAATAACATTACTCAACAGTCCTCGATGGGACCCACAGAACAGATATATATACAACACGACTCCATGAGTCAAGAATACAGATATACAGAACAAAGATCCAAATCACCTTGAAAACGATAGAGCGTCCGACTAAGGACAAGATGCAAAGGGGGCTAAGAGCCCTGGAGAATAACCAATGGCGTCCATAACCCTGCTCAGGCCAAGCCGGAAGGGTAACCCTGCTAACGGCGTCGATCTCAAAACCTGCTTAAACAAAAGGGGTGCCGACAAAGGGCAAAGGAAAAAGAGAGAGCGGTCAGTACTGAGGCCAGTACACGGCGAGACTAGAATTCGGCGGTCCTCGCCTACATAGGTATGGTGGACTGAAGCGGCAGCGAGGCAAGCACTAAACAACCTATAGAGACTCGACACAACTGTCGGCTATCAGAGAGGGGTAAGAAAGACCTATTCGGAACCAACCTGATGCTACCACCAAACATACCCATCCTGGTATTTCCCCCTCGAGACCAAACGATGAAGTCAACCGAGGAACTCACACCGTTGGCAGTTTTATTTATTCCGTTATAGTGGCGGCAATTACTAGTCAGGTATAGATAGCAATCCTGATATAATAAGCAGTGGGCACTTTTAGTTAACCATTCCGTTATAGTTGCAACACTTACTAGTCAAATATACGATTAGCATGAGATATCCCAAAACCCAGCAGTTGTTGGTACTTTTATTTAGCCATTCCGTTATAGTTGCAATACTTACTAGTCAGATACAATGGTCGCAAGCGACAACCCAAACAAGCATTTGTTGGTAGTTTTATTTAGCCATTCCATTATAGTAAAGCTGATTACTAGTCATTATAAAGTCAAATTTATAGCACTACTTTAGTTATAGTTGTCTATGATCGAGATACTGTGCTCCAAGTCGTCCATAATCGCGGACACGGGTTTCAGAAAGTTTTACCCTGCAGGGGTGCACAAATAGCAACACACACTCGATCGACCTCGGAAAAACCAAATCAAAACCCAACGAGGCCTTCACGACAAAGCAATCACAGGATTCAGAAATATTTCAGGGGGCCACCCCATTGAGTACACCCGCAACAAAGTTAGCTGACTCCGAGACGGACCCAAGGTTTGCGTCAATGGCTGTAAATGACTGGGAACCCAAAACTGGGCTTGTCGATACCGCGAAAACACTCCGCTTCCCTAAACAGTACAGGTGCTCCTCGCACAATCGTAATTAAAGCAGTAAAGCATGGCATAAGTACAGGATAGTAAATAAAACCTCAAACTAGTTTGTGGCCCCAAGAAATAAGAATGAATCAAGCTCTGGCTCAGGGGGGTCCCATAATCCTCCCGGATGTGGATAGCGCGAATATTCAAGGAACAGGTATCAAGTACCCGGGGTCCTACAGGACACAAGTGGACGGTTAACAACCAAATAACATCTATTGCCCACATGTGCCTTTGCTTACCTACTTCAATTTTAGTTGTTAAACAGTAATTAAAGTTATGATCATCTCCAACAACAAACACACGGCAATACTCCAACAACTGTGGTACTTGACGACACGCAACCGCACTTGAGCAAGCGACTACTACGCGCAGGTCCAACTATCTACCAAACAACAGGTAATAGGAGGTGTCCAAGGCAATATAAGGCTGCAAGGGATATCACGGGTACGAAAACTAGAGCATCGCAACACAGATAGCAATAGATCAATAGGAGGGAATAAAGACTAGAATGTAAAATAGGTAGAAAGGGGGAGAATGCTCGCCTGAAAACATTGCTGAAGGTTCATCCGAAGATCGGGTCGACACTTGCATCAACTCATCGGCCTAATCCATGAAGAAGCAAAGCACTAGAAGAAACACCGGATGCACTATTTAATACTACGGCAAAAGATCGGGCATGATGCATGTATGATGTATGACATGGCAAGCATGCGATGCAATTAGGCCATATTAAGCGGAACCAGGGTCCCGACTTTTAATTAGGTGGTTCATGTTGTTTAGCTACCCCGCAATTTAAATGTTGTAATAACAGGGCAAGATAAGTTACGGGTTCGCTACACAAATTTAAATAAGGCCAATATAAGACTAGATTTGTCCACATATGGGCCCCATATTTAATTATAAGGTGAATCGGCATAAGGCCCCCAACCCACATGACAATATGCAAGGATGCGCAAATTAATATGCAACAATTTGATACTACATTTATAAAATAGGGCTCGAGAAAGGGGTCACACATCAGGGTACGGCAGATCTTGGGGTTTCGGGGTTCGGTCTCCGGGTTCAAGGGAAACGTTGAAGTTCGGACTCGCGATGGCGAACTTGAGTAGATCGGTACCGGGGTCTTCGGATCTGGGAAGTAGATCTTGTCGCACGGGCGTCAATGCTTCCGGGAAGGAGAACTTAGCGATCCCAAGGGTCTTGGTGTTCGACGGGGTTCGGGCGCGCCGGGATCGGTCTTCGGACCCGTGTAGATGGTCTTGGCGTTCCGGGGATCTTCGAGTCGGGGTCTTGGACCGTGTCGGCATTCTCATGGTCATTCATCGCCGCTCCGTTGATGTACTTGTCCGCAAATGTAGCTGACGAACTTGATAGGGTACTTGTCCGTGTTGTGTTCTTGTTGATGGAACATTACAAACAACAGGGTTGCATCATGTGGAGGAAGCACTTAACCTATACATCACATAGCAGTGCCATCAACTCAAATGTTCATCCCCACCGAACATGACTTCACCAAACAGAGCACACACGAGGCAAAACACTTAGTGCCGGGCTTGGCAGATGCGGTTGGGAGGTGCGCAACACAGGAGAGGGGCGACAGAAGCTAGCGCGACCAGAAGGTCGAAGACGACCTTGGAGCCAACGAACTCGAGAAGCAGCACCGCCGCAGCATGGAGCAGGGCTCGGCCGGAGCAAGCCATCAACAGAGCACCTCGGGTACCCTGCTGGTTGCCGACGAAGGGCAGAGGCGCGGGATAAGTCTGCGCGGCCGAGAGCAGCAGACGATGGTGGCGGCAGGCGAGCGATGGTGGCCGCGGGATGGGGAGACGTGGCTGCGTCGGACGATAGGGCGCTCGCTGGGTGGAGGCGCTCGGGAAGAGCTCGACGGGGAGGAGGACGCGAGGCCACAGAGGCGGGGCGTCGGGCGAAACGGGTCGGTCGCGGGTGGAGCACCGGAGAGGGCATGGGGACATGAGCGGGAGGCGATGGCCAGGAGAGAGACGGCCGCGGCGGGCAGAGCACCCGAGACCGATGCGGGGCGGCGGTGGTCGGGGATGGCTGCTCGGCGTCGCTGACGGGGGCACGCGAGAGGCCGAAGAGGTGGGGAGGAGAAGGCCGGCGGAGTCACACCTTCGGCGGCTTGATGGGGTGGCGGTGGTACTAGGCTAGGCCGGCGGCAGGCCTGCGTGGCGGCGGGGCTGCAGAGAGCGGGGTCGCGGGGCAGGACGGCGGCGGAGAAGCGAGGTGGCGGGCGACGGGGAGGGTGGTCGCCGGCGGGCGGATGAGAGAGAGAAGCGGGGGAGGAAGAGAGAGGTGGGACGACGCGGGGCGATGGCTCGGTTGGTGGGCGGTGGTTGGCGAGGGAAGGAGAGAGCCAGCGAGAGCGGGTCGGGGAGAGGTCGCGGGTGGTGGGGCCAGAGGGGAGAGAGGGCGCGGGGTGGGTGGACGCGGTCGGTGGGAGGTGGGTCCGGGGACCAGGGAACGTGACGGGGTGGGGGAGCGGCCGACGGGTGGGGCTAGGGTGGCTCCAGCGAGCGGGGTAGGTGGGGGATCTGGCCAGGTGGAGGTGGGGCGCTGTGGGGGAGGTGGGATCGGGTGCAGGTGGCAGGCTAGGAGTGGAGTGAGTTGGGAAAAAGGGGAGGTGGCGGTTCGTGATAGGAGGGGGTGATGTGGCTGGGGTCTGGGTAGGTTAGGTGTAGGTAGGAAAAGATTTTTGGGGTAGGATGATTGTACTGGGGGTGGCCGACTGGGTCGGATCGGCCCGGTACGGCTGCCCCCCTAAAAAATAAAATAAATATTTTATTATTTAAAACGGGGCGTTTGAAATCTGTGGTTAGACAAAACAAAATATTCCGGAGACCCGGGTTTTGCGTTTGAATAAAGACGGGGCGTTTAGAAAACAAAAACAGATGTTTCGAAATAGTTTTATGCAAACAAATGCAAGATGATATGACGGTGCTCAAATGCAAGGTGGCATGATGACATGAGCATGCGGTCATGATGATGCAATGCACAAAAACAACGCGATTTTCCTGTAGTGGTTTTGGCGGGGCGCCACACGTTGCCAAGACTCTACTAGAGCAGGATAGATCGCCTGAGGCTTTGGATCAGGTCTATGATCTCGTCGCCAAAGTTGTCAAACAACATGAAAAGGCCACCACTTAGAGGCTAGAGTCTGACCCAACCTATTGCCAGTCTAGCGCTCCTAGGCAGCCTAGGGAAGATCTCCCCATGATGTCGGATCTCAAACGAGTTCATCAGAATGAAGATGGAGGAAGGAACACCACATGACTGACGCTATTCCCATATCCTGTGACCACGGAGGAAAGGCTCATCCCCGGCGTTCACCCCCATATCCCCGTCATCCCTAGCATCACGAAGACCCCAAGGCTCACCATCGCATGAGCATGCCTCCACCTAGACGCCCCTAGGGCATCATCGTCATCCGCGATAACGTGGAGCAGCCTCGGGATGATGGAGAGCACAGTCGCAACCACGTGCACATGAGTAAGTCATGCCACGACCCTCTTCATCTGACAAGTAACTGTGATAGGCATGAGGGGTCGCAGGAGGTAAACAGCAAGAAGGCTAACCCACTGCCACCTCCGCCACCCAGCAGCCACCGTGGTGGAGGAGGACCATGTCGTTCATGCAGCCCTTCCCGGCGGCGACGAGCACAAAGGAAACCCAGAGCCGTATGATGCGCGTTCACGCTTGGAAAAGGTCTACAAGGCTTGGGAAGGACAATACTTGGGACCATGTTGCTTTGGCCCAGTAATACGAGCCACAACTTACCCCAATGGTTTATGGATTGACACGACGATCAAGCCCTATGACGGCACTGCCAGGCCAGCTACGTGGTTGCAGGATTACAGTGAGGCGGTGGAAATTGCAGGGGAAACCCCTACCATGCCGTCAATTACCTCCCACTGATGTTGACGGGCAGCACCCACCAATGGATTGATGACTTTCCAGATAAGTCCATATGCAATTGGTTGGACATGCATGAAGCGTTCACCAAGAATTTCGAGGGTACGTACAATCGTCCCTGCACTTTCGGTGACCTATAGCAGTGCATCCAGGAAAAAGACGAGTCATATCGAGCCTACCTCTTTTGTTGGCTTGACATGAAAAATTCCTGCGCGGGAGTGCACGATCAGACCTCTATGGTTCCCTTCATCGACGGCTTGGAAACGGGAACTTTGCTCCGACATATATTGAAGCGCATACAGGACAATCACAAGTTGGATCTCAATCACATGATCTCCTTAGATAGTGAGTTATCGGGCGCCGCCGCCAATGGTCATGGCTCTCTGCTAGTAATAGCTATGCCAACCCAAGGCAAGAGGAATAAAAAAATAAGCGGAAGAACCCGCCAGAAGAAAATTCAACTTCTGACATGGTTGCCATGACGTTCGCGGACAGAGGCGAAGACGGATAGCGCGGCCGAGGCCGGGGGGGCTAGTCGTGGGCAGCAGTGCGGTAGTGAAACTATCCTGGCAGCTCCCTGCATCCCCCAAACATAGGAGGAGTACCACGATATGTCGTGCTTCGTCCACCTCGATGCCAATGGCAAAGTCACTCACAACAACCGCTAATGCAAGTTTGTCAACAATCTCAAGGAGGACCTAGAGTCCGGCTACAAGGAAAGCCGGTAAAACTGACCACGAGGCAAGGGCAAAGGGAAGAATAAGGAAGAGGAGCCCAAGGATTCAAGTGACATGGATGAGGATATAGATCCCAAGCATGCCGACAAGGGTGATGGCAAAGGCAAGAAGCCCTTCGAAAAGAAGGCCCCTGTCTACCACACTTTCATTGGCACCCTAACTATCTGGGCACATAAAACCTCACTAAGGATACTGATGGACACCCTACCCCTAGCTCCCCAGTACCTGCACTGGTCAGAAGTTCCAATCACTTGGGATAGGATGGATCACCCCGACGTTGTTCCAGCAGAGAACCAATATGCCATGGTCATCAACCCCCTGATTGACTGTAGTGAGTTCACCAAGTGCCTTATGGATAGTGGAAGCAGCATCAACATCATGTACCTAGATACATTGCACAATATGAACTTGACGAAGACCAACCTAAGGCGGACCAGCACCGTGTTTCATGGCATAGTTCCTGGTTGGGAAGCTTGGTCCCTTTGGTGCATCACCCTTCCGGTCGCCTTTGGTGATGTCAACAATTACCGCCATGAGTGCATGACCTTCAAAGTGGTCCCCTTAGAGAGCGTGTACCACGTCATATTCAGACGCGACATATTCCACTCCTTCATGGACAAACCATGTTTTGTCTACAACAAGCTCAAGATAACCAGACCAAACGGTATAATCACCATTGCTAGAAGTTTCGCAAAGGCAAGGGACTATGAGATAGGTGAAGCAGACTTTGCTGAAGTCGTCCTCTATGGCGAAGAATTCAAGGATATCTAGAGCCAGGTCGACGCCTTGGAGATGCCGACATCGAAGTAGCAGATTTTTGGCTTCGATCCTGCGTTCTAGGCCGCCATCGAGATCAAGCCGGTGTAACTTGTGGTAGGAGATGACTCCTAGAACACCGCCATTGGGACGAACCTGGATCCCAAATAGGAAAGTGCGCTCGTCGAGTTCCTCCATGAGAATAAGGACATCTTTGCCTGGCAACCTGCCGAACTGAAAGGTGTACCTAGGGAACTTGCTGAGCACAGCTTAAACATCGATCCTAAATGCAAACCGGTGAAACAACCTCTATGACGCTTTGGGAACAAGAAGAGACACGCCATAGGCAAAGAGATAGCTAGGTTACTTAAGGCTAGTTTTATCCGAGAATTCCTTTACACCCAATGGGTGGCCAATCATGTACTTGTTCCCAAAAAGGGAACCAAAGAATTAAGAATGTGCGTTGATTACACTGGCTTGAACAAAGCGTGTCCAAAGGATCCATTTGCTTTTCCTCGCATTGAGTCATTGAATCAATGGCTAGCTCGGAAATTCTGTGTTTTCTCGTTGCATACTCTGGATACACCAAATCAATATGTGAGAGTCGGACCAATTGTCCACTTCGTTCACCACACCATATGGCACATTTTGCTATGTCATGATGCCCTTTGGGCTGAAAAACACAGGTGCTACGTACCATCGGACAATGCAACGTTGCCTCCATGACCAAATTGGTCAGAATGTTCATGCTTAAATGGATGACAATGCGGTGATGCCAAAGAAATCAAATGACCTCATCGCCGATTTAAAGGAAACCTTCGATAATGTCCAAAAGTTTAACATGATGCTTAACCCTAAGAAGTGCGTCTTCGGGGTTCCTGCTGGAAAAAATTTAGGCTTCATTGTTTCCCATCAGAGAATCAAGGTCAACCCGGAGAAAATCAAGGCCATCCTCAAGATCAAACGTCCAACATGCCTAAAGGACATCCAACGGCTCACAGGCTATGTTGCAGCAGTAAGCCAGTTTGCCAGCCAACTTGGAGAGAAGGCCATGCCGCTATACAAGTTGCTAAAGAAGGCGGACAAATTCGTATGGATGGACGAGGTGGATGCAGCGCTACAAGAGCTGAAGAGGATACTTTCCTCTACACCTATACTCATAGCACCTAATTCGATGGAGCCTATGTTAATCTACATGGTGGCCACCAACCAGGTTATTAGCATCATCGTCGTGGTCGAGCGGAAGGAACCAACACATGAGTATGGCATACAAAGACCAGTTTACTATGTAAGTGAGGCCTTGAAGGAGTCCAAGAAGCGTTGCCCGCACTACCAGAAGCTAGCTTATGGAGTTTTCCTTGCTTCTTGGAAGTTATTAAGGCATTATTTCCAAGAGCACCCAATCATAGTAGTGAGAAAGGCTCCAATGTCCAACATCATCAACAAGAATAACGCTACAAGAAGAGTGGCAAAGTAGGGGCATTAAACTTGTCGCTTTCGAAATCACTTACAAAAGACACAATGCTATTAAATCACAAGCATTGGAGAATTTTATTGCAGATTGGACAGAGCTACCAGAAGATACTCATATGCCAGAAACCTAATTTTGGGTAATGCACTTTCACGGATCAAAGCTACTCAATGGCTGGGGGGCTGGTGCATTATTGTAATTACCAATAGGAGAGAAGCTACAGTATGTCCTGCAAATCCACTTATAGTCTACAAACAACATGGCGTAATATGAAGCAGTCAGTCGTGGACTTCGTCTAGCCAAGGATATTGGCATCAAGCGCATATTTTGCTGTGGAGATTCCGACTTGGTTGCCCAGCAGGTGGCTGGCACCTAGAACGCGCGTAACCCCATGATGGAGGCATATCGGTATAAAGTAGAAGAGATAGCCAACTTCTTCGAAGGCTACAAAGTCAAGTATGTCAAGAGGGATGAAAATGAGGCGGTAGATCTGTTGTCAAAGCTTGGATCCGCTTGCAAACCAATTACGCCAGGCGTTTTTATGGAGCATCTATGGACCCCATCCGTGAAGGGAGCGGACCCCGAGAACCTAGAGATAGTTCACTCATTTGTTAAAGTAGTAACAATAGTCCCTCCGGCTTGTATGAAACCGTTCATGAATTACGTCAAAAACGGAACTTTGCCCGCCAATAAAGTCGAATGCTGGCAAATAGTATGTCGAGCAAAGGGCTATACCATAATAAATGGGCAGCTCTACAAAAGAAGCACCACATGAGTATTCCTAAAGTTTGTTTCTCAGCAACAAGGTATGGATATCCTTCATGAGATTCATCTCGGAGATTACGGGCACCATGCGCTCCCCAATCGTTGGTCTCTAAAGTCTTCTGGCAAGGATTCTACTGGCTGACTACAAAGGCGGACACTGACAAGTTGGTAGAAACATGTATTATGTGTCAATATTATGCAAGGCAACCATATGTTCCAGCTGAAGAACCATGGAGTATACCAATAACTTGGATGTTCGCAGTCTAGGGGCTTGACATGGTTGGGCCGCTGCAGACGGCACCTTGTTGGTTTACTCATCTGCTCGTAGAAGTTAAAAAATTCACTAAATGTATAGAAGCTAAACCCATTAGAAATCTCGATGGAGCAACAACCTTTAAGTTGTCCAGGATCTAGTGGTGAGATTTGGTATCCCACATAGAATCATCACCAACAATGGCAGCAACTTGTCACTCGGAGAAGTGGAGGCTTACTGTCAAAAGAAAGGCATCCGCCTTGACCTATCATCTGTGGCACACCCACAATCTAATGGTCAAGTTGAATGGGGCAATGTATTGATTTTTCAATGAATAAGGCCACGTCTAGAAGCACCGCTACATAGAGAAGCTGGAGCCTAGGCAGAGGAATTGCCATATTTTTTGTGGAGTTTACGAACTACTCCCAACAGATCTATCGGCTACACCCCTTTCTTAATGGTATATGGAGCAAAAGCAATCCTACCCTCTGACATCCTCCACGATGCACCAAGAGTCGCCGCCTATGACATGGATGACGCTGAGGAAGCCAGACGGTTATATTTGGACGTACTAAAGGAGGATCATGTTCTGGGATGCCAGAGATCCGCCATCTACCAGCAGAAGCTACACAACTACCATAGTTTCCGCGTTAGGAATCGCTCGTTTAAAGAGGGGGATCTGGTCCTCCGAATTAAGCAGAAAAAGTCACACAAATTATCACCGCCATGGGAAGGACCATTCATCATAAGTAAGGCGCTACTCAATGGTTCCTATTACCTCATTGATAATCATGAGTTGAAATATATGCCAAGTGAGGATCATAAGCGTAAGCGACGTGACCTGGATGATGACTACCCGGAGCATGATCGACCATGGAACATAGCACAACTACGTCCCTTTTACACTTAGAATTTTTTGTTATATACTATTTACCTTTATATGATCAATGAAATAAAGCATTTGTGTCACTCATATGCCTGAGTCTTTTACCTCCTTTAGTGTTCATTTTTGGATCATGTAAAACCCTTTATACACAAGCTTTGCAATTGCACTTGTGAAAATTGTGCCTACGGGACAAAGCTTAATTTTTTTGGTCTACACGTTTTCTGTCATTTTTATGTGGATTCTGGAGTAGTGACTTTTGGCACTGTAAGTCGTCGATTTTGTGCTTAGGTTCTTGACAGTGCCATCAGGCATCATCGCCAGAGAACATAGTTCTGGCGAAGGGTCTTCTGACTCATGAAAGGTCAGGCATAAGAACTAGAATAATGGATAAGCAAGCACTTGATTAAAAATATACAACTATACATGTTGGAACTAGATTATAAGTAGCTGGAGGCTTGAAGCCAAGTTTTCCACCTTAGAACATCATTGTTTTCTGCATATTACATACCTAGAAGACAAATATTACAAAGTTTTTTATTATTCTGGTGCAGGAGACTTCAAGACTGCATCGTCGGAGATGGGAGAGCCATCTTGTTCATCAACAAAGTCGGTGGTTTTCAAGGACTCAGAGGCTGCTTGGTCATTGTCAATGATCTCCAAAGGCACAAAGACATCCGCCTTAACCAACTAGGAGACCCTGGTATCATAGCTGGCGAGTGAGGACCAAATTGCATTGTTATCGATCTCGCATCCCTCCTCGTCCACGTCGGGTATACCAGTGGTCATCATGTCGATGTTAGCATCATCATAGTGAGATTTGACTAATGCCAAGGCCATCCTAGCGCCAGCCCGGTTTCAAGAAGCTTTCTAGCTTATGATATGCTGGGGGCTCGGCGGAGGATCTTCGAGTACTTCATCACAGAGTCCACCACCTTGATGTGGATGTCCAAGGGCTTGGAAATCTCTTTGGCATGTGCCATGGCAGTGTTGATGAAGTTCCCTGCAAGAACCATGCACACTTTTGGCGGCGGAGCATTTTCACCCAAGTTGGCTAGTCAAATGGGATCTGCATTTCCGACAAAAAATAGAGGCCATGAGTTCAACATATCAGTTCAAAGTACCTGACTTGTAGAAAATGAAGATGGAGGAAACTTACCAAATATGTTGCTCTCGGCTTGTTGGAATACCTCCGCCAAGGAGTCTCGTTCCTGTCAGAGAATCTTGTATGCCTCAAGGTTGAACGCATTTTGCTCATCGACAACTTTCTTCTACTCCTTGAGGGTTTCGATTTCTTCCTTCAGGTGGTTAATCTCCATGTTGAAAGATTATTGCACGGCCGCTAGTGCCCCCTCGTGCATTTTCAGCGCATGATCCCTCTCCTACTTCAAAATTTTATTCTCACTGTCGAGCTCCTGGATATGCTAGGACTGCTCGACAATGTCCTTGGATTCGGCAACATCTTCTCCAAGTCGGAGAAATAAGAAGCTTAATGAGTAGCCGGAAAGTGAAAGTGCAAGACCAAGTATAGAAGGAAACTAAAATGAAAACAAGCTCTTGTTTTTGGTGATCTTGGTGAACTTCTCATTGGTGGTGACCTTCCGAGCATTCTCATTCTGCAAAAATAAAAATACTTAGTCTACTTGGAGCATCTGGCTAGAACTTTTCAGTTCAACCTAGAAGCTTAGGGGCTATAGTAAGAGTTTTTTAAAACTCAAAGCTATGCTTAGTCCTTTTTAAGCATCTAGTCGAAACTATCTCTATTTCAACTATAGGATTGGGAGCTATAGTGTCAAAATTTACAAACACCACATATGCTACTCTGAAAGTATCTAGTCGGAATTATTCATTCAAACTACATACTTGGGGGCTATAGTACAAAGTTTCTTACTTGGTCACTCTTAGCCAAAGCTTCAACCACTTGAGATGAGGTGCTCTCCTGTGTCGCTTGGCCACCGGGAACGACGACCATCTTTGCTACATCTGGGACCTCCTGCGAAGGAGTGTTGTCCACCTCCATGATATAGGGATTAGATGCTGCCATAGTCGAATATCTGGCAGGAGCGGTAGAGGGTTGGACGGCAGGAGTAGGAGGAGCGATGGCGGGATAAGCTTGGGTTAGCATATCACGAATATTTTGAGAAGCCCCAATAGTCTTGGAGGTCTTCTTCAAACTCAGATTAGTCTTTTTCCTCAAACATTGAAATGGCAAAGTATAAGTACAGGAAGAAGCAATGCAAGCGACAAAGTCAGAGGAAAAGAGACTTATACAATAGTTGGCGCCTTGGTTAGAGGGATGCCAACCGTCTTTCGTTTCTCTGCCTCCAGGGAGGCTGTCGATCTCTTGGAGACTCCACTCTCCATCTTCTTCTTCTTGCCTCTGGCAGTAGCATCAGAGGTGGAGATCTTCTGCTCCCACGCCACCGGGACATCGTCGTCGGACACGGCAATTCCATCCTTCATCTAGGGGTCATAAACTTGGGGAGCCATACAAGTCTCCTCCATGTCCTCTAGATTTTAAGTGATCATGGTGTTAGACGGGCAGATGCATCAAAGGCAAAAAAACTGGAGTATATGCCATACAATAAAAGAGTCAAAAATTACCTTTGGGCACTTGTCGTCCTCGAACATATCATAGGTCATGGTGAAGCCACGCTTCCGGTACTTCACCTTGACGATGTCCTTTAAGGCAGAGCTTGATGGAGTCATTGGAGAAGTTATCCTCAGATCTGAAGGGTATCATTCATGTCCTTTGTGTACTGACAAATCAGCTTCTTGCGGTGCTGTAGAGGTTGGATCCGCCTTACAAACCAACACATTTCTAGGTCCAAGCTGGTCAGACCCGTCTCGACGAGCACTCTATCCGCCTTACAGCGCGAGAGGCCTTGTCTTCGGACGTCAGGATGGCTTGGGACCTCCATGTGGTGGCTTCGGCGGTGCCCCATCGATGAAGTCCGGATATGTGCCTTCTTGGCCAGCTAGAGGGATATCTAGGCCCTAGAAGTAGCTATGTTGACAGTTCTTATAGGAACCGTGTCCCACGATGTCAGGGAATCGCCTTCTAGGCCGGATCTTGAAACTAATCATTTCGCAGTCCCTAAGATCATCCTTGCTCACTCCTGATTCCCTCTTGATGGTAAGTAAGTAGATGAACAAGTCTATCCTAGGCCTAATCCCTAAGAATCCCTCACACAGAGCTACATAATTTCTAAGTGCTAAGATGCTGTTAGGGGAAACGTTTTCAGGTTGAACATGGAAGTATTGGCGAACTTGGAGGCAGAAGTCAGAGACTGGCAAGGATATGACGCGTACCAACTGAGCCTTGAGGTATACTTTTTCTCCGGCTTGGGGAGAAGCAACCACCTCGACGGCCAGCGCCGCCCGCCAGCCCAAATCCTTTGTCGTCGGGATATACCCCATCATGACCATATCTTTCATGTCCCTAGCGGTGATATCAGAGCCTCTCCACACTCCCTTGTGGGAGTATGTTTCTTCCTCTAGAGGCTTGAACGCCGCCAGATTATGGTCACCGCCGGTTGTTTCCACCTATGCGGAAATAGGCACCTCTACCCCCTCCGGCAGGATATGCACTGTGCTCGATGGCTTCGCAGAAGCATCGCCCGTCGCTGCCATGGAGGTGGGAGCGCACCTGGCCATTGATTGGGAGGGAGTGAACTAGAAGGTGGAGAGGAGGCTAGGGTTTTCTCTATGCGAGGATCTCTAGGAGACCATGGCGCGAGGAATAAGACGATGTGGGTAAAAAGAAAATAACATACTTAGTGAAAATTATATAGCCCTGACATCGAGATTTGTGCAAAATGATCCAACAGTCGATGCGTGGACAGCGTGTGCGCGAATGTGCGTGGAGATTTGGCCATGTTCCCTCCACTTCCACTCAGATTTCACGCGTGGGAAAATCAATGATTATGTTTTCTGCATATGTGAGTTTTGAGGTGACATTAGCTACAGTCTATGTCATCCTACTGACAGTTGCAGATGAACAGTACCATCTGATGTTTCCGGCATGGACGGGTCCAGTCCGGCTATGAGAAGAGTAAGGTGGAATACTTAGAGGTTCTTCGGCTTGTGTATCAAAGATGGTGAACATTATAGGGTTCTTTGGAGGAAAAAATATTGCTTGACGGACCATTCAAACTGAAAAGGGAAGACGATGCAAGATCTTGGAGTTCTCCGGGTGCTACTGTTGGGATATGTTAAATGGGTATCACCATTGCATGTTTAGCATCCCAATTGTCTAACAATTGCAATTCTACTTGCTTAGTATATAGAATAATACTTCCTACAGGTCATTCATTGCATCATAATTATATCATGCTCATGTCACCATGCCACCTTGCATTTGAGCATCATATTAAAATCCTTTCATTTATTTTTTATCCTCATACTACATTGGCCTTGTTAATTGTATCTGTCTCTTGATATATTGTAGTTGGTTCTTGATATATTTCTTGATGCCCAAGTTGAGTTGGGGGCATATCTTTTCAAACTCCACCACCTTTCTTTGTCTCCGTATAAATTCCACCGTCCTAATTATATATGAGCTATAGCATTTCTCTTGGTATTTAAATATAGCTCATGTCTGTTGGGTTGGATCCACTTCTAGTTCTACATGCTCCCATATATGTTACATGTTGTTTTCACAATATTAAATAAGGGGATCCACATGGCCACATTTGCATGTTGTGTGAGTGGAAATCATTCTAAAGCTTCCATATTGTTTATATTTAAATATATGATCATGTATGCATATATTTGTGGCTCCGTTGTTTATTTAGTAGATCACACACACTAGCCTGGCCATTTTATCTTCATGCATGCTCTCTTCCATCTATGCCATGTGGGGAAGAAAAGCTTCCATAATATTTTTGTAAAGCCCTTATTCACATTTTAAGCATGTTTAGATAAGTGGCCATGATGGCAAATAGTTGCTTTCACAACTAGAAGTGGGGCATTTATGAATCATGCATGGGCCATGCAAGCTTGCCATCTATTCCACCATCTTCCTTCTCTTTTGTTTGCTTTGTATTTGTGAGAAGCTTGATTTGATTTGAATTTAAGCAACTTTCATCAAATTCAAACAAAGCATCAAGAGATCTTATACAATCAATCCATATTTGTCTAATTATTGGATTTTATTATCTCTTGTTGGTCTTTGAAGCTTATGCTTTAGCTTGTTTTAAATAAAACCAAAACAAATAAAAGAGAAGAAAAAAAGAAAGCTAAACCTACCCATCTACCTAACTACCCCACCCCTCTAAATCCTAAAGGAAACCGTGACCCCCACTCCCTTGTGCCATGGCATACATGGCCATCATGAGGCCACATCACCCCTCCCTTTGGATTGCCTTGCAAGAATATCAAGGCCAGCCAAGACCAGCACATGCCCCTGGTCCCTCTCCTTCATCTCTTATTGCTACAGTACAAGGAGGTAGCAAAAAGTGACAACTACTTGATGCCATCTACCCCTCCTTTCTAGCTTTTGCAAAAGCAACCAAGCCCCATGTGCCCCTCCCCCTCTCTCCCTTATCTCTTGTAGCGCCACAAACCCTCGTAGAACAACTCTCAGATCCCATCTGGGCAATGCCCAGCCCCTCCCCATCTTCTCCTACCTCCTAGCCAAGCCATGGCTTACCAAAACCCTAATGGCATCTCCACTCGGCTACCCAGGACGCCGGTCCGGACGCCGAATTTAGGTCCGGACGCTGAAAATTGCCCAGTCGCGTTCCCAGGAACCTGTTTTCGTCCAGATTTGGGCCAACTTTGGTCCGGACTACCCAGGTCGAACCCAGGTTCTCGGGTACGCACTGGTAACGCCAGACGCAGCAAATTGGCCGAGTGGACCAGCCTGTAAGTGACAGAAGCCGAGTCGTCGTCATCCTTCCCGCTGTTTCTATTTTCCCGCCCTCGCCACTCAACTCAGCCTATAAAAGGCGTACATCTCGACGTCTCCCTTCAGAGTCTCTCACACCGCTCCCAACCCCGGCGAACCGCAGACGCTCGCACCTTTCTACCTCCTCAACTCTGCCGAAAAGCCATGGCCGAGAGATTTCCCGGCGACATCGCGACGGCGAGCGGCCGACGCACGCTGGAGACGTGGGAAGCCCATCTGCTCCATGAGGCGGGCTATATGGTGCCACCGGACTATCGTCTCCCCTTCGCCTGGTAACTCAGCGCCAGCGGGATCCCTATTCTGCCGGTGCCGTCCGACGAGGACCTCGCCAAAGAGGATACTAGCAAACTGGTCTTCTGGAGGCAGTTCTTCACCGACAGGCGCCTCCAGGATCTCGGCCGACACGACGGGCCGCCAGGCTTGCCGCCGCCGCGTCACAATATGGCTTTTCGTCGCCACTGGTGGAGAGTTACAGGGCGAACTCTCGCCGCTGTCATGGAGCATATCCAGGACGGCAACAACCCCCGCCTCGGCTTGTAGATGCGGCGTCCAGCGTCGCCCACGGTGATGGCGGCCTTTTCCTAGTTATTAAATTTGATGTGATATGTGCGTCTTTGCCCTAGTTAATGAAATCCATCTATATTCGCCCAAATTTTGTCGAGTTTAACTGAATTTCGCCGAACCTGGGAACTCGGCCTGGGAACGCGAGTGGGAAGATCGGAGTTCCCAGGCCGAAAACGCATTTCGTCCGGCCAAAAAAAATCCGGATTTCGGCCTGGGTTCGTCCAACGAGTGGGGATGCTCTAACCCTAGCTTCTGATCTCTAACAACCCGACGATCTGCTGCACTCCGAGGCCGACCAGGTGCACCGGTGGCTTCCCTTGTGTTCCCTTCATTGTTTAGTACCCAGAGACGTTGCGGGAACCTGTCGGGGTAGCTGTGCCGTCGCCGTGAACCAGGATAGCTGAAGTTTCCAGAGCTCTAGCCCCCCATCAAGATCTACACCGCACCAGCTTTCTCGGCTCTCTAGGATGCGTCCTGGTGAGACCCTCAACCTCCTGGACATGGCCCCTCCCTCTCTATCGTGTTTCATCGCCGCTGCCGCCCGTCAAGCGCCCTGCGTGCACTATCACGCACACCGGTGTCTTCGCAGCACCGCTGTTCCAGTCAACGGTGTCGTCGCCTCAGTCCACCGTGTGTAAAACCAATACAATCAATGTGTAGCCTTGTCCTCCTCTACAATTCGAGTGGCTGCACGCTATTTTGGTGCTCTGTGCTCGTCGTAGTCGTCCCCAAAAATTTGTCTCAAGCTCGCAGTCAAACTATCACGGTTCAGTTACAACTTGAAACCTGCAGTGAGCGTGCCGATCTGGATAAATAGGGGGTCGATCCAATCTTCCTACACTGAAACTAGACCAACCCAGTTGGTAGCCCATCCGCGTCCTTTTGGCCCAGTCGCGTTAGGTCTTTAGTTCAATTCGCTAGGGACCCCCCGTTTTGTTTTTCCTTTTTAACCCCGCACGCCGTTTGGTCCCACCCGTCGGTGTCGGTGGCTAGCCTCACACCGAGTAAGAAAAACCCATGCTAATTTCTAATTCAAATAAAAATTCAGGAAAATGAATATAATTAAAATAATTCATATCTTTTGAAATATTTAGAATTTGAGGAAATTTATAAAAATGAAAAGTGAATCATTTTTTAATATGAATTCAACCATATTTACAAATTTGACCAGAGTTAACTCCAGCTAGTCAATTCTTTGACTCCGATCCCTTTTAAATAAATTTGACTTTAATATAAAATTAAATTCATAATTCCAAATAATGTAAATAATACATGACTTTGAATCAGAAAAATGTGAGGAATATAAATATTTTATTTATAATATCATTTGGGTAATTTAAAATTTTGAAATAATTTAAATTCTAATAAATGTCATTTCTTAAATATTGCATAACTTTAAATCTATAACTCCAAATTAGACAAATGATATGTCTAAATCAATTAGCTAGATGAGCCCGTTATAACTATACATTTCATTATATGATTTGAAGCATGCATAATATAAACATTAAGTATACATAAATGTTTATGGGAGCAAAACATGACTAAAAACTTATTAAAATGCTTTATTCTTGTACCCCATACCTCACATATGCCATGTAAATTGTGCATCATTCCATCATGGCATACTTTTTTGCTTGTTGCATATGATTTATATGATTGTGCAATGTATTTATTTTGTCCTCTTGTGTGTTTGGTTCTTATCCAGATAGATGCCGAGCAAGCAGAATATCAGGAGCCTCAGGAGTATTACGTGGATCCATCTTATTCTACAACTGAACTTCCAGGCAAGCATTTCTCCATGCTTGCACTAAATATAACACCTATTGTATCTATCTTTTTCTTGCATCATATGTTGCGATCCAAATTAAATTTAATCCCAAGTATTGCATAGTCTTTAATTTTAAACCCCATCGAAGCTTGCTCCCTCAATCCTATGAGCCATTACTATAGGAGTTGTTTGAGCCATGCGAGTCGTAGAACTACATGTGTAGGGTTTGTGCGAGTATTTGACAGTGAGGTACTTAAACAACTAAAACTAATTAGTAATGGGATTATTAAAAAAGGCACCGGTGGGCAATAGTTGAGATCTGGCTTTTATCCGCCCACTTGTGTCCGCCTATGACCCGAGTACTTGATACATGTTCCAAAACTATTGCACTATCTGCATGTGGGCTCTTTTCTGGGTTCCCATGGACATGAACTTGACTCTGAAGAATGTTTTGGGGACCGCAATTAGTTCGGGCTTTATATGTTACCTATTGTACAGATGCAATATTATGCCATGTTTATTACCGGTTGATCGATGAGCGTTTATTACTGTTGCATAGGTGCAGCACTTTGCCACGGGAATATATTGTCTATGACCTATGCTCGCGTGGCAAGTGAACATAACCTCTAAGTCCGTACGAGACTTAGCTATACCTCATACGGGTAGCTCTTTTGGGCGGCCTCTAAAACATTCTCCGATTTCTTGAAATGGTTCTACCATGAGGCCTTGTTGTTTTTATTCGTTTCCTTCTTTTGAGGTTGAGCATGCGTGTGTTGCTATTTGTGCACCCCTGTAGGGTAAATATTTTCGAAAAGCCGTGTTCGCGGTTATAGACAACTTGGAGAACAGTTTCTCTATCATAGATAACTATAACTAAAGTACCACTTTATACTTCACTAAACATGCCTACTAAATATTGCAATCTTCATGGAATGATTCATAAAATTGCCAATGGATGGGATGTTCTTCTGCCTTCTCGTTTAGGAACAGGGAGGTGGGCGAGCGAGGTTTATTCATGTTGATATATATGTTGGGTAATTCACTATTGATTATTTAATTAATGTCGGTCTATCTTTGGTTAGGCGGATGTTGTATCGTGTCTCTATATAACTGCTAGGCTTTATTTTCGTCGCAATTGCATCACCCTCAGGTTGTTACCTTTAGATGCATAAAGACTTGCTGAGTCCCTTAGGGTCTCATATGATAAAATATTGGTTCAGATGGACAGGTATAGTCTAAGTAAGGTTATTTTTTTCGAAGAGGTGGCAACAACCGTCTGGTGTAGAGATTCCGGGATGGAGATCCGTGATATTTGTGGGCAGTATGTGCTTACTTTCAGGGCATCTTATGCCAATTTTATTCTTATCCGTACTCGGATTTTGTCTTTCGCTTCTGCTTGATACTCTAATGTGTGATGTATGAGGATGTATCCAAAACTATTAGAACTATCTAGTAATTTGGATCTTGCCGTATGGTGTTGAATATTTCTATTTCTTTTAGATGGTTTGGCTCTGATGTACTCTTGTATGTCATTGGCATACATACTCATTTGTGTATGCTTAACTCGCAGTCTAGCCGGCTACGTCTCTCGCACTTTAAGCTATAACCACGAGAGTGGGTAGGGTGGTTGGCCTGTACCGTGCCCTGCTCCGCTTAGACGGGCGTGCACGTGGGTGACCTTTGGGCCTCCGCAGTAGCACCACCTTATGCACTTTTGGGTTATACCAGCTTGTGATTTAGAGCGTAGGGTCCTGATGACCCACAAGTATAGAGGGCGTATTGTAGTACTTTCGATAAAAAAGAGTGTCGAACCCAACGAGGAGCAGAAGGTGTTGACAAGTGGTTTGGATCAGGAATTCACTGTAAATACTTAGCAAACGTATTTTTAGGGGGTTTTGATAATGCAAAAAAATAAAGTGCGGGTAAATAAAAGACAATAATAATAATTGCAGCAAATGGACCAATCCTTTTTCAGCAAAGGACAAGCCGGTTGTATTACTTAAGATGACCAAACGTTCTCGAGGACACATGGGAATACTGTCAAGTAGTTTCCTTTCACATAGTTAATTATTCTTCTTTCGTTGGATAAGTGTTGTGTGGGTGAACCTATGCTAATGTACCGACCTTACTTGGACTAATACATACTTGTGATTATACCCCTTGCAAGCATCCACAACTACAAGAAAGTAATAAAGATAGAAACTGTGGCATCCCGCAAAACCACTACTAGAAAATCGCGTTATTTTTGTGTGCATTGCATCATCATGACCGCATGCTCATGTCATCATGCCACATTGCACTTGAGCATCGTCATCATCTTGCATTTGCTTGCATAAAACTATTTGCGGAAAAACCTGTTCTTGTTTTCTAAGCGCCCCATCTATGTTCCAAACGCAAAACCCGGGTCTCCGGATTATTTTGTTTTGTCTGCTGTCGGTTTGCAAAAGCCCTGTTTTAAACAAATAAAATATTTAATTATTTTATTGGGGGCAGCCAAACCGGGCCGATCCTACCCAGTCGGCCACCCCCAGAATAAAAATCGGTCCACCTAGAACCTAAATCTATTCCCACCCAGTCCTAACCTACCCAGCCACTCCCAGCCCTCCACCTCACCTCCCCAGTCCACCTCACCCCTGGACCCCAATTCCCTACCCACCTTGCCACCTCATCGATCCACCAGCCATCAACCTCTCTCCCTCTGGCCCACCCGTCCTGGCCCACAGCCCCACTCCCACCATGTCCCCCACCGAGCTGGCCCCGCTCCCTGGGCCCCACCCCGGCCCCACCTTCCCACGCCGCGCTCGCCCCTCCCCTAGTCATCTTCCACCTCCCGCTCCTCTCCCCTTCCTCTTCCTCCCCTTCGGCCACCTCTCCTTCGCCTCTCTCTTCCCGTGCCGGCCGCCCGTCTCCGGTGCCCCGCCCCGCCTCTCTCCGCCTTCCTCCCGAGCCCGCGGCCGCCTCCGCCCGCGTCCGCTCCCTCTCTCCTTCCCCTCCCCCGCTCGAGCCTGCCCACCTACCACCTCGCCGGGCTCCGCTCCACCGCACCGCCGCCGCTCCCCCCTCTGCCTCACCGCGCCGCCGCCTCGCTCCCACCCCGCCGGCCCCTTCCTCCCCGCCACCGGACCTCCGTCACCTCCTCCGCCTCGGCCACCACTCGTCCCCGCCGCCCCAGAGCTCCGCCTCGCCCCTCCCTCCCCGAGCTCCCTCTCCTGCCCGCGTGCCTCCGCCTCGCCGGTCTTCTCCTTCCGCCGCTCTCCCCGCCCGCCGGAGCTCGCCGGCCCTTCCCCGAGCTCCGCCCGCGTGCGCCCCGAGTTCGCCGCACCCGCCGGCCGCCTCGCCTTCTCCGCCTCGAGCGCCGGCCGCCCTCTCCTGTGCTGCGCCCGGCCGCGAGCCTCGAGCGCCTCCCCGTCGCCACCTTGGTTCCTCCCGAGCGCCGTCGAACCCCGCAGCGCCGCCCGTCCTGGCGCCTGCCCGCGTCGACCCCCTGCACCAAGAGCTCCCGCCCTCCTTGTCGGGCCCGTGAGCGCCACCCCCCTGCTCGTGGACCGCCGCGTCGGTGCTCGCCCTGTGCCCCTGCCTCGGCCTCCGGTTGGCTCCTCGCAGCGCGTCTCAAGCCACACGCCCTCGTCGGCAGCGCCATCGCTCGCCAAGGTTGCTGTTGTGATGTGGATATGGCACGGGATGGACCCGACACCTGATCCAGTACCGACGAGATCTTCGGCAAGGAACCCTAAAGTGACTCCGCAAGATTCCAACCTCTCCGTCACAGACGACAAATACTCCCTCTCGGATCTGAGGACCGAAGATGCCCGGAACGCCAAGATCGCCTTTCGGACCCTTGAAGACCGATCCCGGCGCGCCGGACCCCTCCAAACACCAAGACCCTCGGAATCGCTAAGATCGCCTCATGGATCCCGAAGCCCGAACCCCGTGGACCGACATGATCTTCTTCACGGATACGACGAGTACTTCCTCGAGGATGTGAAGCCGTGAACCCGAATGCCAAGAACGCCGATGCGAATATTCCAAGTTCGTCTACCCCGGACACCGTGCGACAAGGTCTACTGCACGGATCCGAAGACCCCGGTACCCGACCCACTCAAGTTCGCCATCGATGACAAGATCGACACTGACCAGAACGAATCCGATGCGCCCCGACGCCGAACACCAAGCCCTTCCTCGCGGAACGCCAAGATCTACTCTGTTATCCGAGAACGATCCCGCCGAGACCGAACCCCAGAACCGAACCCTGAGACCAACCCCGAACCCCGGAGCCAAGATCGCCGATATCCCTAATGTGTGACCCTAAGCCCCTATTTTTATAATAATATAAACTTGTTGCATCTTAATTGAACATGTCGCATACATATTGTGTGGTTTGGGGGCCTTATGCCGTTTCACCTCATAATTAAATATGGGGTCCATATGCTGACTTTTCTAGTCTTATATTGGTCCCATTTAAATTGGTGTAGTGAACCGGTGCTATCTTTTGCCATGTTAAGACAACATTTAAATTGCGGGGTATCTAAATAACATGAACCATCTAACTAATTGTCGGGACCCCGGTTCCGCTTAATATGGCCTAATTGCATCGCATCGTTGCCATGCCATACATCATACATGCATCAAGCCCGATCTTTTGCCATAGTATTAAATATTGCATCCGGTGTTTATTCTAGTGTTTTGCTTCTTCGCGGATAAAGCCGTTGAGTTGATGTGAGCTTCGCCCCGACTTTTGGATGAATCTTCGGCAATGCTTTTCAGGCGAGCACCTCCCCCTTTCTACCTATCTTACTTTTATAGTATTTATTCCCTCCTGTTGATCTATTGCTATCTGTGTTGCGATGCTCTAGCTTTCGTACCCGTGATATCCCTTGCAGCCTTATATTGCCTTGGACACATCCTATTACACGCTGTTTGGTAGATAGTTGGACTTGCGCGTCGTAGTCGCTTGCTTAAGTGCTGTTGCGTGTCGTCAAGTACCACAGTTGTTGGAGTATTGCCGCATGTCTAATGTTGGAGATGGTCATGGCTTTAATTATCGTTTATTTCAATTATTGTTTAATAACTAAAATTGAAGTAGGTAAGCAGAGGCACAGGTGGGCAATAGATGTTATTTGGTTGTTAACCGTCCACTTGTGTCCCGTAGAACCCCGAGTTCTTGACACCTGTTCCGAGATCGAGCGCGCTAACCACATGTGGGGAGATATGGGCCCCCCATCGATTTAGTACCTGATTTCAAAGTACTGTACTGGGGGCCACAAGTAGTTCGGGGCTTTATTACTATCCTGTACTTATGCCATGCTTTACTGCTTTATTTACGATTGTGCGATGGATAGCACCTGTACTGTTTTGGAAGCGGAGTGTTTTCGCGGTATCGACAGGCCCAGTTTTGGGATCCCCTGTCGTTTACAGCCACTGTCGCAAACCCTGAGTCTGTCTCGGAGACCGGCCGACTTTGTTGCGGGTGTACTTAGTGGGGTGGCCCCCCGTGCTTGCTTTGGGTCTGGGAAACGTCATGACTTAGGCCCCACCGACATACCGATGGGTGTATGTTAATTGATCTGGCAAAAAGGGTCGAAGTGCGTGTGGATACTTTGGTGCACCCCTGCAGGGTTAAATCTTTTCGAGAAGCCGTGTCCGCGGTTATGGACGACTTGGAGCACAGTGCTTGATCATAGACAACTATAACTAAAGTTTACTGTTATAATTTGACTGGTATCCGATATGAATAGTAATCAGCTTCACTACAACGGAATGGCTAAATAAAAGTACCAACAACTGCTGGGTTTTGGGATATCTCATGCTAATTGTATCTGACTAGTAAGTGTTGCAACTACAACGGAATGGTTGACTAAAATTTCCCACTGCTGATTATATCAGGATGATTATCTAAACTTGACTAGTAATTGCTGCAACGATAACTGAATAAATAAAACTGCCAACTGTGTGAGTCCCTCGGTTGACTTCCTCGTTTGGTCTCGAGGGGGAAACACCAGGATGGGTTTGTTTGGTGTTGGATTCAGGTTGGTTCCGAATAGGTCTTTCTTACCCCTCTCTGATAACCGCCAGTTGCATCGAGTCTCTATAGGTTGTTTAGTGCATGCTGCGCTGCCGCTTCAGTCCACCATACCTATGTAGGCGAGGACCGCCGAATTCTAGCCTCGCCGTGTACTGGCCTTAGTACTGACGCTCCTCTTTTTCCTTTGCCCTTTCTCGGCACCCCTTTTGTTTAAGCAGGTTTTGAGATCGACGTCGTTAGCAGGGTTACCCTTCCGCTTGGCCTAGGCAGGGTTATGGACTCCATTGGTTATTCTTCAGGGCTCTTAGCCCCATTTGCATCTTGTCCGTAGCGGGACGCTCTATCGTTTTCAAGGTGATTTGGATCTTTGTATTGTATATCTGTATTCTTGACTCATTGAGTCGCTGTTATATATATCTGTTCTGTGGGTCCCATCGAGGACTGTTGTGTAATGTTATTACTTCGTTTTCCACCCGCACGAAAGTGCCTGGTGGGCACCTTTGAATCGTTCCTATGCGGGTTTGGCGGGAATCGCTGAAACTTGCATAGGGTCGATTCTGAGGGTGTTACAGAAACCTAACCATAGCCTTAAACTCTGAGATCCTATACTCCCTTGTGCAAAGGTTTCCTAATTGGGGTTTAGGTTTCTGTCACTCCGGCAACGCCACAATTAGTAGCCAAATACACAATGCATTCCCCTAGGCCCATAAAGGTGAAGTATCATGTAGTCGACGTTCACATGACACCACTAGAAGAATAACAACACAACTTAAATATCAAACCATTGAATATTTCTCAACACAATTCCACTACTAACAACATGACTTCTCCCATGTCCTCAAGAACTGAACGAACTACTCACGAGACATCATATGGATCAAGATCAGAGATGATATAATGATAAGTAATAATCTGAACATGAACAATAATTCAATGGTTCCACTCAATAGCATCAACTAAAAAAGTAATCAACACCAAGAAAGTTTCCCCTAAGAACTATGCAAGATTCAACTCAATTGTTACAGCGGGATGGAGTGGTGGTGATGGTGCTGGTGGAGAAGATGGTGAATATGATGATTATGATCCCGATGAAGTCTAGCTTGTTGACATTGTTGATGGAGACGATCTCCCCTCTCCAGGAAGGAATTTCCCCGGTAGATTTCTGCCTGCCGTAGAGCTCTCTCTCTCTCTCTCTCTATAGTTTCCGCCCTGTAGAGGCGATGGAATCTTTCCGTGGTCGCTCCCCGACTCTTAGGGTTTCGGGAGGATGATATAGGAGAAATGGCGATGCCAGCGATGGGTGATACATCCAAAACGTATCTACTTTCCCAAACACTTTTGCTATTGTTTCTCCTGTAAACTTGTGTGATTTGGATACAACTAACACGGACTGACGCTATTTTCAGCAGAATTACCTTGGTGTCTTGTTTTTGTGCTGAAAATCCACTATCAGGAAAAATCCCGGAAAATATGCCAAAAATTATATTTCACCAGAAGACCCAAGGAGCCAGAAGACGAGACGGAGAAGGGGCCTGGGGGCCCACACCCCTGCTAGGCGCGGGCCCACCACTGGCCACGCCTAGGGGGTGCAGCCACCCCAGGCACCCCCTCGGGTTCCCTCTGCGCCTATAAGTTGCCTTTCGACCTAAAATAGAGGGGGGTTCGATAGTTTTCCATAAAGAGTTTTGCTCCGCCGCTGCCACCAGAAACCAAGATTCGGATCCAGAAACTCCGTTCTGGCACCCTGCCGGGACGGGGAATTTGGAGAGGATCATCGCCATTTTCATCACCAACGCCTCTCCATCAACCATCGATGTTTCCCTCATCCATGAGTGAGTAATCCCCCGCTGTAGGCTTGTGGATGATAGGGATTGGATGAGTTCTATCATGTAATCGAATAAGATCTGTTAGGGCATAGTGCCTAGTATCTCTATTAGTGCTATTTGACTTTGTTGCAACTTGTTGTGCTTAATGCTTGTCACTAGGGCCCAAGTGTCGTGATCTCAGATCTGAACTTATTTTTGAATCATTAGGATAGTATTGTTTGTGATCTTATCTGCAAGTTGTGTACACATATCATTGTCCAGATCCAAAGGCCCCAAAGTGACAATAATTGGGACAACTGGAGGGGATGGTTGTGGTGTGAGGATCACATGTGTTCATGGAGTGTGAATGCTTTGCTCCGGTGCTACACACACTGCTATTAAAACGAGCACCCTAATTGACAGTAGTTCCCTAGAGGCCCTGCTGCCATGAGCTGGTTGGACAGAAGATGTTGTGCAAGTTCTCATTGCGAGCATGTATGACTATATTTGGAACACATGCCTAGGATTGTTTAGTACTTGGATGCTTGTTATTATTTATCTGCAATGCCCTAGATCTTTAAGTTACAGTTTTAGACTCGTTCATGCAACGCCCGTCCATCCATCCCTATGTCTACCGCACTCGAATCCTACTGTTATTGTTACTGTTACTATTACTATTGCTCCTGTTTTGCTGCTGATGTTGCTTTGCTATTGCTAGTATCAAACTGTTGCTACTGATAAACTTCTGTGAGCAAGAACTATTTCCAGGTGCATCTGAATTGACAACTCAGATATTAAGGCTTGCAAGTATTCTTTGGCTCCCCTTGTGTCGAATCAATAAATTGGGTAATACTACCCGCGAAGACTGTTGCGATCCCCTACACTTGTGGGTCATCAAGACTATTTTCTGGTGCCGTTGCCGGGGAGAATAGCTTTATTTGTAAGTTCACTTGGATCTATTATTGTTCACTGCTACTCCTTTCATCATGGGAAGTCTCATGATGGAAAGTTCCCTATTTTACCATCCACTACAAGAAGAGGTACAGTCCTAAAACCTATGTTGCTCTTGATTCACCGTCTGTTAAAAGTAAGCTTGTCACACCACCACCGCATACTCATGCTACACACACTTCTACTACTGTTGAGTCCGAAACTGCTTTTAATGCTCATGATGTTACTTCTACTGTGCTTGATGCGAGTGGTTCATTAGGTCCTTTCCTAGATGCAACTATGGATAGTCTAGGAAATACCGAAACTCCTAGTGAAGACACGGTTACACTTGTTAGCTCACCTGAGTCTAGAGAGAGTTATGCTATTAATGATGGTTACATTGAGGTCACTTATGAATTTATTGAAGAGTGCCGAAACACACATGGTACTAGTGCTATTAAGAGTCTCCTTGCTAGACGTATTATTATGCCTAAACTGTCCTATGATCCTAAGTTTTCCACCTCTCCCATAGATATTAAAGGTGAAGACTATGATTTCTCTCTTGATTTGTCCTACTTGGATATTGTTGAGAAAGAACCTTTCTGTGGCACTGAAAATGAGAGTGCTGTGGCTCATATGAATGAGCTTTCTACTATGAGTGCTTTATTCTCTGATGATTTTAAGATGCGCAAGTAATTTGTTACTAAGATCTTCCCTTTTTCACTAAAAGGAGAAGCTAGGGCTTGGTTTTAATAGATTACCTCATGGGTCCATTGATAGCGCTGATTGCTTGATTGCTTCTTTCTTCCAGAAATTTTTTCCTCCTAGTTCTAGACATGCTGCTTTGCAGAGACTTTTTGATTTTAAACAGGGAGAAGAAGAGAAATTGCCTGAGTCATGGACAAGGTTCTGTGCCTTGATTCATGCACATCCTAGATGTCCATTACCTAAGAATGAGCTTCTTGATATTTATTATAATGGACTAACTGATGATTCTAGGACCTACCAAGATAGCTTTGATGATTGTGTTTTCAGGAAAAGGACTCGTACAGATGCTGAAGAATTAATTGCTAAAATAAGCAAGAATTATGATGATTGGAATTCAATTGAGCTAAATACACCAGAGACTATTATTCCTGAACCAGATGTTCCTGAACCAGTTCCAAAACCAACACCAAAGAAGAGGGGAGTTATTGCATTAAATGATGAAGCGATGAACGAAGCTAAGAAGTGTCTGAAGGAGAAAGGTATTAGAGATGAAGATGTGAAGAATCTACCTCCTATAGAAGAATTATGTAAGCCAATTCCCCACTCATCCACAATTGAGGTACACTTTCTCCAACACTTTGATGAAGGTGATATTCCTTATGGTAAGCCTCCTGATCAATGTTTAGAGGAACTTGACATTTTTATTGTTAAAGAAGGTAATTTTAATAAACAAGTTCAGAATCATTTATTGAAAACTCTAGAGCTATCCATGAGTTTAAAGATATTGTGGAAAGAACTTCTAATGATATTAAACTTCTTTGTAAACACTTTCAAATGGTTCAAACCCAACTTCATCAACCTGCTAAGGTACAAAAGGATATGCTAGTTAATGCCTTAGGAGATAAACATGCTTACAGAATTAGAACTAGGAGTGGTATAGCTACTCAAGATCCTTTATATCCCGAATGGCACCCTAAAAGAATTGAGCAGGATTCTCAACAAGGAGAGAATAGTGGTAGTCCTCGTAAGAGAAAGAAAAAGAAACACAAGGTAGTTGAGGAACCACTTGAACCTGCTATAGACCCTATAGTATATCTGTCTCTAATGCTGAAACTGAGAGTGGGAATGATAAAAATGATGCTCCTGATAAGGAGGAAGGTGAGGAAGAACCTGAGAAGCACACTAAGAACACTAGGTACACAAAGGACGATTTTATTGCTAATAAACATGGTAAAGAGAGAACCTTGGGTGCAGAAACCTATGAATTTTCTAGGTAAGAAACACAAGTCAAAGGACGAAGAACACTACAACAAGTTTTGTGAGTGGATGAAACCTTATTTTTGCAAATTCCTTTGACTGATGCTATTAAATTGCCTCCTTATTCAAAGTATATGAAGGATATTGTCTCTAATAAAAGCAATATTCCAAATGAGGAGATTTCTACTTTGCTTGCTAATTACTCCTTCAATGGTAAGGTTCCAAAGAAACTTGGCAATCCAGGTATACCAACTATTCCTTGCTCTATTAAGAATAATTATGTTAGAACTGCTTTATGTGATTTGGGAGCTGGAGTTAGTATTATGCCTTTTTCTCTCTAGAAGAGACTCCAGCTAGAAAAGTTGATACCAAATGATATATCTTTGCAAATGGCTGATAAGTCAACTACTATTCCTGTTGGTATATGTGAGGATGTTCCTGTTCAAGTAGGTCATAATTGGTTGGTTCTGACTGATTTTGTTGTGCTTGAAATGCCTGAAGATGATAATATGTCTATTATTCTTGGGAGACCTTTTCTTAATACTGCAGGTGCTGTCATTAATTGTAATCAAGGAAAAGTAACATTTAATATTGATGACAAAGAGCATACTGTTTATTTCGCCAATAAGGTTGTTAGAAGCTATTGGCTGAATTCCATTGAAAATATTGTCCCATTCCACAAGAAAATTTTGAAACTATTATGATTGGGACCATTGCTATCAAGTATGAGGTAACATAATCACCTTATGGAATGCAAAGTTTTGTTTCATATAAGATTATTTTGGTAACAAGACTTGATCAACCTTGTTAACGAAAGGATTTTAATGAAAAAAATAATGCTTTTACTATGGTTATACTTGCTCACTTTTGTTTTTCTCCTTTCCATTCTTGGCTCTTCGTCGTGCCTAACTTAAAGGCGTTAAAGAAAAGTACTCGTTGGGAGATAACCCAAGAGTTTCCTTGAGTCTTGGAAGTTATTACTTCAGTAATGACCTATCCTTATCCTTTTTGTTTGGTTTTTGTGCCAAGAATGACCTCTAATGAGAGGGAACTAAGATTTGGGGAGTTGCTGTCCCGAAACAGATTTCTGTCCTCCACCATAAAATTTCATGAGGAGTCTACGTAAGTCGGATTGAGCTAAAAAATTATGAATACATCCCTCAGTATGTTAGATAACTTTCGTTAGTTCAACGCTATTTGATTTGAGAAACAGAAGATTTTCGAGAAAATCGTTTTCTACCTGCTGGTCTGTTTTGACAGATTTCTGCCATTATTTGCATTTGTTTCTTATTGATTCCTTTTTTAGTTCTCTTTTAGGGAATTGAGCTATTTGAAGGCGTTTCTACAATATCTTGTGTCTTTAGTGAAAGTTTTGCTGTTTTGATACTAAACCCCAAAGGTCTATTATCTTTGGAATGCACTAATGTTGCTAATGAAGATTGTGTGAAGTTTTGTATGAAGGAAAATTTTCAGGTGTAAGGAAAGAATGATGTAATGAGATGAAGAATGGACAAAAGCTCATGCTTGCGGGGAGCTTCCCCGTGTCGCCCCAAGAAATATTTAAGAGGTACAAGCGTCAAAGCTTGGGGGTGCCCAAGGCACCCCCTTCTTCATCAATAAAAATCTCAGGTCTTTCTAGACACTTCGTTTCTATTGTTTCATGCATAGTTGTGTTGTTCTTGGAGCGTCTTAGTTCTTGGATCTTGGTTTCATGTTATTATTCAAGTCACACAAGTAAAGGGCAATAATGAAGATTAAGACAACTTGAGGAGTGGTAAGAGGCTGGTAACAAACTCTATTTTGTTTTCATTTTTGTAAATATACTCATCATTGTGAGCATGCTTAGTCTATTCATTGTAAGGTGTGTGTTATTGATGGATGCTTAGCAGTTCTTGCTTGTCTACGATTAGCTCCATCTTGATAATAGTTTGTAGCGTGTCATATGAATGTTTGCTTGCATTATTTTATTCATATTTTGGTATGATATTGTGGTATCCTCCTCTGACTATTCATGTGAATCGACTTGGCACATGCTCACGCATGCATATGACTAATCAATAGTCAGTAAGACTCGATAATTTATTTTGCCTCTGAGTTCTAGTATCACTTTCATGCCATAATTAGTCTTGTTTGTTGCAACCATGGTTATGACAATTATTGCTCTCTCGTTTGTCGCTCCCTCTCTTTTGCCAGCCTTCACTTTCACTGAGTATGAGCTCTACATGTGTTTCCAACTCCGTAAAACCACCATTGCCAACTGTGTCCACCATACCTACCTATTAGCATCATTTGATACTTCAGTGCATATTCAATATGCCTTGTTTTCTTCCAGAATAAAATGTTTGTCTATTTTGAGAAAGTTAGTTAGTAAAGCTCTCACGAACTAGATGGCACACTTTATTCCTTGCACTTAATAATCCTGAACCATTGTGACTAGTCCACGAAAGTTATATGCTTGCAAATTATATGCTGGAAGTCAGCAGAACCGTGCTGTCACGGGGAAAGCTTTCAACACTTTTTGGATATCCTATCCAGTTGATACTTTGATCTTTTGTTTACGGATTTCGACGATGTGAAATAAAAGGGTAGCTTGTGAGTTCATGGAGTTTATACATTGTGTTAGAGAAACGCCTGGGCCGCTAGCCTAAGCCATGCCTAATCATGGTGGAAACTTGCAGCATCACCATAATGAGCATTTATGAAGCATCCTCAATAAAAAGATATACATATAGTAAATAAAAAGATCGCTGAGATGCTCATTGTCTGCTTTCCTTGTCATTTTGATCACGGGATAGCTCATGTATCATGTGCAAGGGGTACCCCGTTGGCGGTTCTCCAGGATATGCATGTATTTAAAGTGACAAGAACTTACAGGTAACCAAAGTTGAGTAGCATGCGGACAGCCCTCGTACTCAAGGGACATGGGATTTCCAGTCTATGGTTTGTCAAGCATACAATTCAGAGTGGACCTCACTTTTACCTTAACCATATGAAGATGCCTATGATAGGGGCAATGAGAGCTGAAAGCTAAGTACCTTCCTTTCATCATTAGGAAGCCTTTCAAACTTTTCAAAACCGTTTTCACAACCTTGTTGAGTCACCACTTATTCTATGAGCACGTTCTTGAGAGCATAGTTGTCATTCTTTTGTTTGTTCCAAAACTTGGTTAATTATGTCATGACTTTGATGCTTGTATCTCTGATATCTTTACTTCTAGTCATCACTTGAACTTTAGAGGTGCCTTGGCATTTATATTGTGCTCTACAAACAAAGGCAAGCGAGTTACCACTCTATCATACCTATTATTGAGTTGGTTTATGTTCCATGCTACTTATTATTATTGAGTTGGTTTCTCTTCATAGCTTGCAATGACTATTGAGTAGACCTAGTTGCATACTTCTTATTATGAATAGTTTAAGCATCTACTCCTATGCTGCGAACATATACATAATATGAAGCAAATGTGTTCGTGAAAGTTCTTTTATCGCACTTAGTTTTCAACTGAATTGCTTGAGGACAAGCAATAAGCTAACCTTGGGGGGGGGGGGTTGATACGTCCAAAACGTATCTACTTTCCCGAACACTTTTGCTATTGTTTATCGTCTAAACTTGTGTGATTTGGACACAACTAACACGGATCGACGCTGTTTTCAGCCGAATTACCTTGGTGTCTTGTTTTTTTGCAGAAAATCAACTATCAGGAAAAATCCTGGAAAATATGCCAAAAATTATATTTCACCAGAAGACCCACGGAGCCAGATGACGAGACGGAGAAGGGGCCTAGGGGGCCCACACCCCTGCTAGGCGCGGGCCCACCACTGGCCACGCCTAGGGGGTTGCAGCCACCCCAGGCACCCCCTCGGGTCCCCTCTACGCCTATAAGTTGCCTTTCGACCTAAAAACAAAGGGGGGTTCGATAGTTTTCCAGAAAGAGTTCCGCTCCACCGCCTCCACCAGAAACCAAGATTCGGATCCAGAAAACTCCGTTCTGGCACGCTTCTAGGATGGGGAATTTGGAGAGGATCATCGCCATCGTCATCACCAATGTCTCTCCATCAACCATCAATGTTTCCCTCATCCATGAGTGAGTAACAGTAACAATAGGATTATTGAATCATTATGATAGTATTGTTTGTGATCTTATCTGCAAGTTGTGTACACATATCATTGTCCAGATCTAAGGGCCTCAAAGTGACAATAATTGGGACAACCGGAGGGGATGTATGTGGTGTGAGGATCACATGTGTTCACGGAGTGTTGATGTTTTGCTCCGGTGCTCTATTAAAAGGAGTACCTTAATTTCCAGTAGTTCCCTAGAGACCCCGCTGCCACGGGTTGGCTGGACAGAAGATGTTGTGCAAGTTCTCATTGCGAGCACGTATGACTATATTTGGAGCACATGCCTAGGGTTGTTTAGTACTTGGATGCTTGTTATTATTATCTCCAATGCCCTAGATATTTAAGTTACATGTTTATACTCGTCCATGCAACGCCCGTCCATCCATCCCTATGCCTACCACACTCGAATCCTACTATTACTGTTACTATTGCTCCTGTTTTGCTGCTGCTATTGCTTTGCTGTTGCTAGTATCAAACTGTTGCTACTGATAAACTTCTGCGAGCAAGAACTATTTCTAGGTGCAGCTGAATTGACAACTCAGTTGTTAAGGCTTGCAAGTATTGTTTGGCTCCCCTTGTGTCGAATCAATAAATTGGGTAATACTACCCGCGAAGACTGTTGCGATCCCCTACACTTGTGGGTCATCAGTGGGCCAGGGTGTCCACACCACCTGGTGGCGCGGACCAGGGGGCAGGGGGTGGTGTGGGCCTCCTGTGGTCCATCTCCACTTCCCCTTTGGCTTACTTCGTCTTCTGGAAAAATAGGGATTTCCATATATTCTCTGGAATTTTCTGATCTTCACGGATATTGCATCTGGACAACGCTTTTTTCCATCAGAATCCCGACTCTTGCAGTTCATCCTCCAAAAGTCATCCAACATGCAAAATATATGAAATAACATAATTATCAGCTCTTAATATGAAATATATCAATGAATAACAGTAAATTATGATATAAAATAGTGATGCAAAATGGACGTATCAGGTCCAGGGGATTACATCTGGTATCAGAGCCATTCCTCCCTTCAAGGTATCAGTCAAGATGGTCGTTGTCAGTCTAGCAATTATTTTGGTAGTTATGTATATTAGGGAAAAACTAAACGTGATATTAGGACTGCTTCCATTTTTTTTCTTACCCACCCACTATTATGGTAAGGAAGTGTAACGTTTATCAATCCTCCTCTAAAAAACTCAAACTAGGATTCACGTGTTCTGGGTTTCCGTAGTACCATAGGATGTGTGTGTCAAATCTTTGGTCCATCTGTTGCATCCAACTTGTTGTTATAATCTACCCTTGGTTATAAGCTGACATGCTGTTGTAAACCGACGCGATCTATTCGATTCCTTGTAAACCGACGCGGTCTTTTCAAGGGTGTTCATTTTTCTGGCATGCTTTCACAGAATGTGGAGTTGCTAATCTCTATCAGTTAAGTTGTTTTTCGCATCTATTGGTATTTTAATGACGAAAAATGCAGAATTTTTTCTTTGATACATCTGTGTTTCCACACTCCTTTTCAGTCATGTGTGATACACTTTTCATCTTATTTTGTCGGCATGACCATGCTAACTCGATCTTTTGGTACCGACGCTTCAATCTGGAGTTTTACTTCATCTTCAAATTCTCTTGGGCTGAATACATAACGTGTGTGGATCTGACACTCATGATTGTAATTTAGTCCTTGGTATAGCTATATGACACTTATCATGAGTGGAATATGGCCATTTCTATGAATCTAATCCTTCAAATGATGGCGGTTATTCTCTTGTGATATTGAGTTATATCGTGATCATATCTTTACCATATCCAAGTATCATTGGCAATCCAGACGTTTCTTAAGGCGCTATGGTGGTTTAATCATGCTTCACATATTTTTTTGGATGCCATATCTGCAAGATTTTCTTGATACGGGAGAATTTCTTCTGTTCATCTATGATAGCTTTGCTTAAATGTATGAGTTATCATCGGTTGTTATCCAGATCTCTACTCTTTTCAACCGGTCTTTGATAAACATGGTGAACAAGTCCACATCTCTTTTCCTTTGGGAAGGACTAAATAATCTATTCTTTTAATGAAACTTTCTAAACACCAATCCTTGCTCTTTATGTTGATATTTTGTGGTGGTATTTCTTGAGTATATTCTCGCTTGTTCTATATCTATAGAAGAACATGAAGAAAATCTTATTTTCATCCTCTCAAGCTTCAAGAACACTACATATGTGAAAAGTTCTCTAAGTGTAAATTCCGACTTTTTGAAGTCACCTATCTCGACCATGTCCTTATGCTAAAGACATTGCTACAATCCAGGATTCATCAGAATCGATTGTTCATCTTCATCATTAGTTTCCAACCAACTCCAGAAGTTTTCCTTGTTTGGCAAGTTATCATCGTTGTTATACTAAAGATTTCCTCTCGGGGGGATGGTCCCCGAGTACCCCAAAGATGCCCCATGACATGGATATAGATTAAGGGTGCCTCACATTGGTGTACCCGGTCCAGCCCAGGGATGGCCCACGTAAAGACTTGCTGTCCAAGAAGACTCTGGGTGGCCCAAGCCCATTATAAGTTCGAATAAACGAAGGACACGACTAGTTGTAGATAGAATTTCAAAAGGTTCAACCCTAGCTTGTAACAGACTCGACCTACCCCCGGGACCTAGCCTATCTATATAAGGTCCAGGAGGGCGCGACGAGGAGGATCCTCCCCAACTCATACACACACCTCACGCCAGATCGCATCTACGCACCCTTGTAACCTCCGGTTCCACCGCAATCAAGAACTGACAAGTAGGAGTAGGGTTTTCCTTCTAGGGGCCTGAACCTGGGTAAACCTCGTGTCCCCTTGTTGCTTGCCTGTTAACCGCCTCCCGAGTTCCAGCATCCCCATCTTCTCCAAAACCCAAGTCCATAACAATGGGCATTGACGAGTCAAACCCTCATTTAATTGGCGCCATCTATGGGAACTGGGGACGCTGATCATGCGGTCGTGATGGTCCCATCTGGAGCGATCTACGATTCCTCAGTGACGGAGAATCACTGTGACACCCCCGGGATTAGAGCTAAATAAACCCCAGACCTTCGTATGACATAAGCTTAACCTTGAGCTCAAGGATATCCAGTGGAGAATCGGTAAAACAGGAGTGACCCTACGACACAAAATTTATTACAGCAAGCTCATAATTGAGTGAAGAACCAAATTATTACAAGCAGAGGTCACTGTTCACAAATATCAAACAACGTAAGGTAAATTATGCTGTTAAGTATAGCAAACTGAACAAATGGCATAAGAGGCCTAAAGGATAACGATGACGTCCCATCCCATAGATTCTAGGCTGCCGACCGGGAACCACAAGCTACTCGTCGGTGTCGATGTCATACAGAACTCGTCTTCAAGGGAGCAATTACTCTGCTTCAAAAGTATCAACAAAGAAAGGGTGAGTATAGGGTGTACTCAATAAGACTTATGGTTGGTGCAGTTGTTTTGCATAAAGCCATTTTTGTTTATAAATCAAGAGAGAGAAGAAGCTCGTCTAATCAGAATATTTTAAAAGGGGATAAGAGAGCAACATATCCAAAGTATTGATCATCTTCTGATATCCACCAAGTCATCAACTCTCAACCTTAACTATGATCACCCCCTCGTACCCATGAGGAAGCAACCTTAAGCACATGTTGATCTGCCAAGTTTTATGATTAGGTTATAGTTCTCTATGATCTTAGAATTCCATCATCAAGCGTTCATAACCGTGAACATGACTTTTCAAAAATATTTAACCCTGCAGGGGTGTACAACTTTACCCACACGTACCAACCGACTCTTAATGCCAACATTTTAGCCCTCTTGCTTGGAAGGCCGGCAGACGGTGGTTGGCCACGACCTTTACCTTGCCTTCGCCGAGACCATGAGCCACGCAATAAAGGGGAAACACCGGAAAGAAAGGGGAACCAATCAACACATGGCATCGATTCAATGCTCAAGCAAGGATGATGATATGCCAAGTTTAATTGTATTTAAATAAACCCTAAAGCATGATCGAAAAATTAATCGGGGTTCCAAGGGGTGTAAACCCTAATTCGGAAGAACTCCAATTCACCTATGAGGGGTTGCTATGTTGTTCTAATTAAAATTGTTATGAAAGTTTCTTAACAATGCATGATTATTTCTTAAATATGTGGATCTCATTTTCTGAACAATTTGATATATGATACATATTTTTCTGACTTATAAATAATTAGATATTGAATTTACAAGTTTTATTGAATTTTTGGAATTATTAAAGATTTTTTAAACAGTTACTACGTCACTGTGACATCAACACATGGGTGGGGTTGTTTTTGACCTAGGAAGAGCCTAGCCACTGTGGCTATCAAGTGGGGCTTGGGCCACATCGGTTTCCACCGTGGCGGTCAACGGTCAAACATGATAGACAGACCCACGCGGCTATGCCATCATGACGCAGGCGTGACGTCACGTCGCCGGCCACCTCGTGATGCACGGGGGAGGCGAAGGAGCACGCGCGGGGCTGCGAGACCTAGCGCACTAGATCGATCTCACCGAGAGAGACCTAACCCTGGTGGCGCCACCTCGTTTTGGTCACCGAAGAGGCGGCACGGACGGTGTCTGGTCACCGAAGAATCGGTTGCAAAGACGATAGCCGAAATCGAGGAGGGAGGTCGCGATTCCGTCGATTGGGGGCACTTCGGCTTGCTCTGCTTGGTAGGAAGAACGATCATGCCAGGGCGGTTCCTACGGTGGCCTCAGTTGGGAAAGGGGAAGCCAGGGCGGCGGGGCGACGACGAGCTCGTCGGCTAGGGTTTCGGCTCAGAGGGTGAAAGGATACATATGTCGCGTAGAGGGGGGTGAATAGGCGATTAAAACTTTTCCGAGAGTGGCTCGACAAAGGCAAAATTAAACTAGCGTTTACTTTGTCAAGAACAACCTAGAACAACTAGGGTTCACCTATGTGCACCGACAACTTATGTTAAGCAATACAAGCAACAATGTGATAGCAAGATATAGATTACTTCAAGCACGAAGGCTATCATAATGTAAAGTGCATAAGTAAAGAGATCGGGTATAGAGATAACCGAGGCACGTGGGGATGATGATATTTTACTGAGTTACTCCCAACATGGAGTACATCTCTTTTGGAGAGGGGTGGTATCTAACCACCTACGCCACAAAAGGCGTCCCTTATTCTTCGGTGAATCTCACCCCAACGGGATCGATCCACACTTCCACTATCGGTGCACTTGTCGGTGGCAACCGGAACCGATCACAAGGTTGGGGAATTTCTCCACAACTTAATTGGAGGCTCCCAACAAATGCCACCAAGGGAAAAAACCATCTAGGGTTCCAAAAACCCAAGAGGGACAGGCTTCAACGAATATCACGAACCAAATCCTTCGAGGAGAACTCAAACCTCTGTACCTAATGCAAAAGGAAAAACACCACAAATATGCTCCAATCCCTCACTCTCAAGTTCCAACAAAGCTACTAAAGCTATTGGGGGAACAAGAGAGGAGGAATCAAAGAGAGAAACAAAATCCCCCAAATCAAGATCCCCAAAGATACACTCACAAAGAGATGTTTTGGTTTGGTCAAAACGTGGATCTAGATCTCCTCTCTCTTCCACTCAAATATGGGAAAGAATCATCGGAGGGGAAGAGATTAATCAAGCTTCAAAATCTAGATCAAATGTGGACAAAGCTTAGACAAAATAGAGGAGGAAGAAGTAACTAAAAAGACAAAAGGAGACAATATATATAGGGGCCCCAATTTTCTGTCCGTTGGGGCAAAGAAACGGCCTTGACCGGTAGTACCGGACTAGGCCGGTACTACCGGCCAGCCCACTCAGCAGCAGTGCACGTGCCTGCGAGCAAGAGAAAAGCAGTAGGCAGTACAAAGGGGATCGGGGGAACGCCAGCTAGCGAGCAGCAGCAATGCGCGGGTCCAGGTGCACGCGAGGAAAAAGCGGGGCGGGATCTCGCACTGGGGATCTGGTCAACGCGGGACAGCGAGCGAGCGCGCGAGCGAGGCAAGCGACGCAGGGCTAGCGCGATCTGTGTGTGCAAGGGAACAGCGAGGCGCGCGGGCGTAGTGGCGGCGGCCCAGCGAGGCAGCACGCGGAGCTAGGCAGCATGGGCCGGCCCAACGGGAGTGGCAACCAGCGAGTGAGCAGAAGCAGTTGCGACAGATGCGAGCGGCGAGCGAGAGATAGAAGTGGGGCAGGCGAGTGGGGTGTTCCTGGGCCGGCCGGTACTACTGGCCCGCCCAGGAGGTAGTACTGGGCCGGTCCGATAGAACTGGACCCAGGTGCCAGGCAAGGCTGAGGCTACGCAACGGACGGGCGACTATGACAGATAGTGGGCTCGGTAGTACTGAACGGCCCAGAAAACATCTTATCTTTTTCTTTTCAATCCGGATAAAAGAAAGCATTCAAACCGCGATAACTTTTGATTGGTAGCTCCAATTGCGTTGGAAAGAGGATGACAGGATCTTGTTATGTAGGATGACATGATTCCAATTGCATTGGAAAATATTAGATATCACCAAGTGAGAATGTATCATGTATTATAATGTGAGATACCTTACTGGGTGAGAAACAGAAAACCGCCAACATCAAAATCGCAACAAGATACAAACAGAAGATCCAATTTTGATGAACAAGAGCTTGTTATGGAGATTACCACAAGCTATATATCCTCACATGGCTAATACCAAATAACAACCAAATACGATGATGCAAGTATGCAAAGGTTTTAACTCTCTCCGAACGATATGATCGACTTACTCAAGAGCCCCTCTTGATAGTACGTATATCTATCCTAAACCCGGTCCCTACACACAACATGAGACTAGCAAAAGGGAAAACCTCAAGATTATACCTTTGCCTTTACCATTCCACTTGAGCTCGATGTAGACGATCTTGCCCTTCTTAAGAAGGAACGCCTTTCTTGATTCCTCATCATCGATCCATGATCACCGAGGATGGCAAGCATCAATCATGAGATCTTCTATGGATGGCGTATTATGAGCTTGCACAACATCTTCTTATTTTCATATATATTGAAGCCAACACATGCTCCATGCAATGCCAATGGACAATTCCTACGAGTACAACTTAATACACACATTAGTCAATAAAGATTGTCATTAATTACCAAAACCACACATGGGGGCCCACATGTTCTTTTAGAGGCGGTTCGAGGAAGAGAGAGAGCTCGATCGAGAGAGGAAGCAGATAAGGGAGGAAGAGACGTGCGGGACGTGGTATTATCCTCCACTCCAGAGCGGCGGCGGGCATCGCAACGCATCGGCGCGGCAGACACCATCGGCGGCGCCACCGAGCTTCTTGCCCCTCTTGAGGAAAAAGACAAAGGGAGGGGCGAAGGGGTACTGGACCTCTGATGGGCTGGCTTGGGCCACAAGTAGGCTCCAGGAAAGCAAGTGAGGCGGGCTACACTGTGCGGCGCTGAGCGGCAGAGAAGGGAGAGGGAGATGGCCTGCTGGCCTAGATTAGGGTTGGAGACAGTTTTATTTCTCTAAAACCTTTTTCTATTTTGTATTTGTATTTACGCTTTGTAATATCATTCAAAATTGTTTTGAGTCATTTCAAAAATACTAGAAGCTTTACAAAAGTATAGAAAATAATGAGGGGCCCTTTTATTAAATTTGGTCTCCAATTATTTTGATACTTTTCAAAATATTCAAAACCACTTGAATGGATTTCAATGGGAGGGAAGGTTAGGGTTTAGGGTTCATTCTATTTCTTCAATGCATTTTCAAGAGATGATGCTCATGATGCACAATCAAAACCTAATTTAAGTTTAGCTAAAACTGGGGTGTTACAGCTCTATATCCCTTACGAGAATCTCGACCCGAGATTCCAACGGTAGGAAAAGAGACAGAGAGAGAAAGAAACCTACCACTCTATAGATAAGAGGGAAACACACTAAACAACAAACCGAGCGTTTCATGGTCAGCTCATGGATGGAGCGTTCAGAAACATCAAACACACCAAGGTAACAGAGGAATCAAGAGGGGAAGGTTTCAAGTTGTTAGATAGATGGTATTCATAACGATTGATACCATGGATCTTACAAGTGGTTTTGAAACTTCTAAAAAAGAAAGCTTCCAACAGAAAGATCATGACCACATACTTCGATAGGGAACCACTACTAAACGAATTAAGTAGATATTTCAGATTGCAGAGATATGGATCAACAAAACCAAGCTGTCGAACTACTTTCAAAACAAAAGAGTCACTCTTTCATTCAACAGAAGGTCAAGACAGAAAGGTGTTTTGTGGAAAGGACTCGTAAGAGTCACAAGAAACTTGTAACAAGAGAAACTACTGATTACCGAAATCATAGTCTCTTTTAGAACATGGCCAGGAAAATGAAGGAAACTCTTTATTCATCTAGGGTTATCAAAATATTTCCGAAGATTGTGATATCACTTTACACCACTAGATGAATCGGTAGAAGATTCCTGATGACACGAGAAAAAGAAACTTCATTCTGAGACTTCAATTACTTGGCACAACAAATACTTGCCAGGTCTGGAGGATCAACCGAGAGACATTTAGCAGCACTACATTAAATGTTCTCCTTGATGTTTGAGAGATCAGACATCAAATAAAGGTCAGACTTCAGATACAGAGGAAACCATCAGCACAACTCCTATAATAAATTATAGAAGGAGCCTCATGAAGAGTGGTTGTTATTGCTGAATCAAGAGAATATGACAGAGGGTCTTTCCAGCTAAGTGTGTCAACCGTTACACCATTCTTTCCAGATTTACAAAGCGACCTATGTCAAAACCTTCAGAAACACCAACCATCATTTTGCTTGAGGTTTAGCTTTCGTTAGGTCGAATGATACTTCAGACAAAGCATGTCCAAATAGAAAGGATGCAATATTTACACAAAGGTAAAAGTCAATAGATTCTCAAGATAGGGACTACAGTGTGAAGCTCGAAAGAATGAGATAGATTGTTAGACCCATGTATTTAGGAACTTGTCGAAGGACAACAACACACACATAAATTACTAACAATAAAGGACACATGTGTCCTTAAGTGAAGAGAGGTAACTCTTCTCGAATCCATGACGACATCTTCTATGATTTGCACGTGAATCAGAGAAGGTCACATATAACATCCAGAACTCATACTTTGAAATGACATGAAGATGGTTCTCGAAAGTTTCCAACATCAATGCCCAATGTTCCATATGAATCCAATCTAACATGGAGAAGATAAGGATATTGTCGATAGGCTCAACAACAAACTTATCAAGAAACTCAAAGAAGATGGACTCATATGTTTCTTTAACAAGACAAAAATACTGGTCAGACCAAAGGACATGAGAATGTGTTCAAGTGAAATTTCAAGATAAGAAACATTATCAAGATAGTCCTTGGAACTAAATTTGATTTGACAATCTCCCAAATCAAATCAAAGGTGGGGGAGATAACATGTCCACAAAGGAGAAACTATATTTCTTCAACATGACCAAAACTAGACAACCCTTTAAGAAGGAACAAAACAGACAGAACTTTTGTCTAACAACTCTCCAAGTTGTTGTATAAGCTCAACCAACTAATTCAGGGGTATCCTTGGAGAAAAGAGTAGTTCACAGAACTTTCTTGCTCAAGAACATAACAACACGGTCATGTGGCAACATGGCAATACTTCTAGTAATCTTCTAGAATATCACGAACCATCGGTATGTCACTTGGTTCGAGAGGAAACTTGCTTTGTAAGGCAAGAAGACATAGTCTTAGAGATTCTACACAAGCCTGACTCTTTGACTGAGGAGAGTGCACCAGAAAAACAGACTTGGTAGCATAGTCAAACTTTGCTTGGTGATAGGCTTACCCATCATGCTAAGAATGACACAAATGCCCTTAGAGTTCAAAACAGTGAAAATTGCTATAAATCTCAGATGGCCACATTATTACGCACACACATCACTCACGAGCAAGGAAGCTCATAGGAAGGGTGGATAAAGATGTGTAGAAGCATCACTTTATTTAGGGGTCATGAAACTCAGCACGACCTCTTAGTATAAAATAATTTGATACTTTTAGGTAGAATAGAAAGAAGCTAATAAATGCCTCTTGATGTGCAGATTACAACACTTTGATCTGGTCCTAGATAAGTCGAGGTACTAGAGTTTGTTTCTCCTAGAAATTCTGAAATGGTTTGTCTTAATGGACCACAAGAGTATCTTGCATCGGAAGACACCAATTCACATTTATTACTTTTGCTACCAATTGGTAGAAAAAGGTCGGAAACAACAAGGTGAGGGAAGAACATGCTCATGATAGAATCCCGAGATGTCGATGCATAAGTCAACAATGTTCTGGAAACCAATGCATAGGAAGGGAGAGGTGTGGCAGAGTCACGAATATAGATGCGAGACTCATGAGGAGTACTCTTGTCGTGATCTATTTGGTTCCCATCAGATAACATCTTCCATAGCTAGTGATAGGGGAAGTCCTTAGTTGTCACAATTCAATCGCGACAAGAACCACAAGCTTGAAGGCTAGAATTGTAGTACCAGCCATCCTGAGGTAATGTGTGAACATTAACGGTAGGGGTCAAAGAAATGGATCTTGGGTTGAAGATCGGCTTCATGTACAAGATTCAGAACACCAGAATCCAGCACAACCGGGAATCTTAGGTTCAAGTCCAAGGGTTAAAACTCAGAGAAAGGAGTAACTACTACTTGAGTGACATAGCATACACTACAAGGTAATAATCACAAGGTAGCTTCCAAGAGAAGAAACGACTTCTGAAGCACCCAGACAGATAAAAAGGAGGCACACGAGGAAAAAGGAAACCTCGAAGCATAGAGCAAAACACTATGGATCCTACAATATAATATTGTGGGTCCAGAAGACAGAGAGATCATGATGGAAAGGAATCTCTCAGAAGAAACAGAACAAAGGAAACAAGGAATTCACAACACACACCACTCTAGAGAAGTCAACAATAGGTCAACTAGTTGAGAAACGACATTCCCAGAAGGCACCTAAGCTTTGAACGACTAGAGAGATATCAAAATTTTTCGAAAATCAACACCACTTAAGATAACACAAAGTTAGAGTGAAACTGGATATGGAGTAAAAGAAGAATACTAGAGTTTTCGCAAATATTTTTCAGCTTTTAAAATAGTTTTCACAAACACTAAACTCAACATCGACCAATAGCAAGGTTTTCCTACGGTTGGTACTCCTCCGATACCAAAACCTGTGACACCCCCGGGATCAAGGCTAAACAAATCCCAGACCTCCATCTGACATAAGCTTAACCTTGAGCTCGAGGATATCCAGTGGAGAATCGGTAACACAGTAGTGACCCTACGACACGAAATTTATTACAACATGCTCATAATTGAGAGAAGAACCAAATTATTACATGCAGAGGTCACTAACCACAAACATCAAACAATGGAAGGCAGATTATGCTATTAAGTATAGCAAACTTAACAAATGGCCTAAGAGGCCTGAAGCATAACGATGATGTCCCAGCCCATAGATTCTAGGGTGCGGGCCAGGAACCCCAAGCTACTCGTTAGTGTCGATGTCGTACGGAACTCGTCTTCAAGGGAACATTTAATCTGATACAAAAGTATCAACAAAGTAAGGATGAGTACAAGGTGTACTCAGCAAGACTTATGGTTGGTGTAGTTGTTTTGCATAAAGCCATCTTTTGTTTATAAATCAAGAGAGAGAAGAAGCTCGTATAATCAGAATATTTTTAAAGGGGATAAGAGAGCGACATCTCCAAATTATTGATCATATTTTGATATCCACCAAGTCATCAACTCTCAACCTTAACTAGGATCACCTCCTCATACCCATGAGGAAGCATCCTTAAGCACATGTTGATCTGCCAAGTTTTACGATTAGGTTATAGTTGTCTATGATCTCAGAATTCGGTCACCAAGAATTCATAACCGTGAACACGGATTTTCGAAAATAATTAACCCTGTAGGGGTGTACAACTTTACCCACACGTACCAACCGACTCTTAATGCCAACGTTTTAGCCCTCTTCCTTGGAAGGACAGTAGAGGGTGGTTGGCCACGACCTTTACCTTGCTCTCGCCGAGACAATGAGTCATGCCCTAACGATGGTTCCGCCGTAGCGGATCAAATCCCGAAGCCGGTCCCTAGAGATGTGAGGCGAGGTTGGTTTACCAGGGGCTCCATCCACCCCAAGCAACCCGGGCCACGCTTACCTACCTGTTATGATGCACCTTTCACCCGCCAAATCTTTCAAAAGTTTTTCAATGCGTATGTCGAATGGAACGCCCAAAATATGTGACTCATGGAATCTACTAGGCAAGTTAATCAGGCAAGGGGTTCCCAAGCCCCGTGTTGTTGTACGCTCATCTTGGTTCCAAAGGCAAGAACTCAGTTCCTAGTGGTGGCGAGCATGGGGCTTCAAAAACCACATCCCACCATGGCCTCCCATACAATCCTTAGCATGTTTAATCTCATATCACCTATCATCTCCTCTCATCATGTTCACCTGTCATACTAGATTCTCTACATCTGATACATCATCTTGATGAACCAGCACTAAAAGCTATGCATGGCTAAGCATAACCTAGATATAAGCTTTAGCAGTGCACACAAGCCAAACCTAGTTATGCTAGGAGCAGTGGATCAGGTAATATAATCTCAAAGGGAGTAATGCAACAGATAGGATACTCTATCTATCAATAAAAGACCATAGTAGAATCGTATGCATCATGGTAGGAATGGAAATGCTTTTGAAATCATAGGATTATATCATGGTGGGGCTATGCTTGCCTTTGCCCATTGATAACCAGAAAGCAGAGCTTTGGAAGCCTGTATTTGACTTGATGATAGTTGGTCAAGTATTGTTCTTCAATCTTAGAACTTCGACGGTGTTGATCTCGGTCTTTGATCTAGATCTCAATATAGTATTCTACCGAGAAGAAGCAAACACCAGAAAGAAAGGTGAAACAATCAACAGATGGAATCGATGCAATGCTCAAGAAAGTGCGATGATATGACAAGTTCAATTGTATTGAAATAAACCCTAAAGCATGCTTGACAAATTAATCGGGATTCCGAGGGGTGTAAACCCTAATTCGGAAGAACTCCAGAATCACCTATGAGGGGTTACTATGTTGTTCTAATTAAACTTTTTATGAAAGTTGCTTAATAATACATGATTATGGATTGAATAGGTATATCTCATTTTTATGAACAATTTGATATACTATACATATTTTTCTGACTTATAAATAATTTGATATTGAATTTACAAGTTTTATTGAATTTTCTGGAATTATAAAACCTTGTTTAAACAGTTACTACATCACTGTGACATCAGCACAGGGGTGGGGTTGTTTTTTCACCTAGGCAGAGCCTAGCCACTGTGGCTATCAAGTGGGGCCTGGGCCACATCGGTTGCCACCGTGGCGGTCAACAGTCAATCTGGGTAGACAGACCCACGCGGCTACGTCAACATGATGCAGGTATGATGTTACATTGTCGGCCACCTCCCAGGTGATGCACGGGGGCGGCGAAGGAGCGCGTGTGGGGCTGCGAGACCTAGCGCACTAGATCGAGCTCACCAAGACGGACCTAACCCTGGCAGCGCTGCCTCGTTTTGGTCGCCGGAGCGGCGACACAGATGATGTCTGGTGGCAGAGCTCATAGGTCGACGGCGCGGTTCGAAAGCAAGGCGAAAGGGAAGAAGGGCGATGGTCCACGAGGATCGTGAGCTCACCTAGAAGTGATTGGTGAGGAAAGCAAGGAGCGAGGAGGCTGGAATCGGTGGCGAAGACGATGGCCAGAGTCGGGTATGGAGGTCGCGATTCCATAGCTTGGGGGCGCTTTGGCTTGCTCCGCTTGGCAGGAAGAACGAGCACGCCGGGTCGGTTCCTACGGTGGCCTCAATTGGGCAAGGGGAGGCCAGGGAGGCGAGGCGACGACGAGCTTGTCGGCTACGGTTTCAGCTTAGAGGGGGTTCGAGGAAGAGAGAGCTCGATCGAGAGAGGAAGAAGATAAGGGAGGAAGAGACGTGCGGGACGGGGTCCTATCCTCCACTCCGGAGCGGCGGTGGGAATCGCAATGCATCGGCACGGCGGACGCCATCGGTGGCACCACCGAGCTGCTTGCCGCTCTTGAGGAAGAAGACAGAGGGAGGTGCGAAGGGGTACCAGACCTCTACTGGGCTAGCTTGGGCCACAAGCAGGTTGCAGGAAAGCAAGCGAGGCGAGCTGCGCTGTGTGGCACTGAGAGGCAGAGAAGGGAGAGGGAGATGGCTTGCTGGCCCAGATTAGGGTTGGAGATAGATTTATTTCTCTAAAACCTTTTTCTGTTTTCTGTTTGTATTTCCTCTTTGTAATTTCATTCAAAATTGTTTTAAGTCATTTCAAAAATACTAGAAGCTTTACAAAAGTATAAAAAATAATGAGGGGCACTTTTATTCAATTTGGGATCCAATTATTTTGATACTTATCAAAATATTCAAAACCATTTGAATGGATTTCCAAGGGAGGGAAGGTTAGGGTTTAGGGTTCGTTCTATTTCTTCAATGCATTTTCAAGAGATGATGCTCATGATGCACAATAAAACCCTAATTTAAGTTTAGCTAAAACTGGGGTGTTACAATCTCCTCCTCTTCGGCGCTTTCGACTTCACCGCCCACTCGCTGGCCACCCGCAAAGATTTCGAGTCCGTAGGCGACGGATTCGGGATGCTGTTCAGGAGCTTCTGCTTCCAGGTGGGGCAGACTGGCACCCTACGCCTCCCAGAGCGGGTGCCACTCCCATCAATCGGGCCTGCCTCATGGGTACCACCAATCGATGCTTCGCGCACGTCGTCGCTAGCGGATGATTCGAATGACAGCAGTAGCTGCAACTTCGATCTATGCAATCCCCTCTCTAATGAAGGAACCTATAGTTTCGGATCTGAGAGATATGGGAGTAACAATCTCCTCCGTGAGCGCTACATGTGCGCGGTCGTACACAACGGTAACGTCGACGACGGAACCGAACCGCCACTGAATCCCCATCCCAACCCCCAAGCTGAGAATGGAGGAGACGGATCATTACCGCCCAATCCCAGGGGGAATCAGGGACCTAACAACACCGACAGCACTGGGCGTGTCCAGATCAATCTCATCAGCGCCCAATTGGAAAGGGTGCGCAAGGCTATACAAGGAAACAATCTGCCAATCAATGCCCCATGTGACATGTTGATGGGCTACCACTGGCTCCTCGTCGAGGAGCACAATCGACAAGTCAAGAAGCAAGTCGAGCTCGAACGACATAGGCGAGAGGCTGACGAATCGATCATGCGGCAAGCCGCGCTCTCCGCTGGCGGCTCTACCTCGAAGGGCAACGATGGTGGGAAATACCACTCTCGCCTTGAGCGCATGGACCCTGTCGTGCGACGCGAGGCCACCAAGGAACTCGAGATGTCCTTCATGACAATGGACTTGAAGGGCAATGTCATGCCCAATATGCCATAGGCCACAGTCATGGGGCCACCACTTACCTCACGTCCAACCCATCACCGACGGGAGACCCCAGGAACACGATCCACAAGTCTGCGCTTGCAGGCCTCAGACTCGTCGGAGCTGCGCTCCACGAAGAAACACCCGTGGAGCCAAAGCAAAAGGCGGCGGCGAGTTTCACTCGAATCCACACACCCTCATCTGAGAGGGAAGAGCATGACCTACCTCGACGCCCTCAAATCCCATGGCGCAGGAGCATCAACTACGACGCTCATAGCAAGCTCACACAGCGCAAGATTGACAAATCACGTGCGAAGCGCGCATGCTCAACTGAGTCCGAAGATGACAACAAGGAGATGTGCAGCGCCAGGTGCTTCAGCAGGGACGTCCAGCAATCACGGATGCCAAAGAACTTCAAGCTCCCTTTAGACAACCCGAAGTTTGACGCCGCGCAGGAGCCAAAAACTTGTCTTGAAAACCACTTGTCATCGGTCAAGCTCCAAGGCTGTGACACCCCCCTGATCAAGGATACACAAATCCCAGACCTCCGTTTGACATAACCTTAACCTTGAGCTCGAGGATATCCAATGAAGAATCGATAACACATCAGTGACCCTATGACACAGAAATTATGTAACATCCCAGCATTAGAGGTTAGAAATAAGCTGAACCCAGATGTGTGCATTGCATCCATGCATAGAAAATCCGAATAATTTTTGAGTTTTTTAACCAAACTTGTCCAAAGTGATTGAGGCTTCTCTCAACTTGATGGAATTGAACTAGATCATCAAGTTGGTTGTGATAAGTTTCAATATGACCTTTGCTAAAACCTTATTTTGGGTAAGGGAGATTTTATCTAAGGGTAGATCAAATGTAATAAAAAATAAATCTTAATACATTAATTACTGATTAATATTTGATCATTAAGTTATTATCACATAGTATTCATTACAATAACTCATTAATACGAAGCTATGAATATAATTCAAGGAACAAGAATGTAATAACTAATCCTAACCTATCTTATTCTTCTATTTTTACCATGAGTGTCATGGTAATACCTAACCTTAACCCTTTAGTGAGATTAAGTAGCAAGGAAATCAAGTCAAGATCATTCATCACATATCTTTCTTTCCATATTAATCCTTATCATCTCTATTGGACCTTATTCTAATATCTATTGTTCATCAATGTTGAGTAATCAACTATTGATTCACCAATTCTTAATCTATCAATACTTGATCTATCAACTCTTGTCCTTATCATAGCATTCACTTAAAGTCCTTAAGAGAAAGAAGAAAGAAGAGGTAAGTGTTAATGCTAGTTTCAGATATCATCTATAGGGTGGGAGTTTTGGAAGAGAATAAGATCATTGTGATAATTGATGGAGTTAACTCACTCCTAAAATGATAGAAGAGTTATTTGGAATATATAATTGTATGGTGATAAAGAGATTATAAGGATGAATCCTGAAGATAGATACCAAGGAGTAATACTATTGGATTAAGTAAGCATAGTCCATGAATAACATCCCTTAATCCAATAGAGATACTAAGAAGATAATTTCAATACAATTGTAATGTTGTATTGATGAAGCCTTGATTATCCAACTGGAAACCTAAACCATAAAGGATCAAAGGATTATAATGATCATGCTTTAGTCACCAACATTGAATGCTTATATCATGTATAAGTGACATTGGTGGACAGAACATGATTGAAAACTAGTAAAGATATGTTATCCTAGTATTAGCCTGACAAGTAACCATGATATAATATGAAGTTTGAAAATAAAGTACTGGAGTAATATTATTGGTGGATAATTAAGGAAGAGTGTGAATGGAGTTAGAATTAACTACTTGTTAGATTGGAGGTTATCAGCAGTAGGGTGGCTGATATAACCAAGTATGGATATGAGAAGATTATGAAAAGCTTTAGTGTCAAGCTCATTGGATTTACAAATGGATTTAGAAGAATAAAAAGTGGTAAGAATATTCTTGTGAAGTAAAGCTCATCATGTTAACACATGATGATGGATATGAAGAAGTAGTATATCTAGGAAAGGAATTCCTTAATTAGAAGTCCAGGATTGGGAAATTATGGAAGATAGGAATTCTTGGTAAACACTAAACCCTAAATCTATAATCAAGCTTAACATCCATCTCATATGTTGGATAAATCATTTTATAGGAATATTTTCCTATAGCAAATCACTTAAGCACATCTCTGTCATTTCCAATTATCATAACCATATGTTCTTAGTAGTTATCTTTATCAATTATTTTCCATAAGACCTTCCAGGAAATAACTTTCTATTCTAAAAGTTGAAATCATTCTTGATCACCAACAGAAAGACAATCTGTCTTAGACATTAATCTTAATTCACATCCACAAAAGTATATAAGTATATTAAGAATCTTAAACCCTAGGGTAAGCATTTACAATTCAAACCCTAACTACTATGTTAGTTATAATAAAATATATATACCTTATTATTCCCTAGATCTATGGGAGTAATGTTAACGAAATGATTTCCTTTGTATATCATGCATCAAATAATGATATATGATCATTATATAAAAATTTCCATCCAAACTATGAGCTAACTAGAATTAAGTTTTATAAACAAATAAGGAAATATCATATAATAAAGCCATAGTTTTTTTATATATAGAGAGAAAATTAATAATAAAGGCTTCTACAAAATATTAAAAGGGATTCATATAAAGAAAATAAAGAAATATAACAATATATATAATAAAGGTTCACAAAATGATATCTCACTACTAGGAAAACGACTATAGGTAATCCAAACTTCCGTGGCTCACGTGGTTGAAGTGCCCCACGGGTAAAACAGGCATGGCTCACCTGTGGGCAGTTCCCTACTAGTAACTACAACAACTGTGGCGCACATGGTGATGGTGCGCCACAGATGTGTGTGGGCCAGGGCCCTGCTGGCCGCATGCCGCATATCTGTAGCGCACTTGGGGAAGGTGCGCTACGGATGTTATGGTTAACTGTGGCGCACATGGAGGGGGTGATCTATGCCAAAGTGGAGGCCTCTCTGTTCTGTAAATGGCCAGACACATCTGTGGCGCACCAGGGCCATGTGCGCCACGGTTGTGTTTTATTCCTATGGCGCACTAGGGACATGTGCGCCACGGTTATGTGGACCAGTATTTTTTTGTTAGCTCCACTTTGTGCACATGTGTGATCATCTACCACCCCACACTTCACTTTCCCCTTCTTCTTCCTCCTTAGATCTAGTCGGGATCCTTCTCCTTCCCACCTCAATTTCTCCACTCATTCACCATTTTTAGCATGTGGAACTTGCCTTGGATGTTACATACGTAATAGAGGAAGCTCTTCGGTCTGTCGCATCTCCTTCTCCGGTCTCGCGCGCACCTCTCCTTTCCATCTTCTCGCGATCTCGGTCTCTCATCTCGGTAAGTTGTCCATGTAAGGATGTCTTCATGTGTATATGTATGATATGCTCATATGTATGCAGATGATTGATGCTCATGATGTGTGTATGGAGATGATCGATGGTCATGTGTGTGTAAATATATATGGAGAGTATCGATGCTCATATGCATGTGTGTATGGAGAGGATAATGATATGTTCATGTGTGTATGGATCGGTCTCTCTCTCTTGTGTTTGTGTGTGAACAAGTTGCCATTTGTTTTGCCAAAATGTTGATTCATTTCCATTTTGGCAAGACTTTGGCATTTCGCAAAGGTCCTAATTTTAGGATAGGTCATGCCGAAATTTTCTATCGACCATTGCATGCATGCATTCATTATGTGGTTCTAATAGACTTCTAATTGTACCGTGTACACCGTGCAGGCAAAAATGGTCTACATAATGAGCGAAGGCATTGTGGCTAGATTTTTGAAATGTGCGACGGCCGACATGATACGAAATAACAAGACGGATATAAGATGTCCGTGCAGAAGATGCAAACTCAACTGGGTGATCAACCCAGATTCCGGGAATCTGCAGGCGCACCTGCTCTGCCATGGTTTCATGGATGGATACACTCGTTGGATAAGAGATGACGAAGACGATGGAGACAGTGAAGGTGGGCAACATGGCGATGATCATCACGGCGAGGACGAGCGAGATGATGAAGAGTCCCCTGGTGAAGTTCTGGAAGCAGACCGGGATGATGATGATCTATATGCCGAAGGAGCACACGACGATGGAACAATGTCAGGCTGGGTGCAGGACCCTTATGTGCAAGAGCTGCTTCTCAAGCAGACGAGTAACGCCAGGGCTGCCGCTAGAGAGAAAGCCAAGTTTGCGCAACTTGAGAAAGACGCGGTTACTACATTGTATGAAGGATCCAGGCCCGATGATACCCGGTTAAATGTAACGCTCAAGGCTATGGAGATAAAGGCAAAACACAAATTTAGAGACGCAAGCTTCGACGATATGATGGCATTCTGGAACGATCGTCTCTTGGAGGGGAACACGTTTCCAAATAGTATAGAGGACGCCAAGAAAATCGCATGTCCTCTCGATCTACCGCATGTTAGATATCACGTATGCATCAATGATTGCATCATTTATCGGGGCGAGGACGCGGAGAAAACCACATGTCTGGTGTGCGGCGTGAGTCGATACAAGAAAGGGAAGAAAGCACCTTGAAAAGTGGTATGGTACTTTCCTATCACTCCTCGTCTGCAGCGCTATTTCACGGACCCTAAGGAAGCGAAGCTCATGCAATGGCATGCAGAAAGGAAGAAGCCAGGAGATGACGATGACCCCGAAAAGGATGAGCTGCTGACGCACCCTTCAGATGTTAGCCAGTGGAAAGCATTGAACCTCGAATTCCTAGAATTCGGTGGAGATTCGAGGAACATCAGGCTTGCTGCGAGCACCGATGGACTCAACCCGTTTGGTATCCAGAGCAGCACGCACAGCACTTGGCCCGTGTTTGTATGGATGTACAACCTTCCTCCATGGTTGTGCATGAAGAAGAAGTACATACAAATGAGTATGCTAATTCAAGGGCCGAAACAACCTGGTACCGACATCAATCTGTATCTCAGGCTGTTGAAAGAGGAGCTAGCCAAGTTATGGGAATCTGGAACCAATACTTACGACGCCGTCGCACAAGATTATTTCACTATGAGAGTCGCGTTGGTCACTACGGTGCAAGACTATCCAGGTTGTGGGTATATCTCGGGGAAGGTTATCCAAGGATTCTGTGCATGCGTTCGGTGCATGGATAACACAAGCTATCTCCAACTAGAGAAAGATCCAGGGTCTTCGAAAACCATGTTCATGGCGCACCGTAGGTGGCTCGGCAAGAATGATCCATGGAGAAAACATGGAGACCTGTTCGATGGCAAATCCGAGACCTGAGGAATCCCAGAGCGTAGGAGCAGCGAAGAAGTGGAAGAGTTGCTGAAAAACTGGAAAGGTTGTCCTAAGCCTAGAAAGAAGCGAAAGAGGCAGCAAGACAAGCCGTTGATGAAGGTATGGAAAACAAGGTCTGTTTTCTGGGAGTTGCCATACTGGAAGTTTCTCCGCACGCCTCATAGCCTCGACATCATACATATCATGAAAAACGTGTGCGAGAGTTTGGTCGCCACCATAATCAACATGCCAGAGAGGACGAAAGATGGTCCGAAAGCAAGGAACAACCTGATATTCATGGGTATCCGGAAGGAGTTTCACGGAGGACGCACTACTCCTGATGATCAGGAAGATGACGATGATCATGAGTCGGAGACGACACAAGGTCGTCGGAAGGGTAAAAAGTTCAAGAAGAACGAATATTACTGCCCTCCTTCTTGCTTCACTCTAAGCCAGGATGACATCAAACATTTTTTCAAGTGCCTTCTAGTAGTCAAATTTTCTTACGGCTACGCGGGCAAGATAAGCAGATACCTAGACGAGGCGAAGCAGAGATTTAGTGGCATGAAGTCTCATGACTGTGCCATGCTAATGACGCAAGTAGTTACGGTTGCACTAAGAGGGATAATGGACGAGCACGTCCGTGAAACGTTATTTGGCCTCTGCAAGTTTTTCGACGTCATCTCTAGGAAGTCGATTGGCGTGAATCAGCTCGGGAGGCTACAGGAGGAGATCATGGTGATACTATGCGAGCTTGAGATCTACTTCCCACCCGCATTCTTCGACATTATGGTGCATCTGCTGGTCCATGTCGTGGAGGACATCGTCCAACTCGGGCCGATGTTCCTCCACAGCATGATGGCGTTCGAAAGGATGAACGAACACATCAAAGGATACGTTCGCAACAGGACCCGTCCAGATGGAAGCATAGCCAAGGGCTTTCTGGCCGAAGAGTGCATCTCTTTCTGCACGAATTATCTAGACATCGAGAACCCTGTCGGTCTTCCCATCAACAGGCACCTTGGCAAGCTCGACGGATCTGGTCACCGAGAGGGTCGTCGCATACTACATGCAGACTTCGATTTTCTACGCGCAGACTTTGATCGAGCAAACCTCGTCGCGCTACAGCATTTAGAACTAGTCGATCGTTCGGTACAGATGCACAAAAGGTTAATCGAGAAGAAGTACAGTGACCGGGGCATACAGAGGATGCAGGGAGAAATAATCAAAGAGCACAACTCAGATTTCACGTGTTGGTTTAGACAGACGCTCCTTGATAATCCCCCGCGATCGCATTCTTCTGACACGGAAAAGATCATATTCACCTTGTCGCAGGGACCGATGCAAAACCTGGTGACCTATCAGGCGTATGATATCAACGGCTACACATTCTACACGGAGGAAAAGGACAACAAGTGTGATTATTAGAACTCAGGCGTAACGTCGGAATTATACAACGATGACAACATGAAGGAAAGATTCTATGGAAGAATCGAGGAGATCTGGGAGCTCGACTACTGTGGAGAAAAGGTGCTTCGGCTTATTCTTGCAATGGCCAAAGAGCATGATACGTTTGGGGACGGTGGGGGCCATCACGCCACAGACAACAGCACCGCCTGTCGTGCCAGCGACAAGCGGTGGCAAGGCCCCCTTACCGCCCTCGCTGTCACCTCCACGCGGTGGGTCGGATGATCATGTTGATGATATGCACATGGCGCAGGATCCGGCCGAGGACGATGAAGACTGGAATGATCACTTCTTCAACACTCAGTTTAGCAACGAAGACCTAGCTGGTGTCCCCACAGAGAAAGCCACTATCACCAAGCGTCTGTTTGGTTCTCAGGAGACGCCTCCAGCTTGTGCCTTTAAAGAGCCAGTTGATACAACCTACCGGCCCTTTATTCTAAGCCCTAACACACTACATAGGGCGGCCGGTGCTCAGATTGCGGTGCCTGCCCGCTCTCCAAAAGGAAAAAAATGGCAGGAAAAGAAAATCTAGCAGCTCGAGCCAGCCGATAGCGTCAACTGCGAATCCGATCAGGTTTCGGGACGGGACACCAAGACCTGAGGGTATTATGTGGAGGATTCATGTGGAGGGTGATCCCATGCTACCTAAGAATTTGCGGAGGCTCGCCAGTTCGGAACTGCAGAGTGTGCATGACGGCGTGCTGACGATAGAGAGACGCCTTCTGGCGGAGAATGATCCCTCGCACCCGGTATTCATGGTTAAGGTGCCACCAGGCTTGGGCTTCGTCGACAATGCCCCTGCGGATCTGTTCTTCCTGCGGTTCGACGACATCTTCAATATGTTCCACCAATACCCGTTGCACTATACCATGGTCCGCCTATTTTCTCTCAGCATGGCCATGCAGATCATTAGAGAGAACACAGCATAACAGAACATTTACCAACATAAAGGGTCTGGAGGATTGACCGGGAGACATTTAGCAACACTACTTTAAACGTTCTCCTTGATGTTCGAGAAATCAGACATCAAGTGAAGGTCAGACTTCGGATACAAAGGAACCATGAGAACAACTCCTATGATAAAATATAGAAGGAGCCTCATGAAGAGTGGTTGTTATTGCTGAATCAAGGGATATAACAAAAGGTCTTTCCAGCTAAGTGTGTCAACCATTACATCAATCTTGTCATACTTACAAAGAGACCTATGTCAACACCTTGAGAAACACCAACCATCATTGCTTCTTGAGATTCAGATTTGGTTAAATGAAATGATATTGTCACATCCCAAAATTCTCCTAATTTTGCAATGTGAAATAAATAAATAAGTTTGATTGATTGTTTGACTATGTTAAAAATTCTCAAAGAGAAGAAACTTTTTGAATAGAAAATCCTCTCAACCTTGAATTCAAAATCTTATATTCTTTTGTTATGACCTAAGTAGCCATATAGGAAAAAGGGCATGGATTTATTATGGATTGTAGAATTGGTGTGCAAGATTTCAAAATGAAAATCATGAAGCATTCATAAGCATTTCATTACATCCATGCAAAGTTCTCACAAACTGAATCCAAATCCTGGTATCTAAACCCTATAGTTGATTCGCCCAAATGTTCCTAAAGGTAATTAAATTGAATTTATAAAACCCACTATTGCTAAGGCAGCGATTATTGATAAATTATAGACTAAAAGGATCCAATGAATATTACAAAATTTTAGAAACAAAATTGAGCTCATTTGGAGCTAGTATGAAAAAGTTATGGAATAAATACAAACAAATAAAGATATAAATAAAATGGAATATACAAGGATTTATAAACCCACTACTTCCAAACTAGTAAAAATATTACAAATATGATCCTACAATGATCTATTCGATTTTAGAAAAGTTTAGAAACAAGAATCGAGTGATTTGGAGTTCGTATGCAAAAGATATGAGGGAAACAAGTAAATAGAAATAAAAAGAAAAAAAACTAAGCGGGCCGGCCCAGCAAGGGACGACCGAGCCAGCCACGTACAGGATTGGATCGATCGATGGGATCGCTTTAAAAAGCGTGCAATCAGTTTTTCTCTAACCTATCTCTACTCAAACTCTCATAACTTTTTATCTACAACTCCGAATCGACTTACGTTTGTTTTTACTTGTTCCCTACTCGAAGACCTATCTCTACACCATCCTAAATCTCCATATAAACTCGTGGAACCATAGCTGTACGAGTTTCTCTTCTCGAAATCCCGAATCTACATATGCCCGAATCTTATTTCGCTTTTTAACCCATCTAGACTTTGTCGTTTGCCTTCAGTCAAAAAACGAAAGTTGTAGAACTCGTCGAAATCTTTCAATCCCGACAAACCTCACCTCTTTTCATCCATCACAGCCGGAGAATTTCGCACCGCAATATTTCAGTTCTGACAGTGTAAATCCAAGATGTACTCGCGCTCCTTTCTTCAAATCCAAATTCCTTTGGTGAGAAGGTAGGAATAATGATTACCCACAACTTTCATGTTCTAAGTTTTTCAATTTGACCTACGGATTTGTCTCTCTAACACAGATCTATTTCTTGTCTATTGTGAGCCAAAATCGGGTCAATATCCTCTCCTAACCACTGGATCTCATCCCAACGGTTAGGATTAGATCGATTCCTCTAAGGGGTATGAGCCAACCGGATCTCGCCACGTGTCAATGTCAGGTCAGCATCTATTCCCAGTCAGCATGCGAAGTCAACCTGTCCAGTCAGCGGAATATTCTCCGGAATATTCCGTTCGAATTTAAAATTGCACATTATAGATCTAACTTGTAAAATTCATTAAAAATTCATACAACGTCCAAAAATTGCATATAATATATCAAATTGAAGATAATTTCACGTAGAATCATCTTGTCATAATACATCCAACTTTTACTGTACGTGGTTACTGCAGTAATTTAATTAGTTTTAATGGTCTTTTAGGTTAATAAATTCATAGGAAATTATATGTAACTCCGAAAAATATGAACAATATATCAAATTGAAGATACTATAATGTAGATTAATAATATCTGGTTGAATCCAGCATTTGCTGATTATTTACCCCGCATAAATTTAATTAGTTTTAATGGCTTTATAAATCATTAAATTCATAGTAAATTAATTGCTTGTCAAAAAAATATAAATGATATACCGATGGAAATCTGGTTCCATGTAGATCATCAGTATGCAATTAGTTCAGCATTTTACTGTAAGGTTTTGCCGTGAAGATTTAAATGGTTTAATGGCCTATTTAGAGTAATAAATTAATAAGAAAACAAATACTATTTAGAAAATTGCAAATAATATGTCCCTGGAATCACAATTCCATGGATATTACAGATATAATTTTAGTTTGATTTTTAGACAATAAAAACTATATGAATCATTTAAAACCCATTAAACACTATTTAAATCATACAAAAAGATCTATAACTCCGATTAGGATGAATCCAACGCCTACTGGTTCATATTAACGTCCTCTGTCCAGTAAACCCAATAAACAAATTTAATTCAATAATTAGAACAGGCGTTACAACAGAACTATTAAAAACCCTATATTGGCAAGTAATTATTAATAACAAGTACTCCATTGCATTAATTGGCCTCTTGCATGCATCATATACTTCAATATTGTTTAGAGAACTAAAGTAACAACCATTGTGACTTATTAAATTGTCATGTATGCATTTGTTGCATTTGTTTGATCTCTATGTGCTATTGTTTATGATTGTATGCAATTGTTTGCTCGATAGATTGCGAGGAGTGCAACGTGTGTGGTTTCAACTACTATGTTCGCATGTATTGTGGTTATGAAGAGTGCAACCATTATATCTATGAGAATTGTGAGGATTATCTAATCGACTACATCTACAACAAAGGCAAGTGGTGCTATCTTGGTCATAAATGTCCTACTGTTTTCCTATGCATTGTAGATTTTTTTTGTAGAATTGCATATGTAGGAATTGATGTGTATATGATATGCTATGTCCCATATTATTCCCTAGCATTCCTTGTTTATGAGCCACCGTTGGTAGATGTGCTTAGCCATGCTATGATGAATGAGGGTTGGGTTACATCACTGATGTTGATTCTAAATGTGTTGGTTTGCGAAAACTAAAATAACTTAATCAATGAATCTCCTGGGTGTGATGGGATAGATAATTTTTGGTGGTATCATTGCGGAAAGGCACCCAGGACACTGAGAAAAGATTGGTTTCTTTATTTGGTAACTTACGTGTACAACCATGTGCCAATAATGAAATGGGCGGTTGGTTGAACTCAGCAGGTTGTGGTAACTCGAACCCACGTATCCAGAGATGTAGAATAGTGTAGGTTGGACCGGTGCGTGTCGGGTTTGGGGAGCTACTTCCCGAACGGTTCCTTCTTGGACTTCTCCCTATCATCACCCAATATGAGAGTGGTGGTACGAGCTGGGCTGGCCAAGTCACATGGGTAAAGTGTACTAACCCCTGCAGGGTGTATAAACTAATCTATTAGCCGTGTCCCCGGTTATGGACAATTTGAGCGACCTGATACTGATGCTATGATATTTCTCATTCATCCTTATTTCTTAATTACTTAAAACTTTTTGGGTGAACATAATTGGGTAGGAGCACCTGGGAGTGAACCAGAGTGTCCTATTTATCGTATTGGAAAACTACTTTGTTACAAATGTTAGGATAAACCTGTTGCTTTACGCAAATGAGCCTGAACTCCACTTGGCCAAATAAGCATGTAGTTGATAGATCTGTTGATAACCACTTTAGCCTACTTGCCATACATTCAATGTATTGACCATTCGTGGCTGCAACGTTTCATGTTGCAGGTTGTATCGTATCTGAGTGATCGTTCATAGGTCGCGAGACTCCACTCAACAATTGTTCGCACGTGGCACATTTGGAGGATGGAGATCTACCTTGTATTCGTTTTCCGCTATGTACTTGAATAAATAATGTAAATTCTGGATCATATTCGTTGTATTTATGATGCACAGTTATATTTGATATCATTTTGTACTGTGTGTGCCAGTGAACCGATCCAGGGATTGGCACTATACACATGAACTCAGCCTTATCAGGCGAGGGTGTTACAGATATTTCAGACTCAGCATGTCCGAATAGAAAGTTTGCAACATTTACCTCAGAGGTAAAGTTACTAGATTCTCAAGACAGGGACTATAGTGTAAAGCTCCAAAAGACTAAGCTAAATTGCTAGACCCATGTAGTTACAACTTGTCGAGAGATAACTGCATACATAAAGTACTGACAATCAAACACGCATGTGTCCTTAAGGAACAGAGTTAACTCTACTCGAATCCACGGTGACATCTTTCAACATTTGCACGTGAACTAGAAAAGGTCACTTCTAACATCCAGAACACAAACTTCAAGATGACTCAAGGATGGTTCTCTAAAGTTTCCAACATTAATGCCAAATGTTCCACATGAATCTAATCTAACATGGAGAGAATAAGAACATTGTCGATGGTCTCAACAATAAACTTATCGAGACACTCCAGTAAGATGGACTCATATGCTTCATGAACAAGACGAGAATATTGGTCAGACCAAAGGACATGAGGATGTACTCAAGTGAAACATCACAAGAAGAATCATCATCAAGATAGTCCTTGGAACTGAGTTTGATTTGACGATAACCCAAATCAACTCAAAGGTGGGGAAAGATAACATATCCACTAAGGAGATAATATCTTTCTTCATCACGAACAAAACTAGATATCCCTTTAAGGAGGAACTGGGTCAGATAGAACTTTTGTCTTACAACTCTCCAAGTTGTTGTTTAAGTTCAACCAACTAGTTCAGGGGTATCCAATACAGATCCTTGGAGAAAATAACAGTTCAGAGAACTTGCTTTCTCAAGAACTTGACAACACGGTCATCTGGCAACATGGCGATACTTCTAGGAAGACGTCCAGAATATCATGAACCATCGATATGTCACTTAGTTCGAGAGGAAACTTGATTTGTAAGGCAAGAAGACATAGTCTCAGAGTTTTGGCACAAGCCTAACTCTTTGACCGAAGAGGGTGCACCGGAATAACGGACTTGGTAGCACAATCAAACTTCGCTTAGTGATAGGGTTAACCAATCACGCTAAGAATGACTAAACGTCCTTAGAGTTCAAAGCAACAATGATTGCTAAGAACCTCAGATAGCCATATTATTACGCACACGCATCACTCACGAGCGCGAAAGCTCGAGGAAGGGTGGGTAAAGATGTGTGGAAGTATCACTTCATTAAGGGGTCATGAAACTCGACATGAACTCTTAGTATAAAAGAGTGTGATACTTTAAGGTAGAAAAGATGAAAGACAATCAATGACTCTTAGTCTGCAGGTTACAACGCTTTGACCTGGTCTTGGATATGACGAGGTACTAGAGTTTGTTTCTCCTGACATTCCAAAATGGTTTGTCATGACAGACCACAAGAGTATCTTACATCGGAAGACACCAATGCAAATTTACTACTTGGCTACCAACGGGTAGACAAAGGTCGGAAAACAACAAGGGAAAAAGGAACATGCTCAGGATAGAATCCCAATATGTGGATGCATAAGTCAACAATCTTCCGAAAACCAATGCGAAGAAGGGGAAAGGTGTGGCAGAGTCACGAGTACAGATGTGAGACTCAAGAGGAGTACTCTTGTCGTGATCTATTTGGTTCCATTAAAGAACATCTGCCATAGCATGTGGTAGGGGAAGTCCTTAGTTGTCACAATTCAATCGTGACAAAAGCCACAAGCTTGAAGGCTAGAATTGTAGTACCAGCCATCCCGAGGTAATGTTTGATCATTAACAACAGGGGTCAAAAGGATGGATCTTGAGTTAAAGGTCAGCTTCATGTACAAGATTCACAACACCAGAATCCAGCACAATCGGGGATCTTAGGTTCAAGTCCAAGGGTTAAAACCCAAAGAAAGGAGTAACTACTACTTGAGTGACATGGCGTACACTACAAGTTAGTAATCACAAGGTAGCTTCTAAGAGAAGAAACGACTTTTGAAGTACCCAACAAACGAAAAGGAGGCACACGAGGCGAAAGGAAACCTCGAAGCCTGGAACAGAAAACTGAAGATCCAATAATATAATATTGTGGTTCCAAAAAGCAGAGAGACAATGATAGAAAGGAATCTCTCAGATGAACAAGAGCAAAGGGAAACACGGAATTCCCAACACACACAACTCTAGAGAACTCAACAAGAGGTCAACTGGTTGAGAAACGACATGCCAAGAAGGCACCTAAGTTCTGAAAGATTAGAAGAGATATCAAAACTTTTCCAAACCAACACCAGATAAGATAACCTAGAGTTAGAGCGAAACTGGATAAGGAGAAAAGAAGCATACTAGAGTTTTCGCAAATACTTTTCAGCTTTAAAATAGTTTTCACAAGCACTAGACTCAACATTGACCAATGGCAAGGTTTTCCTATGGTCGGTACTCTCTGATACCAAGAACTATGACACCCTCGGGACCAGGGCTAAACAAATCCCAGACCTCCGTCTGAAATAAGCTTAACCTTGAGCTCGAGAATATCCAGTGAAGAACTATGAGTCATGCAATAAGTATGGTTCCGCCATAACGGGTCAAATCCCGAAGCCGGTACTTAAAGATGTGAGGCGAGGTTGGCTGACAAGGGCTCCATCGACCCCAAGCAACCCGGTCCACGCTTACCTACCTGTTATGAATGCACCAACTTCACCCGGCAAATCTTTCAAAAGATTTTCTATGCATATGTCGAATGGAACGGCCGAACTATGTGACTCATGGAATCTACTAGCCAAGTTAGTCAATCATGGGGTTTTCCAGGCCCCGTGTGGTTTTACGCTCGTCTTGGTTCAAGAGGCAAGAACATCGGGTCCTAGTGGTGGCGAGCATGGGACTACAAAAACCACATCCCACCGTGGCCTCCCATACAAGCCCTAGCATGTTTAACTTATATCACCGATCTCATATCATCACGTTCTCCTATCATGCTAGATTCTCTGCATCTGATACATCATCTGGATGGACCAAACTCAAAAGCTATGCTTGGCTAAGCAGGCACATATAATAGCTCTAGCAGTGCACACAAGCCAAACCTAGTTATGCTAGGAGCAGTGGATCAGGTAATATAAGCTCAAAGGGAGTAATGCAGTAGATAGGATACTTTATCTATCGATAAAAGACCATAGTAGAATCGTATGCACCATGGCAGGAATTGAAATGCTTTCGAAAACATAGGATTATATCATGGTGGGGCTATGCTTGCCTTTGCCAGTTGATAGCAGATAAATAGATCTTCGGTAAGCCTTGAACTGGACTTGGTTACAGTTGGTCAAGTATTGTTCGTCGACCTTCGATCTTTGATGGTCTTGATCTCGGTCTTCGATCTCGATCTCGATATCGTATTCTACCACGAAGAACTGAACACCGGAAAGAGAGGGGGAACAATCAACACATGGCATCGATGCAATTCTCAAGCAAGTATGATGATATGACAATTGAATTGTATTGAAAAGTAACCATAAGAATGCTAGACAAATTAATCGGGGTTCCGAGGGGCGGAAACCCTAACTCGGGAAACTCCGGAACATATGAGAAGGGTGCATTTGTTATTCTAATTAAACTTGTCATGAAAGTTGGTTAGCAATGCATGATTATAGCTTAATTAGATAGGTTTCATTTTTCTGAACATTTTGATATATTATTTGTAATTTTCTGATAAACAGATAATTAGATATTGAATTTACAAATTTAAAACAATTTTTGGAATTAATAAAAGGGTTATTGCATCATTATGACGTCAGCAGGGGGTGGGGGTCATTTTACACCGAAGCAGAGGTTACCCAGAGAGGCTGACGGGTGGGGCCAAAGCCACGTCGTCAGCCACGCAAGCATATGGGGCCAGCGGGTGGTTGACCGGGCTGACCCGTAGCTGGCGTCACGGTGACGTCAACAAGACATCACCCGACGGTGAGCTCTCAGGCGGTTGACGGGGACGACGCTAGCGAACGAGCGAGGATGCGTGAGCGCTTGCGTTCGAACCAGCGCTTCGCGCTGGACCGAATAGGGGCGGCGCCGCTAGCAAATGGTCGTCGGAGCTAGAGCTACGGTGAACGGCGGCGACGATGCTCACATGACAACGACGCGGGGCTAACCTAGGAATATATCGGCCAGAAGGAGGCCACCCTGAGCCTCATGAGCTCACCAGGAGTGCTGCGGTATGATCGGTGAGGTGTGGAGTGGCCGGAGTCAATGGCGCCGGTGATGGAGCTCGTCGGGCTTGAGGAAGACGGCGGCAATGCGGAGATTCCGAGCGCCTCTCTCCGATTCCTTTCGCGGGGAGGAAGCTGGCATCACGGCGGTGCTCTTGGTGGTCGCGGTCAAGCGAGAGGAGCACGGCAACGACGGCGATTCATCGGCGAGTAGCGGCTAGGGTTTCGGGCTCCGCTGGAAAGTGGAAGAAAGAGGGAGGGAGAGGAGAACTGGGGCACGACTAGGGCTCCTCGGCGGTGACGGGGTACTTGTAGGACCTCCAAGCGGTGGCGAGCATCTCAGCGTGCGGTGCGCATCGCAGCAGCGGTGGACGACGGCGGCGTTGACACAGAGCTGGTTGCTCTCGCGAGGAAGAAGACGAAACAGAAGCGAAATGGTATTGGGATGGGGCTGGGCCGGCTACGGGCTGCAGATGGGCTGCGGGAGAGAAGCACGGGCGACAAGGAGAGGGGAGAGGAAACTGGGCTGTGGCCCAGGGAGCTCTGGATCCAGTTTTTTTTTAGCAGAACATTTTCCTATTTTCTGTAATCCTTTTTTTAATTCTGTTTTCTATTTCTCCTTTTGTAAAATGATTTGAAATCTGTTTTTGGATATTACAAAATACCAAGAGACTTTATAAAATATATAAAAATATCTCAGGGGCCCTTTTAACTAGTTGGGCTCCAACATTTTTGGTAGTTTTTCAAATACTAAACCATTTTGAATTTGATTTCAAATAGAGGGGGAAAAATTGGGTTTAGGTTTTTGTGTATTTCTCTTTGCATGCATTTTTAAAAATGATGCTAATGATGCACAATCAAAACCTAATTATGGATTTACTAAGACTGGGGTGTTACATCTTTGAAGACACAATAGTCTTCCTCTTGTGGGGAGAGTCATGCATTTTGCCTTCAACACAAGCCCTGCAAACATGATCTTTGGCAAAGGATACATTGTCTTTTAGTCCAAGGATGTGGCTACCCTTCTGGAGACTTTGCAAAGTTATCATGTTGACATGGGCTAAACGGCGATGCCATAACCAGCCCACGTCGTCCTTTCCGAATAGGCACATCGGACCCGAAGTGGTTTTCCCCGAAAAGCGACCTTTAGAGACTTGCTCCACAAGAGTACCACCAAATCATCCTCAATGAAAACAGAAAAACCCATCTTGCCAAGGGCACGAACAGAGAGAAGGTTGTAACCGAGGGTCTCAACAAGCATGACGTCCACAAGAGAGATATGGTGGGCAACCACAACCTTGTCAAGACCCAATACCTGAGATTTAGACTTATCACCATAGGATACTGTAATATTATCATGATTGGGACGCATCTCCGTGATGATCTCCTTGCTTCCGGTCATATGACTAGTGCATCCACTATCCAGCACCCATTTCGACCCACCAGAAGCATAGCCCTGCAAGAGAATTATTTCTTGGTTTTAGGTACCCATTTTTCAATGGGTCCTTTCATGTTAGTAACAAGGGTCTTTGGAACCCAAATAGACCAAGCAATATATTCATCAAAGGGACCGACATAATAAGCATAAACATCGCCATAATCATCACAAAAGAGTTCATAATTTGTATTGTGAGACCCTGCAAAACCAATATTGTTAGTTTTGTCTTTTGTGACATTCTTCTCAGCGGTGCTTATCTTTGATTGTACATTCTTGGTCTTGTTCTTCTTATCTTTCTTCTTCTTGGACTTGGTGACATACCCAAGTCCCTCTTTACCATGATTGGACTTTTGCTTTCCAAGAACTTCATCAAGAACACCCTTATCTTTGGGAGTGATGTCCTTGACAAATTCTTCTTCCACACTAGCATTTTCCTTGTGACTATATGTTGAACTGGATGTGCTAGGAACATCATACTTGGCCAATAGAATTTGGAGCTGATCATGTGACTCACTGAGAATGGAGAAATCGCTTTTCAACGCCTTGTGAGCGATGTCAAGTTTCTCCAATTCCTCGGAGAGTCTATCATGAGCAACCCCAAAGTCAACCTTTTCCTTCTTTAACTTCTTTGCTTTGGCGACTGCATTGTCACGTTCCTTAACAAGTTTAGCCACTATTTCTTCATGTGACTCCTCAATGGACTCAAGCCTCTCTTCAAGATAAACCCGAGCCTCTTCTTCTTCTTCTAGAGCATTTTTAATGGATGCAATTTCCATTGCATCCTCCCTTTCAATTCTGCCCTTTTCTTCGAGGAAAGCTTCATTTTGGGGTAGCTGGTCCATAAGAGCTTCAAAATGTATTTTGTGCTCATCTTGCAAGTTAGTGAAGAAATAGTCCAAAGCAATAATCTCTTCTTTAACCTTAAGACTAGTAGGATCATCCATGTCAATCATAGCCTTAGGAAAAGAAGAGTTAGAAGTAGTTACCTCGAAACTTCTTGCCATGAGACAAGTAGCATTCTTGTTGATGACGTTTTCGTTCGGAGAGTCGAAGAGATACATTGATGTAGATGTGTTGACTATAGCAGCCACCTCTTGAGAGCTATCATCCTCGTCCTCATCTTCACTTCCCGAAGAATATTCTTCTTGAGCCACTAGAACAATCTTTGGTTGCTTCTTGAAAGGAGCATTCTTCTTTACAAATTGTTTCTTGCGTGGAGCCTTAGACTTGTCTTTGAAAATAAGTATTCCTCCATTATCTTCCCTACTTTGATATGGACACTCAGCTACAAAGTGCAGCCGGTCTCCATAGTTGAAACATGTTCTTATCTTGGGACCATTTTCCTTTCTTCCATAAGATCCACTCTTGCGTTCTAGTTCACCTTTAGCCTTGACCGGGTCTTTCCAAAAGTTTCTAGCATAAAGAGCCAGGTATTGTCCATGTATCCTTTTTATATCCTCGGGACAGTCCATACCTTCTATGGCATATTCATCATGATCAATCACAATAGTCTTCAAGGCCATATTGACCCCCTTTTGCATCCCCATAGCTCGTGCAGGAGCATCTTCGGCATTCTTGGCAGCCACTTTGAAAGCGGCCATTTCTTGCATTGCCTCATTGGATGTCATAAGGTGGTAGTTAGGCCTACCTTGGAGACTTTTCAAATCTGTGGGCTAAAATGGCATAAGAGCACTGACATACTTGCGCTTGATCCATGCATCATCAACGTGAGAGGTACCATGATTCCTAAAAGTTGTGGCTATTGCCTTGAGCCTCCTATACATGTCCTCGTGGTTTTCTCCATCCAACATATAAAATCCTTCAGCTTCATTGCCCAAAGCATCATAACTATTCCTTCTCATACTTTCATTTCCGATGAAGAGCTCGGTGAGAGCATCCCAAGCTTCCTTAGCTGTACTAAGATGCTGAATGTGTGGCATATCTTTGTCACCCACACCAAGCTGTATCATGTTTAGAGCTGTAGCATTGAGTTGACTATCGACAACTTCTCTTCTTGTTAGATTGTTGGGATTTCCAACATGAAGACCATTCTCGATGATTTTCCACAACTCAATGGAGGAACTGCACACATGAGACTTCATAAAAATTTCCATTGAGTAAAAGTAGATGCTGAAAGTTTGGGTGGATCACCCCTATTATGTATATGTGGGTGAGGGATAGGTGGATCAGGAGGATACACATGGGAAACCTCATTGTATCCTTCCTTACCACTATCCTTTTTCGAGGAGGAGCTCTTGCTAGTGCCATCACCAACCACTTTGTTATCTTTGGAATCGGTTTTACCCGTTTCCTTGGATTGCAGGGTGGTAGCCTCAGAGTTATATGGAGGTGATGCTGCGGATGTGGAGAGACGCATTATCAATTGACGCATCTCTTCCATCTTAGCCTCCATTGAACTCACCAAGGTTGTTTCCAAAGTCTTGAGATCATTCATGCTGACTACCTCCGGAGCATCACTCCCATCTACCTTTGAACCCATACTTCTCCTAGGCAGTTAAGCCCGAAATAAGAGCCAGGGCTCTGATACCAATTGAAATGGATCGTATGGGCACCTAGAGGGGGGTGAATAGGTGCTATTCAATTTTTAGTTCTTTTTCAATTTTAGGCTAGACACAAAGTAAATTCTCTAGATATGTAGGTATGAGAATTTCCCTATATGCAAACCTAGCTACTAAGCACGTAAAGAGAGGAGCGAGGGAACCGTAGTGGAGCACGCGGAGACACAGGGATTTGATTTACCGCAGTTCCTTCCTTGTTAAGGGAAGTACATCTGCGTTGGAGGGGTGGTAAGTTCTAATACCACCACGCCACAATAGGCCTCACCCTATTCTCTGATGGATCTCGCCACAACAGGCCTGATCGACCTTCTCCACTATTGGTACCCTTCGAGGCGGGAACCGGTGCCTTTACAACTCTACTGGGGCACACACCCACAACTGAATTGGGGGCTCCCAAGATGACAACAAGCTGTCACAAGAACAAGGTTTATCAATATAAACAAAACAAGGATCTAGGTATTTGCAAGAAATACTAGATCGGTGATTCTCCAAATGAATGAAGAGGAGATGAAGTGCTTGATTGCAGTTGTTGAAGATCGAGTCCTCCTCTTTCGATTCCCCAAGGGACGGGGCCTTTGGGTAGATCTAGTTGGAGCTCTCTTGGATGAAGGTTGCAGATCGGATCTTGACTTTTTCAAATGAACCAAGAGATCTGGCTGGAGGGGGAAGGCTGGCTTAAATACCCCCTGCACAAATCTGGCTGTTGAACAAGTTTGGGGGCGGATTATCCGCCCCCCACTAGGGACGGACTATCCGCCCCGGGGATAACTCCGCCCCCAGGGTAGATACTCCGGGGTGAAAATCCTCCCCCTCTCTAGGGATGGCGCCTTCAAAACTTGATGAAGATCTTGGGGGGCGGATTATCCGGTGTGGCTGGAAAATCTGGACGAAACTCCGCCCCTCTGCGTCTTGCGCCTTGGCAAACTTCAAGCTGAGCATGAGGGGCGGATTATCCGGCCCCCTTGAAGGGCGAATTATCTGGCGTGGCCGGAAAATCCGGCCGAAACTCCTCCCCCTTCTGGGGCTTGCGCCTATCTGGGAAAAGGGTGGGGCGTATTATCCGCCCCCAAAGGCAGATTCCTTTTCCTCTTTCCTTAGAGAGAACTACAACACTTCAACACACATTAAATAATCCTTGATATTGTTATCTAACACATAAAACACGAGGGATTATGAAATGTTCTTTCATAGAGTCACGAGTATATATGCGAGACTCATGAGGAGTACTGTTGTCATGATCTATTTGGTTCCATTAACGAACATCTGCCATAGCATGTGGTAGGGGAAGTCCAGAATTGTAACGATTCATTCGCCACAATAACCACAAGCTTGAAGGCTAGAATTGTAGTACCAGCATTCCTGATGTAATGTGTGAGCATTAACGCTAGGGGTCAAAGGAATGGATCTTCGTTTAAAGGTCAGCTTCATGTACAAGATTCACAACACCAGAATCCAGCACAATCGGGGATCTTTGGTTCAAGTCCAAGGGTTAAAACCCAAAGAAAGGAGTAACCACTACTTGAGTGACATAGCGTACACTGCAAGATAGTAACCACAAGGTAGCTTCCAAGAGAAGAAATGACTTCTGAAGTACCCAACAAACAAAAAGGAGGCACACGAGGCGAAAGGAAACCTCAAAGCCTAGAACATAATATTGTGGATCAACAATATAATATTGCGGGTCCAGAAGGCAGAGAGATCATGATAGAAAGGAATCTCTTAGATGAAGCAGAGCAAAGGGAACAAGGAATTCACAACACACACAACTCTAGAGAACTCAACCCTAGGTCAACTGGTTGAGAAACGACATGCCCAAAAGGCACCTAAGTTTTGAAAGACTAGAAGAGATATCAAAACTTTTCAAAGTCAACACAAGATAAGATAACCCAGAGTTAGAGCGAAACTGGATAAGAAGAAAAAGAAGCATACTAGAGTTTTCGCAAATACTTTTCTGCTTTAAAGTAGTTTTCACAAACACTAGACTCAACATTGATCAATAGCAAGGTTTTACTACAGTCGGTACTGCTCTGATACCAAGAACTGTGACACCCCCGGGATCAGGGCTAAACAAATCCTAGACCTCCATCTGACAAAGCTTAACCTTGAGCTCGAGGATATCCAGTGAAGAATCGGTAACCCGGCAGTGACCCTACGACACAAAATTTATTACAGCAAACTCAAAAAAGAGCAAAGAACCAAATTATTACAAGCATAGGTCACTGACCACAAACATCAAACAATGGAAAGAAAATTATGCTATTAAGTATAGCAAACTTAACAAAGGGCCTAAGAGGCATGAAGCATAACGATGACGTCCCAGCCCATAGATCCAGGCTGTTGGCCGGGAACCCCAAGATACTCGTCGATGTCGATGTAGTACGGATCTCGTCTTTAGAGGAACACTTACTCTGCCAAAAGTATCAATCAAGAAAGGGTGAGTACAGGGTGTACTCCGCAATACTTATGGTTGGTGGAGTTGTTTTGCATAAAGCCACTTTTCTATATAAAACAAGAGGGATAAGAAGTTCGTCTAATCAGAATATTGTAAAAGCGGATAAGAGAGCGACATCTCCAAAGTATTGATCATCATCTTTTGATATCCACCAAGTCATCATCATCTACCAACTAGGATCACCCCCTCGTACCCATGAGGAAGCATCCTTAAGCACACGTTGAACTACCAAGTTTTACGATTAGGTTATAGTTCTCTATGATCTTGAGTCCGGTCGCCAAGTCGTTCATAACCGTGAAAATGGCTTTTCGAAAATATTATTACCCTGCAGGGGTGTACAACTTTACCCACATGTACTAACCTTCTCTTAATGCCACATGATTAGCCCTCTTCCTTGGAAGGCCGGTAGAGGGTGGATAGACACGTCCTTTACCTTGCTGTTGCCGAGACCATGAGTCATGCAATAAGTATGGTTCGTCCGTTACCGGTCAAATAATGAAGCCAGTACTTAAAGATGTGAGGCGAGGTTGGTTTACCAGGGGCTCTATATACCCCAAGCAACCTCGGCCACGCTTACCTACCTGTTATGAATGCACCTCCTTCACCGCCTTCGAGAAGATCCAGAAAGAATGTCGAATGGAATGCCCGAACTATGTGACTCATGGAATATACTAGGAAAGTTAGTTGCTCGTGAGGTTGTCTAGGCCCCATGTGGTTGTACGCTCGTCTCGGTTCCAAAGGCAAGAACTCAGTTCCTAGTGGTGGCGAGCATGGGACTAGAAAAACCACATCCCACCGTGGCCTCCCATACAAGCCTTAGCATGTTTAACTTATATCAACTCTGGTATCATCTCATCATGTTCTCCTGTCATACTAGACTCTCTGTATCTGTTACATCATCTGGATGAACCAACACTGACAGCTATGCATGGCTAAGATGGACACAGATATAAGCTCTAGCAAATTGACACAAGACAAACCTAGTTATCCTAGGAGCAGTGGATCAAGTAATATAAGCTCAAAAGGAGTAATGCATTAGATAGGATACTCTATCTATCGATAAAAGACCACAGTAGAATCGTATGCAACATGGCAGGAATTGAAATGATTTCGAAAACATAGGATTATATCATGGTGGGGTTATGCTTGACTTTGCCAGTTGATAACAGAAAGCAGAGCTTCGATAATATTCTACTTTACTTGGTTATAGTTGGTCAAGTATTGTTCTTCAATCCTCGATCTTCGACGGTGTTGATCTCGGTCTTTAATCTTGATCTCGATCTCGTATTCTACCGGGAAGAACCAAACACCGGAAAGAAAGGGAAAGAATCAACACATGGCATCTATGCAATGTTCAGACAAGGATGATGATATGACAAGTTAATTTGTATTGAAATGTAACCCTAAAGCATGCTTGACAGTTTAATCGGGGTTCCGAGGGGTGCAAACCCTAACCCGGGGAAACTCAGGAATCACCTGTGAGGGGTTACTAGGTTGTTCTAATACAACTTTCAATGAAAGTTGTTGAACAATGCATGATTATAGTGTAATTAGATAGTTCTCATTTTTCTTAACATTTTGATATATTATTTATATTTTTCTGACTTGTAAATCATCAGTTATTGAATTTACAAGTTTATAACTATTTCTGGAAATATTAAACCCTTTTAAACCTTTTACTGCGTCATTGTGACACAAAGCTGACGTCAACATAGGGTTAGGGGCATTTGTCACCGGGGCAGAGCCTAGCCATAGTCACTGACCAGTGGGCCATGCACCCACGTCAGTATCCACGGTGGCGCCACGTAGGCTCATCGGCCAACGGGCCAGACGGCGGAGGCAGACGGAAGAGGAGGGCGCAAGGGGCTGCGAAACTTAGTGCTCTAGAACGAGCTCATTGAGGCAAACCTAAACCTGGCGGCGCCGCTCCTATTTAGTCACCAAAGACGCAACTACGGCGAGCGGCGGCGGCAGAGCTTGCAGGTGGTTGCGGCGGCAGCGCTACAGAACGGGAGAGGGAGAACGGAGGGGCGCCTGAGAACCAGTAGCTCACCTTGAACGCGTGAGGACGGTCGGAGAGGGTGCGTGGGGTCGAGGTTGAGCAGATCAACACCGGCGAGCTTCATCGGGGTCGAGGAAGACGACACCAGCGGCGGCGATTAGAAACGCGAGGCCTCGATTCCTTCGGCCAGGTGACCAAGTCCACCATGGTGGAGCTGCTAGGAACCTCTACGAGGCACGAGGAGGCCGGGAACGGCGGGGCACCGGCGAGGTCTGCAAGCTAGGGTTCGGTTTCGCGCGAGAAAGGAGAGAGAGGTCTCTAGGAAGGGGGAAGACTGGATAGGGGAGCGAGGGCGACATCGTGGCGACCTTATCCTCCTCCCGAGCTCGACGAACGGCGAGGATCAGGCAGCAGGATCGATGGCGGAGGCACCGGCACACGGATGCTTCCGCTCGCGAGGAAGATGACAAACGCGGGAGCGAAGCGGTACCGGGCCCTAGCTGGGCTGCGGACGGGCCAGGTGGGCCTCTGCGGGATGCACGCTGAGCGACAGGGGGGAGGAGTGGGAGTTAGGCTGACCTAGGCTGCTGCCTGCTTCTATTTTTATCTCCAAAACGATTTTGTAGTTGTTTTCTCTTTTGCAAATCATTTGAATTCTGTTTTGGCGTATTTCAAAAATACCAGAGGCCTTTATAAAATATACGAAATATGGAGGGAACCCTTTAATAATTTTGGGCTCCTTTAATTTTGTGATTTCAAAATACCAAACCATTTTAGAAGGTTTTAAAGAGAGAGTGAAACTAGGGTTTTCGGGTTTATCTTTATTTCCTTTTGCATGCATTTTTATAAGATGATGCTCATGAATGGAAAAACAAACCGTAATTCTAGATTAGCTAAAACTGGGGTGTTACATCCCCCAGGTAATTCATTGACATTATATTGTTTTAGTTAAACAAAACATATTGTTCACCATAACATGATCCCTTCCCCGTATCTATAGTATATCTGATCACATCTAACATACAGAGGCTCAACTACAAGGGATTTCGCTACCACAATACATAGGATATAGCATAGCATAATATTACCTACACATGTAGCTAAAAAAATACACTACACATGCACAAGAGAAAATAGTAGGAATATTCATAAAAAAATAGCAACTACTTGCCTTGATAGTTGGTGAATTTGTTCACACACTCGTTGCAATCACAGACGTTGCACTCCTCGCAATCTATCGATCAAACAATTGCATACAACATAAACAACTATACAATTATAAACAAATGCACAAATGCATGCATGACATATTAATAAAAGTTTCAGTAGAATATTTAAGTTCTCTAATCATTATACCTACTTATGACATGCTTGAGAGATTTTTAATTCATTAAAACCAATTTATGCAAGTTAGAGATTCAATTAATAGGCCTTTAACCAAAATATTAAGGCTCTGGCATGAACTGTCTTGTTAAATCTGGGCACTAATATTACTGTATAGGCATTTCAATTTAAAGTCGGGGGCAACTGGAATCACGCCAAAAGGACTTATGGATATTTTTAAATAATTAAAATACTACATAATGCATTTTAATACACCTAAAATTATACATATTGTAAACCTGCAATTTTAATGCAGAATCGGTTCTACTCATTATTGTGATTACAGGGACATATTATTTGTAATTTTCTGAATAGTATTTATTTTCTTATGAATTTATTACTCCAAAAAAGGTATTAACTTGTTTAAATATCTACAATAAAACCCTACGGTATTTGCCTGAACAAACTACATGTTGATGATCTACATGAAATTAAATTTCCATTGGTATATTATTTATATTTTTGTGATCTATAAATAATTTACTATATATTTAATGATCCAAAAATCCATTAACACTAATTAAATCATCATGGTAAATATGTACTACAAAGATTAGATCTAACCTGACAATATTAATCTACATTAGTGTAGCTTTCTTTCAACATATTATTCATATTATTCTGACCTATAAATAACTTATTAAGAATTTTAATACTCTAAAAGGCCTTTTAAACTATTTAAATTATTACAGTAAATACATACGGTAAAAGTTAGATCCAATTAAATATAAATATTCTACTCAATTTGCTGAATCCCTTGATATATTATTTGCTATTTTTGATTTTTAGATTATTTACAATGATTTTTACACATTCAATGCATTTTCTACAATTTCAAATTCCTTTTTCCTATTTTGCGGCACAGTCAACGTTGACTGGCGGGGTCATTGCTGACGCCATCGGCCATGTGGTGGATTTTGTATGGCCGATACCCTTTGCCGGTGAGTCTAATCTGGAGCATCCACGCTGGATCGGATGGCCGCGAATCAAAGCAGGTGCCCACTGTGGTCAAACGACGATGATGGCGGCGAGGTGGCTCGGACGGTGGAGCTCTATGACGTTGAGGTTGTCTCTGTCGAGGGCGAGGTGGTCAACTAGGTGAGGGAACTTTGGCAGGCGTCCTAGTGTCCTTTTCCTTGATCTTCTCTTCCTCTATCCACGGCAGCGGGTGGCTGGAGAAGCTCGACTGCGGAGCACTCCGGTGAGCGATTGTGGCTTCTCCCGTGGTCCTGCAACAGGGAAAATGGCGTGAGGAGAAGAATTTGAGGATAGGGAATAGGATAAGGGGAGAAGAGGGCGAGGGCACGACCGAATTGGCGAGCTCGAGGTTAACTGGGAGCTCCCGAGGCGGCGGTAATGGCGATGAGATCAGAAATCTTTGGTGTCGGCCCTAGGGCTTAAATTTTTGGAAAAGAGAACCCGCACTGAGAGAGAGGCATCTTATATGTACGAGAGAAGGCAAAATCCACTCGGATTAGGCGCTGGAGGTTGGGGGCGGGCTGACAGGTGGGTCCCATCTGTCGGCGACAGAGGGGAGGCGGGCTGGCTTACGCGTGCTAGTTGGGTCGCGGGTGGGCTTGTGTGTTGCTTGCCACTGCTCTGCGCTGCTGGCTGCTGCTGCTCTCGGCGCTACGCGTGCAGTAGATAGGGGGTAAGTGGGCTGGGTTGGCTGGGGCTGGCCGGCCGGGTAGGTTAGATTTTTATTTGTTAATCTTTTTCCTTTTCTATTTTTTTCTTTTTATATCTTTTTCATATTTAATCCAAATGGATTGATTTTTGTCTTCAAAACTTTCTAAAATTTAGGGGATCAACCTACTACGATCCTTTTTAGCAATAATTTTACTATTTCAAAATAGTGATTTCACAAGTATATGAATTTTCCCTTTGTAGGAGCATTTTAGTGATTCAAACTAGGGTTTCAATACAGTGTTTTGCATTTGAAATTTTTCAATAATGCAAAAGGCTATGACAATGCAATGTAAATGCAATTTTTTTCTAGTCCAAATTTCCAAAATCTTGGGATGTGACAGACAGAGTCTCTTCAATGTCGGAGAACGATGCTGAGGAAGCGGGTCCATTGGGCAGCGGCGGCGGTGGCCTGAGTAAAGCGACATGGCCGGCATGGGCCTTCTTATCATCAGCAACAAAACTATTAACATTGTTGACCATCTGATCGAGAGTTAGGTTCCTCGTGGCTTGCTACCTCTTGAGCGTATGTCGAAGAAGTGTGCCGCACACAAGTCCTTCGATGAAGTGGTAGATCGTGTCATTGCTGAGATAACCCTCTAAGTCTCCCCTTAGCCAGAGCCATCTTGAGAAGTAATATCGGGGGATTTCACCATCTCTTTGAATACAATAGGATAGATCGAAGGTGGTCATGATGCCGACAAAGTGTGATCACTGCTTTCTAGACGCATGGGGTAATCCGACGGATTTGCATTGATCTTCCACCATTATATCCTGCACATGGGAGGTTTGGGTGTGCCTTGAATTTGTCCGATCTAAGATGGCAAACTCCGAAGAGAGATCGTACTTTGATCCTTCCACGAACGTGTACTTCCCGGAGGTGGTCCATATGGGCCTTGACGATCCTCCGACTTCCTAGGAACTAGTGCCCGAGTCAGTTTCACCGATGAAGAGGTGGATGTCCCTGATTGGGACAATCAAGCTACGGGTGGGGTTCGTCTTTGCCGAGATCCAGAACTCTTCAGGAGGGATGATCGGAACTTTGCTGGAGAAGAGAAATCGCCCGATGGCTACGGTGTCGCCAATTCTCGTGAAGATATTGTACCTCGCTCAGTGATGAGGGGTAACCTCGGCATTGTCCTTTGTTATGGACTTAGGGTTTCGTGGAAAAGAGAGGGTTGGGGATTTCGTCAGCTGATCGGACAAACAAGTAAGTTAATGTAGTCTGATTATTGAGAAATCTCGGTTACAAAGTCACCGGTTTGCTAGTTGTGATCTAGCCAAAATAAAGGAGATCATTGGTCAATCCCCCAAAATCAATATAAAACATGGATATAACATTATATATGATTCAAATATGTGGGAAAACATGTTAATAAACTACAAATTTTATGTATGCATTTTACATGCATCGGGCGGATTGCTGGAAAACTAAGGTTCCATGTCAGGCGGGTCCTCCCATCCTTCATATGTGAGGCTAGGTCCTGGATCCATAGCTGGAGAGGTTACAAGTTTATGTTTACAATGCGAACTCTATGTCGGTTCATGACTATTCCTTAATTGGCAAGGGAAATCTTTATTCCGTCGGGTGCTTCTTGGACTTCGTTGGGCCTTCCTGGGCCATAAGCTTTTACGCGCCTAGGATAACTAATCATAGGGACCCGATAGGTCATACCCATAGATTCGGGTCGAGTCTCAAAATTCTATTTTGTCGTTTCAGCCGAAGTTTTTGTTGTAAGTAGATGTTCTTTATTTATGTAAGTTTTGTAGGGATTTGGTATAACGAGCCTAATCGGGCAGTTAATTGATCTTTGGCAAAAACAACGTAAATCTACATCAAATTCAAGAGCCTAGGCTTGAACTCAGTATTTACTAGCGTAATTCAGTTCGGGCCGTGGAGGTCTAATCGAATACTAAATTACATTGATTATATTTTAGGTACATGATGCGTCCATCGGTAATTTTAATCGTATCATACATATGGATAAATATTGGAGAGCGCATTCGTGTGCAGTTACCAAGACGCTTTAGGATAAATCCCAGGGTCTTATCTTCATGTCGTGGACACGGCATTCAGACATGTTATCGCGATGGACGCGGTCTAAGATAATTTTATCGACTGCCTTGTTTTGCTGTTGGAATAGCTGAAGTTATCGACTTCTTTAATATTTTATTGGGTGAATGATGACCCACAAGTGTAGGAGATCGAAATAGTCTTCGCGGATATTATTACCCAATTTATTGATTCGACACAAGGGGAGCCAAAGAATACTTGCAAGCCTTAACAACTAAGTTGTCAATTCAGCTGCACCTGGAAATAGTTCTTGCTCACAGAAGTTTATCAGTAGCAACAGTTTGATAGTAGCAACAACAAAGCAACAGCAGCAAAACAGGAGCAATAGTAACAGTAACAGTAACAGTAGGATTCGAGTGCGGTAGGCATATGAATGGATGGATGGGTGTTGCATGGACGAGTCTAAATATGTAACTTCAAGATCTAGGGCATTGCAGATAAATAATAACAAGCATCCAAGTACTAAACAATCATAGGCATGTGCTCCAAATATAATCATACGTGCTCGCAATGAGAACTTGCACAACATCTTCTGTCCAACCAGCCCGTGGCAGCGGGGCCTTTAGGGAACTACTGGTAATTAAGGTGCTCCTTTTAATAGCGAACCGGAGCAAAGCATTAACACTCCGTGAACACATGTGATCCTCACACCATAGCCATCCCCTCCGGTTGTCCCAATTATTGTCACTTTGGGGCCTTTGGATCCGGACAATGATATGTGTACACAACTTGCAGATAAGATCACAAACAATACTATCATAATGATTTAATAATAAATTTAGATCTGAGATCATGGCACTCGGGCCCTAGTGACAAGCATTAAGCACAACAAGTTGCAACAAAGTCAAATAGCACTAATAGAGATACTAGGCACTATGCCCTAACAATCTTATTCGATTACATGATAGAACTCATCCAATCCCAACCATCCCCAAGCCTACAACAGGGGATTACTCACTCATGGATGAGGGAAACATCGATGGTTGATGGAGAGGCGTTGGTGATGATGATGGCGATGATCCTCTCCAAATTCCTCGTCCCGACTGGGTTCTAGAACGGAGTTTCTGGATACGAATCTTGGTTTCTGGTGGCGGCGGAGCGGAACTTTTTAGGTTGAAAGGAAACTTATAGGCGCAGAGGGAACCCGAGGGGGTGCCTGGGGTGGCTGTACCCTCCTAGGCGCGACCAGTGGTGGGCCCGCGCATGGCAGAGGTGTGGGCCCCCCCAGGCCCCTTCTCTGTCTCGTCTTCTGGCCCCGTGGGTCTTCTGGTGAAATATAATTTTTGGGATATTTTCCGGGATTTTTCCTGATAGTTCATTTTCCGCATAAAAACAAGACACCAAGGTAATTATGCTGAAAACAGCGTCAGTCCGTGTTAGTTGTATCCAAATCACACAAGTTTTAAGGAGAAGCAATAGCAGAAGTGTTCGGGAAAGTAGATACGTTTTGGACGTATCAACTCCCCCAAGCTTATCTTATTTCTTGTCCTCAAGCAATTCAGTTGAAACTGAGTGCGATAAAAGAACTTTCACGAACACATTTCCTTTATATGATGTATATATTCTCAGCACAGGAGTAGATGCTTAAACCATTCATAATAAGAAGTATGCAACTAAGTATACTCAATAGTCATTGCAAGCTATGAAGAGAAACCAACTCAATAATAATAAGTAGCATGAAACATAAACATAAGCAACATTGCAATGCTCATAGTAAGGTATGATAGAGTGGTACCTCACTTGCCTTTGTTTGTAGAGCACAATATTAATGTGAAGGAACCTCTGAAGTTCAAGTGACGACTACGAGTAAAGATACCAGAGATACAAGAATGACAACTATGCTGTCAAGAAGGTGCTCATAGAATAAGTGGTGACTCAACAAGGTTGTGAAAACTATTTTGAAAGGCTTCCTAATGCTGAAAGGAAGGTACTCATTAGCTTTGAGCTCTCATTGCCCCTATCATAGGCATCTTCATATGGTTAAGGTAAAAGTAAGGTCCACTCTGAATTATATGCTTGACAGACCATAGACTAGAAATCCCATGTCCCTTGAGTATGAGGGCCGCTTCGCATGCTACCCAACTTTGGTTACCTGTAAGTTCTTGTCATTGTAAATACATGCATATCATAGAGAACCGCCAACGGGGTACCCCTTGCACATGATACAGGAGCTATTCCGTGATCAAAATGACAAGGCAAGCAGACAATGAGCATCTCAGCGATCTTTGTATTTACTATATGTATATCTTTTTATTGAGGATGCTTCATAAATGCTCATTATGGTGATGCTGCAAGTTTCCATCATGATTAGCATGGCCTAGGCTAGCGGCCTAGGCGTTTCTCTAACATAATGTATAAACTCCATGAACTCACAAGCTCCCCTTTTATTTCACATCGTCGACATCCGTAAACAAAAGAGCAAAGTATCAACTGGATAGGATATCCAAAAAGTGTTGAAAGTGTTCCCCGCGATATCACGGTTCTGCTGACTCCCAGCATATAATTTGCAAGCATATAAATTTCATGGACTAGTCACAATGGTTTAGGATTATTAAGTTCAAGGAATAAAGTGTGCCATCAAGTTCGTGAGAGCTTTACTAACTAACTTTCTCAAAACAGACAAACATTTTATTTTGGAAGAAAACAAGGCATATTCAATATGCACTGAAGTAGCAAATGATGCTAATAGGTAGGTATGGTGGACACAGATAGCAATGTTGGTTTTGCGGAGTTGGAAACACAGGTAGAGCTCATACTCAGTGCAAGTGAAGGCTAGCAATAGAGAGGGAGCGGCAAAAGAGAGAGCAATAATTGTCATAATCATGCTTACAACAAAACAAGACTAATTATGGCATGAAAGTGATACAAGAACTCTGAGGTCGAATAAATCATTGAGGCTTACTGACTATTGATTAGTCATATGCATGCGTTAGCATGTGTCAAGTCAATTCATATGAACAGTCAGAGGAGGATACCATAATATCATACCAAAATATGAATAAAACAATGCAAGCAAACATTCATATGACATGCTAAAACTATTAGAAAGATGGAGCTAATCATAGACAAGCAAGAACTACTAAGCATCCATAATGACATACACCTTACACAGGCAGGCTAAGCATGCTCACAATGATAAGTATATGTATAAAAATGAAACAAATAGAGTTCGTTACCAGCCTCTTACCACACCTCGAGTTGTCTTAATCTTCATTATTTCCCTTCACTTGTGTGACTTGAATAATACCATGAAACCAAAATCCATCGAGGGCGGCTGAACCCTGCAAAGAACTCACAAAACCAAAGAAGAACAACAAATATTTTTGGTGTTTTCGATTTTTAGAAACAAGCAAACAAAGAAAAACCAAACAAAAAAAAGCAAACCAAACAAAGCAAAATCTTTTTGGATTTTTCTTTTAAGGCAAACCACATCAAAGGAACAAAGAAACAAACCAAGAGAAACAACGAAAATATTTTTGGTTTTTTTGTGTTTTCGAGAAAGAAGCAACAAGAACCAAAAAGAAAGCGAAACAATGGATATACAAATAACCGACCAAACATGATATATAGATGAGTGTGATGTCGGTATACCTTCCCCCAAGCTTAGGCTTTTGGCCTAAGTGGGGCTCAATCCCATGGTGCCCAGGTAGATGTACCTCCGTAGTATGACGAGGAGGCTCCCTCGTCCTGGTACGAGCTCGAGGACTCCCCCGTGTAGTGTACAACAGGGTCATAGGAGGGCGCTTCCTCCTGATAGTGCCCATGGAAGGTAAGAGAGCGCAACAACTCATCCATATCCTCCTTGGAGCGTGACAAGGGTCCCTGAGAAATACTGAACAAAGTGGTTTGGGGGAGAGGGATCTCTCTCTCTCTCTCTTCCCCGTCAATAAACAACATTCCATAAACCAAGTTCTCAAGGGTAGAGCTAGTGGTGACAAAGTGATGCGCCTTCATGGTAGCAAGATCAAGCCTCTTAGGAGCCAAGATTGTATCATTTGGATCAACAACAATGTCCAAGGCAACAGCAACAAGAGTAGCAATAATTCCCCCATAAATGGGTCCCTTAGCAGTTAAGCGACGAGCAATGAGAGAACTAAGATTGTACTTGGTTTCATTGTTGAGCGCAGCAGCTAAGAAAGCCTAATGATAGCTGGAAATATTAATAGTGTTCTCCCTACCAAGAATGGCAAGATAGTAAGCGAAGTACCTGATGGCTGGAAGCTAAATGTTTCTTATCTTTCCCCGTTGAGCTCTATGGCTATCATTATTGGTTATTCCTCAGTAAAGCTCCAACAAATTAGCGGATTGAGCTGGAATCTTCTTTGTTTACCCAGCGGTACCAAGTCCACGAGCCCCACAAAATTTCTTCAATGTCATATGGTAAGAGCTACCATAAAATTTGAAAGAAACATCTGGATGGAACACACTGTTAGTAAAGGAGAAACTCTCCACAAATGTTTTGGTGAGCGTAGCATATTGCGCGCTCTCATCCTGCATAAGACTCGTTAGACCAGCCCTCCAAATCAAGGTCATAAAATCATCAAGAATCCCAGCATCCCGGAAGAAGGTTTGGCAAGGAAAGGTGGAGGGATGCGCATCCCCCTCATCTCCCTCGTCACCAAATCACAGAGTGATGAGATCCTCATTGTATGAGGGCCTGACACTAGTGGGCGATCTTGGAAGTCTTACCCTTCTAGGTGCATCACCGTCAAATATTTCACCAAATGTGTGGTGGTCCATGACTTCCCTTTTCTGAAATTTTAGACAAGCATCAAAACAAGTGATTTCTAAGTTGATAAATGATGAGCAACTACTATAGGAGCTTGCTAGAGGACTACACATGCATCAAAGTGAAGTTTCTAAGCATAGAACATGCATGCAAGCTCAAACAACCTATCACCTATAGCAGCAAAATACTCAAGATACAATCTACCAATCACAAATCTAATTGGAAAAGTGGAGAGGCACATACCAAGGAGCAATCTCTCCAAAAATCAGCAGCAAAGATGGGCTGAACAAGGAGATCGAAAATCGCGAGAAAGAACAGCAAGAACTCGAGCTTGAGCAAGTTTTCTGGTGTTTTTTAGGAGAGAGAAAGAAGATGGCTTTGAGGAGGCAGCCTAGAGGGCCCCAGGTGGGCTAGACCCCCCAGGCGCCGCCATAGGTAGGACGCGCCTACCATGTGTATGGTGGCCTGGGGTGGCCCCCTGGGTCACTCCAGGTGTCCCTCTGTCCCTTTTTTCGAGGAAAAAATTATTTTGAATTTTCTAGGATTTTTTGGGAAACTTTATTTTTGGCCAATTTTCGGGTTATGAAAATTGATTTTCTCACAGAAACAGTTTTTTCATAAGAAGAAAAAGCAAACTAAAAGCCAAACTACAAAAGCTCTAAGACGAACTAACAAGCAAACAACTAGCAAAACCAAAGCTAGCAAAAGAAAGACAAAGACTAGGAAGGAGAAAAGTAAAAAGAAAGCAAGTATAACCACAGTGAAAACATTATTTTGTTTATTAAAATCCTTTTGTTAACAAGGTTGATCAAGTCTTGTTACCAAAACAATCTTATATGAAACAAAACTTTGCAATCCACAAGGTGATTATGTTACCTCATACTTCATAGCAATGGTCCCAATCATAACAGTTTCAAAATTTTCTTGTGGAATGGGACAAAATATTTCTCCAACCTTGATGCTCTCAATATTTTCCATGGAATTCAGGCAATAGCTCTTAACAACCTTCTTGGGGAAATAAACAGTATTCTCTTTGTCATCAATATTGAATGTTACTTTTCCTTGATTACAATTAATAACAGCACCTGTAGTATTAACAAAAGGTCTCCCAAGAATAATAGACATATTATCATCTTCAGGCATTTCAAGCACAACAAAATCAGTGAAAACCAAGCAATTATGAGCCACTTGAACAGGAACATCCTCACATATACCAACAGGAATAGTAGTTGACTTATCAGACATTTGCAAAGATATATCAGTTGGTATCAAGTTTTCTAGATGGAGTCTTTTGTAGAGAGAAAAAGGCATAACACTAACTCGAGTTCCCAAATCACATAAAGTAGTTCTAACATAATTGTTCTTAATAGAGCAAGGAATAGTTGATATACCTAGCTCACCAAGTTTCTTTGGAACCTTACCATTGAAGGAGTAATTAGCAAGCAAAGTAGAAATGTCCTCATTAGGAATATTCCTTTTATTAGAGACAATATCCTTCATATACTTTGAATAAGGAGGCAATTTAATAGCATCAGTCAAAGTAATTTGCAAAAATAAAGGTTTCATCCACTCACAAAACTTGTTGTAGTGTTCTTCCTCCTTTGACTTGTGTTTCTTACCTGGAAAAGGCATAGGTTTCTTCACCCAAGGTTCTCTCTCTTACAATGTTTATTAGCAATAAAATCTTCCTTAGTGTACCTAGTGTTCTTAGTGTGCTTCTCAGATTCTTCCGCATCTTCCTCCTTTTTAGGAGCATCATTTTTATCATTACCACTCTTAGTTTCAGCATCAGAGACTGATATACTATTATGATCTAAAGCAGGTTCAAGTGGTTCCTCAACTACTTTATGTTTCTTTTTCTTTCTCTTATGAGGACTACCACTATTCTCACCTTGTTGAGAATCTTGCTCAATTATTTTAGGGTGTCCTTTAGGATATAAGGGATCTTGAGTAGCTAACACTCCTAGTTATAATTACATAAGCATGTTTATCTCTTGAGGCATTAACTAGCATATCCTTTTGTACCTTAGCAAGTTGATCAAATTGTGTTGAACCATTTGAAAGTGTTTACAAAGCATTTTAATATCATTAGAAGTTCTTTCCACAATATCTTTCAACTCATGGATAGCTCTAGAGTTTTCCAATAAATGATTCTGAACTTGTTTATTAAAATTACCTTGTTTAACAATAAATGTGTCAAGTTCCTCTAAACATTGATCAGGAGGCTTACCATAAGGAATATCACCTTCATTAAAATTGGAGATAGTGTACCTCAATAGTGGATGATTGGGGAATTTTCTTACATAATTCTTCTATAGGAGGTAGATTCTTCACATATTCATCTCTAATACCTTTCTCCTTTAGACACTTCTTAGCTTCCTTCATCACTTCATCATTTAATGCAATAACTCCCCTCTTCTTTGGTGTTTGTATTGGATCTGGTTCAGGCACAATTGGTTCAGGAGTAATAGTCTCAGGTGTACTTAGCTCAATTGAAGTCCAATCATCATAATTCTTGCTTATCTTAGCCATCAATTCTTCAGCATCTGTAGGAGTTATTTTCCTGAAAACACAATCAGCAAAGCTATCTAGGTAGGTCCTAGAATCATCAGTTAGTCCATTATAATAAATATCAAGTAGCTCATTCTTAGGTAATGGACATCCAGGATGTTTATGAATCAAGGCACAGAACCTTGTCCATGACTCAGGCAATTTCTCTTCTTTTCCCTATTTAAAATTAAAAAGTATCTGCAAAGCAGCATGTCTAGCACTAGGAGGGAAATATTTCTGGAAGAAAGAAGCAATCAAGCAATCAGGGCTATCAATGGAACCAGGAGGTAATCTATTAATCCATGCCCTAGCTTCTCCTTTTAGTGAAAAAGGGAAGATCTTAGTAACAAAGTATTTGCGCATCTTAAAATCATCAGAGAAAAAGCACTCATAGTGGAAAGCTCATTCATATGAGCCACAACACCCTCATTTTCAGTCCCACAGAAAGGCTCTTTCTCAACAATATCTAAGTAGGACAAATGAAGAGAGAAATCATAATCTTTATCTTTAATATCTATGGGAGAGGTGGCAAACTTAGGATCAGAGGACATTTTAGGCATAATAGTACGTCTAGCAAGGAGACTCTTAATAGCACTAGTACCATGTGTGTTTCGGCACTCTTCAACAAATTCATCAGTGAACTCAATGTAACCATCATTAATATCATAACTCTCACTAGACTCAGGTGAGCTAACAGGTGTAACAATGTCTTCACTAGGAGTTTCGGTATTTCCTAGACTAGCCATAGTAGCATCTAGGAAAGGACCTAATGAACCACCCGCATCAAGAACAGTAGAAGTAACATCATATGCATCAAAAGCAGTTTCAGACTTAGTAGCAGTAGTAGTGTGTGTAGCATGAGTATGTGGTGGTGGTGTGACAAGCTTACTTATAACAAACGGTGAATCAAGAACAACAGAGGTATTTAGGACTATACCTCTTCTTATAGTGGATGGTAAAATAGGAAACTTTATATCACGAGACTTCCCCATGATGAAAGGAGTAGCAGTGAACAATAATAGATCCAATTGAACTTACAAATAAAGCTATGCTCCCCGACAACGGCGCCAGAAAATAGTCTTGATGACTCACAAGTGTAGGGGACTGCAACAATCTTCGCAGGTAGTATTACCCAATTTATTGATTCGACACAAGGGGAGCCAAAGAATACTTGCAAGCCTTAACAACTGAGTAGTCAATTCAGCTACACCTGGAAATAGTTCTTGCTCACAGATCTAGGGCATGTAACTTAAAGATCTAGGGAATTGCAGATAAATAATAACAAGCATCCAAGTACTAAACAATCCTAGGCATGTGCTCCAAATATAGTCATACGTGCTCCTAATGAGAACTTACACAACATCTTCTGTCCAGCCAGCCCGTGGCGGCGGGGCCTCTAGGGAACTACTGGTAATTAAGGTGATCCTTTTAATAGAGCACCGGAGCAAAGCATTAAGACTCCGTGAATACATGTGATCCTCACACCAGAGCCATACCCTCCGGTTGTCCCAATTATTGTCACATTGGGGCCTTTGGATCGACAATGATATGTGTACACAACTTGCAGCTAAGATCACAAACATACTATCATAATGATTCAATAATAAGTTCAGATCTGAGATCATGGCACTCAGGCCCTTGTGACAAGCATTAAGCACAACAAGTTGCAACAAAGTAAAATAGAACTAATAGAGATACTAGGCACTATGCCCTAACAGTCTTATTCGATTACAAGAAATAACTCATCCAATCCCTACCATCTCCAAGTCTACAGCAGGGGATTACTCACTCATGGATGAGGGAAACATCGATGGTTGATGGAGAGGCGTTGGTGGTGACGATGGCGATGATCCTCTCTAAATTCCCCGTCTTGGCAGGGTGCCTGAACGGAGTTTCTGGATCCGAATCTTGGTTTTTGGTGGCGGCAGCAGAGCAGAACTCTTTCTGGAAAACTATCGAACCCCCCTCTGTTTTTAGGTCGAAAGGCAACTTATAGGCGCAGAGGGAACCCGAGGGGGTGCCTAGGGTGGCTGCACCCCCTAGGCGCGGCCAGTGGTGGGCCCGCGCCTAACAGGGGTGTGGTCCCTCCAGGCCCCTTCTCCGTATCGTCTAATGGCTCCGTGGGTCTTCTGGTGAAATATATTTTTTGACATATTTTCCGGGATTTTTCCTGATAGTTCATTTTCTGCAAAAAAACAAGACACCAAGGTAATTCTGCTGAAAACAACGTTAGTCCGTGTTAGTTGTATCCAAATCACACAAGTTTAGAGGAGAAACAATAGAAAAAATGTTAGCGAAAGTAGATACGTTTTGGACGTATCAGTGCACCTGATGGAAGTAGCCGTATGAGGATACAAGCATATAATACTCATAGGTTTGCTTTAGAATATCTAGTGAGTGCGCGACAGTGCTCCCGATGGGAGTAGTCCTCGAGGCTATAGACGAATACTTGGATTTGAGCGTAGCCTCAAATTTTATGTTTTTCTCATGCTGAAAATGTCAACTCCGTAGTAGGATTTGTTTTATCGGGTGCGTGATAGCTCTCCCGATGGTAGTAGCTCCTGAGGATATGTTGCGGTGCTTGCATTGAGCATAGGCTCAAAGTAGATGCTCCATCCGAGGAAGGTACTATATTGAATTTTATCGGGTGAGCGACAACACTTCTAATGGGAGTAGCCTGCAAGTCTATGTTCGGGTGCGTGCATTGGAGCATAGAATCTAAGCTTTTTATTCGGATGTACTTTAACTTATTTTCTTTTTATCACTCTTGACGTCATTGATGACATAAATGGCGTGCCGTAGTTCTGCCAATGGGACGTGTCATTATTGGTCCCCACCACTCCATTGCATGCTGACACGTAGACGAAACAACTATGTTATTGTTACAGTGTGGTCCCACATCTAGCGCGAGAACTGAGGCATCCTGTGGCAGCCAGCGGATTTACCGTGATGTTTTTTAACTACACGAGATTTTTCTCTTTCTCATTGCTGCCACGTGTCTGCATCCTGTTTTTCTTGGCGCTTCATTACTTTTGATCAACGGTGCACATTCAGTTCACGTTTCTTTATATTTAATGAGTTAGGGATTTATTGCCCTTCTTATTCCTTTACCATCATCTTCCTCCTCTGTTCCTCCGTTTAGAGCGCTCCATCGTTCTTGCGCACCTATTCTTCTTCATGTCCCTTTCACACCGTTCCCTCTAAGAATCACCATGGGTCGATCGAAGGGATCCTCTTCAACTGTTGATGCCACCGCAAAAAATAAGTGGGCCATCGGATGGGTGCCCTCGAAGTGCATAGAAGGCGAGTTGCGGAAAGCTCGCTACTTCAATCCGCTTGAGGAGGGCACTGCCAAGTTGCCCGGCGATGAGACCATGCCCGCGCTAGAAGAGGGATAGAGGGTAATGTTCATGTCCTTCATTTTCTATGGTCTCTGCCTTCTTGCCCACAAATTCCTTCCCGGGCTTTTGTTTTTCTATGGCGTACATCTATATCAGCTTATGCCAATTCCATTCATCACATTTCCTTTTTATCGCATTGTGCGAGCGTTTCCTCGGGATCCATCCCCATTGGGTCCTGTGGAAACATTTTTTACTTTGTTCCTCGCAATGCCACCAATACCGTCATCCACGACGTCGGAGGGGCGATAATTTCTGTGCGCTCAGAAGTAGAATTTTGTTCTATATATAACATATATGTATATTTTGTATGTTTTTCTTTGCAAATAGTTTGGAAGTATTTCTCCAGTATGCGAGACCCTTTCGTTTGCCTGATTCCCTAGGGCCGAGTCTGTTATTCATGTCAAAGCTTTTAGGGATGGTTGGTGTAGCCGAATTTTTGTTGCGCTGTATAGTGATGAGTGCATATTCGCATCATGTTTTAGATTATTATTTTGCATTGTAGATGTAGGATCTTGGTATTTTACAGCGTTCGCACGCACGTTTTATGTTTATTTTCACCAGGATCAGGTCAGATGATGGATCCAAAGGACACAATTCTTGGAGCAGTTGTATTGGAGAGAAAAGGAGCCAAAAAACTACGTAAATTGCTTATTTGGGGAATATTAATAACACCATAATAAAACCTGAAGCAATTGGAGGATATAGAGAGGTTAACGACCAACTATACGGGCCGCCTCCGTATAGTTGGCGCCGCCTCCGCCTCCTCAAATAGTTTCACCCCGTGCAACTGGTTCGGAGAGACGACATACAGAACACCCAGAAATCACCGAAACCTTACCCCCGGAAGGCATTGGAGGGGAACTTGCCCTAGGGATCCATCTCTGCCCTACGCAGATCTGGGAGGCCAAGGCATCGATCTCCATCTTCATCAACACCATCATCTCCAACCATCCCATCTAGATCTTGTTGTAATTCTTGCACTAGTTGTGGATTTATACAAGTACTATTCATCAATAATCATTTCCATTACCATTGCCATGATGTTGTTTGCCTCCATATCTGAGTAGATCATTAGTTCTTAGGGAGATGGAGAAACCCTAGCATGATATTTAAAGAAGATAAAGTTTATTATGATATTCATCGGTGTGACCATGTTTTAGATTGTCTACATCTTCATGTTGGGAGAAGTTGACCTCTCCAATATTTGCCTCTTGTGGGGACTTGATGTAGGGAACTACTTGTTGGTAGACGGAGGGGTGTTAGCATTTAGAGTGACTATAAAGCTGTTGGCATCCCTTACATATCAACTTGGGAATCGAGGAAACTCAGAAAACACTATCCATGCCATGGGATACGTCCTGCAGGATTTTGTTCCTTAATAGCGTAGTAATTCAATTGATGTTGATTGCTGTTTGCTATGGTTATGAGGATGATTTGAGAAATGGTTGCTGCCTCTTTGTCCAAATACGGAGTTCCTCCCATACATACATAGTTGAGAATGTTCATGATAATAATCTTCACCTTAGCCCTTTATAATACTAGTGGTGTATCCGCTAATCCCTGAGAATGCCTTTTCCCACTAAAGTTTTAAATCTCTTTTACATACGCGATACTTATTTTCTATCTTCAGTTTTATTTACTTTACCCATTGTTATCTTATACCAAAAACCCAAAATACCTTTTTACACAATACTTGCATTTTATCTTGTCACTTACAACTTTATCTAGCAATTCTATTTTCAGTATTTATTTCAATAATTCCTAGAGTTCAGACTCCTACTCCCTGTGGGATCAATATCTTTATTTCGAAACTAGATACAACCGATATGTGCACTTGTAATCATCATATAGCAAAGCCCCCGAGTATAAACGTCATCTTCGAGTGCCTCTGGTGAAGCTTCTTCATCATAAGAGATGACCCGAGGGGAATCATGGGTTATTTTGACAGGAAGCATGGCTTCAACGCCATGTACCAGAAAGAAAGGAGTTTTGTGCTTATTGGAGTCACGTAGGCTCCATAGGATAGAGGGTAGTTCATCTAACCAAGAGCCTTTTCCTCTGTCGGGCGGGGCCAACAGTATTTTTGTGAGGCCACTAGTGACGAGGCCATTGGCTTTTTTGACTTACCCGTTTGTTTGCAGGTGGGCCACCAAGGCATAGCTGACATTTATGCCCACCTTTGCAGTAGTCCTTGAACTCATTGGATGTGAAGTTTGTACTGTTGTCTGTGGTGATGCTATGGGGTACCCGAAGCGAAAAACTATCGACTTGATAAAGTTGACAACCAAGGTTGCATCTTGGCTGGTGATGGGTGCTGCCTTGATCCACTTGTTGAATTTTTCGACTGCGACTAGAGGAAAGACGTGTCCGCTAGGTTAAGATTTATGGAGTTTTCCTACCATATCAAGGCCCCAATGAGCGAACGGCCAAGCCAATGGTATAGGGGCCAGTTCTGCAGCTGGTACATTGGAATTGTTTGCAAAGCGCTGGCATGCCTCACATGTCCTTATGTTGTCCTTGGTGTCCTGGACTGCTGTGAGCCAATAAAATTCTGCCCGAAAGCCCTTTGCTGCAAATGCATGACTGCTGGCGTGATGTCTACAAATTCTTTCATGTATATCTTTGAGGATGAGCTGTCCTTGTTCGGGTGTGACGCAACGCTGGAGTATGCCGTAGATACTCCTTTTATGGAGTTCACCATTGATAATCCTGAAGGCCCTAGAACATTGGGTGATGCATCTCGCCTTGACTGTGTCTTTGGGTAACTCCCCGTGCATCATGAACGCCACATATGTTTTCATCCACGTGGTCTCTTTCACCATCACTTCTGCGGGTTCCTTAGCTTCTTCGGGGTCCTCCCCTCTGTGTTCCTTGGTTGGCGTAGCCCCTGAGTCCTTTGATGGTTTGAGATTTTTGCCCGTGGTTTCTGTAGTAACTTCCTCTATCTTCTTGGGTTTAATGGAGCGCTCCACAATCTCTTCCCAGAAGACTCCAGGTGGCACGGGAAGGCATAAAGACCCAATATTTGCCAGATTATCGGCTTCTTTGTTGCTTGCTCGGCTGATGTGTGACACCTCGCACCTGTCAAAGTGGGCCTCCATGATGTTGTATAGATCTCGATATGCGATCATATTGTAGCTAACAGTGTCACACTTGTTCATTACTTGCTGTGCCACAAGGTTTGAGTCACCAAGATTTTTAGGCGAGTTGCACTGCAGGCTCCGGCCATACGCATCTTGTGCAACAGGGATTCATACTGAGCTTCGTTGTTTGATGCATTAGGGAAGCTCATTCGATATACATACTGCATCTTGTCTCCTTACGAAAAGATCAAGATTACGCCTGCTCCTGCTCCTGCTCCTTCTGTCCGCTTGGACCCATCAAAGTACATTGTCCATGTGCTGGATAAGTCTAGGGGACCCGCACATTATAGCTATGTCCACTCCGTGATGAAGTCTGGCAAAACTTGGGATTTGATCGTCTTTCTCTTTTCGTACGTGATATCTCAAGGGGATATCTCGATGCCCCAAAGAGAGTCACGTCCCGTAGCTTCTGGATTATTCAGTATGTTGGAGAGAGGGGCCTCATTGACGACCACTATTGGGTGCTCTCAGAAATAGTGCTGCAGTTTACGTGTTGTCATGAAGACACCATATGCGTGTTTCTGATAATACTGGTACCGCTGATTCCAAGGTGAAAGAACTTCACTGAGGTAATATACCGGCCTCTGGACGCCATGACTCTTCCCCTCTTCAGATCTCTCAATGACCAAAACTGTGTTGACCACCTGGTTAGTGGCAGCTATGCAGAGAAGCATGGGTTCTTTATCCTTAGGCGACACAATGATAGATGATGTAGAAAGTGTTTTCATAAGTTATTCAAATGCTTGCTAAGCCTCAATGGTCCACTCGAATTTTTCTGATTTTTTTCATGAGCTTGTAGAAGGGGAGGTCTTTCTCTCCAAGTCGAGCAATGAATCTGCTTAATGCCGCCATGTGGCCCGCCAGTTGCTGGACAACAAGAAGATTCGTCTTCTTCTTCATTGTCAATATTGCTTATATTTTTTCTGGGTTTGACTCTATCCCCCTGTAACACCGCGGTTCGGAAAGACCGAGGCTTCTATGTGACATGCCAATCCCTGGATCGGTTCATTGGCCCACAATAGAATAAGATGAATAACATAGCAAAATATCCGTGTATCATAAATAACGAAGATCCAGAGTACCATTATTACAATAAATGCTTAGCTCAAGGCTAGCTCAAATTATTCAGGTAGCAACATAAATAAGTAAATCCTCCATTCTTCAAATTGCCCACAAGTGAACAAGTGCCGAGTGGAGTACCGTGGCCTATATCGATTACTCAGAATCGGAATAACCTGCAACATGAAACGTAGCAGCCCCAAAGGGTCAATACATGGAATGTATGGCAAGTAGAGCTAGTAATGGAGACAATAGTACTAACAACTACATGCATATTTGGCAATTGGAGCTGTGTCTGGCTTGCATTTGCAAATACATCTGTCCTACTTTCATAAACAGTTTTTGATTTTCTTTGAAAAGATCCCAATTAAGTTAACCCAACAATATTAAAGCAATTATGAAATTAGAATGAGCGAGAAACATGTCATGGAATCAATATCGAGCAACTCAGTTGTCCATAACCGGGGACACGGCTAATCGATTAGATTATACACCCTGCAGAGGTTAGTACACTTTACCCATGTGACTTGGCCAGCCCAGCTCGTACCATCACTCTCATTTTGGGTGATGATAGGGAGAAGTCCAAGAAGAGACTGTTCGGGAAGTAGCTCCTCAATCCCAACGCGCACCGGTCCAACCTACCAAAATTCTACATCTCTGGATATGCGGGTTCGAGTTACCACAACCTACTAAGTCCAACCAACCGCCCATTTCATTATTGGCACATGGTTGTACACGTAAGCTACCAAATAAAGAAGCCAATCAATTTCTCTCGATACCTGGGTGCTTTTCCGCAATGAAACCACCAAAAAATATCAATGCCATCACACCCAGGAGATTCATTGATTAAGTTGTTTTAGTTTTCACAAACCAATACTTTTAGAAACAAGTCCCAGTGATGTAACCCAGCCCTCGTACATCATAGCATGGCTAAGCACATCTACCAACGGTGGTTCATCTACAAGGAAGGTCCTACCACATAATAGGACAAAGCATAGCTATAATATCATCCTACACATGCATCTACAAAATACACGACCATGCATTGAAAATAGTAGGACGGTATCATGAACAAAGTAGCATCTACTTGCCTTGGTTGTAGCGGTTGGAAGAACAATCCACACACGAGCAAGCGTTGCACTCGTCACAATCTACACGATACAATTGCAATCATAAACAAACAATCCACAAGCATATGCAACAAAGATGATGCATGAAGGTATGCAAGTCAAGTGAATTGGTGCTACAGCTGCACCACATAATCCTATTCAATAATACTACTGATTGCATGCATGGAAAATAGTTTTAGCGCAAGGAAAATATAATGCTCAAAACTAGAGCTAGAACTCAAATAATTCACTACCGGTAGTATACTGTTTGTAAAATCTTGGGAAAATTCTACAGTATGGGCATAGCTATTTAGAAACAGTACCAACTAGAATTACTCAAAAAGGAATTATAAAACTCCCCGAGTAATTAAAACACTGCAGAAAGCCACTAGACTGTTTCTACAGAAGTTTTCAATGTAAGCCTATCTTTTTAATTCACGATGAGATTCCCCTCGTTCCACTGAATCCAGGGACATATCATACGCAATTTTTGGAGCTACGGATCTTTTTCTACGAATTAATTACTCCAAAAAGGCCATTAACCTATTTAATTAAACTGTACTAAATCTTGATGCAAAAGTCTGAACCAAAGGTACAGCAAGATTCTACACGACTCACTGAATCTACACATATTTTATTTGCAATTTTTGGCCTAGCGGTTTAATTTCTACGCAATTTACAAATTTCTACCGAAATCTGTCAACTAAATCGATTAAAGTAATTACCCCGTCAACTGTGTCTGTTGACTAGTCAACGCGGCTGCTGACTGGGCGCTGACTGGGCGTCTGACTAGTCAACGCCTGGGGCTGACCGGTCAACGACCGATCTGAACCGTTGATCTGAGATCTAATGGTGGCTGCAGACTCACCGAAGACAAACGGCGGCGAACTCGGGGCGACGTCGGCGATCGGTTCCGGCGATGGCGTTTGTCCTGCGCGGAAGGGAGATGGTCAGCGCGCGGATCAAGGCGGTCACGCAACGGCGGCGCGAGGCGATGGCACGGCGCGCGAGGCGGCGGTGCGAGGCACGCGGGGCGGCGCGTGCGAGGGCGCGCTGGCGCGCAGCAGCGGCAGCGGCGCGGGCAGCGAGCAGCGCGGCTGGCGGCTCGGCTGGCGTGGCAGCAGCAGCGAGCAGCAGCGGCGGCGTGCGGAAAGCGGCGGGGCAGGCGCAGCGCGGCGGCGGGTGCAGCGCTGCGGGGCGGCGCGGAGGCGAGGCGGCGCGAGCGGGTGGCGCTGGCGACGGGGCAGGCGCAGCGCTGCGCTGCGCGGGAGGCGGCCGGCGCGGGAAAAGGAGGAGGTGGCGGCGGTACTTGCGGCGGCGCACGGGGTCCGAGGCGGCGGCGCACGGAGGCCGAGGCGGGTGGCGGCTCACGGTCCAGGAGGCGACGGCTGGGTGCGAGGTTCGAGGCGGGGCGGGACGATCGAGGCGGGCAGGGAGGCGGGGCCCGGGGCTCTTAAGTGGGGCCCCCCTCGCGGGGTCCTACGCCGATACGGCGCGTGGTTGGAAACGGACACGGAAATCGGCCCGATTTTCTACCTTTTAATAAAACGGACGTAGCTTTTCCGCACGAGCTCCGAATCGAGCGATTTTTGCTCCTATGGTTTTGTAAAATCGAGGGGAACAAACTAGGGTCAATGGTTGAGTGAAACCACTAGGCTACAAGGGTGGACTACACTAGTCCTACTAATGCCTCCCGTAGGAGCCTCGTAGTAGAAATAGAAATAGGTTTTGAAAATAGCGTTTCGCCGATTCTTTTCAATCGATGGTTTTGCGTGGAAAAGTATGATGCAATGATATGAATGATATGCAGAACCAAATCTAAAATTTGGGATGTGACAAGACTAACCCCCTTAAGATGAATCTCGTCCTCGAGATTCGGCGCGGCTAGCAAATAGGTGTGGGTAGTCCTCTCGGAAGTCATCCTCACGCTCCCAAGTGGCTTCTTCCTCAGTGTGGTGGCTCCACTGCACCTTGCAAAACTTGATTGTCTTGGTACGGGTAGTCCTCTCCGCTGTCTCTAGGATCTTGACCGGTTTCTCATCATAGGTCAAGTCATTCTCAAGTTGAACCTCTTCTAGTGGCACAGTGTCTCTTAATGGTGTATCTACCATCTCCGGATGGCACTGCTTCAGCTGGGATACGTGGAACACATTGTGAACAGCGGACAAAGCCTCTGGCAACTCCAACTGATAAGCAACTTCCCCCTTGCGTGCTAAGACCCGATACGGTCCAATAAACCGAGGTGCCAGCTTACCCTTAATTCCAAATCTCTTGATTCCACGAAGTGGCGACACTCTGAGGTATGCTCTATCACCTATCTCATACACCACTTCCTTGCGCTTGGCGTCAGCGTAGCTCTTCTGCCTTGATTGTGCTACCTTCAGCCTGTCCCTAATCAGGTCCAAACAACTGACGTTCTCCTACTCCATCCCATAGCAATGGTGTCCGGCACCGTTTCCCATACAGTACATCGAACGGTGACGTCTTGATGCTGGTTTGATAGCTGTTGTTGTAGGAAAACTCCGCATACGGCAAATTCTCATCCCAACTAGAGCCATGAGCCAAGGCGCAAGCTCTCAGCATGTCCTCCAAAATTTGATTCACCCTCTCGGTCTGTCCATCAGTCTGCGGGTGAAACGCTGTGCTAAACTCCAGTCTAGTACCAAGTGACTCGTGCAGCTGGCGCCAGAAGTGTGAAGTAAATTGGGTGCCTCTATCAGATACGATACTCTTGGGAACTCCGTGTAGGCACACAATCCTGTCCATGTAAACCTTGGCCAACTTTGCACTCGTGTAGGTCGTCTTCACCGGAATAAAGTGGGCTACCTTGGTCAAATGGTCGACCACTACCCAAATGGAGTCATATCCTGACCTGGTCCTGGGCAATCCTGTGATAAAATCCATTCCCACTCTATCCCACTTCCAATCCGGCACGGGCAACGGCTGTAGCAGTCCTGCTGGCTTCTGGTGTTCCGCTTTCACTCGGCTACATACATCACATAGGGCGATATGCTCTGCGATGTCTCCCTTCATGTTGTTCCACCAGAATCTGTCCTTTAGGTCCATATACATCTTTGTATTGCCCGGATGTATGGAATACGGCGAGTCATGAGCTTCCTGCAGAATCAACTTCCTTAACTCCAGATCGTTGGGAATGCACAAACGATCTCCATACCACAAGGTTCCTTGCTCATCCTCGCGGAATTCCTTTGCTCGATCCTCCTTCATCTTTTCCTTTACTTCATCTATCTCTTTGTCTCCCACTTGAGCCTTCCTGATTCTGCCCTGTAGCGTTGGTTGGACTTCCATTGTCGCCAAGTACCCTTCAGATACTACCTCTAGTCTAAGGTCCTTGAATTGCTTGCACAAATCCTCAGGCAATTCACCAATTGTCAATCCATTGGCATAAACCTTCCGGCTCAGAGCATCTGCTACTACATTTGCCTTTCCTGGGTGGTATTGCAGATTCATATCATAGTCCTTGATAAGCTCCAACCATCTTCTTTGCCTCATGTTCAGTTCCTTCTATGTAAATATGTACTTCAGGCTCTTGTGGTCGGTGTACACATCACAGTGTTTTCCCATTAAGTAATGCCTCCATACCTTGAGCGCATGAACCACTAACGCTAACTCCAAGTCGTGTGTGGGGTAATTCCGCTCATGGTGTTTGAGTTGTCACGAGGCATATGACACCACTCTCCCATCTTGCATCAGCACACTCCCAAGTCCCTGTCGAGAAGCATCACAGTACACTTGGAAATCCTTCTGAAGGTCTGGTAAACACAGAACAGGTGCGGTCACTAGTCGACGCTTCAGTTCCTGAAAGCTGGCTTCACATACGTCTGACCATTCAAACTTCCTCTCCTTCTTTAGAAGTTCGGTCATCGACTTAGCAATCTTGGAGAAGTTTTCAATGAACCTCCTGTAGTATCCAGCAAGTCCCAAAAAACTTTGTATCTCTCCTGCATTCTTGGGCGCTTCCCATTCTGTCACTGCAGTCACTTTGCTTGGATCAACAACTAGCGACTCGTTCTCCTGACACTACGTGTCCAAGAAATCCAACAGTGTTAAGCCAGAATTCACACTTGCTGAATTTGGCATACAGCTTGTGTTCCCTCAGCTTCTCCATAATCAGTCGCAGATGTTTCTCATGCTCAACATCAGCCTTGGAATATATCAGTATGTCATCAATAAACACCACCACGAACTTGTCCAAGTACTCCATAAATACCTTGTTCATCATGGTCATGAAGTATGCTGGGGCATTCGTTAGTACAAAAGACATAACTGTATACTCATATAAACCATACCTAGTGGTGAAGGCGGTTTTTGGTATGTCCTCCTCCCGGATCTTCAATTGGAAGTAGCCTGATCGCAGATCAATCTTGCTGAACACCTTCGCTCCTTTCCAATTGATCAAACAAGTCATTTATGTTTGGCAGGGGGTACTTGTTCTTGATGGTTACTTCATTCAGCGAGCGATAGTCCACCACTAATCTCTTGCTGCTGTCTTTCTTCTCCACAAACAGAACAGGTGCTCCCCATGACGACGAACTAGGCTGAATGAATCCCTTTTCCAGCTGCTCTTTCAACTGCTTCTTCAATTCTTTCAGCTCATCCACATCCATCTTATATGGTTTCTTTGCTATAGGTCCTTTTCCCGGCATCAGGTCGATAAGAAACTCTACTTCCCTGTCAGGTGGCATCCCTGGCAGTTCTTCCGGAAACACGTCAGGATAATCCTTAATCACTGGCACAGTATCCATGCTAACCCCCTTAAGAGAATTCAGCTTACACCTTCCCGGTCGCACTGCCGACTTGAATCTAATTCTCTTACCATCCGGGGTTTTGAGTGAAACAGCTCGCTGTGCACAATCTATGTGTCCCCCATGCATAGACATCCAATCCATACCCAGAATAACATCTAACCCCTGTGATTCCAACACTACCAAATGTGCACTGAAGATGTGTGTTCCAATCCTCACAGTCAAGTCGCGGCATCCCGCGCTAGCTATCATATCCCCTCCAGGTGAACTCACTCTAATAGACCTTTTCATAGACTCAGTAGGTAAGTTATACTTATCCACAAATGCTCTTGATATGAATGAATGCGATGCACCAGTATAGAAAAGTATAAGTGCTGGGTGAGTGTTGATTGGGAACTTACCAGTCACAAGGTCAGGCTCATCTGGGATCTCCTCCACATTCATGTGATTCACATTGGCCTTATCGTTGTTGGTTGGCTTCAGTCCTTTCCTCTCCGGACAGTTGTCAGCATAGTGTCCCTTCTGTTTACACTTGAAGCATGTCACCTCACTTAGATCCTTCTTCACAAAGCTGCGATCACGGTTGCGGTCATGTCCACCGTGTCCTCCAGAGTGGTGAGAGTGTCCTCCCTTGTGGCTGTGGTGGCTGCTCCTATGGTTGTCATGACGATGCCCATCGCCTCCATGGTGGTGGCGGTCATGGCTCCCATGGTCACTCCCTCCATGCTTGGAGTATCCATCATATGAAGTGCGAGACTTGTGATGTGAACCAGAGTGGTGATTATTGCTCTTTCTCTTGCGGTTCTCCACCTGTTTGTGCTCCCCTTCCAAGATCCTGGCCTTGTCCATAAGCTCCTGGAAAGTGGGCCAGTAAACCACCAATAGCTGCACTGAAAGCTCATCACTGAGGCCATCCAGGAATCTCTCCCTCCTTTTTGCATCAGTGTCAACATCCTCAGGTGCATAACGGGACAGGTTGTTGAACTCCTCAATGTACTCAGCCACGGTGCGATTGGTTTGGCGCAAGTTGCGGAACTCCTTCCTCTTCAGGCTCAGAACTCCTGAAGACACGTGGTTGGTCCTGAAACCTTCCTCAAACATATCCCAAGTCACGGTGTCCAGCGGGTGGGTGATCTGAAAAGTGTCCCACCAAGAAGCGGCTGGTCCCTCCAGTAGGTGAGCGGCAAACCTCACCTTCTCAGCATCAGTGCATCTGACAGTTATCAGATTCTTGTTGACTGAACGCAACCAGTCGAGAGCTACCATTGGTTCCGCTGCAGTAGAGAACTTAGCTGGCCTTAGCCTCAGAAATCTAGTGAGAGCATCTCCCTGAGGCTGGTTGTTTCCATTGTTGTTGTTGTTGTTGTTCTGATTTGCCATGAACTGAGTCATCACTTGGGTCAGCTGTGCCTAAGCTTCCATGAGCTGCTCCAACTCAGTGGGTTGACGGCGGGGAGGCATCTGCGGTTCAGCACAGGTAAGTTTAGAAAGAATCTACTACGACAATTGGATTCTACCCATGCATATGATCAATCAACAACAAACAATAGCAGACAATCACAAGCAAGCAACACATCAACAATCAAGTGATCCAGCAACATCCCAGGGGTTAATACTAGCAGTATATAACTACTGAAATAGTTTTACAAGAGTTGGCAATGGTTAACCAAACAGTTGATCCACTGAACAACAAAAACAGCAATCTGCCAGAACAGTCCAGCAGCGTTCACGAATTTTTCCGCCTGACTTAAGCTCGTCAGGAAATTTAGCTGATTTTTGCACATATAGTACAGAGAGTTTCGCATCAGCCCAATGTTTTTCAGATTTTTCCCAGTTACCAGAAAAATATGAAAATTCGCGCAGTACTACTGTATCAGCCGAAAACTGCAGCGAAAATAACACAGATGTTAACCAAACTTGCCATAACTCTTTCATAAAATTCGCACAAATAATTCCTGGGATATGAGTACACAAATAAGCAACTAATCACTCTTAAACTAACACGAACTAAGCTTCACAACGATCGAGACTAATCCTAACGAATTTGCCTAACGTGGACTAATTGGTGGACTTCTATCTACTCCTTGAAGAGGTTGCGGTAGGTCCTTGCACTCATGCGTTGGCGCTTCGGTTCGCGGTATAACCATGGCGGCGGAGTGTACACTTCTCATGAATCATCACTTGAGATCTCAAACTCCACCTCTTCTTCTTCACTCTCAGCTGCAACTGCAACAGCTTCATCTCCTCCACCATCATCGTCTCCATCATCATCATCCTCGTCCTCATCATCATCATCATCATCGTTCCCACTGTCATCATTATCCCCATTGTTGCCATCATCCCCATTGTCATCATCAGAGGGTGGATTTAGCTGTGCTTGGAGAGCGGCAATCTGGGTTGTCATAGATTCAATAGTTTGATCCCTTTCCTGGACGGTCCCTTGCAACTGTTGTATGTTCTGGGTGTTCTCCTGCACCGTACCATGAAGATGAGCTATGGTTGCATCTCTGGCTATCAGGGCGTTCTCCAGAACTCCCACAGCTTCATGCAGGGTGTCAATCTCCTGTCCTTGGACCACCATACCATTGCTGGCAAAATCTGCAATCTCCTTTATCATCATCACTTTCTCAGCTAGAGCTCCATTCTCCCTTTCCATGTCCTCTATGTGCCTCCGACGGGGCGCCATGCTGTTCCTGTCGCCAGGGGTAACCACAATGTGCCCATCTTCATCACGCCTCCCATAGTCACGGTAGGGTGAATCTGCTGGCAGTAGGTGTCGGACATTATGGCACTGGCGAGACAGGGCTTCATGTATGGCCAAGTTGATTCCAAGTCCCCAGTTGCAGTATGTCTTGGTGTAGATCAAGTGCACGGGGTTTGGCAAGGCGGCATCCCTGAATATGAAGGTAGTGATCTCCCATGCATCCTCTCCATAACCATAGGTGTACAGCCTTCTTCCCATGAACATGGGCAGTGGCAATCCCAATGACTGCGAGAGCTGTGCTAACTGCCTTGCAAAGGGCCTTGGTGACTCCATGGTGGCATACTCAGTCCTGACTTCTCCCATCTATCAGGTAAAAGAGGAAAGTGTGAGAACAGCATATGGTAAGAATTTACGAGGGTGAAAGGCATAAGATGAAAGACAGAGTTAATATAGGCTTTAGTAAATCTAAGGCTTCCTAATCCAATCCTAGGTCACGATCCTACAGTCAACACACGGGCTCTGATACCATCCTGTAACACCGCGGTTCTGAAAAGACCGAGCCTTCTATGTGACATGCCAATCCCTGGATCGGTTCATTGGCCCACAATAGAATAAGATGAATAACATAGCAAAATATCCGTGTATCATAAATAACGAAGATCCAGAGTACCATTATTACAATAAAAGCTTAGCTCAAGGCTAGCTCAAATTATTCAGGTAGCAACATAAATAAGTAAATCCTCCATTCTTCAAATTGCCCACAAGTGAACAAGTGCCGAGTGGAGTACCGTGGCCTATATCGATTACTCAGAATCGGAATAACCTGCAACATGAAACGTAGCAGCCCCAAAGGGTCAATACATGGAATGTATGGCAAGTAGAGCTAGTAATGGAGACAATAGTACTAACAACTACATGCATATTTGGCAATTGGAGCTGTGTCTGGCTTGCATTTGCAAATACATTTGTCCTACTTTCATAAACAGTTTTTGATTTTCTTTGAAAAGATCCCAATTAAGTTAACCCAACAATATTAAAGCAATTATGAAATTAGAATGAGCGAGAAACATGCCATGGAATCAATATCGAGCAACTCAGTTGTCCATAACCAGGGACACGGCTAATCGATTAGATTATACACCCTGCAGAGGTTAGTACACTTTACCCATGTGACTTGGCCAGCCCAGCTCGTACCATCACTCTCATTTTGGGTGATGATAGGGAGAAGTCCAAGAAGAGACTGTTCGGGAAGTAGCTCCTCAATCCCGACGCGCACCGGTCCAACCTACCAAAATTCTACATCTTTGGATATGCGGGTTCGAGTTACCATAACCTACTAAGTCCAACCAACCGCCCATTTCATTATTGGCACATGGTTGTACACGTAAGCTACCAAATAAAGAAGCCAATCAATTTCTCTCGATACCTGGGTGCTTTTCCGCAATGAAACCACCAAAAAATATCAATGCCATCACACCCAGGAGATTCATTGATTAAGTTGTTTTAGTTTTCACAAACCAATACTTTTAGAAACAAGTCCCAGTGATGTAACCCAGCCCTCGTACATCATAGCATGGATAAGCACATCTACCAACGGTGGTTCATCTACAAGGAAGGTCCTACCACATAATAGGACAAAGCATAGCTATAATATCATCCTACACATGCATCTACAAAATACACGACCATGCATTAAAAATAGTAGGACGGTATCATGAACAAAGTAGCATCTACTTGCCTTGGTTGTAGCGGTTGGAAGAACAATCCACACACGAGCAAGCGTTGCACTCGTCACAATCTACACGATACAATTGCAATCATAAACAAACAATCCACAAGCATATGCAACAAAGATGATGCATGAAGGTATTCAAGTCAACTGAATTGGTGCTACAGCTGCACCACATAATCCTATTCAATAATACTACTGATTGCATGCATGGAAAATAGTTTTAGCGCAAGGAAAACTATTATGCAAAATATAATGCTCAAAACTAGAGCTAGAACTCAAATAATTCACTACCGGTAGTATACTGTTTGTAAAATCTTGGGAAAATTCTATAGTATGGGCATAGCTATTTAGAAACAGTACCAACTGGAATTACTCAAAAAGGAATTATAAAACTCCCCGAGTAATTAAAACACTGCAGAAAGCCACTAGACTGTTTCTGCAGAAGTTTTCACAGTAAGCCTATCTTTTTAATTCACGATGATATTCCCCTCATTTCACTGAATCCAGGGACATATCATACGCAATTTTTGGAGCTACGGATCTTTTTCTACGAATTAATTACTCCAAAAAGGCCATTAACCTATTTAATTAAACTGTACTAAATCTTGCTGCAAAAGTCTGAACCAAAGGTACAGCAAGATTCTACACGACTCACTGAATCTACACATATTTTAGTTGCAATTTTTGGCCCAGCGGTTTAATTTCTACGCAATTTAAAAATTTCTACCGAAATCTGCCAACTAAATCGATTAAAGTAATTACCCCGTCAACTGTGTCTGTTGACTGGTCAACGCGGCTGCTGACTGGGCGCTGACTGGGCGTCTGACTAGTCAACGCCTGGGGCTGACCGGTCAACGACCGATCTGAACCATTGATCTGAGATCTAATGGTGGCTGCAGACTCACCAAAGACAAACGGCGGCGAACTCGGGGCGACGGCGGCGATCGGTTCCGGCGATGGCGTTTGTCCTGCGTGGAAGGGAGACGGTCAGCGCGCGGATCAAGGCGGTCACGGAACGGCGGCGCGAGGAGGTGGCACGGCGCGCGAGGCGGCGGTGCGAGGCACGCGGGGCGGCGCGTGCGAGGGCGCGCTGGCGCGCAGCAGCGGCAGCGGCGCGGGCAGCGAGCAGCGCGGCTGGCGGCTCGGCTGGCACGGCGGCAGGCGCGCGCACGCGTGGCAGCAGCAGCGGCGGCGTGCGGCAGGCGGCGGGGCAGGCGCAGCGCGGCGGCGGGTGCAGTGCTGCGGGGCGGCGCGAGCGGGTGGCGCTGGCGGCGGGGCAGGCGCAGCGCGGCGCTGCACGCGGGAGGCGGCCGGCGCGGGAAAAGGAGGAGGAGGCGGCGGCGGTACCTGCGGCGGTGCACGGGGTCCGAGGCGGCGGCGCACGGAGGCCGATGCGGGTGGCGGCTCGCGGTCTAGGAGGCGGCGGCTGGGTGCGAGGTTCGAGGCGAGGCGGGGCGATCGAGGTGGGCAGGGAGGCGGGGCCCGGGGCTTTTAAGTGGGGCCCCCCTCGCGTGGTCCTACGCCGATACGGCGCGCGGTTGGAAACGGACACGGAAATCGGCCCAATTTTCTACCTTTTAATAAAACGGCCGTAGCTTTTCCGCACGAGCTCCGAATCGAGCGATTCTTGCTCCTATGGTTTTGTAAAATCGAGGGGAACAAACTAGGGTCAATGGTTGAGTGAAACCACTAGGCTACAAGGGTGGACTACACTAGTCCTACTCCCGCAGGAGCCTCGTAGTAGAAATAGAAATAGGTTTTGAAAATAGCGTTTCGCCGATTCTTTTCAATCGATGGTTTTGCGTGGAAAAGTATGATGCAATGATATGAATGATATGCAGAACCAAATCTAAAATTTGGGATGTGACACCCCCTTGCTGACACCAAATACCCGAGGAGTTTTCCTGCTGGAACTGCAAAGGAATACTTTAGCGGGTTGAGTTTGATGCGGTATCTATCAAGATTATCGAGTGTTTCCTAAAGTTCACTGATAAAAATTGATTCTTTCTTGGTTGTGACGATGACGTCATCGATGTATACTTGGATGTTATTGCCTATTTGGCTCCCGAGGCAGTTTTGCATCATACGCTAGTACGTAGCAGCTGTGTCTTAAAGACCGAATGACATCGTTGTGTAGCAGAACACACCATAAGGTGTTCTAAATGCGGTTTTGTCTTGGTCTTCCACCTTCATCCAGATCTGATGATATCCGGAGTAAGCATCCAGAAAGGAAAGACGTTCGCACTCGGCGGTTGCATCGATGATTTGATCGATTCGCGGGTGTGGGAAGTGATCCTTCAGACAATGTCTATTGAGCGAAGTTAAGTCGATACACATGCGCAGAGTGATTGCTTCACATGCCTGGAATCAGGGTATAGGTTAACAGCATGCTTAGTGAGTTCCCTCGGGATTCCTGGCATGTCTGATGGTACCCATGCAAAAATCTCCTAGCGCTCACGGAGGAACTCGATGAGCATGCCTTCCTATGCGGGACTTAGGCTGGTGGACACCAGAGCGGTTTTCTTTGGGTCCGTGGGGTGGACCTAGATTTCCCTTGTATATTTTGTTGTGTCGAAGGATAAGTTAGGCATAATGTGAGATTCCGGAAGGAGCTCTATATCTGCTGATATCCTCATCTCCTCACATTTTGTCTCCATCCTGAAGGATTCAATTTTTTTTGTTGAACTCCCTATCGCAATTATCGGATCGTGTAAAACTTCCTTTGATTGTGATGATTCCGTTGGGCGCCAGCATCTTCATCACCAGATAAGCATAATGTGGTACTGCCATGAATCTTGCGAAAGTTGGGCGCCCTAGGATTGCTGATACTACGATGGCCAGTACATTCCTTTGAACTCGAGTTTCTCCTGCCTAAAATTGTTTCTTGATCGGAATACAACATCAAGATAGATTTTTCCTAAAGGAATTTCGGGTTTACCTCGGACTATCCCATGGAACGATGTTTCCATCAGTGTTAGATTTGTTAAGCAAATATTCATGGCTCGTAGAGTTTTGGCGTAGATGAGGTTGATGATGCTACCAGCGTCTATAAAGACTTTGCTCATATCAAATCCACCAATTTGTGTGTCAACAATGAGCGCTGAATGACCCTATCGATGTACTCGAAGTGGATGATTAACTCAACTAAAGGTGATTTCTTGCTCTAACCAATGAAGGAATTCAGGGGTTGGGGGTGGCGCCGTTACCGCCATATTAGCTTGTCAGGTGATCAGATTCTGGGTCATGTTAGATGGACATACTTTTTGAATCATGTACATTGTTCCCCTCTACCTTGGGTACTCATCGTCATGGTTTTTGTTCTCAGCAAGTTGCGGCTGCCCAGCTGGAGTTGGTCCTAGAGGTGGTGGTGGGGCCGCAAGATCTAGAGTTCCTGGTGTTATAGTGTATCTGCGATTTGTGGCATTACTTACTTTCATGTTGCATACTTCCTACATCTCGAGGAAAGTGTGGCAATCCTTCATGAGGTGAGTTGATCGTCGTATTCCCTCAGAGTCGACGTAGAAGTGCATGTTGCACGTCCTTCCAATAGTTGCATTGGGGACATCGGAGGTTCCCTTGGCAGGTATGGCTAGCTTGGCCTACATTTCTCTGCATCCTCTTGGCTACCTGGTATCCGCCACCACTGTTGTCACTCCTTCTGTTGTTCTCCCTGACGAAGCCAGCTACGATGTAATTGGGCTTGTCGTAGCCTTCAAACTGCACCTCCTTCTGTTATCATAATTTTGCATGTCACGGTCTTCCTCAGGTGAGCTCCCACATTTTTTGTTGATGACATCTTCACCATTAGCACAATGGTTCGCCATATCCATTAGATGAGAGATTGTTTCCAGCTTCACCTGCCCCAACTCCTCAATGAAGTCCTTCCTTTGTAGACCGCCATTGAAGGAATCTATCGCCTCTCATTAGAGATGTGTTCCGCATAATTTTTGATTATGTACACCCTGATAGATTCTCCGGGTTTCTGTTTGCAAGCCCATAACTCCTCAATAGATGAGGGTCGCTTGAATGTGGAATTAAAATTTCGGATGAACTTTTTCTCCAAATCACTCGAGCTGCTGATGGATTCTGCGGGTAACTGTATGATCCACGAGAGTGCCACTCCACTCAAGTGTAATTGGAGGCTTTGCATTGCAGTAGCCTTGGAACCGCCTTGAAGTTTGACGGTTTGTAGGTAATCATCCAACCATGCTCCAGGCACTACTAGGAAAATGGCTATAGGTAATCAGCACATCCGTGGCTCACATGGTTGAAGTGCCCCACGGCTAAAACAGGCGTGGCTCACCTATGGGCAGTGCCCTACTAGTAACTAGAACAACCGTGGCACACATGACCATAGTGCGCCACAGATATGTGTGGGCCTGGGCCCTGTTGGCCGCACGCCAGATATCCGTAGCGCACATAGGGTATGTGCGCTATGCATGTTGGTGTTATCTGTGGCGCACGTTGGGGGGTGTGCTACGACTAAGCGCATGCCCCTCTGCTCTGTAAAACGGTAAGACACATCCGTGGCGCACTATGGCATGTGCGCCACGGATGTTACTAATCCCTGTGGCGCACTAGGGCCGAGTGCGCCACAGATGTGGCGACCATTTTTTTTGGCAGCTCCACTTGTGCACATGTGTGATCATCCACCACCCCACACTTCACTTCCCCTTCTTCTTCCTCCTTAGATCTAGTCGGGATCCTTCTCCTTCCCACCTCAATTTCTCCACTCATTCACCATTTTTAGCATGTAGAACTTGCCTTGGATGTTACATAAGTAATAGAGGAAGCTCTCCGGTCTCTCATCTCCTTCTCCGGTCTCGCGCGCACCTCTCCTTTCCATCTTTCTCGCGATTGGTCTCTCATCTCGGTAAGTTGTCCATGTAAGGATGTGTTCATGTGTATATGGATGATATGCTCATATGTATGTAGATGATAGATGCTCATGATGTGTGTATGAGAGGATCGTGTAATGACCTTGGATCGATAAGGATCCTAAGTCCCTGTGATTTACATGCTAGTCCCTGGATCGATAGCTAGCACTCACAGTCGATGAATATCATGTAAAACACAAAGTCTTTATTACACGGATAATCCAGAGTATGAATTTATTACAAATTTGCTTAGCATAAGGCTAGCTCAAATAACAGCGGAAACATAAAAACAGCTTGAGTACATCAACGCCCCAGGCTTGTCGAGTGTAGACTCGCGATCCCTACGCACCTTTCAATCTTCGGAATCTGCACATAAGACATGCAGCCAACAAGTTGGGTCAATACTTTGAATGTATTGGCAAATTACACCAAGGAAAGAAGAGACTATCTCTACATGCAAGGCTAGTTTAGGCTGTGGAGTTCATTTGCTCAAAGCTAGTTTTTCTTAAGTAGAGAGAAGAAGAGAAGATTTTCCCTACTTTGTAAACATTTGCTTAGTTTAAATAGGGTCGAATGGCACACGAGGATATTACTCACCAAGTGTCCAAACAACCAAACACTTGGATATTACTCACCAAGTGACACTTGGATATTACGCACCAAGTTCCCAAAATCCCACCCATTAGCGATATTACTCACGCCATGGGGTTTCAAAACTTTGTTTAGAAAAGAGAGAGGAAGATCCTTCAGAGGCTTCATCCTTCAGATGCTCAATGTTGTTCTATTTCTGTGAACACGGTTGATCGATCAGATTGCAATACTCTCGAGAGTTTGTGCACTTTACCCACAATCCACGATCAAGTCCTTTTACAGACAAGACCATGGCGAGGCTTTCCCTTAGTAGCCCCTCTACCTTCTGGATCCAACCGTGCCAAGAACCTCCAAATGTTGGTACCCAGGTGAGGTTTCCCACTAAGTAGTAGGCCAAGACAGAGCCCATATGTATTGTGGTTGCACTGGAAGCTTATAAATTCTGAAACATGGCAGGCTTCTTTGATTCCTGGGCGGTCGTCCTCCACCAAAATCTCACTCGTTGACCCGATAACCATTCCGCCCAGAAGAAAACTTAGTTTTATTTTGAAGTGGATTTGAGAAGAAAGAGTTTGCTCAAGACAGCCTTTATACTTAGAAAAATTCATTGTCTTTCGAACCCCCCAACGGTACTTTACATATATATAGCATAGCAAGCAATACTTAGCAAAACAGGGAACCTATTAGGAGGGTAAATCCTAAGTATAGAGCTACTCATGGCATACTACAAAATCATCGCACTTGCAAAATAATTCTAAGGAAAAATTCTACTAGAGCATCCTACACATGCATACTACAGAATTTTGAAGATCACATGCATAGAATCAAAACTGGGACAAAAGTTATGAACAAGTGGTGTAACTTGCCAATACATTCAAAGTATTGACCCAACTCTTGTTGGCTGCACGTCTTATGTGCAGAATCCGAAGATTGAAAGGTGCGCAGGGATCGCGAGTCTACACTCGACAAGCCTGGGGCGTTGATGGACTCAAGGTGCTTTTATGTTTCCGCTGTTATTTGAGCTAGCCTTATGCTAAGAAAATTTGTAATAAATTCATACTCTGGATTATCCGTGTAATAAAGACTTTGTGTTTTACATGATATTCATCGACTGTGAGTGCTAGCTATCGATCTAGGGACTAGCATGTAAATCATAGGGACTTAGGATCCTTATCGATCCAAGGTCATTACAGATAGTATCAGAGCACATCGTTGCCTGTAGGACGTGACCCTGGGATTGGAACCACCTTATCATATGCGCCTTACTTGCTTTTCTACTAAGTTATTTTCCACACTTCTAGTATCTGCTTTCCTCTACTTGATTAAGTATCTAATTTTCATTCTTCTAACTTAAAGATGATAAGCTTCCTCTACGACACTGTCACGGACATCGAGCCCCTTCGCTTTGGTGGATGCCTCATGGACCTTCTCACACGTTTGGACCTTCCCCTCCCAACAATCCAGGGGAGCACAATGAAGAAACTCCACAAGGACGGCTGTTGGGGAGTGAAAGTCATCCAGCCAGGAAAAGAGCGAGGCAAGAACCCGGAGGAAGACATAGCAATCGATATTGTTAGCGATTCCAAGGAGAAGGCCCATAGCATCAGCTTGCAGCAGCTCATTGGTCGCCTATGTGGACGTCATCATGAGGCTCTCCAAGGACACTGCGACGGCCTCTTTGGAAGACGAGATGAGGAAGAAATTCCCATGGAGTTAACCTTTGAGGAAAGGACTTCTACCAAGCGCCGAAGGACCCAATATCAAGATTTGGAGTGCCACATCCATGACCTTGAAAAGGGTACCTTCCTCGAGATGTTAAGGAACGATGAGCTATGCGCCCTCATCAAGGAGAAGGAGGAAATGATCAAGCAGCAGGAGGAGGCAATGAAGCTTCAAGAGATAAAGTTCCAGGACTAAGAGAAGAAGTTTGCTAACCAAGAGAAGAGGGTGATAAATAAAAACAAGAGGATTAGGGAACTCAAGCAGGAGATCGATGGAACTGAAGTGCAAACCGAAGGCCTTTGCAAGATAATCAATGATGTGCGTGCTTCCAAGAGGTACTTGCCAAAGCAACTTGAAGCCGCGAAAAAGTCAAGTCTAGTGGAGGAGCTACAAAGCGAGAAGGAGGGACTTGAGGAGCAGCTAGAAGCCACTACCAAGAAGCTGCGGAATGAGATAAAGGGCCTCCAAGAGAAGCTTGAAGCCACCACGAAGGAGATGGAGTTGTACAAGACAGCCCTACAGCAGGAAGGCTACTCGTTCGAGGATGAGGAAGACGAAGGCGTGGAACATGTGTAGTAGTTGGACCACCTTTAATTCTATAGTAGAACGTTATTCGCGATTGTAATAAATACCAAGACATATTTGGTTTAGTTAAACTTGGATGAATTATGTGTTAGGTGTGTGCTTTTGTGCTTTGTGCCTTGTGTGCCATGTCTGTTTCCATAGGGGTAGAAGTTTACTACTTAGTCTTTCTGTCTATTTCTTAACTTGTCTCTCAAACCCCATAGATGCCGCCAAGACGTGCGAACACCGAAATTCCTCCGGAAATTGCACAACTCCTGGCCACTCAGAACTAGCTGATCCAACTGCTCACTCAGAACATGCAAAACAACAACAACAACAACAACACGCCACCACCGCCACCGCCACCTCCAACACCACCTCAACAGGATCGCTTGACTCGGTTTTTAAGGTTGAACCCACCTACCTTCACTAGCAGCGCTGAACCAATCATCGCAGATGACTGGCTACATACAATTAACAAGAAGCTAGACACCGTGTAAGCTGTCGGAGCCGACAGGGTACGTTATGCCGCACACCAACTTGAAGGACCTGCTGCGGAATGGTGGGATAACTACCAAGTCACCCACCCGGATATTGATGCTATCACATGGGATCAGTTTGAGTTAGCTTTTCTCACTCATCATGTGACTGCTGGTGTCATGACTCTGAAAAGGCGCGAATTTCGTGACCTACACCAGCTACACCGTTCTGTCACCGAGTATGGTGAGCTTTTTAACAATCTAGCACGTTACGCACCCGATGATGTTTCCACTCATGCCAAGAGGCAGGAGGAGTTCTTAAGAGGACTCAATGATGAGATATCTATTCAGCTTGTGGCTCAGAAATTTGAAAACTTTCAGGAACTCCTGGACAGAGCCATTGTGGTTGAATCCAAAAGGAAGAGCATAGAAAACCGCAAGAGGAAGTCTAACCCTCACAAGCACTCTGTTCCGTACCAGAAGCAGCATACTTCCTCACCACCACCTTATAACAATAATGGCCACAACCATAACAATCATCACCATGGCGGCCACAAACACAATGGCATAAAAACTGCAATGGGAATGGTAGCAATGGAAAGGATCTCAGTGAGGTGACATGCTTTAAGTGCAACAGGACAGGGCACTATGCAACCACTTGCCCCGAGAAGAAGAATGGCAATGGCAATGGGAATGGAAATGGACACAACCATGGCAATGGAAACAGGAAGAAGCCAAACCCTTTTGTCAAAGCCACGATGAATCATGTCTCTATGGAGGATGCTTGTGATGCACCAGACTCCGTGATTGGTAAGTTCAAGCTCAATTCTATTCCCGTAGTTGTTCTTTTTGATACTGGTGCATCACATTCATTCATATCAAGGGTATTTGTGGATAGAGGCAAGATACCTACGAAGACTATAAACCTTCCTCTAAGGGTAAGTTCTCCTGGGGGAGAAATAGTGGCAAACTCCGGTTGCCGGGGATTAGAACTAAGGATTGGGACACACATCTTTCCCACAAGTCTAGTAGTTCTGGAGTCACAAGGATTAGACATAATCTTGGGCATGAATTGGATGACCGAATATGAAGGAGTCATAGATTGTGCCAAAAGAACTGTCATGCTCACAACACCGGAAGGGAAGAGAATTCGTATCAAGTCAAATTTCGCGCTTAAGGAAGTCATGGTGAACTCTCTTAAGGGGGTTAGCTTGGAAGATGTACCCATTGTGAAGGAATACCCATATATCTTTCCGGAAGAGTTACCCGGAATGCCTCCTCACCGTGATATCGAGTTCCTCATTGACTTGATGTCGGGCATAGGGCCGATAGCTAAGAGACCGTACAAGATGGATGTGGACGAGTTAAAGGAACTCAAGAAACAACTTAGGGAACAATTGGACAAGGGATTCATTCAACCCAGCGTGTCATCTTGGGGAGCACCCGTCCTATTCGTGGAAAAGAAGGATAAAACCAAGAGGCTGGTTGTGGACTACCGCTCGTTGAACGAAGTGACAATCAAGAACAAGTACCCTCTGCCCAACATCAATGACTTGTTTGACCAGTTAAAGGGAGCCAGTGTGTTCTCAAAGATCGATCTGCGATCAGGCTACTTTCAGCTAAAGATTCAAGAACAGGATGTGCCCAAAACAGCCTTCACCACAAGATACGGATTGTATGAGTACACCGTGATGTCTTTTGGTCTAACCAATGCCCCGGCATACTTCATGATCATGATGAACAAGGTGTTAATGGAATATTTGGACAAGTTTATCGTGGTATTCATAGATGATATACTCATATACTCTAAGGATGAGAAGGAACATGAGAAACATCTGCGCCTAATTATGGAGAAACTAAGGGAACACAAGTTGTATGCAAAATTCAACAAATGCGAATTCTGGTTAAAGGAAGTGGGATTCCTTGGTCATGTTGTGTCGGCAAAAGGAGTTGCTGTAGATCCCAGTAAAGTAGCTTCCGTAACGGAATGGGAGTCACCCAAGAATGTGGGAGATATTAGGAGTTTCTTGGGCCTCGCAGGATATTACCGGAGGTTCATTGAAAACTTTTCCAAAATAGAAAAACCCATGACGAAGCTGTTGAAGAAGGAAAAGAAATTCCTATGGACCGAGGCATGTGAAGCAAGCTTTCAGGAGTTGAATAAACGCCTCGTAATGGCACCAGTTCTGTGTCTGCCCGATATCCAAAAGGATTTTCAAGTCTATTGTGACGCTTCTGAACAAGGACTTGGAAGTGTATTGATGCAAGATGGGAAAGTGGTATCCTATGCCTCCCGACAACTTAAGAACCACGAACACAACTACCCCACACATGATTTGGAACTTGCGTCTGTGGTTCATGCACTCAAGGTAAACATTGTGATGTGTTCACTGAACATAAGAGTTTGAAGTACATCTTCACCCAAAAGGAGTTGAATATGAGACAAAGAAGATGGCTTGAATTAATTAAGGATTATGACTTGGATTTACAGTACCATCCTGGAAAGGCAAACGTGGTGGCCGATTCCTTAAGTCGTAAGGTGTATGTGAACGGACTTACCACAGGGGAACTTCCAGAGGATTTATGCAAGCAATTCAAGGACCTCAGGCTAGAAATAGTTCCAAAAGGACACGTAGCGACTATGGAAATAGTGTCTACTTTCCAAGAGAGAATCAAGGAAGCACAAAAGGGAGATAAAGAGTTGGCAGAAATAAGAGTCAAAATAGTGAAGGAAAGACAAAAGTGTTTCGCCTGGACGAACAAGGAACCCTTTGGTATGGGAAGCGTTTGTGCGTTCCCAATGACCCCGACATCAGGAAGTTGATTTTACAAGAAGCTCACGATTCACCTTACTCAATTCATCCAGGTAACATGAAGATGTACATGGATGTGAAGGATAGATTTTGGTGGAATAACCTAAAAAGAGAAATTGCCGAATATATTTCTCTGTGTGACGTATGCAATAGAGTTAAGGCCGAGCATCAAAAACCGGCCGGATTACTTCAACCGCTACCTATACCCGACTAGAAGTGGGATAAGGTAGGCATGGATTTCATCATGGGATTGCCCCGGACTCGTTCAGGATTTGATTCTATCTGGGTAGTGGTGGACCACTTTACCAAGGTGGCTCACTTCATTCCCGTAAAGACCACTTATACAAGCGCTAAGCTTGCTAAGATATACATGTCAAGGATTGTAAGTCTGCATGGTGTTCCCAAGGTAATTGCGTCAGATAGAGGCACCCAGTTTACTTCGAAATTTTGGCGATAGCTACACGAGTCTCTTGGAACCCGACTAGAATTCAGTACTACCTTCCACCCTTAGACAGATGGCCAAACGGAAAGGGTGAACCAAACTCTGGAAGATATGTTAAGAGCTTGCGCACTAGACTATGGGTCTAGTTGGGACGATAACCTGCCGTATGCGGAGTTCTCCTACAACAACAGCTACCAGACAAGTATCAAGATGGCTCCCTTTGAAGTTCTATATGGCATAAAGTGTAGAACTCCGCTGTTATGGAGTGGAGTTGGCGAACGTAGTCTCTTTGGACCTGAACTGATCAAGGATGCCGAAGAAAAGGTATGACAGATTCAGGATAGGCTAAAGGTAGCTCAATCACGACAAAAGAGCTATGCTGATTCCAAACGCAGAAATGTGACTTATGAAATAGGGGACCGTGCGTAGCTTCGAGTTTCACCGCTACGAGGAGTTAAGAGGTTTGGAATCAAGGGTAAGTTAGCCCCACGAATCATAGGTCCATATAAGGTTCTGGCCCGTAGAGGAGAAGTTGCTTATCAATTGGAGATACCAGAAGGACTGACTGTTCATGATGTGTTTCATGTGTCACAACTAAGAAGTGTCACCCGGAGATGGCCGAAACACCGCTAAGAGATACTGTTCCCCTAGATGAGGTTCAATTGGAGAATGACCTTACCTATGAGGAAAAACCCATCAAAATACTAGAAACAGCCGAAAGGATTACCCGCACCAAGACTATAAGATTCTGCAAAGTACAATGGAACCACCACTCCGAGGAAGAAGCTACGTGGGAGCGTGAAGAAGATTTGAAGGCAGAACACCCACACCTATTTGCTAGCCAGCCCGAATCTCGGGGACGAGATTCTTCTTAAGGGGGGTAGGTTTGTAACGTCCTAGATTTTATAATAGGATGTTATTAGTAGCATGCATCATCCTTGCATCATTGCATCCTACAAATGAATTTGCAACAAAACCCTAACATCTAAACCTACCAAAACCCTAATAAAGATTCCTATGTGAGCAATATTGTTGTAGTCATGCTTGACCCTTCTAAAAACTATGTAAAAATAATAAACCATGGTTCTATGATGACCACCTCATTTTTACAAAAATTTGGAAACAAGTTTCACTAAGTTTGGATTGAATATGCAAAAGTTATTGAGGAATTAGTAAAACAGAAATGGAAAAAGAATAATACAAAAAAAACCTACTGTCTAACCTACTTGGCCGGTTGTGCCAGCCCACTAACGCGCGCGCGTCGCCTAGCGCTACCAGCCGCCAGCAGCCAAGCGCCAGCCCGCACTGCCGCTCCCGCCGACACCCGGACCCCACCTGTCATCCCTCTCCTTTCCCCTCCCGACGTAATCCTGAGCAGAGTCCTCGCCGGCCATGCCTTTTCCCCGTCTCCGTGTCCAGCCAGGACTTCCCCAGGCAGCTTATAAAAGCCCGACCCCTCTTGTTGTTCCCCCTCAAGAAACCCTAGCTCAAGCCTTGCCGAAACCGCTGCCGTTCTCCCTCGCCGTCGTCGCGCTCGGGAAGGTAGAGGATCCAATGTTTCACGCCACCCCGAACCCTCTTTCGTTGTTAATCGTCTTCCCGTGCGACAACGCCTCACCCTGACCTCTTCTTTCCTCCCCTTGTGCACCACAGCGTCGGGAATTGCTCGCCGACGTATCACCGGAGCTCGCGGGAACCGGCGGAGCCGTGCGGCTAGACGAGGAAGAGAAGGCCGAAGCCGATCTCGCACGCAAGACCGCAAGGAGTAGCCGCACGCTGTCGTCCTCTCCGCTGCTCCTAATAGCCACCGTATCGTCGCCGACGATCACGTCCGACACCGCCGCCGCCGTCTCGCCATCAACACCGCCGCAGTAAGTCACCGCTGCCCTCTCACCCGTCAGATCCGCAAGCAGCGGCCCAGATTAGAAGCTGGGCGAAGCGGTACCGGCCAACCGCGTTGCGCCGCGTGGCAAGCCGCGTCAGCACCGCGCCCGCGCCCCGTTATCCAGCTGGCCCAACCCGCTTCTGCCACTTGGCATGTTTTCGATTTAGACTAGATCTGTTTGGCAGATTTGTGTTAAAACTTGCGAAATTCATAGAAAAATAATTACTTGACCAAATTTAGCATATAATATACCGTTGGATTCATAAATTTATGTAGAACACAGATCTGCAATAAAATTTCAAGTTTACAGAAGGGTTTTTGGTGTAGAATTTAATCTCTAGATTAGAGTGTTTAATCTATAGAAAAATAATTAAAATTCTGATTTAGCTGATTCTTGTTGTGATGACTTTGTTTACGCAACACCTACAGAACAAAATTGTAGAACCTTGCTTAAGAGCATTAGATTTGTTTTGGGGCTAATAAGATGGTTGGATCTCCTAATAAACCTATGAATTAGATTAATGACCCAAATTATTTTAAACCTATGGGAAATTAGTACTAATGACACCCCTAACACATTTGAAATCCAATTAAACTACCTTGGTCAATTTGGAAAACAAATCTTGCATAAGTACCATGATGCATGCATGCATATTATCTCTGTGGCATATTTTGATTAGATCCATGTTTGTGTCTCGTTAGATTGATCGGAGTGCGCTAAGGAGTGCTATTGTGTAGAGTGCTGCTCGAATCAAGGCAAGTTACACCACTTGTTCATAACTTTTGTCCCAATTTTGATTCTATGCATGTGATCTTCAAAATTCTGTAGTATGCATGTGTAGGATGCTCTAGTAGAATTTTTCCTTAGAATTATTTTGCAAGTGCGATGATTTTGTAGTATGCCATGAGTAGCTCTATACTTAGGATTTACCCTCCTAATAGGTTCCCTATTTTGCTAAGTATTGCTTGCTATGCTATATATATGTAAAGTACCGTTGGGGGGTTCGAAAGACAATGAAATTTTCTAAGTATAAAGACAATGGAATGGTTGTCGGGTCAACGACTGAGATTTTGGTGGAGGACGGCCGCCCAGGAATCAAAGAAGTCTGCCATGTTTCAGAATTCAGAAGCTTCCAGTGCAACCACAATACATATGGGCTCTGTCTTGGCCTACTACTTAGTGGGAAACCTCACCTGGGTACCAACATTTGGAGGTTCTTGGCACGGTTGGATCCAGAAGGTAGAGGGGCTACTAAGGGAAAGCCTCGCCATGGTCTTGTCTGTAAAAGGACTTGATCGTGGATTGTGGGTAAAGTGCACAAACTCTCGAGAGTATTGCAATCTGATCGATCAGCCGTGTTCATGGAAACAGAACAACATTGAGCATCTGAAGGATGAAGCCTCTGAAGGATCTTCCTCTCTCTTTTCTAAACAAAGTTTTGAAACCCCGTGGCGTGAGTAATATCGCCAATGGGTGGGATTTTGGGAACTTGGTGCGTAATATCCAAGTGTCACTTGGTGAGTAATATCCAAGTGTTTGGTTGTTTGGACACTTGGTGAGTAATATACTCGTGTGCCATTCGACTCTATTTAAACTAAGCAAATGTTTACAAATTAGGGAAAATCTTCTCTTCTTCTCTTTACTTAAGAAAAACTAGCTTTGAGCAAATGAACTCTACAGCCTAAACTAGCCTTGCATATAGAGATAGTCTCTTCTTTCCTTGGTGTAATTTGCCAATACATTCAAAGTATTGACCCAACTTGTTGGCTGCACGTCTTATGTGCAGAATCCAAAGATTGAAAGGTGCGTAGGGATCGCGAGTCTACACTCGACAAGCCTGGGGCGTTGATGGACTCAAGCTGCTTTTATGTTTCCGCTATTATTTGAGCTAGCCTTATCCTAAGCAAATTTGTAATAAATTCATACTCTGGATTATCCGTGTAATAAAGACTTTGTGTTTTACATGATATTCATCGACTGTGAGTGCTAGCTATCGATCTAGGGACTAGCATGTAAATCACAGGGACTTAGGATCCTTATCGATCCAAGGTCATTACAGATCGATGGTCATATGTGTGTGTATATGAAGAGTATCGATGATGCTCATGCATGTGTGTATGGAGAGGATAATGATATGGTCATGTGTGTATGGATCGGTCTCTCTCTCTTGTGTTTGTACGTGAACAAGTTGCCATTTGTTTTGGCAAAATGTTGATTCATTTCCATTTTGGCAAGACTTTGGCATTTCGCAAAGGTCCTAAATTTAGGATAGGTCATGCCGAAATTTTCTATCGACCATTGCATGCGTGCATTGATTATGTGGTTCTAATGGACTTCTAATTGTACCGTGTACACAGTGCAGGCAAAAATGGTGCTCATAATGAGTGAAGACATTGTGGCTAGATTTTTGAAATGTGCGACGGCTGACATGATACGAAATAACAAGACGGAGATAAGATGTCCGTGCAGAAGATGCAAAATCAACTGGGTGATCGACCCAGATTCCGAGAATCTGCAGGCGCACTTGCTCCGCCATGGTTTCATGGATGGATACACTTGTTGGATAAGCGATAACGAAGACGATGGAGATGGTGAAGGTGGGCAACATGACGATGATCATCATCACGGTGAGAACGGGCGAGATGATGAAGAGTCTCCTGGAGATGGTGAAGGTGTGGAAGCAAACCGGGATGATGATGATCTAGATGCCGGAGGAGCAGACGACGATGGAACAACGTCAGGCTGGGTGCGGGACCCTTATGTGCAAGAGCTACTTCTCAAGCAGACGAGTAACGCCAGGGCTGCCGCTAGAGAGAAATCCAAGCTTGCCCAACTTGAGAAAGACGCGATTACTCCATTGTATGAAGGATGCAGGCCCGATGATACCCGGTTGAATGTAATGCTCAAGACTATGGAGATGAAGGGAAAACACAAATTGAGCGACGCAAGCTTCGACGATATGATGGCATTCTGGCACGATCGTCTCCCGGAGGAGAACACATGTCCAACTAGTATCGAGGATGCCAAGAAAATCGTCTGTCCTCTCGATCTACCGCACGTTAGATATCACGTATGCATCAACGATTGCATCATTTATCATGGCGAGGACGCGGAGAAAGACACATGTCCGGTGTGCGGCGTGAGTCGATACAAGAAAGGGAAGAAAGCACCTCGAAAAGTGGTATGGTACTTTCCTATCACTCCTCGTCTGCAGTGCTATTTCGCGGACCCTAAGGAAGCGAAGCTCATGCGATGGCATGCGGAAAGGAAGAAGCCAGGAGATGACGATGATGACCCCGAAAAGGATGAGCTGCTGATGCACCCTTCATATGCTAGCCAGTGGAAAGCATTGGACCTCGAATTCCCAGAATTCGGTGGAGATTCGAGGAACATCAGGCTTGGTGCGAGCACCGATGGACTCAATCCGTTCGGTAGCCAGAGCAGCACGCACAGCACTTGGCCCGTGTTTGTATGGATGTACAACCTCCCTCCATGGTTGTGCATGAAGAAGAAGTACATACAAATGAGTATGCTAATTCAAGGGCCGAAACAACCAAGTACCGACATCAATCTGTATCTTGGGCTGTTGAAAGAGGAGCTAGCCACGTTATGGGAATCTGGAGCCAATACTTACGACGTCGTCGCACAATATTATTTCACTATGAGATCCGCGTTGGTCCCTACGGTGCAAGACTGTCCAGGTTGCAGGTATATCTCGGGGCAGGTTAAGGATTCTGCGCATGCGTTAGGTGCATGGATAAGACAAGCTATCTCCAACTAGAGTAAGATCCAGGGTCATCGAAAACCGTGTTCATGGCGCACCGGAGGTGGCTCGACAAGAATGATCCATGGAGAAAATGTGGAGACCTGTTCGATGGCAAATCCGAGACCCGAGGAATCCCAGAGTGTAGGAGCAGCCAAGGAGTGGAAGAGTTGCTGAAAAACTGGAAATATTGTCCTAAGCCTGGAAAGAAGAGAAATAGGCAGCCACAAGACAAGCCGCTGATGAAGGTATGGAAAACAAGGTCTGTTTTCTGGGAGTTGCCATACTTGAAGTTTCTCCGCACGCCTAATAGCCTCGACATCATGCATATCACGAAAAACGTGTGCGAGAGTCTGGTCGCCACCATAATCAACATGCCAGATAGGACGAAAGATGGTCCGAAAGCAAGGCACGACCTGATATGCTTGGGTATCCGGAAGGAGCTTCACGGAGGATGCACTACTCCTGATGATCAGGAAGATGACGATGATCATGAGACGGAGACGACACAAGGTCGTCGGAAGGGTAAAAAGTTCAAGAAGAACGAATATTACTGCCCTCCTTCTTGCATCACTCTAAGCCAGGATGAGATCAAACAATTTTTCAAGTGCCTTCTAGGAGTCAAATTTCCTTACGGCTACGCGGGAAAGATAAGCAGATACCTAGATGAGGCGAAGCAGAGGTTCAGTGGAATGAAGTCTCACGACTGTGCCGTGCTAATGACGCAGGTACTTCCGGTCGCACTAAGAGGGATAATGGACGAGCACGTCCGTGAAACATTATTTGGCATCTGCAAGTTTTTCGACGTCATCTCAAGGAAGTCGATTGGCGTGAATCAGCTCGGGAGGCTACAGGAGGAGATCGTGGTGATACTATGCGAGCTTGAGGTCTAATTCCCACCCGCATTCTTCGACATTATGGTGCATCTGCTGGTCCATGTCGTGGAGGACATCGTCCAACTTGGGCCGATGTTCCTCCGCAGCATGATGGCGTTCGAAACAATGAACGGACACATCAAAGGATACGTTCGCAACAGGTCCCGTCCAGATGGAAGCATAGCCAAGGGCTTTTTGGCCGAATAGTGCATCTCTTTCTGCATGAATTATGTAGACATCGAGAACCCCGTCGGTCTTCCCGTCAACAGGCACCTTGGCAAGCTCGACGGATCTGGTCACCAAGAGGGTCGTCGCATACTACATGCAGACTTTGATTTTTGACGCGCAAACTTTGATCGAGCAAACCTCGTCGCGCTACAGCATTTAGAACTGGTCGATCCTTGGGTACAGAAGCACAACAGGTTAATTGAGAAGAAGTACAGTGACCGGGGCATACAGAGGACGCAGGGAGAAATAATCAAAGAGAACAACTCAGATTTCACGCGTTGGTTTAGGCAGACGCTCCCTGATAATCCCCCGCGATCGCATTCTTCTAACACGGAAAAGATCATATTCACCTTGTCGCAGGGACCGATGCAAAACCTGGTGACCTATTAGGCGTATGATATCAACGGCTACACATTCTACACGGAGGAAAAGGACAACAAGTGTGATTATCAGAACTCAAGAGTAACGTCGGAATTCTACACCGATGACAACGTGAAGGAAAGATTCTATGGAAGAATCGAGGAGATCTGGGAGCTCGACTACTGTGGAGAAAAGGTGCCGATGTTTCGTGTTAGGGTAGCAGTAGTGTTAGGTTCAGAGGATTTGGGTAGTAGTAGTGTTACTAGCAACTAGAAAATAGTGTTTTCAAAGTTTAAATGTTTTCAGAGGATTAGGATTAGGAAATTTAAATGTTTTCAAAGTTGCCAGCAAGAAGATAGTGTACATAATAGAAATCAGAACTTTTTGTTTACATGTTCAGAACTTTTCTGGTTCATGCTATTTTTGTATGGAGATCGAACAATAATTCCTTCTGTGTAGATATGTGTGTTGAAATAATATTTGTATCGTGCTATGTTGACGATTTTGGTTGTGTGCCATCATGAACTGTACAAAGAAATAAATGATCTTTCATTTTTTTGTACCTGACCACTCTTCTGATATCATCTCATCTGATCAGGACTGACCTCTTCTAATATCACCATGTGAATGTAGAGTTGTTCTTATTACTCTCTGTGTGCCTCAGATTCAAAGAGACTTGCAGATTTTGCATATGGATTTGGTGTTTGGTCCTGACCTAATACATGAGCATACTTATCACTGACTTGCAGATTTTGCATATCTTAACTAATAGTCCTCTTATGTAGCTGATATTGTGTATAGAAATCTAGTCACCACTCACCAACATCATACAACTTGGAATATGAGTAACTTACAACTAAGACCTATGCTATGAATTTCATTAGACCATATAGATAATTGAAGACACATGGAGCACATCATTATTTTGATTCATCAGCAGCAACTATCTTAGGCATGTAAGAAGTGCTTGTTAAATCTTGTTTTAGCAGTGTAAGCAACTATCTTATACTTGCTGTCATATACTTTCTGTGTAAGCAACTATCTTAGGCATGTAAGCAACTTGCTGTCATATACTTGTTGTCATACTTGCTGTCATATACTTGATATCATACTTGTTTTCACTGTCAGAGTAGCACTGTGGTATACTTGCTGTCATATACTGCTGTCATATACTTGTTGTCATACTTGCTGTCATATTTGCTATCAATGACAGTTGATATAATCTGTGATGATATAATTGTAGCACTTGAAATTGTGCTTGTGCTTGTATATGAAGCACTTTATTATGTTGTGTAGGTTCTTGTATGAGATGAGTCCTGATTTTTGCCGGAATGTTGATTAACTTCTGTTTCGGAAGAAATCGGGCACTCCTAGTTTAAGAAAATTAGCAAAGGTCATGCTAGATTTTTCCGTGCATTTAACCAATTATTTGTTTTTTATTAGTGCAAAGATGTGTGACAACGACGAGGCTGGATGTTCTAAGCGCATCAGCGCTGAAGGAGAACTCAGACCTCCGAATAAACAATTGACATTCTGGGAGGCGGCCCAACGGCTAGAAGACGATGAAGAATACCATCCTTCGGAGAGCGAGGATGATGAGATAAAGGAATACATTCTCATGCCTTACTTTCCCGACTAAGTCGTTATTCACTCGCCACCGTCGATTGGCTTTATTAGATATCATCATTCTTTTTCCAACACATTCCATTTGAATTTTTTGCACAGAGATGAATACTGCACGCTCATCTCCTTATCGCCGAAGCATTCCCACGCCACGTATTTCGACTCAGGGAGTCTAGAAAAGAAGAAAAACTATGACAAGATCAAGGAAGTTCTGGATGATTCTCTCACTGGCTTTGCCTCGATGGAAGGAACCACCTTCGTGCGTACGAAGGTCAAGTTCGGCAGGCACGTCTTCAACCACGTAACGGAGTTCCCCTACGTGAAGCAGCCGGAAAGCAGTAAGAAGGAAGCCTACTACGCACTCCATCACATGAGGGCATTCCTACTTGACCAGCAGAATTCTACGCTGCCAGATCATCTCAAACAGTGGGCCGAAGCAAAGGCCAAGATCACTGATTCAGATATTAGACAAGAGATGTATCGCATCCAGCAGCAGTTTGGGGCAATCATCTTTCGTGATGTCATGACTTCGGGGGGATCTTCTACGGAGGAAATATCCCGAATAACCGTGACATAGAAGATCGCCTAGAGATACAGGGTGACTATAGGAAGTTCATGACGAGACAAGGCATCCTCCCGTTCCCTAAGCCGAGCCAGAAGGCTTGATGTTGGACTAGTTGTAGTTACAAACTATATGACCTTTGTGTGTATGTGGACAAGTGTACATGCTACTATACTTATCTTATTAGGTTTATGAATCATCGCTTACTTCTTTTTCTTATTATTATATATCAATAAATGCTTGGTTTTTTTGCTTACTCTTTGGTCCTTTGCTCACTTTGGTCCTTCTTTTTTTTCCTTACTTTATTAGTCTTTTTTCGAGAATAATGCCGATGATTGAAATGTCGTGGCACAATATATATGTGAATGTGCTACGACGGGATTGTGAGCCTTGTGATATGCACAAGTCCAGGTCTTGTGCATCCTACTTGGCTCACGGTTCCGTCGTAGCATATTCCTGTGTCCAACGACCTATATATATATGAGGCATTCTTTTTGATTTACTTTGGTCTTTTTCGAGAATAATGTCGATGATTGAAATGTCGTGGCACAATATATATGTGAATGTGCTACGACGGGATTGTGAGCCTTGTGATATGCACAAGTCCAGGTCTTGTGCATCCTACTTGGCTCACAGTTCCATCGTAGCATATTCCTGTGTCCAACGACCTATGTATATATATATGAGGCATTCTTTTCGAGTTACTTTGGTCTTTTTCGAGAATAATGCCGATGATTGAAATGTCGTGGCACACTATATGTGAATATGCTGCGATGGGATTGTCCGCCTTGTGCTATGCACAGGACCAGGTGTTGTGCATCCTACTTGGCGGACAGTTCCATCGTATCATATTCCTGTGTCGAACAACCTAGTTATATATGAGGCATGCTTTTTGAGTTTGGTCTTTTTGATTTAGGAGTACTTTCTATAAGTGTATCTTCATATGCGACTTTAATTATATATGTTTTTTTTTCAATCATCGGTTAATTATTATTGTCAACTTGTAGATGACATGGTACGTCTTGTACAAGGGACGGGGTGCCGGAGTCTACGATGATTGGCAAGACTGCCGGAGACAGGTGCACCATTTCAGCGGCAATAGCTACAAAGGGTACACCACTATGGCGAAGGCGGAAGCTAGATACACGCGCTATCTAGCGGGAGTTAGGACGAAGAACCAGATGAAGACCTACACCTTCATCGCGGCGGTGATCATGCTTATCTTCTTTGGTTGTTTATCCCGCGTTTGTGTCTAGCTAGTTTAGATGTCTAGGCGAGCTTCCGAGCTCTAACTTGTTCGAGACACATGTATTAGCATGTCACCAACTACTCTGTAACTTGATCGAAGCAATGTAACTTATACTATGTATTCATGTATGAGACTTATCTATATGTATTTGTTTCAATCTTGTTTTACAAATTGTGTATTTATATATATAATTGTATATCTTGTATCTATCTGTGTATATCTGCCTGTAATATTGTATATAATCTGTATTGTATATCATCTGGCTCTGAAATTACAAAAAAACAAAAAAAAAACATGTGGCGCACATGACCTAGCTTTTGTGGCACACTACATCTAAAGCGCACCTAACCAGCTTAGTGGCGCACTGCAACATGCGCCACAGAAGATCCAACGCATAGCGCATGTGTCCACATAGCCATGGCGCACTAGCAGGTGCGCTACGCCTATCTCGACACAACCGTGGCGCACTAGAAAGTGCCCCACGGCTAGGAGATAGCCGCAGCGCGAGGCTAGTGGCGCACTGCTAGTTCGCCACGGATGGCCATTCCATGTGCGCCACAAACAGGCATTTTCCTAGTAGTGAGGCTCATGGAGTTCGTACTTTTGTCGGTCATGAGGGAGCTTGAAATCCTTGGTTACGAGAGTTTTGTGAACCCGATAGGTAAAGTTGCTGGCACCGCAAGGCTCATGCTCATTGTCGCTTTCATCATCTGAATATCTTTGGTTGTTGCATTCCTCCCTAGACCTATCAATCCTTCTCTGCATAATATCGTTTATCGCATCGTCCCCATGTGAAGAGTGGGTGAACCACACGTGGTGGGGAGAGCTAGATCGTTGGGTCACCCCTATGTGCCAAGGGCTGCTGCGATAGCGTGGTGACTTGTTTGCTTGCTGAACGATTCCCCGCTCTCCTTGTGAAAGGGTTTCGCGTACCATACCCAATCCCATGAGGGCGGAACGATGGGTTGCTGTCCGCGGATCATTGACTGCTGGCTGGGTAGTCAAGAGGTAGGTTTGGCAGAAACAAGAGCAGTCTATGCTATTTCTGCTTTGATGTTACCCACAGAATCAACTGACATGAACGATAAATCCAAGTCCTTTGCCATCTCATGCCTTTCGTCTTCTGGGATACGCTGCAGCCGCGAGGCACTCCGCCTGGGGTGTGGTCCTCCAGTGACTCTGCCAGAGTTTCGAGTGGAGCTAAGATGTTCCCGACGCAAACTAGATTCATCGGCTGGCCTTTTCCTTTCATCCAGAGACCTCTCCAGCCGCAGTAGATCTTTCCTTTTATGGTGCAACAAATATTGGTAATCCATTAGTTCCTCTCTCGTGGCGTCTACCATCATGGGTACCGCAACCGATATTGTGTCTCGAGCCTTCTACCAAACCGCAGGCGAGAACTGGAATGTTAGGCATTCAATGCGCTCTCCTTCTTTGTTCATGACTCGGCGGTCACCTTCTGGCGGGTTCTACCTTCCCTCGCGACGTCATGGCGCATCATCCAAAAAAATATCGTCAGGGTTAATTGTCGGGTTACCATTGAAATCACGGGGCGTCGAGGTTCCCTCGTCCTAGATCACGCACACTTCATGGTGCCTCATGCTCAGTTGATTATCATCGCTGATGTACCCATAAGAGACGCTGATTTGCGATCCAGCGAAGTCCCAATGATCTTGCTCTAGGCATGATTCCCCCTTCTTGATTCCCGAGTCAATGCCTTCTTCGGCTTCGGCAGGAATTGAATTGGATGAACTTAGGGTGAGATGCAGCATTGACTCAGATATTGAGCTAAAAGATAGGATGTCATATATATCATCTAGATCTTCTAGATATGTGGGGTTCCCACGAATTTCTTCGATGTTGGTTGGATCAGGGACGACTTTTCCTGTTGAGCCGATGGATGATGCTGGAGTCACCATAGGAGATGCTGGTGTGGCTGACGGGTCCGGGCTGAGCGGAGCCGAAAGCAGAGGTTCTCGGGTGCCCCCACACAAAAGTGGAAACTTACGATCATGAGATCGGTCTCCTGGTCAAACTCAACGAGAGTCGATAAAGGGGCGGGCGGGCACGAATCAGCGAGATTTTAATGCACCTCACCAACCTTGATCGTCGGGTTGTTGTTTGATGAAGGGGAAGCCGCCAAATCCATGGCTCCAACGCTCAGATTTCCCATAGATGGTGCTAATTGACGAGGGTTAACCTCGGCAGTTCCCATTGTTATGGACTTAGGATTTCGTGGAAAAGAGAGCGTTGGGATTTCCATCGGCTAATCAGACAAACAAAGAAGTCGATGTAGTCTAATTATTGAGAAAGCTCGGTGACAAAGTCGCCGGTTTGCTACTTGCGATCTATATTATGGCTATGATGGCAACAAAGGCTGCAACTTTTCGTTGTGACTCCAAGTGCAGAGTGTTGTAGCAAGCTTCTTTTCCCCAAAAGGGTGACTCGAGGGTTTATATCGAACTCTCGTGGAATTGTGTGGATATTTACCTTCTCCTCTTGAAGCAACATGTAAAGTAAAATAATTTTTCTTGTGTCTCCACCAAGTGTTTGTCAAGCACAAGGTTTCGTATTAGTAATATGAAATATATAATATAAAAAAATATAAAGAAAATAGTAAAGCAAAGAAATGCAAACTAGATGATATGGAAGATAATAGTGTTGTTTTTGGGTTTATATGTGTGATTGGAAGTAGGGAAAGTATTTTTGCATTTTTGAAATAATAAATTGTAGAAATTATAATTGATAGTAGATGCAATCGAAAGGTGTTTCTTATGATAAAAATCGGACCAGGGATCATGGGTTCACTTGTCTACTCTCTTTTTAAGTTGCGGTGATCTCAAAAAAATCATCAAAGGATAAAGACTCATGGAATTTTCTATATGTGCTTCATAAAGGAATTAATATGGGCATCACATTCTAATATTGAGATGGAATACATCTCTCTCTTATACTCCTCAAGAAAGGGAAGTCCGCATGCAATCTTGAATTAAGAACAAATCAGAGTATAGCTTTCAGCAATAGTACATGATGTTTGAAATATAAATATGCTACCTTGATCTAACAAGGGTATCAACTATCACAAGATAACTATATCACATGATTTCACTTTATCCCTAGTGATGCAGCAAAATAAAGGTAAAAACCAAAGTTGATCTTGAATATTATTTGTCACAATCCAATCTCCACCCCCATGATACTCCATGTAACACACACTTCTCCCCATACAAGTTCTTGCATACAAGTTGGATTAAAACAAGCAATTAAGAACAGGGTGCATGATATGCATCTATTAAATCATCTTACACAAAATAGATCCCAATCTCAATTATAAAATTATAGAACAAAGATCCACCACATAGGAATTACAAAGATGACCATAATCATGTAGGGCAGCTAATATGGTACCAGTTCTATGAAGAACAAGAGAGAAATAGATCAAGCTACTTCCACAAAGCCATATCCCAGAGGTGTACTACTCCCTCTTCATCATGGTGATGATGTTGGAGATGTTGGAGAGGGTGGAGATCTCCCCGGAGGTGGCTCCGGTGGAGTTTCGCCCTCCAATCTTTGCTACATCTGCCTTTGTTTGGTGGTGTTTTTGCCTCTAGTGTGCTCCGGTATCCCACATCTCTAGGATGCCCTAGGGGTCCTTATATAAGGATATTTAGGTCAAGAGAACTCAGTGGGCAAAAGAATCGAGGCAATCGGATGACCGAGGAGGAAACAAGCATGGGTGGCATGCCGACCAGGCCTAGGTGTGCTACCTAGGCTCGTTTGGCCCTCCTGGTGAGTTTCTCATGTTCGGATGCTTCTCGTGGATAAATATTGGAATTCCCAAAAGTTCAGGTCCATTTGACTTTGTTAAGGTCCTGAAACATCAAAACATTGAAAATAGGTTTTTCTACCCTGTAGGGTTATAGCCAAGATAAAGAGGATCATTGGTAAATCCCCAAAAATCAATACAAAACATGTATATAACATTATATGATGCAAATATGTGGGAAAACATGTCAACAAACTACAAAGTTCATGTATGCATTTTACATGCATCAACATCTCCAAGCTTAACCTATGCTCGTCCTCGAGCATGAAGGTGATAAAACTAAACATGGAGTTTGGGGTTTGTTACCTTTGCTTCCTTCATCATTATGTAGAGTTCATAGGATCAATTCCTTTAAATGAGCCATAATATGCAAGTGTACTATCAAGTTGTATCTTTTACACATATATAAATATGTTGAACAATAAGAGATGGTGTGATAAAACAAATGATGAACAAGATAAACTTTCAAGCACACTTTGATGAACCTATTGAATTGGAGACTCTTTCCATGATTGGCATTGGTTTTTCATGCCTTTATTTCTGGGCTACTTTTTAGTTTCATGCCCTTGACTAGAAGACTCACTTCTTAGTTTCATACCTTCCCTTTAGATGTTTTGCATTCCATACCGAAAGTAAGCATTGAATATATATGTTAGTCCTCCATAAAGAATATAAAATAAGATTTTCAGATATGTAGTTCATGTCAACAATACTAATAAGGATGGGGTTCCAAGTATCTTTTATTTTCAAAGTTTCATATGGTTTATGTGTTAAACATCTTACAAGTTGATTGTTTCATGCACCTAGTCCATGACCTTTCACTCCTCATTCTACTCAACTTAGGCCTATCATACTCATGTTGGCCTATGAAACCGCATCACTGAAGTACATCTTTCCCCTGTGTAGCTGCATGCCCCCCTTTTTGTATTTATTTGCTTATTCATTCATTTATTCATTTAGCATAAAAGATAATGTAATTTCTTGGTTGTGTTAAAAGTGGGAGGGGGCATTATCTCTACTCCAGAAGTACAAGGAAAACATACATGTGAATCATATCAACAAGGATCATCATGCTGTAAGTTTCCACCATGTCATGCATGGTTTTGACTAGCGGTTCAGGAGCGTTCTCTACCAACATGCCTACTCCTGGTGCAATCCATAGGTAGAACTTAAACATGATTAACATTTAACATTTTATATTGAAAAGCTTTATGCCATGCTAAGATGGTTTAGCTAACAATAACTAATAAGATGTGAAGCACATAAAATTCCATAGTCGTATCACCCGAAACCTTACTTTCTTATGAGCTTTGAAATACATGAAAAAGGTGTTTTTAAGAGTGTTTGGAGGATTAACATACATACTATAATTCAAAGTAGCTTTTTCCACAAGTAGGAGGATATGCCTAGTCTAGTTTTAAGGGGCTTGGACCAAGTCTTAGCTAGTGTAGAAAAAGGCTTAGCAAAAAGAGATCTAAAGAGTGCCATATAGTTTATAATGTCAACATATATTTTCTCACCTTACTTCTTAATGCTGAACATAAATATGCACAAGCAAAGGATACAAATTAATAGGCATAAAGCAAATCATGCTTCATATAAAGTACTTGAGCTTAAGAACTAGACATAACATGAATTTTAGATTTTGTTTTTATCTCCCCTTTTCTTTTATTCCATGGCATTATTTTTTCAGTAGCTGATCATAAACATTTATAATAATGGTGGTGGTCTTTTTAATGAAAAACAAAAGTAAAATGAAAAAACAGATGCTCCAAGTTTCTATGATAGTTCTATGTTGCTCAAAAAACAAAGTTTAGAGGTTTGCAAACCGGGAGTTTTAGGTAGGTCCAGTGGGGTGTCTTGGGCATCCCAAAGCTTATGGTTTGTACCATCCTTGGATGTATCTTTTTGTGATGTTCCTCTATTCCCTGTCAAAAAAATTCAACACAACACTTTTTCTCCCATCTCTTTTCTGAGAGGTGACCTTAGTGGCACAAGAGTATAATAGTTGTTGCATATATATCAAAGACAAAATTCTTTATAAATGTTCCAACAAGAATATAATGTTCCTATATATCCCTAGTATATAATATTACTCATACAAATCATTTTATGACACTTGGGAATGGTTAAAACAAAACACGGCAGAATCTGTCCAGATTTTCAGCAGCAGCAAATCGAATTTTTTTCACCCACTTATACATGTCAGGAATTTTAGCCATTTTTTTAGTAAAAAGAATATGAAAATTTTTAAATGATGTAAAAATTTTAGTGCAATAGGCGTTACATAACAAATTAGAAAATTCTTGCACTAAAAACTGTTCTGCAGAAATTTGCTTCCCCATGTGTTTAACAACTTTTTAACATCCAAAATGGGTTCCACATGGTACTTTATTAAAAATTAAGTAAAACAAACAAAAAGAACACTCTCTTGCTATAGAAAGAGTTCAAAACAAAAATCAAAATAAAAATAACCGGGTTGCCTCCCGCAAAGTGCTTTCTTTATAGCCAGATAGCTAGGCTTTACTTACTTGGTTTAGGTGATATGGAATTCATTTGGTAGCTTGTGCTTCTTTGATACCTACTTCTTACTTGGAAAGTGTTCCATACACTTTACCATGGTCCCATGGTGTTCTCATGTGAATCAAAGAAATAATAAAATAGGAACATGGTATAGAGCAACACAAAATATAAAAGTGATAACGAAGTCTAACTTTCTTCCTATGCATATGGCTTTTATATTTGAATAAGGTACATAAAACAAGGGTATACTTATGCATATTATCAGTAGGTGAATGATTTTTATAATTATTAGCAACATAAGGAGGGCATTGAAAACCTCCTCTTTCATAATAGTTGCAAGCACTAGAATTAAATTTAGCAATATGACCATTGGAAGCATGCAAGTTAGTAAAGATTGGTATATGATGATCATCATAATAATTATCATGGTATTCATTATCATGCTTTTCTCTTTGAAAATAGTTTCTAGAAATATTTTCATTATTAAGATTATGGTTGCGATGATGATTTTCAACATAAGGTAATTGCAAACAATATGTAGTTTATAGCAAGTGCAAATTTCTCTTCTATGGTTATCATAGGAGAGTTGAAGAATGATATAGGACTCTTAGTCATGAGGATGTTAACATAGGCAACAAGTTTATCATTTTTATGTTCATTTGTTATACATGGGTGGTTATCAAGAAGGATAGGACCATCATCTAAAGCATTTTCATATAGCATGTCCAAAAAAATTCCTCATAATCATCACTAATTTTAGTAGTAATTTATTAGAGGACAAAGGTGCATAATTAGTTCCAACATAATAGGAAGGGTTCTCATAAATAATCATTTGATTTTCAATTCCCTCACAAGAAGTGTATGGATTTTTAGTTGGACAATTATCATAGCATGGGTTATCATAGATGACAAATGAGTTTTGACTTTGAGTGTTACTATCATTTTTTGATGGTGAATGTGGAAGATCCCACTCTCCCCCAAGCTTATATTGGATTATCCCTACTTCATTTTCTTCTTCACACACTTGTTCTTCCAAGCTTATGTTTTCACCATATTTTCAATATATTAGTACTTTCCATGATAGCAAGCGTTCTTTCTTTATATTTAATAACATAAGCATTATCACTAAATTATTCTATGAAAATTTTGAGGATAATATCTATGTGTCCTTTCATTACATGAGCATCATGACTAGTTTCAAATTTTTGATTTATAAGAGAGTCTAGCTCATGGGATCCAACATAGGCAATATATTTCTCAACTTGTTCTATATCATGGCATAAAATTTTACACTCTTGATAAGAAGCAATAATAGGATCACTATTATTCTTACATTGATGGTGAGAGTGTTTATAGTCTTTTTTGGTGCAACAAGTTATATCATGTGATTCACAAAAGCCAATAGCAAATTGATTGAGATCTGTAAGCAATTCATCCATTATATTTCCTTCTTTGCTTAATCTATAATCATAGTAGGCTTCCAACATTTTGACATGACCTTTAGGTATGTGGATTCCAAGTTTCTCCATAGTTTAGCATGCATATTTTAAATATTATACTAATTTTTATGTGTTTTTATGTTTTAAGGAAAACTAAAAAAACTAAAAACAAGAAAAAAAAATAAAATACTTTAAAATCTAAAAGGAGAAGAAAAGGCTCACAGTGGTGCAACCTTCCCAAGCTTGGGTTGTTACACAAGTTGATGAAGATGACGGTGCCAGAAAATAGTCCAACACTTGTAATGGGAGTTTCACCACACTGCAACCACTATGATATGTCTCCACCAATTCCCCGGGCAACGGCGCCAGAAAATAGTCTTGATGGCAAGAAAGGTTGCCACTTTTCATTGGAACTCCAAGTGTAGAGTGTTGTAGCAAGCTTCTTTTCCCCAGAAGGGTGACCCAAGGGTTTATATCGAACTATCGGGGAATTATGGTTAGCGCGCTTAGTCTCGGAATAGGTATCAAGAACTCAGGTCCTAGGTAGACACATGGGTGAGATAATAACCAGATCTCAACTATTACCCCTCTGTGCCTCTATACTAATTATACCTACTCCCAACATTTAACTAATAAGTTGTAATTAAAGCAATGATCATATCTATCATTAAGCATGTATCAACCTCCAAAATCAGTGGAACATCGATGAAGTGAAGCAACACCTGAGCAAGCAACTATGACTCGCAAGGGCAACTGTGTACCCAAGCAACAGATAATAGGAGGTGTACAAGGCAATATAGAGGATGAAAGGAATATAACTGGTATACAGAATCTAAACCATCACAACATGTATAGAAAGAGATCAACAGGGGGAAGTAAAGACTGTAAAAGCAAAATAGATAGAAAGGGGTACAATGCTCGCCTGGCAACCATTGCCGAAGATACATATCCGAAGAATTTTTCGAATCACACACATCTTATCTTCCTATCCAGAAAGAAGCAAAGCACTAAAAGAAACAAACGATGCAACAATTACAACTAATGCGGAAGAACTATCATGATCATGATATGATGCATGAAATGGCAAGTTAATGATGCAAACCATGTTAATAAGATGTCATTTGGTTATCACATTGAGGATACAAATTTAGTGAGGTATTACTAATAAGAAATAATTGTTTTCAAATTTTATTTATTGTGTTTTCCTTGCATAAACGGTTCTGTTTTACAAGTTCTCCATGATGCATGATGCAATTGCAAGTAAGAAATGCATAGTTAAAGGGATCGCCACGCTGATCGATAAAGACATATCATTTATCGAATTCGGAGTAAGGGTATTAAAGATATGAATTTATTAAGAAATATACATTTAATAGCATTTAAATAATTTTGAAAAATTTATTTGACAGAAATTATTTTGTATGTCATATTATTAATCCTTGTATTTTTTTTATCATAAAACATATATCATTTATATTATTCGAAAATATTGACTAAAAGATATAATAATTGCATTTATATAGAGAAGGGAAAAATTATCATTAGTGTGAGTAGTTAGGGGCATTTTTGGAGTTTCCTAAAAATGTATTTGAATTCACCACTGAAAAATATTTACTTTTCTTTTTTAAAGTTTTTACAAATTCCAACCAGATTTGTAGATATAGATTTATATTTGAAATTGAATTTTTTGAAATACTTGAATTACTCTGAGAACAGAAAAGAGATGAGGAAACATAGGGCGGTCAGAGTAGAGTTTGGGCCGGAGCTTGGTTAGTTGCCGCGCTGGGGCGTAGGTGCAGAGATGGGCCAGCCCACTTTCTCTAAACTATGGAAGGGCGGCGGAGTGAGCAAGAAAAAGGTATAGGGTGGTATTTAGAAAACCTTCTCAAAGTGACAGGACGAACTGAATTTGAGAATGAAAACAATCAGGAAAAGAGCTAGCTGAGCCGATCTTTGCAAGACGATTTGTACCTCATGGGAGATCTGTTTGAGGAGAGGTTTGAAGCTAGAAGCAGAAGGAACAACGGAGAACAACTTAACATGGAAAATATTCGCCGGATAAGCACTGTGATGGACGCGAGGAAGTGGACGCGAGGAAGCTGAGAACAAAGACGGATTTCACGGGCAGACTGAAGACGAAAATGCACTGATAAGCTTTGGATTTTTCGCAATCTTGGGCGGAAGAATACAAGAGCTACACACGATGATTTTCGTCACTGTTTGAATCTACGCGAAGCTGGAAGATTCCTCTACACATATATGGGCGGGTTGACGCTGGCGGCAGACCGGGACAAGGGTAGGAACAGAGGTGCTGTGGCAGTGCTGATACTATGCACGCGTATCTGAACATGGATAGAGAGCGTGACGTAGGACTTGGGGACTAACCAGACAGCGTGCGGTCTGATGATGGATGTGAGGTCGAGGTTGGTCGACAAAGAGAAAAACAACACGTAGACGATGTTGGTATGCAGGCTATTGGTGACCAGCGAACGAAGGAGCCGATCATGGTATCACACAGGGACAATAGACTAGGTGGAACAGACCGGAACTGAATGGATCATGCATACTTGGAGATCATGGTCATGGCGTGACCATTCTGGAGCATGCACGCGGACGGAGGCGAGGTGGAGGTCAAGTGGAACGGCCAGGTGCTTGCCAGGGTCGACGCGGACTGCAGGGATGGATGCGAGTCACGCTGCAGACATGAAGAGGCAGCGTCGGGTGTATGCGCGGACATGCGGACGGGCAAAGGACGATGACGTGGGAATCCTGGAACACGTGGGAGGATTGAACCTAGCGGAGTGGTGTAGAGGTGCAAGCGGTGGGTGGGAGGATTGAACACGTGGGAGGATAATTCCTATATGACCTGGGTCGTACGTCCCTTTTCGGTGGACCAACTCCATGGGATGACACATGGAAAACCGAATCTCAAAGCAGTCTGGCCTCCAATTCCCAATTACTTCTGATTCCTCTTCCCTTTATGGATCTACGCTTGTGCCTGCATCTCCTAGACACCACAGCAGTTGTCCTAGTCGCCATGTCACAGGTTCATAGGTGTTCGCTGCTCTCTGGCGCAGTCCGTGGACACGGTCCTTGGCGCCCGAGCAGTGCATCTCCCTTCTCGCCAGGTTGCTAACCAATGGCACTCCATCCATGGCAACCCTCCTCAACGGCCACGATACATCCGGCTGAACACCTAGATGCTTGTCCCCGCCGTCTGTGCCAAGCTACTCTCCAAGGGGTTGTTACATGCTACATGCGTCCTGCATATCAGAACTGGTGGACTGAAGAATGCAGGAGCAAGGGAGTTTTTCTTCTGTGTGCCAAACCGAATGAATAGGAACAAAAATTCACTTGAGAATTGGAGGTGACCGCTTTGAGATTCGTTTTCCAGGTGTCAAAATCTTAAGTTGGTCCAGCCATCAAGTCGTATGACCCAGGGTCATATAGGATTTCTTTCCAAAGACGTGGCCTACCTAGATGCTCTGCCATATAAGGTAGAAGAAAACCAGAAGAAGCGAGCATCTCCGGTGGAGATGATGGGCTGTGGGCTGAAAGCGGAGAGTAGGAGGATGCTATCGGACAGAGATGGGCCAGTTCGGGTGATCTGTAGAGTGGACTGCCATGCCTCCTTCTCTCTTCTTTTTCTATTAAATTTTTCTTATTTGTTTACTTGTTTGTTTTCAAATACAAACAAGTTACAAAATTAAGTAAAAACCTTTGAACTTTGTAGGATCATTTGAATAGAGGATTTAGGAATTTAAATGGAGAAAAGGGGGAGCAAGAGAGTGTGAGGGAGGAGATGCCCCATAAGATCCATATGGGCATTTATACAAGATAAAGGTTTAGAGTTTAGCAAATGGAAACAAAACCATTTAGAAAATAATGGTTCCTAGCAAATGAACCTCACTTGTGAAACCAAAATAGAGGAGATACAAAATAGAGGAGAGAGGAAGATGATAGCAAAACACAAGCAAGATACACATATGGGATACAAATCAATGCAACAACAATGCAATATTTTAAATGTGATCCATGCAATGTGGCATGATGAACATGATGGTGCATTACGATTTCATGATGATGTGTCAAAAATAAAAAGAACAAGCAATTTTATAGTAGTAGTTTTGCTCGGGGTGCTACAATTGGACAACACTAACAATGGATCTCGCCCTCGAGATCCACCTCATGGTACGGGAAGAAGGCCGACAGACTGAATCTTCTTGCTTCGTGTAGATCCTCGTGACACCACTAACAATGATTATTTCCCCGTCTTCAAAACGGCGACAGCACAAACAAGGGGTCGTTTCTCACGTTCGTTGAGAGAGCACTCCGAAGAAAAAAGGACAAAGGTAAAGGTCTCGAAAAGATAAGGCCACCTCTAACTTCGATATACTGAGAGAAAATATGCATTCTAATCCACTTCAATGTACAAGAGAAAATAGAATGAGTAGTAGGCATGGGGGCCAATCCATCACGCACCCAAACTATTACTTTGCACATGTAGTAGAAATTTGTGCAACCCATTCTCGGAATTAGACTGAAGATCTTCACAAGCGATGTTTAGAAACAAAGGAGTGACACAGGCTCTTCATCGGATCTGGAGTAGATGATGTGAAACACCGGAGGATATAAAGAAAAAATTTAGTTAATTTTGGTCCACTGAAAGGTACAATAGATGAAAGATTCAACAGATAGCATGAAGACCGATGTAAAAGCACTTCTACACGAGGAAGGAAGCGAAACCCTGAAGGTATGATGGAAACCCAACCACGAGAATTCCTGAACTTGAAGAAAAGATGAGAGAACAGATTTCAAACTCGCAAAGGTAAGAGAAGACTAGCATAGAGGTAAGGAGTAAAATCAGACCTAATCAGATCTATCCAGCCGATTTTCAAAAATAGTTTTGACACTCTAGTTCGTCTGTTAGCTAGGTTATCCTACAGGCTGGACCAGTGGGGTATCACAACTGTTGAGCTCTAATACCACTTTGAAACACTCTCAGATCTGTCCTATGCAAGTTTCAGCGATTCCCGCTAAACCCGCATAGAAACGCTTCAAAGGTGCCCACCAGGCACTTGCGTGCTGGTGGAAAACAAAGTAATATCATTGCACAATATTCCATGATGGAACCCATAGAACATATATATACAACATCGAATCAACAAGTCAATAATACAGATATACAGTACAAAGATCCAAATCACATTGAAAATGATACAGCATCTGAGTATGGACAATATGCAAATTGGGCTAAGAGCCCTAAATAATAACCAATAGTGTCCATAACCCTGGCCAGGCGAAGCTATAAGGGTAACCCTGCTAATGACGTCGATCTCAAAACCTGCTAAAACAAAAGGGGTGCCGACAAAGGGCAAAGAAAAAAGAGAGCGATCACTACCAAGGCCAGTACACGACGAGAGTTAGAATTCGACGGCTCTCTCCTATATAGGTATGGTGGACTAAATAGGCAGCACAACATGCACTAAACAACCTATAGAGACTCAGTATAAGTGTCGGCTATCAGAGAGAGGTAAGAAAGACCTATTCGGAACCAAACTGATACTACCACCAAACATACCCATCCTGGTATTTCCCCCTTGAGACCAAACGAGGAAGTTGCGGTGACCCATCATACCACTGCTTGTGTAGTACACTATAGTCGTTGACATTACACTTACAGAACACCGTTCTGCAAATATCACATCCCTCGGAGTGGTACAACAGAAACATTGTGGGTCCATATTAAGAACATACACACATTATTATTACAATACCAAAAGATCAGTACTTCAAGTTATTCAAACTTACAAACCAATCTTAAAAAGTTTCAATGGAAGAAAAAAGTTCAAACTCATTTCCAAAATGGAGCTCAACAACTTTTTATATAAATTTTATGTTGTTTGGCTCATCTGAACTACTATATAATTATAGGAAACTACTCGGACTCATTGTCCTCCACTCCGTAGCGTATCTCGTAGTCCACCCCTTCCACTCCTCCGGATCGGTTTGGTTCCTTGTAGTAGACATCCTCTTGTCCCTCAGTAGCATACATTGGAGTGTGTTCTTGCTCCTCGATGTCTAAGAAGGGGATCAAAGGAAAGAGTGAGTAACAAAGTTACCCAGCAAGTTCATTTTATGCAAGGTGGGAAGTTTGATGCTCTATATACAACCTCGGACTATCAGTCCTTGGCACTATGCAGTTTTCGTAAACATTTCTTCAAAGGTTGATTTTATCATCAAAAACTATGCCCATTAGCCTTCATAGGTTGACCAGAACTTCATCGAGTTCCTTTCCTCCACGTTCACAGTTCCTTCCCGGAACAGGGAGTAACAAGTTACAGTTCTTACACTCTGTAGAGGTGTGTTGCTTTATCCATGAGATATCAAATCCTTCTTTCACAACCAGTCGTACTTTCTCGTCCACAATTCCGTGATGTGGGTCATAGTAGATGATCCAAGTCAATCACTACGCTTCTCCGTGACCCGATATGTATTCACGATCGGGACATAATACATCTCTGTTAAGCCCCCTTTCTGGCAAGATATAACCGTGATGAGTTCCTAAAGACTCTATGATCTGGTGATGCCCCTGGCAAGCTCCATATAGGTCCGACTATACCTCTGGCAGCCGCTCACATATAATCTAGACACCAAAATTGCGGGGCCTAAGGGTTCCCACTCATATGCTGGATCCTCACAAGGAATCACAACTTCACATTAAGGCCGTATTGCCTACATATAAAAGGAAGAAGATCTAGCTGACTTCTACGTCCCATTCCAAATCTCATGGTTAACGCGTGATATACGGCGCTAGAATCACTGATGTCATGGGTTATTAAGTCCTAGGTGATGAATCTCACTACAAATGGAATCCTAAGTTCTATTGCTAATCTTATATTTACCATCACTTAGGATGATAATAGAATTTTATTTATTTGAGAAAATAGTATTTTCTTTCTTCTCTTTAGAACATAGATGATAACACACAATTTGCAAATGCTTTGATAAAACTCATTAAATGACATGAGGAAGTGATGAACTTGCCTTGTGACTGCAAGGTAGTGAAATCGGATGCTTTCCCTCGACCTTGAGCTTCTATTTCTACAAAACACCATTATTGCCCAGTAAGGACAATATTTACAGAAGCAATAATGAATATGCATAGTAATGCAATGCATTATTTTATTATTTATCTTCTTTGCATGTTTTACCCACATTATTAATGTTTAAAACTTCTTTATTAAAAGAAAGGTTTCACTAAATAATTCTAAAATTTGTGTAAATATTTATATTTAATATTTGTATGGTAACATATCTTAATATAGGAATTTAAAACTAGTTTTTATTTAATTTTAACCTTATTATTTTTTTAAAAAATCTATTTAAGAATAAGTATTTCAATTTAGAGAATTTCATTTTACTAACTTAAATAACAATTTAGTATTTTTATAAAATACTATACCTATTTAGAATTGTAAAAGTGAATTTTATTTATTTTTAGGTATATTATTTAGTTTTATAAAATTACATAAGGAATTGATTTCATTTAAATACTTAACTTAAGTGTTATTATCCTAAAATGCAATTCATTATTTTTATTGGATAGTTTATGTTTTTATTAACATTTGGTTACATTATTTGTATTTTTTAGGATTTTTTTCTAGAGCATACCTAGCCTTAGGGATATTTTGGTCTTTTAACAAAATAAATCAATTTTTTTAAACTTGGATCTGGCCCACTAGACTGGCCCAGTCCATATGGGTTGGGTCAAACCCCTGACTCACCGGGTACTGGCCCAGACCAGCCCAGTACCCCTCTCTCTTCCTTGCGCACTTGTGCTCTTCGCGATCGTTCCCCTTCGCGGTGATGTGGCGTCGCCACCATCATCACGAGCGATTCTAGCCACATCTGTCCTCCCCGGCCACCGTCGTGACGCTAGATGGGTGAGTCCACGATGCTTCGTCGACTGGTCCATCTCGATTCGATGCTTGAGCGCTTTCCCGACCCTGCCGTCTCCATCCCAATACCTAGGGTTTGGATGCCGCCGGTCATGTGGTGTTCGCCGCTTCCTTAGCACTGCTCCGGTGCTCTGGTGGCTGTGTGGTCATCGTTGTTCTACCAGCACCTCTCGTGCACATGTGGCCGCCATGTCAACGGCTTGGAGCGGGTTGCAGCGCCTTTGGGTGCTCCCCATGTCGTCGTATACACCATCATCGGCCACCCTGCTTCCTCTTTTATAATTTGTGAGGACCACAGGTAAGCTACTTATTTTCCCCTCTTGCTCTCTACCTCACCTTGCTACCCACCATGTGGTTGTTATTATGAACCCTAATTAGGGTCGCCCACTGCTCTAGGGATCAACCCTCTGGCTACTATTATCAGTGGTGATATGGAAACATCTAGTTTTATGTTTGATTTGGAATTGCTGCAGTGGTTTTTGTCAACTGCTTACTGTCTAAATGTAAACTTGCTGTTACCTAGTGGATTTGTGATTAGGCTTATGATGGTTGTTCCAGATTGGTAAAATCTATTGATGATAATTGAAATTCTTCTTTACTAAATTAGTATAGCTAGCTGTTGACCCTATAATTGTTGTGAAAAAATGTATGTGATGATACTCTAGTGGTTAAATTCAGAAACAAACTCTGTGAACGATATATAGTGTTGTTATCATGTTGATTTTGTGATCTTTGTAAATATCAGATAGAGGTTTCTTACTATCTTTATGATATTTATGATTTATAAATTTATGAAACTTTGTAAAGAGTTTTGGATGAAAAGAATCATTCCTATCTTGGTTAGGAAAATGATGTTGAGGTCTTATTACCTTTTGAACCCAAAATAAGCTCGAGTTTACTCTTGCTAATGGTGACGATTTGGTAGAATATAATGAATATGGCTTTCTATTGTTAGCATCCTGATAATATTGTTAATTGTCCCTGTTCACTGAATTAAAGTAATGAATTATAGTACCTAAACTAGAATGATGATATAGATTTGATGTTTATGAACCATGGTTAGAAACAATGGTTCTTTCATTTAGTTAAGCTCCCTTGTTGTATCTAACCTGTGATAGATAATTCAAATGAATGATTCCTAAAATGATTTAGGAAGATGACTTAAATATTTCTTGCGGATATATCCATGTTGGTTAAATCTTGTCTAAATACATAGAATGATTGAATTGCTGCAGAGGTGCTCCATTCCTTGGAATGTGCCCTGTAGCAATTCATGATTTACTTTTGCTATTATCTAATGTAAATTAGATAATAGACCACTTGTTAAATGATGCTAGGTCTGAGACCTAGTTGGATTCATTAAGATTTATACTTGACTATTTAAACTTCTTCAGTGATGAATATACACCCCACTTGGGTGTTGTCTGAGAAGAACCTTGAGAGAACAGATCATGTTCTTATTGGATGGATAAGAACAATGGAAATAAAGATCTGTTTATAACTCACCAACCAGATGTTGTTGATGATGTTGTTGTGATGCTTAATGTTCTATTGCTTTGGTGTTAATCTTGCTGACTTGCTTCTGGAACTGCTACTTCTCCTTGTCCTTGCTCTGCACTTCCTAAAACTGGCCCTGCTCCTTCTAGCTCCTGCGTGACCTTGTTGTCCTCCCAAACCACCCCATCCATTAAGTCACCATCTTGTTGGTGATCTAATAGGTTTTATGTGGTGAATGGTTGGTTGATCTTTCGAAAATCTAGCAAGATCTGATGGCTTGGTGGTTATCTGGGAGAGAAAGGAACTGAGGATACTAACTAGTAGCTGTGATGCCGCTGTGTTACCTCTTTTATGAGAATTTGGCTACTGTTGCTGTGTTGAAAACACACAACATGCATGTAGTGACCATGCTGCTTACCAGTGGGCTCCACTTGACTCAAGATTCAATGGCTGAGATATTTTGTTGTGCATTGGTTCAGATGGGAAGTTGATATTATGCTGGTATAGTTATTTTCATCTGCTACAATGGTGAAACTTGCCCTAGGATAATGATTTTGTACTAAGGCCAAGAATTTGATAAGAACAGATCTATACATTGGTGAAACTTGCCCCTTTTTATAATTAATTGCTCAGTGATGTAATATGAATGGTGCACTTCACTGTTCAAGACTGGGAGCAATATGTTTATCATTAATACCTTTTCTTTCTTTTGTTTGCTTCTGTGTTCACAGGTACAAGATCATTCATTGAAGATTAAGAAGACTAGATTAGTAATTAGACAAGAATTAGCTTAGGTTTTTCCCTAATTATTTTATTATTTTTGTAAATTTTTCATTTATGTAAAGAATCTTTCTAATAACATTCTTTTATTCAATAAATTTTTCTATTCTTTGAGAAATGTTCATGTATTGTACTTGTTTGATATATATATATATATATATATATATATTTATACTTGTATTCTGTAATTGAATAAAGGAAAGACATAATAAATACTTTCTTATTTAAATTATTATGTTTGTATTCTTTTCAATTCTCATTATTGTTTAATAAATATTATATATTGAAACAATATTAACTAAATAATTTTGGAAAACAATTAAATACTAATTACTTCTAATTTTCAAATCTTTCCCAAATGATTCAAATTTAAACTTGAACTCAAATTTTTTCACCCAAAATCTTTTAAATTCCTAAAGATCATGTCAAGATTTATAGGAATCATTATAAAGAGCTAAACCTACCTCAAAATAGTGAAAGAAACTCTAATCTCCTTAGGGTTTTGTTTGGGAAAACATTTACCATGATTTTACATATGAATGCATGCAAATCCACAAGTTCCTATTTGTACCCTTTGTTGGTTCCTAATTGCTGGGATGTTACAGCGTTCCCCCCTTAAATTAAACTTCGCCTTGAAGTTTTCTAATATGTACCTAAATAATTCTGGATAAACTTCTCATAGATCATCTTCTTTCTCCCAAGTTGCTTCTCGTTTAGGATGATGTTCCATTGTACTTTGCTGTACTTGATAGCTCTGTTTCTTAACCTTTTCCAGTTCTCTTCTAGAATTTTGCATGGCTTCTCAACATAGGTCATATATGATTGTAACTCAATCTCTTGATGTGTAACTGCATCATGTGGAACTTTAAGACATTTCCGGAGTTGTGATACAAGGAAAACATTGTGAACTTGAGCCAACCTTTTTGGTAACTCTAGAGCATAAGCTACTATTCTGTTCTGACTCGGTATTTTGAATGTTCCGATATATCTTGGATTCTATTTTTCCTTTTACCCCGAATCTCTTGACTCCCTCCATTGGACTAACTTTGATATATACCATATCTCCCACTTCTAGATACCATGATCTTCGACTTTGATCAGCATAACTCTTTTGTCGACTTTGAGCTATCTTCAATTAATCTTTAATAATGTCGATGATATCCTGATTCTCTTTGATATAGTCTGGTGCAAATTCTTTGCTACTGCCAGGTTCATTCCAACATATTGTTGATCTACACTTTCTTCCATAAAGTACTTGAAATGGTGTTGCCTTCAGACTAGTCTAATAGCTATTGTTGTAGGAAATATCTGCCAAAGGTAGATGTTCTTCCCACGAACCTACAAAATCTAATGCACAAGATCTGAGCATATCTTCTAAGATTTGATTAGTTCTTTCTGTCTGACCTCCAGTATCGGGATGATAGGCTTTATTAAAATCCAATTTTGAACCAAGAGCTTCATGTAGTTGTTTCCAAAATGCTCAAGTAAACACATATCCTCTATCTGATACAATCTTCTTGGGTACTCTGTTCTTACTCACGATCTCTTTGACATATATTTCAACTAATTTCTCCGCATTATCCTTTTGGTTTACAGGAATAAAATGTGCACTTTTGATAAATCTGTCCACAATCACCCATATCATATCCTTCCGCTTCGGTGTCATGGGTAATCCTATGATAAAATCCATACCAATTTCTTCCCACTTCCATTCTGGAATCTCCAAAGGTTGTAATGGTCCTGCTGGACTTTGATGTTCTACTTTCACCCTTTAACAAGTATGGCATTCTGACACATACTTTGCAATATCCCTCTTCATGTTATTCCACCAAAATAATTCCTTAAGATCCATGTTCATATTTTTACTCCCTGGATGTATAGAGTATGGTATCTCATGTGCTTCTCGGAGTATCACCTCTCTGATCTCCGGTACATCTGATACACAAAGAAGGTTTTGGAACCATAAAGATCCATAATATCCTTGGTGAAAAGTTGATGTTTTACCATGAGAAATTCTTCTAAGTTCTTCAACAATGAAAGGATCTTCTTCTTGGTGTCTAAAAATCTCATTCCGAAGATCACTGCTTCGTTCTTCAACTACTCTCATGGTAGCTAATCCTCCAAGAACTTCTGTGCTTATGAATTGTATTTCTAATCTTTCCAAATCCATTTGTAACTCTTTTGGCAGTTCTCTATTGATGGGTTGAGTATATGTGTTCTTTCGACTTAAAGCATCTGCTACAACATTGGCTTTTCCAGGAGTATAATTGATCGTTAGATCATAATCCTTGATTAAATCTAGCCAGAACTTCTGACTCATATTCAATTCCTTTTGAGTGAACAAATATTTGAGACTTTTATGATCAGTGTACAATTCACACCTTGCTCCATAGAGAAAATGCCTCCATCCTTTTAAAGCAAAGAATACTACTGCTAACTCCAAATCGTGAGTTGGATAATTGAATTAATGTGGTTTATGCTGTCTAGATCCATAAGAAATTACCTTACGATCTTGCATTAACACACATCCTAATCCCTCCTTGGATGCTTCACAATATACTATGTAATCCTTTTCTGTTTCAGGTACTTCTAAGACTGGTGCTGTGGTTAATATGGTTTTCAACTCTTGAAAACTGGCTTCGCACTTCTCATCCCATATGAATGGATTATTCTTTCTTAGCAATTTGGTCATTGGTCCGGCTATTTTGGAAAAACCTTCAATGAAATCTCTGATAATAACCTGCCATACCTAAGAAACCTCTAATTTTCTTCACATTAGTTGGTGCATTCCATTCCAACATTGATTGTACTTGGACGGATTTACTGCAATTCCATTTTTACTGATCACATGACCAAGAAATTCTACCTTGTCCAGCCAAAATTCAAACTAGCTGAACTTAGCATATAGCTTATGTTCTCTTAGGATTTGCAATGATATCCTCAAATGATCTGCATGCTCCTCTTTATTCATGTAATAGATCAAGATATCATCAATGAAGACTATGATAAACTTGTCCAAATAAGGCATGAAGATTTTGTTCATCAAATTCATGAATATTGCTGGTGCATTGGTCAATCCAAAAGGTACAACGAGATACTCCATATGACCATATCTTGACACGAATGTTGTTTTTGGAACATCTTCAGGTTTTATTTTTATCTGATGGTATCCTAATCTTAAATCAATCATGGTAAATACTCCAGCTCCTATAACTTGATCAAGTAAATCTTGAATTCTTGGAAATGGGTACTTATTCTTGATGGTGATGTTGTTTAGATTTCTGTAATCTCCACACATTCGTTGTCCTCCATCTCTCTTATCCACAAAAATCACTGGAGTTCCCCATGGGGATAAACTTTTCTAAATAAATCCTTTCCTGGCTAACTCATCAATTTTCTATTTAAGCTCTTTTAGCTCTTTAGGACCCATTTTATATGGTGCTTGCGCTATCGGTGTTATACCAGGTATCAGGTCAATCAGGAATTATATTTCCCGATCTGGTGGCATTCCTGGTAATTCTGCTGGAAAAACATCTTGAAACTCATTTACCACTGGAATATCTTTCAACTTGACCTCCTTCATTGAGTTTAATTGGAGATCTACCATGATATCACTATGTTTGTCAGGCCTGATATACTATTCTTCCTCCACTTGGAGACTTAATTGAAACAATTTTATCCTCACAATTTATCTGGGCTCCATGTTCAGTCGTCCAATCCATACCCAAAAGTACTACAATTCCCTTCAATGTAATAACATATAGGAATGCAAAATATGTACAACCACAAATAGAGATAACTTGATCCTTCTTAATGTGATGTACTACTACGGTCCCCCCCAGCCATTATTACGGACATTGGGTTTGCTAACGGTGCTCTTCTAATCCCTAATTTATCACATAATTGCTCAAATATGAACGAAGTAGTTGCACCCGTATCAAATAAAAATTTCTGGGATTGGTAAGAATTTTGAGCATACCTATCACTACATGCTCGGAGTTATCCACCTCCTCCAAGGTTGCACAGTTCAACTTCCCAGTAGGCCTTCTCCTCTTGCCGTTATTGTTCTTGCAAAATTTCCTCCCCTGTTAGGTTGTCTACTGCCTCCACTTGCTTGTCCTCCACCTTTTGTGGGCCAACCACCTGGTGGTTTGTTTGGGAAATCCAGCTTGATATGTCCCTTTTGACCACATCCATAAAAAATGACTATGTGTTTCTTGCAATCCTGACTAATGTGACCCGGAAGTTTACAATTGCGGCATATGACATTTCTTCCGGTGGGATTTTCTCTTTGATTCGGGTTATTGTTGCTATTGAAGGGTCTATTTCTTGGTTTGAACTCTAAATTGGTTTTAGTCTTACTTGCTTGAATCCTCTTTGTTTCCTTCTTCGCCCTCTTCCTTCGGTCCTCTTGAACATTCTTGTAATCATCCTCAAAGGTTATGGCTGCATCTAGTAACTATTGAAAAGTATGCTTATTGGCAAGCCTCAGCTGTATCTTCACGAATGGATTTAAACCGTGTATAAAACGCTTCTTTTTTTCTTTAGTGTTCACTTAATCCTCAGCATAACGGGATAATTGACTAAACTCCCGGATGTACTTCATGACACTGGTATATCATTTCTAAAGGTCCTCAAACTCCCTATGCTTCAGATCCATTACACTTTCTGGAACATGATATTCATGGAATCTCTGTTTGAACTCTTCCTAGTTATACCCCCTTCCTAAAAGTTGCATTCTAACTGATTCTGCCACCATGATGCTGTAGGTCCGGTCAAAATATATGTTGCATACCTTAGCTTTTCCTCATCATTGCAACCTACAGTCTTCAGCTTTCTCTCTGTATCTGCCAACCAATCTTATGCATCCATTGGTTCAAGAGCTTATGCAAAAGTTAATAGCCTTGCATTCTGAAAGTTGGAAAGACTCACTCTTTGACCTTCAGGTTCTCTATAATTTCTGGCTCGTCCCAATAATTCATCCATGAACTTGTTTTGAGATTCTTGCATCATCCACATATACTGCATGAAATTCTGCTCCATTAACGGCCTAATTGGTGGTGGTGGTATTGTTCCTTGATTTCAGGCATCTGCATCTGCCTTCTCCTTTGCCTCGCGCTCCATGCTTTGATATTCAGACTCGGTCTCTACACCCATTTCCGTGACCCCTAGTCCTGCAACATAAAGCGAATACTCATAATTACATCATGCATATGTGTTCTGATCTCAACTTCATGCATAGAACTAGTCACACAATGGAAATCAAAATTCAAATAAGAACCAAATAAGCATTATATGTATTATACATTACAAACAATATAGTTGGTACAACGTCATTACAAACCCGTACAATATAGGTACTACAAACTCTTGTGAATGCTACCTCACTTATTTAAATACAACAGCCTCTCAAACACTACAATACACAACACCATCTACTACTCTACTTGAATAATCTAGGTCCTCAGTAGCCACGACGCTTGTTATACATGCTTGGAATCCAACCATGCTAACATGAAGTCCGGCGCACAGTTTGTGCAACAACTGGCCTTCCAGATAGAATGTACTCGGTATCTGAAGTATCAGGACTTGAGTTATCACTCAACCCGAGTGCATTGACTCCATCCAACTCAGCTGAAAAGTCTTCAGAAACCTGTTCATCACTATCACCCACCTGCATCTCTCGAGCCCCATCCCTAGAGTAATCAACAGAATACTCAGATTTCGTCTCTCTCTAGGTGAACTGCTGGTTATGATAGTTGTTATTTATCACTGGGTAATGTACATTATCTGGGTTATGAGAATGTATTGGTGATTCAAACACCCTCTCTTCAGGATCTTCCTCCTCATCCTGACTTCCTCCAAACATGGCATTCCTACTGCTATTAGTAGCATTGGACCTCGCACCCATCCAACTAGATTGCCCGACATCTCTATCAGAACCATCCACTGACATTTGATTTCCTTGAGATCCAACAGGTGATCCCATTCTCCATCCATCAGAATTCTCAATAGGGAGTTCTGAATCAGTTGCTTCCTTGGAAGCCTATGGTACTAGATATCTCATATATAAATTAGGATCATAGGTAGGTTTTGGTATAGGTGAATAACGATATGGTGTGAAAGATACTGGATCTATGGGAATATCCTTAAAAATTGGTCTAACCCTACCCACTTCTTCATTCTCGAGTTGAGATGCTAGCTTCTCCATCCTCTCAGGGTCAGTTAAATCCTCCATCATATCATTCTAATCCTCCACTTTGACTTGATGTGTCCTGTAGAAATACTAAAAGAAATGTTTCCTTCCGCAACGACTAGGCCCGTCGGTCGTAGTAGAAGGCACGTCTTCCACGATGAAATTCTCGGCTCGACCGTGGCTGATGTAAAACTTTTTTTCCGGTTTCGCGCACCTCTACTATAGAAGGAATATTGACGGGATCGTGGAGGAATCTTGATGGGCGCGTGGAAGAAGTAAGATTTCCGCTTCCTCGCGAGATGTTGACTCGCCATAGTATTTTATTGCATGTGGGTCCCGGACGTCAGTGACTCTAGCGGACCTAAGTTTTCGGTCAGGCCTCCCTGATTTGAACTTGATAACATTGTTCGATGCCTCTTCCGTTTAGTCAGGCAGCTGGGTCCCGCATGTCTGCCTCACATTAGAGGAATCATGTGTATGATCGAATTTTTTCCTTACCTCTTTCGAACTTGATACCGTCGCTCGATGCATCTACCGTTTAATCAGGATTCTGGGTCCCACGTGTCATCCTCACACTAGAAGAAACGTGTGCATGATTGATTTTTTTCCTTGGCCCATGCCTCCCTGATATGAACTCGATAACGTCGCTCGATCTATCTGCTGTTAATCACGACGCTGGGTCCCACATGCATGCCTCTCATTACAAGAATCGTGTGTGTGATGGAATTTTTTCCTTCGCTCCCGCTACCCTGTTTCGAACTTGATTGCGCTGTCGTTTAATCATGCATCTAGGTCCACCTGTCATCCTCTCAATAGAAAAACCATATGTATGATGGATTTTTTGCCCTCGGTCACGCTACCCTGTTCCGAACATGATAGCATTGTCGGATGCATAATCATGCAGCTAGGCCCCATGTTGTTGTGGTATTGCTGACGAGTACAGCATGGAGGGGTCCTCACAGTGCACGTTTAGAGACGTGGGGTAAGGCGGAAGGTTGGTGGGTATGAGGTAACACAACTTACCCAGGTTCAGATCCCATGATGGTGGCAGAATCCTACTCTTGCTATAAATCACTATAATGGCAATACGCCAAGTTATAGGGATTGGTTCGCTGTGCGCGATATGAGTTGAGTTATGCCCTAAAGGCTCCTCTAGGTCCGGCTTATAAAGAAACCAGATCCTAGGGTCACAGGGGAAGTCCTAGCCGGACAGGTTACAGAGTCCTACACGGTATACAACTAGTCTAAATTTCTTGCACTCTAAGGCTCCGGGTATGCTGGTCACTCCACCGTAGCCTTCCTTCATCCGGATGGGCCTCCCTTCTGGATCCATCTAACTGGGCCCCCTAGCAGGCCATAGGATCTGCTACCAAATATGAGCCACCAGGGTTATCCGGATTAGAGACATGCAATGGTGCTACCCATTTAGCATATCCCCAATAGTAGCCCCCGAATAACTCCGAGATTTTGCGCCGTCTTGCCTCTTTAGGTTGAATGCTCCGTCTATATGGATGTTGGCAGATCATCAAGGAATATCTTGTAGTCCTCCCAAGAAACCTGTGACGCTCTCCATCTTCAACATGTAAGTCAGAGAACTACTGAATCTTCCATCGTACTCTTCTCATAGCCGGAGGGGATCCATCCATGCCGGAATCTTCAGATGGGACTATTCACCTGCCTATGCCAGTAGAGCGACGTAGACCATAGGTCAGCAATGCCTTGTAACTCACACATGCAGAGAACGCAATCATAACCGTTTTTTCCCGCACGAAGGATATGAAACGATGGTGGCGGTGGTGGTAACGTGGAAAAATTTCCGCGCACGCTAACGAGCGCACTGTCCATGCAGCAACCATTCGATCATCTTGCACGAATCTTGGCGCTGAGTACTATATATTACAACCGCGGTGATTTTTATCTTTTCACCTCATTCTTCCTCGTATCGTCTTCTTCCTCTAGCCAACATCTCCTCGAGCTATCCACGCGCACAAATAAAAACCCTAGATTTTCTCCAAATCCTCAGTCATCTCCCATCCATATCAATGGCTAGCAGTGGAAGCACTCCGTCCATGGCGGCGTTAGGCGAGGCAACGACCAAGTCGATGGGCTCAGTCCACGTCCCACCGGAGGGCGTGGTGGTGCCGCGTTACGTGGTGGTGGAACCCACCGGCGGTGACCATGTTCCAGCAGGGCTGGAACCACTGGAGGAGGAAGGTGACTCCCATAAGGGGGAGTGGCGTGGCTCGGACATCACCAAAAATGAAATTAAGGAGATTCTCACCGAGGGGTTTGGTCTGGCGGGCGGCACCGACCGAAGAGGTTGTCCCTTCTCCCCAAGTCGGAGAAAAGGTATACCTCAAAGCTCAACTGGTGTGTGGCGTCTCCCTCCCAATCTCCGACTTATTCATAGAAGTCCTTAGCCACTTCCAGGTTCAACCTTAGAACCTATCTCCAAATAGCATCCTCGCACTTACCAAGTACGTGGCGCTTTGTGAGGGTTACCTAGGAATTAGGCGTAGGTTAGATCTACTTATTTATTTCTTCACCGTGAAGAGGGAAGTAGGGTGAGCAAGGAGGAGCTTGGGAACTGTGGAACCATTAGCTTCAAGATTCGGCGTGGCCGGCGGTTCCCTGACATTGTAAGCCGTGAATCCTGCAAAAATTGGTAGAGGACATATTTCTGCGTCCCAGATATTCATCTGGATGGCCGAGAAATAATGTACCAGCACTTTTTCGATGGAGCTGTCACTGAAGCCCCTACATGGAGATCCCAAGAAATCCACCCCATCGACGATAAAGCCTCTCGCGCCGTATGGAGGATAGATTGGTTCATAGAGATGGGTCTAACCGGGTTGGACCTAGCCATGTGCTGGTTCATCAGGCGGATCCAGCCTCTGCAGCACCGCACGAAGATCATGCACCAGTATACCATGGACAGGAAGGATAGCCTCCGCATCTCCGAAGACAACTTCTATAGTGACTCCGTCCAGCTTCTCCTCAAAAGACATAGTCAAGGTGAAGGATAGGAAGCATGGCTTCACCATCACCTACGACATGTTCGAGGGCGGCACATGCCCAGAGGTACTGGTTTATTTCCTGTGTATGACATATACTCTAGTTCTTCAGTCTTGCACATATTCTTGCGTCTAACACTTTAGGATTCACTTAGCAGCTGAAGATTCTAGACGAAGGTAGCATGGCTTCCCAAGTCTACGATCCCAAGATGAAGGAAGTCACCGTCATGTCCGACGATGATGTCCCGTTGGCGCGAAAGCGGAAGAGCTCCACCTCCGACACTGCCGAAGGAGGCAAGAAAAAAGAAGACGGAGGGTGGAGCCTCCAAGAGATCCACCGTCCCTGGAGGCGGAGAAAAGAAGAATGATCGATATCCTGTTAACCAAGGCACCAACTATTGTGTAATCTTCTAATCATCCGACATTTCTTTTTCTTATCTTATTCCTGTACTTATACTTTTGCATGTTTCAGCAAGAAGGCCAGTATAAGTTTGAAGAAGACCTCCAAAACATTGGGGACTAAGTTAACCAAGCATCTCCCGCCATCGCCCCTCCGACTCCGAGCGTCCAGCCTACTGCCACACCGACAAGTTCTCTAGCTAAGTTAACTTTTGAACCTTCCACCATGGAAGTAGACCCAACTCCTTCTCAGGAGGTCCCAGAAGTTGCCGCGGATCCCAACATTGTCAACGAGCAGGCGATCCAGGAGAGCACGTCCTCTATCGGGGGATAACCCCCGGGTGGGGAAAGCCAGGCACAAGTAGGCCGGCTCCAGAAGATGCAGGCCGCCCGGCCTCCAGGAATTACAACTCTAGCCGTCTGGCAAGCAAGCCCGGCTGGGCTTATAACCTTTCCGGCTGGCCCGTCTAGCCGGTGGCCAGAAGAACCGGCCGGGTGGCCGCTCCCACTCGGCTCACCTCGGATTCGATGGAGAGCACGAAAGGACTGACGCTCCGTATGGGGTACACTTCTAGCTCTCCCTCGTCATCAAGGAAGCTGGCATGCCGTCATGACCAGCTCTACCAGACAAAGATAAAGAAATATGGTCGGCTGGACTGGCGAAAGCGGTCCGGGTGACCGTTAAAGCAAGGGTGACGCCCCAAAGGAAGCCTGTGTGACCACTAAAGAGAAGGATGATGCTCAAAGAAGGGCAGACTGGGTCCTGGCCCACCGGCTGGGCCCTACAGCCAGCCCTGCCCTGTAAACCCATATCCAAACAGTAAACCCTAGGACCCAATCTGTAATCTCCCCCCCAGACCAGTATATAAGGGAGGGCAAATCCAGGGTTCTAGGTCAAAAGGGACAACGGTAGAAGAAGAGAAGTGTTAGCATATAGCTCCCATCTTCCTCTAGCCATCGATAGTAGCTAAGGAAACAGCTCAATGAGCACTTGTACTGAGCCTCGAGATACCATAGATAGTTCATCTTGCAGGAGTAGGGGTGTTACCTCGCCAAGAGGGCCCCGAACCTGGGTACGTCCCTATGTTTGCAGTGCATCATGCCCAACCCGTTGCGTGAGCCACCGAATGCATCCGTGTGTCCATTCTTTGCCATCCCCGATGGCTCTGCCGTGTTCCACAACACGACAGTTGGCGCCCACCGTGGGGCACAGTGCTTCGGCTGGGATCATCTTCCGCACGGGACTTCTGCCACCGCAACGGTTGCCGATACGACACCATGCTAAATCATAAACTCAGCCGGGCAGACCCGCAAACCATGGCTCAGGTCATGGCCATCGCAGACAAGTACGCCACCGCGGATGCGGCAATGAAGAAGCCCATTGTGGTGGACGACCAGGGCCAAATCATCACGGAAGAGCAGGCGGAGCATCGCCAGCCGGGCGACCATCATCCTAGGCGGCACGGTCACGACAACCGCCACGGCAAGAGAAAAGACGACTAGCCGGATAGCCGGTACGGTACCAAACAGGTAGCCGTGGTGCATGAGGATCCGGCTGCAGTAGGCAGTCGGAGGCAGAGGCCAGACGACAGGCCACCTCGTCCTAAGTACACCATCGAGTCCATGCTCGATGGGCCGTGCAAGTTTCACAGCGGCGGCAACAAGCCCGTGAACCACATGACGCTCCAATGCAGCTGGACAAAGAAAATGGCCGAAGCCGGCGGACTCCCACCACCACCTCCACCGCTAGCCGGAGGCCCACCGGATAACAGGGAATGACGCAACTGCCGCGAGGATGACGAAGATGGTTACCCGCGGCAGGTGGGTAATTACCACATATTCCTAGCGGAACCGGACACGAAGCACGCCAAGCGGAGACGTGAGGTGGAGGTGAACGCAATCGTCCCACCCGTCCCCCCAGTACCTGCACTGGTCCAATCAGGCGATCACCTGGAGCAAGGAGGATCAGCCGACCATGTTACCAAGCCCTGGTAGCTACCCGTTGGTCCTGGACCCCATCATCATCTCCAAGAAGCATTCATGCCGCTTCTCTTGAGTGCTGGTTGATGGAGGGAGCAACATCAACCTCCTTTACCGGAGCAGCCTCGAGAGGCTAGGCATTAGTGAATCCCAGCTGGAACCTTCAAGCACTTCGTTCCATGGAGCAGTACCGGGGCCATCGCACTCCCCAATCGGCAAGATCCGGCTGGACATCATCTTCGGCAGCGAGAAAAAATTCCGCCGCGAGCCAATTTGGTTCGAGGTCGTGAATCTCTCCAGCGCCTACCACGCCATACTTGGGCGCCCAGCTCTGACAAAGTTCATGGGGGTAACGCACTACGCATACCTCAAGATGAAGCTGCCAGGCCCAAGGGGAGTGATCACCATTGATGGATGCTACAAGCGTTCGATCGAGTGCGCCTCAGATGGCTCTAAGCTGGCCGAAGCAATGATCATCGCTGAAGAGAAGCGCGTCATAATGCAGAACGTGGCGGCTCTACAGAAGGACATGTCGGCTGGAGAGCCCAAATCGGCTGGAGAATCGCAGTTCAAGCCCTCGCAGGGGACAAGGAAGATCCTGCTGAACGAGGAAGACCCAAGCAAGTTCGTCCTGGTCGGAGACAGCCTAGACAGCAAATAGTAAAGCGCGCTCGTTGATTTCCTCTGTGAGAATCGGGACATTTTCGCATGGTGCCCCAAAGACATGCCAGGTGTCCCGAGGGAACTCGCCAAGCACTCCCTTCAAGTTCAACCGGACGCGAAGTCGGCCAAACAATCTTTACGCCGCTTGGCAGAAGAAAAAAGAAGAACCATTGGTGAGGAGATCACATGGCTGCTCGCGGCCGGCTTCATCATGGAAGTTTTTCACCCGGAATGGCTTGCCAACCCGGTGTTGGTGCTGAAGAAGAACAAGACATGGCGCATGTGCATCGACTATACCAGTCTCAATAAGGCTTGACCCAAGGATCCTTTCGCCCTGCCGTGAATTGATCAGGTCATCGACTCCACCGCCGGGTGCGATTTGTTGTCTTTTTTGGATGCTTACTCGGGCTACCACCAGATCAAGCTTAATGTAACCGATCAAATAAAGACATCGTTCATAACCCCGTATGGAGCATACTGCTACACCACCATGCTGTTCGGATTGAAGAACGCATGCGTAACCTATCAGCGCTGCATGCAGAAATGCCTGCAGACGCAGATTGGAAAGAACGTACACGCTTAAGTCGACGTCGTCTTCATCAAGACCAAGGAACGACACATGCTCCTTGAAGATCTGAAGGAAACATTCGACAACCTCCGCCGTTTCTAGATCAAGATGAACCCGGAGAAGTGCGTGTTCGGCGTCCCGGCCGGCAACCTCTTGGGCTTCCTCGTCTCCGAGCGCAGAATCGAGGCGAACCCGGAGAAGATCGGAGCCATCGAGCGCATGGAGCTGACACAGAACTTGCACGACGTACAGAAGTTCACCCGGTGCCTCGCCTCACTCAGCCGGTTCGTTAGCCGGCTAGGAGAGAAGGCTCTACCCCTATACCAGCTGATGAAGAAGAGAGACAAATTTGTCTAGACAGCTCAGGCAGATGAAGCCTTATGAGATATCAAGCGCATGCTCACCTCGCCACCTGTCCTGACGGCGCCAGCCGCAAAGGAACCCATGCCGATGTACATCGCTGCCACAAACATAGTGGTCAGCGTGGTACTGGTCATCGAGCGACCAGAGGAAGGAAAATCTCAGACGGTCCAGCGCCCCGTATACTACCTGAGTGAGGTGCTCTCGCTAGCCAAGCAGAACTACCCTCACTACTAGAAGCTGGTGTACGACGTGTACATGGACACCAAGAAGCTCAAGCACTACTTCCAGGAACATTCCATCCGGGTGGTAGCATTGGCCCCACTCGCGGAGATCATCGGCAACAAAGACGCCACGGGCCGCGTGGCAAAATGGGCCATCGAGCTCGCTGCGCATAACATCCAGTACGAGCCACGCACAGCAATCAAGTCGCAAGCATTGGCTGATTTCATCGTCGATTGGGCAGAAATGCAATACATGCCCCCAGTACCGGACTCAACTTACTGGAAGCTACACTTCGACGGGTCGAAAATGAGAGGAGGACTCGGATCCGGAATCGTGATAACCTCACCCAAAGGCGACCGGCTGGAATACGTTCTCCAGATCCACTTCAAAGCTTCCAACAACGTCGCCGAGTATGAAGCGCTCATCCATGGGCTCAAAATGGCCAAGCAGATAGGCATTCAGAGGGTTCTATGCTTCGGAGGTTCGGACTTGGTGGTGAAACAAGTATATGGCAAATGGGACGCCAGAAACGCGAACATGGCCCTCTACCGCTTCTTCGTCCAACAGCTGTGCGCTTGCTTCGAAGGATGTGAGTTTCACCACGTACCCAGAGCCAACAATGAAGTCGCTGACGCTTTGGCCAGGGTCGGGTCAACAAGACAAGCCATACTACTTGTAGTTTCTCTCGAGCACCTGCGCAAGCCCTCCATCACTCCCTCACCAGAGTCCGACTCCATCGTACTCGACGTGAATCCAGGAGCAGCCGGTGCCGCGCCGCACCCGGGGACTGCCGCACCGCACCCGGGGGAATGCTTCACCGCACCCGGGGACTGCCGCGCCGCACCCGGGGACTACTTCACCGCACCCGGGGACTGCCTCACCGAATCCAGAAACTACCTCGACACAGCCCGCGGTCGACATCGGCACCCTTCCACCCGGCAGACCTCCCGACACTCTGGAGCTGGTCGTCCGCGAGGAGATCAAGCTCATCATACAGACGGTGCACACCATATGGGAAGCACCCGACTGGGCAAAGCCGTTCATGGATTTGCTGGCCAAAGGCGAACTATCAACAGAGGAGGTGGAAGCACGACAAGTGCGACGAAGGGAAAGCGCCTACACCATCATCAACAACGAGATGTACAAGCGCAGCGTCGGAGGCATATACCAGCGATGTGTTAGTCGGGAGGAATAAGCCAAGCTTCTAACGAACATACACCAGGGCGAGTGTGGCTACCATTCCTCTTCAAGGGCAATAGCAGCCAAGGCCCTTCGGCATGGTTTCTATTGGCCGACGGCGCTGAAGGACGCCGAAGAAATAGTCAAGACATGCAGGGGCTGCCAGCGATTCAGCCAGTTGAAGCACACGCTGTCTGCGGCGCTCAAGACAATACTGATCACCTGGCTGTTTGCAGTCTGGGGCCTGGACATGGTTGGGCCATTCAAGACAGCTCGATCCGTCATGACGCACCTGCTCGTCGCCGTGGACAAGTTCACCAAGTGGATCGAGGCAAAGCCAATCAAGAAGCTGGATGGAGCGACGGTGATCAAGTTCTTCACAGACATAATCATCCGGTTCATCTACCCTCATAGCATCATCACTGACAACGGAACCAAATTTGCGAAAGGAGTCTTCGCTCGCTTCTGCGGGGAAAAAGGGATCCGCCTTGACCTGGCATCGGTTGCACACCCACAGTCCAACGGACAATGCAAGCGCGCTAAGGGTTTGGTGCTAGCCGGAATCAAGATGAGGCTCATCGAACCGCTCATCAGGTCACCTAGATGCTGGATAGAGGAGCTGCTAGCAGTGCTCTGGAGCCTACGCACCACACCCAATCGCTCAACCGGCTTCACGCCGTTCTTCCTCGTCTACGGGGAAGAAGCCGTTCTCCCCACAGACATCCAGTTCGACGCACCTCGCAAGAATCTCTACAAGGAGCAGGAAGCCAAGGAGGCAAGGGAGGACAGCGTGGACTTTCTCGAGGAGGCACGCGAGGTGGCTCTGTCCAGGTCAGCAATTTACAAACAAGACCTGCGCCGATACCATGCCAGCCGGATCCGGCCCATCTCTTTCCGCGAGGGAGACCTGGTGCTGCGCCTGGTCCAGAGCACCAAAGGAATGCACAAGATGTCCCCGCCATGGGAAGGACCATTCATCATCAGCCGAGCACTCCACAACAATTCGTACTATCTGATCGACACACAGCAGCCGATGAAGAACAAGGCGGATCACTCAGACGAGGAGACGGAGCGCCCATGGAAAAGTGTATGTATCTTCCCTTTTTTATGTAACAAGTGAACAAGAATGAGAGCCTTGGCGCAGCGCTAAGGACTTCGTCCCAATTCTACGCACCATCTGCATTTTCGTACCGGCTGGCCTAGGCCCCACGATTTCTACAGACGGCATAATGTTGCACGCGGCGCCTAGAGTAGCCTCTTCGGTTCCGGCTTTAGTACGCACGGTGGCTGTCGACCCAGCAAGAGCAAAAACTCAAAGCGCACGTGGCAAGAAGATGTCGGCGTAGAAAGCAAGGGCGTCCAGGCGAACTGGTTGCGCCCTACAAAAGTTAAGCCAACAACAGTGAACCGAAGTATCGCGAGGCACGCCAACATAGCAACTCCTTCGGTTCTGGCTGCAGACCGCAACCCGGCTGACGGCCGGCAAGGAAAAATGCTAGAAGGGCCAATACTCGCTGAGAAAAGGGGCGTTGCTCGCGTCCTAACTCGAAGGGGCGCATGTCTATTTTCCTCCTACGATAATTACCAACTAACGCATGAGCATATGCACAAGAAAACTAACCCAAAACAACACTTTGTCTTGCACGACCCGAGTCACAAGTTGGCAGGAAACAAGGTGGCAAGAGAGCTTCGCCCCGGCTGGCTACCCCAGCCGGCCCGAACCTCGGGGACTACACCAAGTGGACGCGCTCCCGCGCACCCACAAACTCAAGTCAAGGTAGCCAAAAGAGCTTCGTCCCGGCTGGCTACCCCAGCCGGCCCGAACATCGGGGACTACACCCAGTGTACGCGCTCCCGCACCCACAAACTCAATTCAAGGTAGCCAAGAGAGCTTCGCCCCGACTGGCTACCCCAGCCGGCCCGAACCTCGGGGACTACACCCAGTGGACGCGCTCCAGCGCACCCACAAACTCAAGTCAAGGTAGCCAAAAGAGCTTCGCCCCGGCTGGCTACCCCAGCCGTCCTGAACCTAGGGGACTTCACCCAGTGGACACGCTCCCGCACACCCACAAACTCAAGTCAAGGAAGCCAAAAGAGCTTCGCCCCGGCTGGCTACCCCAGCCGGCCCGAACCTCGGGGACTACACCCAGTGGACGTGCTCCCGTGCACCCACAAACTCAAGTCAAGGTAGCCAAGAGAGCTTCGCCCCGGCTGGCTACCCCTGCCGGGCCTAACCTCGGGGACTACACCCAGTGGACGCGCTCCCGCGCACCCACAAAACCAAGTCAGGACGGCAAAAAGATCTCGAACCCGGGTGGCTATCCCAGCCGGAGCGAGCATAAGAGACCGCAAATGACGAAGACACAAACAAAGATAAGCGAAAGACACCAAGCCATAAAGAGGAGCATGAAGGCTCCGCGCAGATTCAAAAATCAGCGACAGAACTCAGCCGAAGTGTAGCACATCAGAGTAGAAATTTTCACAAATACACCCGGAATCCCGGGGATCACGAGTTCGGAGCTTGCCACGTGGAAGGAGTAGGAGATGGATCAACAGGGGTGCAATCGGCGTAAGTGGAAGGAGGCTGGCTGCTAGAGGCTACGTCAACGGGATTCCAAGGCGCCGGCTCCTAGTGGACCGGCCGTGGCTCTCCGGGGGCGCTGAAGTCACGCTCTAGGTCCACGTAGGTGCCAATCTTCACCCCGTAGGCCTGGAGCGCAGGATGCTCTCACGAAGACCCTCATAAGTCATCCTAAGGCGGAAGCCGCGGTCGACCACGCTCAGGTCGACACCAGGATACCACGACTTCACCCTTGAAAGCACCATCTCCGCCCTGCCCCGAGCAGCCCACTCCTTGTGCACGTCCAGAACGTCGATGCCCTTGGACAGCGCCACAGCCAGGCTGGCCATGTCGTGCACTTCGCCCGCGTCCGGCCAGATGTAGTGGAAGAGATCATTGCCAACGGCACGCAAGCCATTGCTCTCCTCCGCCACCACCTTGACCAAATTGAGGGCGGTGAGATCACGACCAACCTCCTCCACCGACAGCTTCTCTGTGGCCATCTCGGTCGCCTTAGGGTAGTGAGCTGCAGCCAGGCGCAATGCAGAATAAGCGGGCAAGATCGAGCAAGTCATGACACAACGGAAGAAGGAAGCAGAAGAGCTTACTGATGACCATCTCCGAGATGTTCTGGAGGTGATGATTGAGCTCTTCCTCCCCGCGGCGAAGAACCTGGATTGTCCCCTCCTGCTGGGTGGAGATCATCTCAAAGTTCATCAGCGCCTCTGCCCGGATATCAGCCGTCTTCTTGCCCTGCTCCATACTAACCTCAAGCTGGTGCTTGGCCGCGGCAAGTTGATCGAACTACGCCTGTCGCGCTTTGTTCGATTCCTCCAGCCAGGCAACCTCAGCCTTGAGGTGTTCCAACTCCTTCTCCTTGTATTGGATCATGGCTGTAGGAGGGTACCGGATGGTCAACAAAAACGGGAAAAGGGAGCCAATCGCCAAGACAGATCCGAAGAAGCAATCTTACGGCCAAGGTCCCAGGTGTTCTTCACAGACTCCATAAACGCTTTCTGCAGCAAGAAAGCAAATGAGAAACAGAGGAGCAAACCGGGTGAAAGAGCGGAAAATGTATGAAGGGCAACGACTTAGCTCCATCAAAACAAACAATTTTTTGGCCTCGCCAAGGCCACTTTCCATTCCCTCAACCAGGTGGCGAACCTGGCTAAGTGCGATGGGCGCCGAGCCGGGGAGCTGTGGAAGGATCGCAGGCGGCGTCAACACAGCCGGAGCTGGCCTCGAGCCGGTGACGATAATTCGTCATCATCGGCAGCTGCACCCGAAGGCACAGCCACCACCAACTCCCTCCCATCCGGCTGACGGCCATCCGGCTGGCCGGCATCCGCCGTAGCCGCCTGCGCGGCCCCCGCTCCCTCCGTCACCTCCGTAATGACGGACCTGGCGGAACTGCTTGGAGCATTGCTCCAAGCCGGGTTCACGCCAGCCCTTGGGAGAGGGAGGGGGGTCTCCGGGTCCTGCGCAACCGCAAACAGCTGGCCCAACCTCGAAGACACAGGGGCCTGGTGCAGCAGCCCCGTGGTCGAAGAGCCCTCAGGCGCCCTAGGCGGAGATGGCACGGCTGATGCAGACGGGATGGCCTCAGCCGGGCCAGCCGCAGCTGACGACCTCGCCACCTCTTCAACCGACGGAGGAGGCGGAGGAGGCATGACAGCGGTGCCTCCATCACCGAGCACCATGGCCTCGCTGCGCGGAACAAAGAGTCAAAGGAGAAACCAGCAAACCGTAGAGTGGCAAGCAAGGGCAAGAGAGATACTAACCCGGCGACGGATGGTGGAGCAACAACCTGACGCCATCGGCGCGTCTTACCATGAGGATCCGAGGGGCCGTCGTCCGCCGGACGGGAAACCCTTCGGGTTCCGTCTGGGGGTACTTTTTCGGCTTCCTGTCCTCCAAGAAGGACGGAAGCGGGAAGTCACCCATGCCATCCTCAGGCATCTGCTATGTGAACAACTAATCAAAAGAGGGGTATAAGGCACCCAAGGAAAGCTAGACAACACAAGAAGCGAGACGCAAAGCAACCAGAGAAAAACTTACCGACAGCGGTAGGCGGCCGCGATGGTACGGGGGGCAGGAGTATGCCCAGTTGGCCTCGATGCGGAACTTGGAGATCATGGAGATCTAGTTCCGCAGGTCCTGGTTGGGCATGTCCTTTTGCGACGTCCTCTTCGGATCGTTGGCGGTCGAAAGATGGCACATCTTGTGCGACCGCTTCTACAGCGGAAGCACGCGGCGCACCATCCACGACAAGGTGATGTCCCGGGCATTGACCCTCTTTGTCCCAACCATCCTCTCCAGCCGGGCGGCCATCCGATCGAGGTCCGCCACCACGCCCATGCTCTTTATCATCCAGGCCCTCTGCAACGAGGGCACGTCGGTTAAGGGCGGAAGGCCGATCCAGTCAATCTCCGTGGCATTGCTCACATAGAAATATGTGCGCTCCCACATCTTGAAGGTGTCATGGAGCTCGAACCGCGGCATCGGCGAGGAGGACCACGGATAGATTGCGCAGCAGCCCGTTCGCGTCAGCGAGCCACCCTTGGTGATGTTCTGGGCCTTGAAGTGGAAGAACTTGAGAAAGTTCGCCACCTCGGGCCACACCCCAAGATATGACTCGCAGCAGGCCGCAAAGTGCGACAGCTGCGCCATGGCGTTGGCGCCCAGGTGATGAAGCTGGAGGTCGAAGAAGCCGCCAGAGCTGGAGGAGGAACGGGCTGACGGGGAGGCCGAAGCCGCGCGCGAAGTGCGCGAGGAATACAACGTGCTCCCCCGGCCGAGGGTTCGGCACCCGCTCCCCCTCCGGTGCAAGCCGGTGCTTCACAAGGATCGACGAGGGAAGAAACCTTCCTCGCCGGTACTTGTTTATGAGCTCGTTGGTCACGAAGGACCCGCACCAGCCGCCGCGTTGCTCCGGCAGCATCTCGGAAGAGGAGAGGCCGTGGTTGGCAAAAATAAGGTGGCCGGCGGTGATAGGGAGAGGGCGTGCAAGAATAAGGAACGCTGGGGCACCAGGAGAAGATGAGCCGGAGGATGTACAAGTGTGGGAACCGATCCCCTCGGAGCCCTATTTATCTCCGCAAGCGGCAACATCGTCCCTTCGGCTTCTGCATGACGCATGGCCTCACAGTGCCACAGCTGCGCGACGCTTCGGCACCAGATCCCCTGCGCCATCGTGACTGCCATAGAAGATCCCCGGGCTTCAACGGGAGGCGTGGTGTGCGCCCTTGCCCCGAGGAAACGTTGCGGCATGTTTGCGTGCGCAGTTGCCAAAAACTGACGCAGCGACGCGGAAGTCAAACTGTCGCGACATGCGCCAGAGCCACAGGCGTGGGTGACGGCATGACTGACGTCATCTAGCCAAACGTTTCGTCTTCAGCTCCGCCAGCCGGTTCCTGCCTTCGCTGTTTACACCCAGTGGACGGCCATCTATTCCGCAGCCGGTTAACTCCAGCCGGAAAGCAAAAGCAAAAGCCGCAGCCGGATAAAGTAAAGCAACCTCTCAGGAAATGAAGGAGCACGGAAGATCTTGCCCACTGGCCAAGCCCATTCGTGCTCAGGGACTATTGTCGGGGGGATAACCCCCGGGTGGGGAAAGCCAGGCACAAGTAGGACGGCTCCAGAAGATGCAGGCCACCTGGCCTCCAGGAATTACAACTCTAGCCGTCTGGCAAGCAAGCCCGGCTGGGCTTATAACCTTCCCGGCTGGCCCGTCTAGCCGGTGGCTAGAAGAACCGTCCGGGTGGCCGCTCCCACCTGACACCTCGGATTCGATGGAGAGCACGGAAGGACTGACGCTCCATGTGGGGTACGCTTCTAGCTCTCCCTCGTCATCAAGGAAGCTGGCATGCCGTCATGACCAGCGCTACTAGTCAAAGATAAAGCAAGACGGTCGGCTGGACTAGAGAAATCGGTCCGGGTGACTGTTAAAGCAAGGGTGACGCCCCAAAGGAAGCCTGGGTGACCACTAAAGAGAATGATGACGCTAAAAGAAGAGCGGACTGGGTCCTGGCCCACCGGCTGGGCCCTGCAGCCGGCCCTGCCCTGTAAACCCATATCCAAACAGTAAAACCTAGGACCCAATCTGTAATCTGCCCCCAGACTAGTATATAAGGGAGGGCAAAGCCAGGGTTCTAGGTAAAAAGGGACAACAGTAGAAGAAGAGAAGTGTTAGCATCTAGCTCCCATCTTCCTCTAGCCATCGATAGTAGCTAAGGAAACAGCTCAAGGATCACTTGTACTGAGCCTCGAGCCCCCATACATAGTTCATCTTGTAGGAGTAGGGGTGTTACCTCGCCAAGAGGGCCCCGAACCTGGGTACGTCCCTGTGTTTGCAGTGCATCATGCCCAACCCGTTGCGTCAGCCACCGAATGCATCCGTGTGTCCCTTCTTTGCCATCCCCGATGGCTCTATCGTGTTCCACACCACGACATCCTCTAAAGTGGCTGAAGCTCCGGCTAAGGACACCACTGTAAGCGGCAAGGCGATGGTCGAAGACGGAACTTCTGCCATAGGAGGAGCCCTTGAACCCAAGACGCCAATAGAGCTTCCCAAGATCGTGTACCTGGTGCTTACACTGAGTAGCTCAACTCTGGCTCCTAGTGTAGCCCCGAATTCTCCCACATGTGGTCTTGAGGATCTGCTCAAGCAAGCGGAGATCTTGTGTGTAAACAGTCTTGCTTTTAGCAAGATATTCTCTGAGAGCGCCAGCAACCTCAAGAACATGGCACTTGTAAGTTTTATATGCCTTTTGCATTTCATATGTAGTATCCCATTATAGCCACCGAGGATTTAGACGGAAAACCATAGTCCTTTGGGTGTGAATGCTCTAAGAATGACTAAGATAGAAACTTTGCACTGTAGCCCCCAAGTATGTAGTTTGAATGAATTATTACGACTAGATACTTTCAGACTAGCATACACAGTGTTTGTAATTTTCAATACTGTAGCCCCCAAGCCTCTAGGTGAAACAAAATTAGTTCCGACTAGATGCTTAAAGAAAGACTAAGCATATTGCTGAGTTAAAAAAACTCGTACTGTAGCCCCAAGCCTCTAGGCGGATGCTTATCTGGCTAGATGCTCCAACCAGACTAAGTAACTTTGCCCTTTTGTTGCAGAATGAGAATGCCTGGAGGAACGTCGCCAATGAAAAGTTCCAGAAGATGTGTGCAGATCTTGAAGCTAAAAAGGGTAAAACTGCCTTCTTGAAGGATCAAATCACCAAGAGTAAGAGTCTATTTTGCTTTTCAATTTTTCACTTAATCCTGATCTTACGCCATTAACTTTCGAATAATCATTGTGCTTTGTCATTTTTCCGACTTGCAGAAGCCATCGCTAAGTCCAAGGATATTGTCAAGCAATCCAAGCACATCCAATTGCTGGATAGCGAAAACAAAATCCTTAAGCAGGAGAGAGCCGATTCGCTGAAAATGCACGAAGACGCCTGGCTGCCGTGCAAGAATCCGCAAACACGGAGATCAACCGTCTGAAGGAGGAAATTGCAATCCTCAAGGAACAGAACAAAGCTGACGCCAAGCACAATACTCGTAACCTTGAGGTTTACAAGGCCCTCCTACAAGAATGGGACTCCATGGCAGAGACTCACCAACAAGCTGAGAATAGAATTTTTGGTAAGCAAACTCCGTCTTGTACTTCTGTAAACCAGGTACTCTGACCTTTTGTTATGCTGAACTCATGTACTCAATCTGTTGGCCAGAAATGCAGCTCCTATTTGTTTGACCAATAATCCTCCTCCGCCAAAGGAATGCAAGGTTCTTGGCGGCAACTTCATCAACATCGCCATCACCCAGGCAAAGGAAATCGCCAAGCCCCTAGTTATTAACATCAAAGCAGTTGACTCCGTCATGAAGTTCTCGGAGATCTTGCGCCAAGCCCCTGAGCATATCGTAAGCTAAAAGCTTCATATACCCGTGCTGGTGCAAGGATGGAGCTGTCTATGGTCAAGGCCCACTATGATGATGCTGACATCAACACGATGACCTCCAGCGTGCCTGATATAGATGATGACTTCCAGAAGATCGATCACAGAGCTATTTGGGCATCACTCACTGGATACGACACCAGGGTCGCCTAGTTGGTGGATGTAAACACTTTTGTGCCCCTTGAGGTAATTGACGCCGACCAAGCCAGCTCCTCTGAGTCCCTTAAGACTGCTGACTTCACTGATGGGCTAGATGACTCTCCTACGGCCGATGACGTTACGCTGAAGTCTCCTGCGCCAGAGGAATGAAAACACAATGTAATATTTGTTTCCTATGGATGTTTTGTATGTATGCGGAAAACAATGGGTCAACCCTAAGGCGTAAAATAATGGTTATATGTTTCCTTCTACTTAAGTACTAATTCCAGCATGTATATAATTTTAAGCAAGTGTTGGCTTATCCATTACTCTAGTTTTTATGCTTGACTTTTTGTGAGTCGGAAGACCCTCAGTCAGAACTATGCGCTCAGGCGATGATGCCCAATGGCACCCTCTAAAACCTAAGCACAAAATCACCGACTTCGAGTGCCAAAAGTCACTACTGCAGAATCCACATAAAAACAACAAAGAATGTGTAGACCAGAAAACTTAAACTAACGCCCGTAAGCGGAATTTTCACAAGTGCAAATGCAAAACTTGCGCATAAAGTTTTTATACGATCCAAAAATGAACACTAAAGGAGGTAAAAGACTTAAGCATATGAGTGAACCAAAGAGCTTTATTTCATTGATCATATAAAGGGTACACAGTAGATAGTAAAAATATGCTAAGTGTAAAAAGGATGTAGCTATGCTATGTTCCATGGCCGATCAAGCTCCGGGTAGTCATCATCCGGGCCACGTCGCTTACGCTTATGATCCTCATTTGGTATATCCTCTAGTTCATGATTTTCAACGAGGTAGTAAGATCCATTGAGTAGCGCCTTGCTTACGATGAAAGGTCCTTCCCATGGAGGGGATAGTTTGTGTGACTTCTTCTGCTTAATTCGGATCACCAGATCCCCCTCTTTAAACGAGCGATGCCAAACGCGCCGACTATGGTAGCTGCGTAGGTTCTGCTGGTAGATGGCGGATCTTTGGCATGCCAATACACGCTCTTCCTTCAGAAGGTCTACATCTAGGCGCCTGGATTTTTCAGCATCCTCATCGTAGGCGGCAACCCTTGGTGAATCATGAAGGATGTCGGAAGGCAAGATGGCTTCTGCTCCATATACCATGAAATAAGGGGTATAGCCGGTGGATTTGTTGGGAGTAGTTCGTAAACTACACAAAATAGATGGTAACTCCTCCGCCCAGGATCCAGCTGCTCTATGTAGCTGTGCCTCTAGACGTGGCTTGATTCCCTGCATAATTAATCCATTGGCTCGCTCAATTTTCCCATTGAACTATGGATGTGCCACAGATGCCAGATCAAGTCGGATGCCCTTCTCCCAAAAATAAGCCTCAACTTATTCGAGTGATAAGTTGCTACCATTGTCGGTGATAATGCTATGTGGGAGACCAAATCGCACCACTAGTTCCTGGACAAACCTAAGGGTCAAGATGGCAGTTTTACCCATGGAGGCGGGTACCCGCGGGGATATACCCGCTAAGAACCGGGGATGGGGGACAAATTGCCTCCATGGGGCAAGCGGGGCGGGTACCCGATAAGGTGGCAGGGCGGGGATGGGGGCAGATCCCCTCCATGGGTACTACATGGATACTTGGGACCCCACCTATCAGTCAAATAGACATTCAATATTAGGCAAAAAAATAATCCCATAACCTCCACTCCACCCCCTCGTTCCCCTCACACAGCCGCCGCTCTCACTTTCCGCGTGCGCGCACAGACAGAGCATCGGGGGGCCATCGCATGGGAGCACGGCCGAAGACGACCGCGGGGAGGCGGTGGTGGCAGAGAGTCGGAGCAGGAAGAAGACAGGGGCCGCGGCCATGGAGCCGTCGTTGGGCGGCGTGGAGGCAGCAGCGGCTTGCAAGGGAGCTCGTCGGCACCAGCGAGTTCGCCCCCACCTCAGATCGGCTAGTCACCGGCGCCACCACACATCAGGTCATCACCAACGCCGTCCCGCATCAGGTCATCGCCGGTGCTTCCCCGCATCCACATCTCCTACTTGGGCGTTGGTGGGAGGTCCACGTGGAGACCCCGACGACGGTCGGGTACCCGATGTTGATGGGGACGGGGGCCGTTTATCCCCCGATAAGCTAACGGGGATTTGCGGGGACGGGTACTCGTGGGGATCGGGGCGGGTACAGTGGAGTCATCCCCGGTAATCCCCGGCCCCGTTTCCATCTTGACCTAAGGGCAGTTGCCCCATCGAGCTTTCTAATGGGTTTAGCTTCTATCCATTTAGTGAATTTATCAACTGCTACTAGCAGATGCATAAACCCACAAGGTGTCGTCTGTAATGGACCAACCATGTCTATCCACCAGACTGCAAACAACCAAGTTATTGGTATTGTTCTCAATTCTTGAGCTAGTACATGTGGTTGTCGGGCATAGTACTGGCATCCCATGCATGTCTTAACCAGCTTGTCGGCATCCACTTTCGCGGTCAGCTAGTAGAAACCTTGCCAGAAGGCTTTGGTTACCAACGATCAAGGAGCGCCGTGATGCCCGCAATCTCCGAGATGGATCTCATGAAGGATTTCAATACCTTCTTGCTAGGAAACACACTTTAGGTATACACCAGCGGTACTTCTTTTATAGAGCTGTCCATTGATTATGGTATAGCCCATTGCTCGATGTACTATTTGCCGACTTTCGACTTCGCCGATGGGCAAAGCTCCGTGTACGAGATATTCCACGAACGGTTTTGTCCAAGACGGAGGGACCTTTGTTACTGTATGAACAAAAGAGTCAACTCTATCCGGGTTCTCGGGGTCCGCTACCTTCACGGATAGTGTCAGTAGATGCTCCAGAAACACGCCAGGCGGAATTGGTTTGTGCCCTGATCCAAGCTTTGACAGTAGATCAGCCGCCTCATTTTCCTCCCTTTTGACATACTTGAATTCGTAGCCCTCAAAGCACTTGGATATCTCGTCTACTTCGTCTCGATATGCTGCAATCAAAGGGTTCCGCGCATTCCAGGTGACAGCCACCTTCTGGGCAACCAAGTCAGAATCTCCACAAAAAACTATGTGATTGATGCCAATATCCTTGGCTACACGAAGTCCGTGAATGAGTGCTTCATATTCCGCCATGTTATTTGTAGCCTCAAAGTGGATCTGCAGAACGTAGTGTAGTTTTTTCCCTGTTGGTGACTGTAGCAGTACACCAGCCCCCGAGCCGTTGAGTAGCTTTGATCCGTCAAAGTGCATCACCCAGTATTCTAGATCTGGTACAGGGGTAGCATCTGGCATTTCCGTCCAATATGCAATCAAATCCGCCAAGACCTGTGATTTGATAGCGTCGCGTCTCTTGTAGGTGATCTCCAAGGCAATAAGTTCAATGCCCCACTTCGCGACCCTTTCTGTAGGGTCGCTGTTATTGATGATGTTGGACAGTGGAGCCTTGCTCACAACTGTGATAGGGTGCTCCTAGAAGTAGTGCTTAGCTTCCGAGAAGCAAGGAACACTACATAAGCTAGCTTATGATAGTGCGGGTAATGCTGCTTGGACTCCGTCAAGACCTTGCTTAAATAGTAAAATGGTCGTTGCACTCCGTACTCATGCATTTGTTATTTCTGCTCCACCACGATGACGATGTTGATTACCCAGTTGGTGGTCGCCATGTCAATCAACATAGGCTCCATAGGCTTGGGTGTTGCGAGTAGAGGTGCCGAGGAGAGTATCCCCTTTAACTCCTTAAGCGCAACATCTGCTTTGTCCGTCCATACAAATTTGTCCGCCTTCTTCAACAACTTGTACAGCAGAAGAGCCCTCTCTCCAAGTCGGCTGACAAACCGTCTTACCGCTGCAACGCAGCCTATGAGCCGTTGGATGTCCTTCAGGCATGTCAGACGGTTTATGTTTAGGATGGCTTTGATCTTCTCTGGGTTGACCTCGATTCCACACTGGGAAACGATGAAGCCCAACAATTTTTTGACTCGGACCCCGAAGATACACTTCTTTGGGTTAAGCATCTTGTTATATTTCCAGAGATTATCAAAGATTTCCTTTAAGTCGGTGATTAAGTCATAGATTTTTTAGAGATCACCGCAACATCGTCCACATAGGCATTTACGTTTCGACCAATTTGGTCGTGTAGGAAATGCTGCATAGTCCGTTGGTACATAGCACCTACGTTTTTTATCCCAAAGGCCATCGTGACATAGCAAAACGTGCCATAAGGTGTGGTGAGCGAAGTGAACAATTGGTCCGACTTCCTCATCTTTATCTGGTGGTATCCTGAGTATGCATCTAGAAAAGACAGAAGTTCCGAGCCAGCCGTCGAGTCAATGACTTGGTCAATGCGAGGAAAAGCAAACGGATCCTTCAGACGCGTTTGTTCAAGACGGTGTAATCAACGCACATTCTTAATTCTTTGGTTCCCTTTTTGGGGACAAGTACATGATTGGCCACCCATCGGATAAAAGTAGCCTTAAGTAACCAAGCTATCTCTTTGCCTATGGCGTGTCTCTTCTCGTCTCTGAAGAATCATAGAGGTTGTTTCACCGGTTTGCATTTTGGATCAATATTCAAGCTGTTCTCGGCAATTTCCCTAGGTACACCTTTCATGTCGGCAGGTTGCCAAGCAAAGATGTCCCTATTCTCACGGAGGAACTCGACGAGCGCGCTTTCCTATTTAGGGTCCAGGTTTGTCCCAATGGATGTGAACTTGGATACATCGCCTACCACAAGTTCCACCGACTTGGTATCGATGGCGGCCTTGAAGGCGGGATCGGAGTCAGAAATCTTCTTCTTCGACATCGGCATCTCCGAGGCATCGACCTTGCTCTAGACCTCCTTGAATTCTTTGCTATAGAGGACAACTTATGCAAAGGTTGCTTCTCCAATCTCGCAGTCCCTTGCCTTTGAAAAGCTTCTGGATACGATGATGACACCGTTTAGTCCGGGTATCTTGAGCTTGTTGTAGACGAAGAATTTCTTGGCCATGAAGCCGTAGCAGATGTCGCATTCGAATATGAAGTGGCACACACTCTTGAAGGGGACCACTTCAAAGGTCATGTGTTCTTGGCGGTAATTGTTAACATCACCAAAAGCGACCGGAAGCGTGATGCACCCAAGGGACCAAGCCTTTGTCCATACCCATCTACCAGAACCTTTGCCCCATCTTTCATAAGTCAAATTACTAGAATCCCTTCATGAGCATCATTATGATCAAAATTGTCATTAACCAAATCCCTAAGCTCAAAACCCACCAAACCCACCTCTAACTAGGGCAAGCAACCTTGCACAGCACAAGACCCACCCTTCGTCGACCACTATTGTAGCATGACCACTGTAGCTCCCGTCCCCTTGTCTCATGTGCTTGAAGGAGGAGAGTAATGTGTTGCCCTTGTTTCATGTGTTGATAAATATCTCCACCACCTAGGCAGCATCTCCCTCTCTGCCCCTTATATGCCCCCACACACCCTCCTCAGCACCGCCCAGCTCAAACAATCCACTGCCTGGCCACCTCCCCTGCTCCCTCTTGGACTTAGACCACAATACACCAATCCTCTTGGGTTAAATAGGCCACACGCCATCCCAGTCCCCCATGTACCCCCATTTCACTCCTATCATCTCACAGAGCTACCCAGAGCCCCCTCCTCCCTTCCTTTGCTTCCTACACCCAGGAACATGAAGCTCCCTCCCATGGAGCTGCAAGGAAGAATAAGGCCATACAAAGGGATACACTACCCCTTACCTTCTCATTTTTTTCTCTGGTGTGGGCTAGCCCGCCCTAATCTGGCCCTTTCCTCTGACATGCAGGCACCCTAGGACGTACTCCAGCGAGTTCTCAGACCTACTCCATCACGCAAATTACCGCGACCTAGATCTGCACCAAACAACACCATGTCGACCCTCCATCAGCTCAGGGTGATGAGCCGTGCCTCCCCGACACTCCTCCATGACACCCCTAGGTGAGTCTCCCACCGCCCTAACCCTGCTAGGGTTTCGCAGCAGGTCCAGCGCATCGAGAGGAGGAAGATCCTCCTCCGTAGTTGATCTGTCTTTAACGACCCTTGTTGCGCCCTACCCCTTCGCCACTCTCTCCCTATGACGGTTGGGGCCCGCCGAGCGGTTTGAAATCCGCTCCTCCCGCGCCCTGATCTTCCCAGGAGGGCCGATTTCCCCCACTGCGGCCCCTCTTCCTCTGGATCCGGCCTAGGAACCCCTAATTCCTTTCTCTATTTACTCAGACCTGCTAGTTTACCTATTTTGTTTAATCCGAAATAAAATTGAAAATAATCAAAACTTGCCAAATATTATTTTCACCCAGTACCTAGTTGTTATGTCTAACATGCAACACCAAGAGTTGACTCAAATATTATTCCATTATTTTTTGAAAAATAGTATAATACAAAGTAGACTTTGCAGTAATTAAACCCCCCTGTAATTTATACATTTCCAAATGGGATAAATCAAATTGGTTCTGAAAGGTATTTGATATACCTTACTTTTCACTGTCACCTCTACTTAAAATGATTCCTAAATTTCGTGGAGAAGAAATGACAAAAATAGGAAAATTATATATTTAGGATTTTCTATAGGACAAACCAAAAATGGTATTGACCTAATTTCAACTCCCAAAGCACATGCATATGAATATCCCTTGATACGTTGGAAACGTATCTATAATTTTTGATGCCCCATGCTTGTTTTGTATCTACTTTGGTTTGCTTGTCTACACTTTGAGGAGATTCTTACATGTTTTCTGGTACTAACCTATTATCAAGTTGCAACAGTGCCAGATTCCTGTTTTCTGCTGTTTTTGGTTTCAGAAAAGTTAGTAAAGAAATATTCTCGGAATTGGACGGGACAAACATCAAAGTCAATTACTTTCCGTGGGGAACAAGAAGTCCAGAGGAGAGTCGGAGGGGCTGTCCAGAGGGGCCAGACCCACCCTAGGTGCGGGTGGGCCCCACCCCGCGCGCCCGCGGCTGCCGCCTCGGTCTCCCCCTTCGCCTATAAGAAGCCCCCGATGCAGAAACCCTGAGTACCCGATCAAATATCCACAAAACCGTCTGTAGCCTCCGCCACCATCATCCCTAGATCGGGGGGATATGAAGTTCTTCCCGACACCCTACCGGAGGGGAGATGATCCCAGAGGCCTTCAATCCGGTATGATGTGTGAGTAGTTCCACCTTGGACTATGGGTCCATGTATTAGCTAGATGGTTGTATCTCCTCCTTTGTGCTTTCATCTATAGATCTTGTGAGCTCCGTTCCTGATCAAGATCTAATCTATTTGTAATCATGCATGTTATGTTTGTGGCGATCCGATGGATATTGAGATTATTATGTTGGTTTGATTACTGGTTTTGTCTTTATGATTCTATCATGTCTGTGTTGTTTGTGATCTTGCATGCTCTCTGTTGTTAGTAGCTATCTTGTCCAAGTAGTTGCTAGTGACTCCAAGAGGGAGTATTTATGATCAATAGTGGGTTCATGCCTCTAGTTTCCAAGGGAAGTGATAGAAATCTCTTCGGTTGTAGATGTGTTGTTGCTACTAGGGAGAAAACAATGGTCTATTGTTCATGGAACATGTGGACTGTTTACCTTACACACTTTTCTTAAAGCAGTTGTATGTTGCTTGCAACTTAATACTGGAGGGGGTTCGGATGATAACCTGAAGGTGGACTTCTAGTCATAGATTCAGTTGGATGGTGGTCTATGTATATTGTTGTATTTCCCAATCGAATCTCATAGGATCTTTCTGACTAGTAATTGCATTGTTATGCCTTGCTCAGTTCCTGTCAATTGCCCCGCTGTAATTTGTTTACCCTTCATGCCATGTTGTTTATCTAAGGAGAGCACCTCTAGTGAACTATGGACCCCCGGTCCAATCTTTACCATTGATACATTTTCCACTGTTACTTGTTTACTTGCTACAAACCATTACCTTCCACACCATACCTTTAATCCTTTGTTACAACAAACCGGTGAGCTTGACAACCTCACTGTTCATTGGGGAAAAGTCTTGAGTTTGTGTTGTGCAGGTCTCCGCGTTGCTTCCAACACCTGTGTGACGTTTCCTTCCTCCTTCTTGTTCGATAACCTCGGTCGCAACTGAGGGAAAACTTGCTGCTTGCTGCTTCACACCTTGCTCTTGGGGTTCCCAACAGGCTATGCGTAGACAGTCGTCAAGCTTTTCTGGCACCGTTGCCGGGGAGGCCAAGGACGTCTTGACAAGGGGAGACCTTCACTTCCTTTCTCTTTACTTTGTTTTTAGTTTGCTTTGTTTCTTTTGCTTGGTTTTGTTTGCCTCTTTTCAAAAAACCCCAAAAAATTAGTCTAGTTTAGTTTGCTTGCTTTATTCAAAAAAACACAAAAAATAGTTCTTGTTCTAGTTGCTGCCATGTCGGGTTTTGGACCAACCTTTATTTCCCCTATGGTAGAAATCTCCACTTTTAAGCAAAAAAGTGAAGAAAGTTTTAAAGAAGCTTGGTCTAGAATCTCTGTTTTCCAGAGGGAAACTGAGTCTGAGGTAAGCCTCAGCTTGGTTATTGATAGTTTCTACCGCGGTATTGCTCTTCGTTATAGATATGCTTTGGATGATGTGACTGAGAAAGATTTTTTTGCTATGTACTGAGGATGAAGCTTTTAATGCCATAAGGAAATTAATCATGATCTATGGTAGACCTGGCAAGTCTGATTCCTCTTTCACAAATATATTTTCTAGGTTGAACACTCTTGAGACTGGTATTGCTACTATGCATAGTTGCTATCACACTCTTAGGGCTTACCATGATTATGTTCCCATAAATTCTGAGCCTTCAAAGTGGTTTCCCACAATCAAAGTCTCAATAAACACTATACTTTTTGATGCTCGCTGTGATATCATGTCTGAATTTTGTCTCATGCCTAAAGATATTTTTGATTCCTTGAGTCTTTGGGGACTTATTGAAGGAAGAGAGGGAATCTCTCTTACCAACAACGCCACTATATTACCCATAGGAATAGCTGAAGGTGTGTTTACAAAAATCTCAGGGAAAATGGTGACTACTGATTATCTTGTTATTGAATGTGTAGGCAAGGGACATATAGCACTTGGAAGATCCCTACTGAAGCACCTTGGAGCTGTAATAGATGTGGAAAAAGGCATTATGCACATTTATCCTCCGGTAAGCAATCATATTTTCCCTAAAGAGAAAAGGAAAGGTAAGAAAGGAAGGAACAAGAGGGGTAATTATTCATTTGAAAATACTTGATTCTTCTTGCTTCTTGTGCCTAACTTAAAGGCGTTAAAGAAAACTACTTGTTGGGAGATAACCTAGAGTTTCCTTGAGTCTTGGAAGTTATTACTTCTGTAATGACCTCTCCTTATCCTTTTTTGTTTGTTTTTTGTGCCAAGAATGACCTCTAATGAGAGGTAAGTAAGATTTGGGGAGTTGCTGTCCCGAAACAGATTTCTGTCCTCTACCAAAAAACCTCTTGAGGAGGCTCTCTAACTCGGATTGAGCTCAACATTTATGAATAAATCCCCCAGTATGTTATCTAACTTTCATTAGTTCAACACTTTTTGATTTGAGCGACAGAAGATGTTCAAAAAAATCGGTTTCTACCTGCTGGTCTGTTTTGACAGATTTCTGCCATTATTTGCATTTGCTTCTTATTGATTCCTTTTTGAGTTATCTTTAGGTGAATTGAGCTTTTTTAAGGAGTTACTACATTATCTTGTGTTTTTAGTGAAAATCCTTGCTGTTCCAAAGCTTTGCCAGAGGTCTAATATATTTTGAATACACTAATGTTGCTAATGAAGATTGTGTGAAGTTTTGTATGAAGGAAAAAAATTAGGTGTAGAGAGAGAATGATGCAATGAGATGAAGAATGGACAAAATCTCAAGCTTGGGGATTCCACCATGGTGTCACCCCAAGAAATATCCAAGAGGTACAAGCGTCAAAGCTTGGGGATGCCCAAGGCATCCCCTTCTTCATCAATAAAAAGCTCAGGTCGGTCTAGACACTCCGTTTTTATTTTTTCATGCACAATTGTGTTGTTATTGGAGCGTCTTAGTTTTCATTTGATTTGCTTAGGTTTTTTATTTTGCTTGAATAAAGTAGTTTGAACCCCCATTCTTGCTGTGTTGTTTGCAAATAAGTTTGCTTGGTGTTTGGAAAGGAGTAGTAAGTTCTTGCTTGAAGTGCAAGAGGAGCTTGCATTAACTGTGACTTAGACTCTAGCATGACATGCTAGGTGTTGTTTTGACCTTATGCTTAGTGATTATTGATGTAGCATGTATTGTTCCAAACAATTGGATTTCTTAGTGTGCCTTGAAGAAATTATGCGTTGTTTTAGCATGCAAAAGCATAGTATTGTGGTATTCTCCTTTGATGTTTTGCTTAGGTTGACTTGGCACATGCTCACACCATGGTATGACTATGAAAAGTCACCATTAGCCTCTATGATCATTTAGTCCTTGACTTGTAGTACCACTCTTTTCATTGATTAGTATGCTTTGTTGCACTGCATGATTATGGCCATTATTGCTCTCTTAGTTGGTTGCTCCCAGTCTTTTGCTAGCCTCCACTTGTATGAGTAAGTTCTACTCATGCCTCCAACTCCCAAGAAACCAAGTTATTCCAAAGTGTCCACTATAAACTCCTATGCATGGTTTGTTACACCATTCCAAGTATATTCTTGTTTTCAACTATCTTCCAATTAAAAAATATTTTGTTATGTGAAAACTTAGTGATTAAAGCCCTCACAAACTTGATGGCACACTTTATTCTTTGCCCCTAATAAACTTGAACCATTGTGACAACTTTGTTGTATATGCTTGCACTTATAAGTTGTAATTAGCAGAACCGTGCTGTCACGGGGAACGTTTTCAACATTGCACTTGTACCTTGTTATACTCAGTTGATATCATGTTCTTTTGTCTATGGATGTCACCGGTGTGAAATAAAGAGGGAACTTGTAAGTCCATGGAGTTTGTATTCTATGTTAGAGAAATGACTGGGCCGATAGCCTAAGCCATGCCTAATCATGGTGGACACTTGCAACATCACCATAATGAGCTATCTATGAAGCATCCTCAATAAAAATCTATGCATATGGTAAATAAAAAGATTGTCCATCTGCTCATTGTCTTCTTGCCTTGTCATTTTGGTTATGGGAAAGCTCCTGTACCATGTGTAAGGGGTACCCCATTGGCGGTTCTCAATGATATGCAAATACTTACAGTGTCAAGAACTTACCTTGACCCAAAGTTGAGTATGCATGAGGTGTGGATCTCATATTCAAGGGACATGAGATTGCCAACTTATACTTCATCAAGCATATACTCCAGCTTTGCCACTTTAACCATAACCACTTCAAGATGTTTATGATAGGGGCAATGAGGGCTGAAACCTAACAAGTACCATAATTTTTGGAAGCTCTTTTTGAAACTTGTAATCCCTGCTTCCTTTACAAAAAAGGTCTTTCTTCCACCATTATTGAGTCTCCACCTTCTACCTTTAGGCACCATTAAGAGAGCATAGTTGTCATTCTGTGTGCAGTGTTCCAAAGCTTATTAATTGATGCATATTGTGTTATTACTTGTCATTGTGCTACTTGTTTCTATTTACCCTTGTGAACTTTGAAGGTGTCATATGCATCTATTTGCTACTCTATGAGGGACAAGCTGATTGCCACTATGCTATGTTGTCTGCATGTTAAACAAACAAACGTTTTTCAATGCATGTTATTCATGATCTTTGTTTCTAGCTTTCCATGTTGCATGCATAGTTACTATGTCCTATTGTTAGAACTCCATCTTTCATGAACATGTTTAGAGTTCTTTGATCCTAGATTTCAATGCTTGCAAATGGTTGGATCCTAATTGTGAGGGTGCATGTCACCTCAAAAATTATTTTGTTTATCACTTACCTACTCGAGGACGAGCAGGAGTTAAGCTTGGGGATGTTGATACGTTGGAAACGTATCTATAATTTTTGATGCTCCATCCTTGTTTTGTATCTACTTTTCTTTTCTTGTCTACACTTTGAGGTGCTTTTTAGATGTTTTCTGGTACTAAACTATTAACAAGTTGCAATAGTGCCAGATGCCTATTTTCTGCTGTTTTTGGTTTTAGAAAAGTTAGTAAAGAAATATTCTGGAATTGGACGGGACAAACGTCAAAGTCAATTATTTTCCGTGGGGAACAAGAAGTCCAGAGGAGAGCCGGAGGGGCCGGCCAGAGGTGCCAGACCCACTCCAGGCGCGGGTGGGCCACACCCCGCGCCTGGCTAGGGTTTGGCGCCCCTGGCCACCGCCTCGGTCTCCCCCTTCGCCTATAAGAAGCCCCCGGTGCAGAAACCCTGAGTACCCGATCAAATATCCATAAAACTATCTGTAGCCTCCGTCACCATCATCCCTAGATCGGGGGGATTTGAAGTTCTTACCGACACCCTGCCGGAGGGGAGATGATCCCGGAGGCCTTCTCTCCGGTATGATGCGTGAGTAGTTCCACCTTGGACTATAGGTCCATGTAGTAGCTAGATGGTTGTATCTCCTCCTTTGAGCTTTCACGTATAGATCTTGTGAGCTCCGTTCATGATTAAGATCTAATCTATTTGTAATCATGCATGTTATGTTTGCGGGGATCCGATGGATATTGAGATTATTATGTTGGTTTGTTTAATGATTTTGTCTTTATGATTCTATCATGTCTGTGTTGTTTGTGTTCTTGCATGCTCTCCGTTTTTAGTAGCTATCTTGGCCAAGTAGTGGCTAGTGACTCCAAGAGGGAGTATTTATGCTCGATAGTGGGTTCATGCCTCTTGTTTCCAAAGGAAGTGACAGAAATCTCTTCGGTTGTAGATGTGCTGTTGCTACTAGGGAGAAAACAACGGTCTCTTGTTCATGGAACATGTGGACTATTTACCTTAAACACTTTGCTTAAGGCAATTGTCTATGTATATTTTTGTATTGCCCAATCGAATCTCATATGATCTTTCTGAATAGTAATTGCATTGTTATGCCTTGCTCAGTTCCTGTCAATTGTCCCGCTGTAATTTTTTTATCCTTCATGCCATGTTTTTCATCTAAGGAGAGCACCTCTAGTGAACTATGATCCCCGGTCCAATCTTTACCATTGATCCATCTTCCACTGTTACTTGTATACTTGCTGCAAACCATTACCTTCCACACCATACATTTAATCCTTTGTTACAGCAAACCAGTGAGCTTGACAACCTCACTGTTCGTTGGGGCAAAGTCTTGAGTTTGTGTTGTGCAGGTCTCCGCGTTGCTTGCAACACCTGTGTGACGTTTCCTTCCTCCTTCTGGTTCGATAACCTCGGTCTCAAATGAGGGAAAACTTGTTGCTTGCTGCTGCACACCTTGCTCTTGGGGTTCCCAACAGGCTATGCGTAGACAGTCGTCATCCCTCAAAACCTAGCATCCCATTAATTATTAAGCACCTATTGATTTATTGTGATTTAAACTATTCTGTGTATGGTTATTTCACTACATAAATCACTCCAGTAGTTCTGTAAACCCAGAAATCATAATTAAATTTTATGCAGAAAGTTAATCCAAATACCTAGCATGTGTCCTTGGAATCATATCAAAATATTATGAAGACTAAATCTGGTGAAAAAGACAAAATACCCTCAAGAACTGCCTTTGGGAATTTCTTGAGGGAATTACGGTAAATATTTTGAAGTGATTCCAACACTACGTGAATTAGTCCATCAAACCATAATTAAACATCCAAGGAAATAATTTTTGGACATACAAAACATTTCTGGTGAATTATACCCTAAAACTAGAGTTTTAATCACTATAAATTACATAGTAAATAAATGGAAATTGATAAAATAGTGAAACCACTTTTGTTGGTTTCATTTTATTAATACCTTGCTGACGATAACACTTTTTCATACTGATATCATACAGAAATTGACCTTGGTTTAAAACCACTTTAATAAGTAGTTTTGGCCTCCAAAATCATTAATAAAATCCTCAAATGCCCATCAAGCATTTCCACGTGCCTTAAATCCAACCACTCAACACATACTGATTTATAAACTCCTATTGTACTTTTCTTGATGTATGTATTGATGCATGTATGCCTTGTATTGAATGTTGTATTGCTTGTTTGCATGTTTCCTAGATAACGGTGATAGTTGTGATTGTGTGACGTTGAGAAGAAAGAAGCATCAGATTATTCTTCTTAGTATTATTGCTATTGGTATTCTGGTTTTCTAAAGAAGTCAAGGACATCTCGCTGGTCACAGGCAAGCCACCTTCTTGCTCATAATCCCTCATCCTACCTTTGTACTTATGCATGTTTTATCTAGTTTTATATAAAGTGCATTGGTTTACTGTTTAATGTTTTATACCTAGTAGTGGCTTGGCTCCTCTAGCTAATACCATTTGTACTAATAAGTACAATTCCTTTGACAACACTGACTTACCCCTATTATGTTATAGGGTGCATAGCACCATACCCGTTTGGAGACCCCGTTTTAGCCGAAGCAAAAACTATAGGATGCCAAGACCCCGGAAAATTTTTACAAAAATATTTCATGAATGGGACAGGGCAACATAAGTTTGAGAAATGAAAAAGGTTTTGTTTTACAAAAAGGTTGGACGAAAGGAGGAAAAAATGTTTACAAAAACGAACACGGTTCTTTGCAGTTTTGCTAGAACAATTAACCCGTGTAACCACATTACTCTTGAATGGGACAGGGCTGGATTTGAAGTTTGCTACTCTTGTATGGGAATTCTCATGACTACTTATAAGGGATCATCTCCCTCGAATGTCGGGGTTCCTTTACATAAGGGGTCAACTGTGGGACAGTCACCTAGAGGAATTGCGAAATGCCCTCGGGAGCAGCCAGGCAATACTATGAGCCCCTCATTGAAAGTGCCCCTTCTCGAGGAGTCGGAAGGCACTCCGGCTGGTCCGTGGATCCAGATGTCCCAGTGTTGAGGGGAACAACTCATAGGATAGGGCCTATACTAGAGTGGCATCCAGAGAGTCTTGACCGGTTACTTGACCCACGATCGGTGTAGATCAGGGCAGGGTACCCGGATGGTGTGGGTTAAGTGTACAACCTCTACAGAGTGTAAATCTATTCGAATAGCCGTTTCCACGATCATGGACGGTTGGGAAGGTTGCTGTAGAGTGGTGCTAGTTTTGATTACAAAAAAGGACTTCGAAAAAGCAATGGATTTGGAAATTTTTTGACCATTGGATGGTCGGAAAGGAAGAAAAGGAGTTTGGTCATGGGATGACCGAAAGGAAGAAACAAATGGGTGACCCAATCCTGGTGTTTTCTAAAACTTCTCAAAAAGACTTTCCAAATGTTTTACAAAAGCTTTCAATAAAGATATATGCATGCTATATCTACAAGAGAAACTAGTTTATAAAAGAACCTCTTATGGAGCATGCCTACTGCCATAGCTATATTTCATATCCCTTATTATTGTTCTTCTAAGGTGGTTTGCGAGTACATTCAAAGTACTCATCGGCATTGTCCCTGGCTATTTACTTGGACAGATTTTTCAGAAGCATGGGGAAAGATGGAGATACTGACGTCTATGCGAGCTAGGCCGTCTTCCCAGTCAGTCGCCTATTGTCACATCCCAAGATTTTCCAAATCTTGTAATGTGAAAAATAAATGAATAAAATAAAACTTTGTTGATTTTCAGGGTGAGAAGAAACTTTTTGAATCCATTTGGAAACTTTCAAAACCTATTTAGATCAAATAAAATCTTAAAAGGATTTAAAAAAAGTTAAATAAACAATAAAGCTAAAAATATTTGAAAATACTATTTTGGATCTTTTAAATAAAAAGATTTGGTTTTCAAAAGAAAAGGTAGATTTATAAATAAGGATTATTTTATGGAGCCAAAATAAACCTTGGTCAAGCTTTTGAAATAAAACATTTTTTTTTGATAAAAATAGTAAAGGTTTATTTAAATAAAATAATAAGGATTTAATATCCAATTTTATTTAAGTAAAGGCTTTTCCCATTTTAAATAAACACTAAAACTTATTTATTTATTTTAAATAAGTTTTCCAAGTATTTTATATTCTCAAACAAAACCTACTGAAGTGTTTTGGTGTTATTTTAGATTTCAAATAAAGATTTTAATAAAATAAATCCTATTTGAATTATTAACTAAGGTCCATCTTATTTAATTATTAATGGACCCTAAAATAAAAATGTTATTTTATTTTAAGCAAGTTTTCCAAATATCTTCTATTTTCAAATAAAACCTACTGATTTGGTTTTGAAAATATTTAGATTTCAAATGGAGATTTTATTAAATAAATCAAACCCTATTTGATTAAATAACTAAGGTCCATTTTATTTAATTAATGAATGGATCCTAAAAAGATTAAAAATATTATTTTGGACTTTGGTTTATGTTGTTAAACAGAACCAAAACTCAATACAAGTTTGGTGAAAGTTTGATTTGTTTTGGTTGTTTGAATTGTTGTTTGAAATTCAAAACAGAAAATAGAATCAGAAAAAGGAAAATCAATCAGGAAAGAAAAAAATAGAAGTGGACAGCAGCCCAGTCGGCCAGCCCAATAAGCCCAGTACCAGTCCAGTCTCTCTCCCCCTCTGCGAAACGATTTTTACTTAAAGTATCACCCACAGAGCAACTGACCGGTGGCCCCTCCTTCCCTCTCACTTTCTCGCTGACAGCAAGGCCCCACAACACTGTTCATTGTCTCCACCGCGTCGACCGTTCCTCGCCGTTTACTGCTGTAAGATCCCTCCTTTGTAAAGGAAAAGGATCCCTGTGATTGCACTGCTAGTCCCTGGATCATTGCTAGCATCCACAGTTTAAGATGAAGTACACAGATACAAAGGTCATTTATTACATCCATTCCAGAGATAAAACATAGTCTTTTACAACTCAAGGCCACAGGCCTAATACAAGAGTTTTGGAGTAAGTAAATAAACATAAGTCTTCATCTTCATGTGCCACAGGCAAGCATGTTGAGTGTAGAATCATGACACCTAATCATCATCGGAGTAACCTGCAACATCACAAGTTACAGCCACAGTGGGTCAATACTTTGGAATAGTGTTGGCAAGTGATACCTTAGTAAATTTTGAGTGGACTATATTACTATATGCATTTTGGCTAAGTGTAGCTTGGCTTGCTTTGCTTGAAAATAGGTTTTTCCTATTAGTTGAAATCACTAAGTTTTTCTTTGTCAAAACTTTCCCAAGAAACCACCAATAGACATTGGGGTCCTTCACCCTTGTTCATGCACAAGTTTTACTTAGAAGTTGGAGTGATGAGATTCTTGACAGCTTCCATGTCTTGATGCTCAAGTTGTCCATTGCCATGGACTTGCCTAAGTACTTAGATTTTCCATCTGCAGCGGTTGTGCACTTTCCCCACCAGACTTGGTTTCCCAAGACAGGACCTTTCAGAAGCCTTTCCTTAGCCAAATGGACGCGCTCCAACCTATCATTCCCACTACCACCAACTGTCCAAAAGGCTAAGTTCTAGCAACCTATATGATCAAGGCATAGCCCATATTGCCAAGTGGTTGCACTATAAGCTTCTCAACACTTGGCCTCCAAATCCCTTTGTGCCTGGGTGGCATACCGCAAGTGAGATACACAAGGTAAACCATATCCATGGGCCTTGTGTAACCACTCAACCAAAAACCACCATTCAAGTCCCATTCCACCCAGGAGGTTCATTGACTTAGTTGTTTTATTAAGAAAACATAAGTCCAAAGACTTAGAAATATTTTCATCATAGCATGTATATACTTTACCAACCCTTGTTTGCTACTAGCTAGGCTAAGCATGGCATAGTAACTTAACTTAGGAAATTCCCTAGCAATTCTACAATTCTATAACTACTTAGGATTTCCCAACATAGCATTTGGCAAAAATAACAACATGCAAGACTTAGCAAAATATTTCTAATGCTTATACAAAAATATAGGGATGAAAATATTCATGAAGTACCACTTGCCTTGGTAATGGGGAGAGTAGCACTCGTCACAATCACAGTCCCTAGAAAAATCTACACAAAAAATTTGTAGCACAAAATTACACACAATTCATATACAAACAAAAATATGAATGCATGCATGCAAGAAAATGCTAAGTGATGATTTTTAAAAACTCCACCAAGCAAGTGCATGATACAGCAACATAACCAAGTCAAAAACTTGCTAACAAAACTTATTTAGCACTAAAACAATTTACTAAACAAATCCTATACTCAAAATGGTCCTAAACAAGTTTTTGCATAAAAATTCATTTTAACAGAAACATTTCACTAAACACATTGCAGATTCAGAAAGGGCTTGTCTCCCTGATTCCAACGGTATAAAGTTTGCAAAAATCTAACGTGGGAAACAAAAGTTATAGCCATTTGAAATTTGGATCTAAATCTGATTTGAATTCTGTTTTTGAATCTAACCCTAGCCACGCGTCATGTTTCTATTGGCGCGTACCGGTTCGGACGGATCGAGCTCTGCAGGCCGTAGGATCTAAGTAAGATCTGGCGGCTCAGATGCGTGCTTACCTCTTCGCTCACGTTCTAATCTCAGCCGCAGGATCTGCATCTAACGCTCCTAATCGTTCTGACCAAACACGAGCGGCGCTAGCGGCGGCGACTGGCGGCGGCGTGTCTGACAGTGGCGGCGCTGGCGTTCTAGGTCGCGCGCGAGAGGGGGGAGGGCCTTACCAGAACCGCGGTGGCGTGCTGAAGCTCAACGTGGCGTTGATTTGCGAAGGGGCGCGCTGGCACGGTCTCAGGGGCTCGTCGGAGTTGCAGCGGCGTCTGTTGCTTGCAGATGAGGTCACTGGCGAGGGTTGACGTCGCCCTAGCACGAACCAGAGGGGTCAGGGGGTGCACAAGACTCAGGCGAACAATCTCGTATGAAAGAGGGGGCAAGGGGCGCTCGGGTTTTACCTCAATTGGTCGCCGGAGTCAAGCGGCAGCGCAGGTGGTTGCGGTCGTGGATGGAAACGATGACCTGGGTCACGAGCAGGCAAAAGAAAGGTGTCAGCAGATGCGCCAGATCATGCTGAACAAGATAGCTTGAACCAGAGAGAGGGGGCGGTCGAGGCTCACCGGAATCGGTCGCCGGAGTCGCGGTACTGCGGGGCTTCGAAGGCAATTGCGCGCAGCCTGGTGGCGGAGTGATCAAGGAGAGTGGGGGAAAATGCTCGCGGGGCAGAGGGGTTTAAATAGGCCCAAGCGCGATAGGAAACGCCTGCGGCATCAAGGCTAATTACGCCGCGCCATTACCGGCTTCACTGCAGTGGCGACGTGGTCTGCGGGCGCGATTTGGGGAAGACGAGGGCGACGTGGAGAGGGCCCGCTCGTCAGCGAAACGCGCGAAGGGGAGGTGGGGTCTGGTCGTCAGCGACTGTCTGGGTGTGCTGGCGCATGCGAGAGAGAGAGGAATGGCCCGGGTGGGCTAGCTGGGCCTGTTCTGATGCTGGGCCAGATTGGTGGCGCCTGGCCCTTTTCTTTTGTTTTACTCCTTTTCCTTTTCTATTTTGATTTTCTGAATTGGTTTTCAAATGAATTCAAGTTCCATTTGAATTCAAATTTTCTTGAGGTTTTGTAGTGGTGTAATGGTCTCAAAAATAGTTCATAACCCATGTGGTTACTTTGCAAGGACTTGGTCAAACTTGGAGAACAAAATATCAGAGGCTTGCATCTGATTTGCAAAAGTTTGAAAAAGGGTTTTTGAAACTATTCCCAATTTTGTAAAACTTGGTCCAAAACCACACTCATTCTTTTCTATAAGGAAGACAAACAAGCTAGGTTTAAAAATCATTCAAACTCTCAAATGGGGATGGCCATTTGATTTGAGTTTGTTCACATAAAATCATAGCACTATGTGCTTCTGTTTTCTAAAATGAGTTTGAAATTGATCTCAAATCTATATGCATGCATGAATGATATGCAAACTTTGAAATCATGATTTTAGGGATGTTACAACTGCCGCGTTTAATCTCCTTGAATTCGCGTTGATGGATGGTTTAAACCTGCCAGTGACCACGCCTGATTAAACGCCCGCATTCCCTCTATCTTTCCCCTCTCTCGCCCGACCCTCTCTGCCTCAGGGCTGTTCCAATTCGGAGCCACACCATCTTTGACTCCGGCGAGCTCCGCGGGAAAATCCGGCCACACCTTGCCTCCCTTCAACTCCCTCTGCACGCGAGCTTGTTCTACATCGCCTGGCGCTTCTCCCGGCGCTTTCCATTCACCCGCGGGCACATCAGAACGTCGGCAACGACAACAACCACTGCCGCCACCATCTGGTTCTTCTCCGACGACCTCCCCCTGGTAAGCTAGACCACCCCGAGCCTTCTCGAGCATGATCGCGTGTACACCACACCCTCCCGCGTTTAACCATGTACTTATTTTGCTTCGGCACGAATCGCAGCCTCGCCCTCGACGACCTCCAGAGACACACGCCGCCCACAGCAACTCCGGCGAGCAATCGCCAGAACATACGAGCGCCCCTTCGCCTGCAACCAGCACGTCGAGCTTCCCCACGTCCTTGCGATCACGGTGAGCCAACTCCCTCCCTCTCTCGCTTCCTGCTTCACCAGCACCGCCACCCTCTGACCACGCCGCCGCCAGCCACCGTCGCTGCGCCGCCAGCTTTTGGTCAAACACGCGTGAGCCGTTAGATCCCCATCCTGTGGCGCAGACAGAATGACTTAAGCGAACAGGTATGGGAGCATCTGAGCCGTGCGATTCGCATTAGATCCAACGATCCTCAGTGAGTGATCCTGACGAAACGGTATAGACGAATCAGAAACAGCCATGTGGCCAGTCTTCGATTTAAAAACAGATTTGAATCAGATTTGTTTGCAAAATTGAAACCCTTGTAACTTTAGTTCCACACGTCCAAAAATTACAAACTTTATATCAATGGAATCAGTGGAACAAGCCCTAGCCAACCATGCCATTTGTTTAGTCAAAAGCTTTTGGAAAATTGTTTTTTTTGCAGAAACATTTGTATGCTTGTTTAGATTATAAAAATTGTTCAAAAATGATTTTGGGGATAAAATCTTTGGCAAAAGGTTTTTTTTGAACCTACTGACCATAGGAAACACTTTGTGGATTCAAAAATGTATTTGGAGAAACAAAAGAATGATTCTTTGATTTAAAACCATTTCTAGTCAAATAAAAATATAGTTTATTTATTAAAAATAGTTTTGGAAGAAAACCTTTGGGAAATGTTTTGTTTTAAACTCCCTGACCCTAAACCCCAAGTTTTATGGTCTGAAAACATATTTGGTGAACCCCATAGATTAATGCCTTAGTAAAAACATTTCTACACCACATAAAATGATACTTTGTTTTGAAAATGGTTTATGAAGTGAAACCTTTTGCAAATGACTTTGCCACTTTACAAAATGACCAATAGGTGTTTTCAAATGTTTATGACCCCAATAGGAACCACTTTTTCAAATAAAACAAAGCTTGGCATGCTTGCATGCATTACTTTGACTTTATGATTTTATGTGTGATGTTTTGTTTGATTGGTTATTGGTTGGAATGCTAGTTGATATTGTGTTTGCTTGATTGATTTGTAGTGAAGTTAGAAAAGTGTGAAAGTAGCAAGATCAAGAAGTGAACCATCATTCCCTACCAAAAAGGCAAGTTACACTATCATCTAAAGTCCTACTATTTTCATTATACTTAGTGGATTTTGGAACATGCATGAAAAGAATTTCCATACTTATGCTATGCTAAATCCTAATAGGATACCCTATATATTCCTTAGTGAAAACAATGTAGTTATAGTATGCTTAGCCCAGCTATATATTGGGATGGGATACATGTTATGATTATATGAAGTATTGAAAAGACTTATGTTTTATATAATAAAACAAGTACTCAATGAACCACCTGGGTGGACAAGGATACTCAAGCTTTTGGACAAGGTGGCAACAAAAGGAACCATGTTTATATGGCAATATCTTTTTGTTGTGCACTAAAAGAAAACCACCCAGGGACTTAGAGATTGAACATGTTTCTCGTACAGTGGCTTCCGTGTACAGCCACATGCTAAATGGGCTCTGGCTTAGTCAACTACATAGTGGAAGACCCATGCATTAGCATCTTCAGGTTAACTAGATTTGTGTAAGGGAACATGAAACCCTACATTGGTGCCTGGTAGACAAGCTAGCATTGTGTATTGGGAGGACTCCTATGGAAAGACTTTGTCACATTCTCAATCTGCCAGTACTCCATCTTGGTGAGTACTTATCCAGTGGCCACTGGTGGCAAACAGATGAGATTGTGTCATGTGGGTAAAGTGTACAACTTCTGCAGAAGATCAAAATTCTAAGTACTTAGCCGTGTCCCCGGTTATGGACAATACTGAGCAACTAAGGCCTGAAGCTATGGAAGATCTCGACATTCCAATTTCTCAAAGTTAAAAACTTGAGGGTGACAACAAGGGTTTTTGAAACACTTGGTGGATTCCAAGGAGTTCAGAAAGATTTGACAAAAGATCAAAACTATTTTGAAAAGATAGGATAAAACTATATTGCTTTCTGCAAATGAGCCTAAACCCCACTTAGCCAAATATGCATGTATTGATAGGATCCACTCATATTATACATAGTAGTGAAACTTGCCAATACAATTCAAATGTATTGACCCTTGTGGCTGCAACTTGTTATGTTGCAGGTTTGATTGATATTAGTGAAGTTGATTGATTAGGATTACAAGTCTACAACCAACATGTTTACCTGTGGCACTTTGAAGATGAAGGACCCCATGCTTATAGATATTCTGCTGCAATGTAATGTAATAGCCAACTGAGCTATGTAAGATGTAATAAAATTATGTTATTCCTGGTTATAAAGTTGTATTATGACCTTTGTTTCTTGATATTACATCTTAACTGTGGATGCTAGCTATTGATCCAGGGACTAGCATTGTAAACACAGTGGACTCTACCTTATTAAAGGTTGGGACCCTTACAGATGGTATCAGAGCACTGTGTTGCCTGTAGGATTTGTAAACCTAGGATTGGACAAACCCCTTAGAAAAATAGGAGTTGTATTTGTTCCAAAACTTATTTACAAACAATCTTGTAAAATCTTTCCTCAACCATTTTGGTTTTGACTCTACATCTCTTCTACTTCAACATGATAGACAAACCTACCCCATGGCGAAAGACTACACCATGTGCAAAGGACTTCATCAACTCTAATAACTTCAACTTCTTCAACTCTAATGACTTCAACATCTTTAGCATATCCACCAAAGGACTTCAACCTTGGATATCACTAAGGACAAGTGAGACAAGAAATCTTGCTCAAGATTTGGAGACTAAGGAAACACAATTTAGAAAGATCCATCATCAACTTTGAAGTATTTGTGACCAAGAGTTTTTCCAAGGAAAACATGATCTCATGCAAGAAGAATCAACCAAAGAAGGATGGAAAGATCACAAGTGAACCATGTAGATGGACCACCATATTTTAGTTAAGTTAAACACACCAACTTATGTGGTGTAACAAAAATATTTTGTTACCCAAGTATGTGCTTGAAGCTTGTTGTTTGAGTGGAATGTTTGTTTGTGATTTCTTGCACATTGCTTGTGTGAATTGTGATGTGTGTGATTGGAATTATTCCCTTAGAAATATTCTGCCTATTCTAATCCCAATTCAACCCAAACAGATGACTTCTCTAAGAGACTCCAACATCAAGGATGATGACACCAACAATAACCAAGAGGACAACATGAGAGAACTTATAGCAACCCAAAACCAGTTGAGCCAAGAAACAACTCAGCTTTTAGCCAACAACAATGGATTAGACCCAGCCATACAAAGGATTTTGAAACTTCAATCCCAATTGTTGCAAGGATTGGTTACTCAAGTGATCAACATGGGAGAAAACTTTTCCCAAAAAGCTAGTAACAACAAGGATGACAAAGATGTTATCTTAGAAGGAACCAAATCTTGCAATATTTGTGGAGACAAGGATCATGCATCCAAGGAGCATGAAGATCAATGCCCCAAGAAGAGAGAAAGATTTCCCACCTTTGAGATGACATATGAAGAACATGAACTAGAAGAACTCCTAGCTTTGGAGAGACCCAAGAAGAAGAAGAAATGCCCCAACCCTAACAAGAAGGATATTACTCAAGTGCAATGTTACAATTGCAAAGAGATGGGACACTATGCCAATGAATGCCCAGAAAAGAAGAAGAACCAAAGAAACAAACAAGAGGCAATGATACCAAAGGAAAAGAAAGATATCTGCCAAGTGATGTGTTTCAAATGCAAGGAACTAGGCCACTATGCAAACTTCTGTCCAGGAAAGATGAAGCATAAGATAAACCAGCCTATAAAGGATCTCAGCCTTGTCACATGTTTCAAGTGTGAAAACAAAGGACACTATGCAGATGTTTGCCCAGAGAAGTTTCCCCAGGACCCCAAGAAGGCCAATATGTAATTTAGTTGGAAAAATTTTAAGGGTGGTAGTACCCTAGTTGTTTTGAGCCTACTTGTAACCCCTAGCCTCCCCAAATCTCGGGACGAGATTTATTTTAAGGGTGGTAGCCTGTCACATCCCAAGATTTTCCAAATTTTGTAATGTGAAAAATAAATGAATAAAATAAAACTTTGTTGATTTTCAGGGTGAGAAGAAACTTTTTGAATCCATTTGGAAACTTTCAAAACCTATTTAGATCAAATAAAATCTTCAAAGGATTTAAAAAAAAGTTAAATAAACAATAAAGCTAAAAATATTTGAAAATACTATTTTGGATCTTTTAAATAAAAAGATTTGGTTTTCAAAAGAAAAGGTAGATTTATAAATAAGGATTATTTTATGGAGCCAAAATAAACCTTGGTCAAGCTTTTGAAATAAAACATTTTGTTTTGATGAAAATAGTAAAGGTTTATTTAAATAAAATAATAAGGATTTAATATCCAATTTTATTTAAGTAAAGGCTTTTCCCATTTTAAATAAACACTAAAACTTATTTATTTATTTTAAATAAGTTTTCCAAGTATTTTATATTCTCAAACAAAACCTACTGAAGTGTTTTGGTGTTATTTTAGATTTCAAATAAAGATTTTAATAAAATACATCCTATTTGAATTATTAACTAAGGTCCATCTTATTTAATTATTAATGGACCCTAAAATAAAAATGTTATTTTATTTTAAGCAAGTTTTCCAAATATCTTCTATTTTCAAATAAAACCTACTGATTTGGTTTTGAAAATATTTAGATTTCAAATGGAGATTTTATTAAATAAATCAAACCCTATTTGATTAAATAACTAAGGTCCATTTTACTTAATTAATGAATGGATCCTAAAAAGATTAAAAATATTATTTTGGACTTTGGTTTATGTTGTTAAACAGAACCAAAACTCAATACAAGTTTGGTGAAAGTTTGATTTGTTTTGGTTGTTTGAATTGTTGTTTGAAATTCAAAACAGAAAATAGAATCAGAAAAGGGAAAATCAATCAGGAAAGAAAAAAATAGAAGTGGACAGCAGCCCAGTCGGCCAGCCCAATAAGCCCAGTACCAGCCCAGTCTCTCTCCCCCTCTGCGAAACGATTTTGACTTAAAGTCTCACCCGCAGAGCAACTGACCGGTGGCCCCTCCTTCCCTCTCACTTTCTCGCTGACAGCAAGGCCCCACAACACTGTTCATCGTCTCCACCGCGTCGACCGTTCCTCGCCGTTTACTGCCGCGTTTAATCTCCTTGAATTCGCGTTGATGGATGGTTTAAACCCTCCAGTGACCACGCCTGATTAAACGCCAGCATTCCCTCTATCTTTCCCCTCTCTCGCCCGGCCCTCTCTGCCTCAGGGCTGTTCCAATTCGGAGCCACACCATCTCTGACTCCGGCGAGCTCCGCGGGAAAATCCGGACACACCTCGCCGCCCTTCAACTCCCTCTGCACGCGAGCTTGTTCTACATCGCCTGGCGCTTCTCCCGGCGCTTTCCATTCACCCGTGGGCACATCAGAACGTCGGCAACAACAACAACCGCCGCCGCCACCGTCTGGTTCTTCTCCGACGACCTCCCCCTGGTAAGCTAGACCACCCCGAGCCTTCTCGAGCATGATCGCGTGTACACCACACCCTCCCGCGTTTAACCATGTACTTATTTTGCTTCGGCACGAATCGCAGCCTCGCCCTCGACGACCTCCAGAGACACACGCCGCCCACAGCAACTCCGGCGAGCAATCGCCAGAACATACGAGCGCCCCTTCGCCTGCAACCAGCACGTCGAGCTTCCCCACGTCCTTGCGATCACGGTGAGCCAACTCCCTCCCTCTCTCGCTTCCTGCTTCACCAGCACCGCCACCCTCTGACCACGCCGCCGCCAGCCACCGTCGCTGCGCCGCCAGCTTTTGGTCAAACACGCGTGAGCCGTTAGATCCCCATCCTGTGGCGCAGACAGAACGACTTAAGCGAACAGGTATGGGAGCATCTGAGCCGTGCGATTCGCATTAGATCCAACGATCCTCAGTGAGTGATCCTGACGAAACGGTATAGACGAATCAGAAACAGCCACGTGGCCAGTCTTCGATTTAAAAACAGATTTGAATCAGATTTGTTTGCAAAATTGAAACCCTTGTAACTTTAGTTCCACACGTCCAAAAATTACAAACTTTATATCAATGGAATCAGTGGAACAAGCCCTAGCCAACCATGCCATTTGTATAGTCAAAAGCTTCTGGAAAATTGTTTGTTTTTGTAGAAACATTTGTATGCTTGTTTAGATTATAAAAATTGTTCAAAAATGATTTTGGGGATAAAATCTTTGGCAAAAGGTGTGTTTTGAACCTACTGACCATAGGAAACACTTTGTGGATTCAAAAATGTATTTGGAGAAACAAAAGAATGATTATTTGATTTAAAACCATTTCTAGTCAAATAAAAATATAGTTTATTTATTAAAAATAGTTTTGGAAGAAAACCTTTGGGAAATGTTTTGTTTTAAACTCTCTGACCCTAAACCGCAAGTTTTATGGTCTGAAAACATATTTGGTGAACCCCATAGATTAATGCCTTAGTAAAAACATTTCTACACCACATAAAATGATACTTTGTTTTGAAAATGGTTTATGAAGTGAAACCTTTTGCAAATGACTTTGCCACTTTACAAAATGACCAATAGGTGTTTTCAAATGTTTATGACCCCAATAGGAACCACTTTTTCAAATAAAACAAAGCTTGGCATGCTTGCATGCATTACTTTGACTTTATGATTTTATGTGTGATGTTTTGTTTGATTGGTTATTGGTTGGAATGCTAGTTGATATTGTGTTTGCTTGATTGATTTGTAGTGAAGTTAGAAAAGTGTGAAAGTAGCAAGATCAAGAAGTGAACCATCATTCCCTACCAAAAAGGCAAGTTACACTATCATCTAAAGTCCTACTATTTTCATTATACTTAGTGGATTTTGGAACATGCATGAAAAGAATTTCCATACTTATGCTATGATAAATCCTAATAGGATACCCTATATATTCCTTAGTGAAAACAATGTAGTTATAGTATGCTTAGCCCAGCTATATATTGGGATGGGATACATGTTATGATTATATGAAGTATTGAAAAGACTTATGTTTTATATAATAAAACAAGTACTCAATGAACCACCTGGGTGGACAAGGATACTCAAGCTTTTGGACAAGGTGGCAACAAAAGGAACCATGTTTATATGGCAATATCTTTTTGTTGTGCACTAAAAGAAAACCACCCAGGGACTTAGAGATTGAACATGTTTCTCGTACAGTGGCTTCCGTGTACAGCCACATGCTAAATGGGCTCTGGCTTAGTCAACTACATAGTGGAAGACCCATGCATTAGCATCTTCAGGTTAACTAGATTTGTGTAAGGGAACATGAAACCCTACATTGGTGCCTGGTAGACAAGCTAGCATTGTGTATTGGGAGGACTCCTATGGAAAGACTTTGTCACATTCTCAATCTGCCAGTACTCCATCTTGGTGAGTACTTATCCAGTGGCCACTGGTGGCAAACAGATGAGATTGTGTCATGTGGGTAAAGTGTACAACTTCTGCAGAAGATCAAAATTCTAAGTACTTAGCCATGTCCCCGGTTATGGACAATACTGAGCAACTAAGGCCTGAAGCTATGGAAGATCTCGACATTCCAATTTCTCAAAGTTAAAAACTTGAGGGTGACAACAAGGGTTTTTGAAACACTTGGTGGATTCCAAGGAGTTCAGAAAGATTTGACAAAAGATCAAAACTATTTTGAAAAGATAGGATAAAACTATATTGCTTTCTGCAAATGAGCCTAAACCCCACTTAGCCAAATATGCATGTATTGATAGGATCCACTCATATTATACATAGTAGTGAAACTTGCCAATACAATTCAAATGTATTGACCCTTGTGGCTGCAACTTGTTATGTTGCAGGTTTGATTGATATTAGTGAAGTTGATTGATTAGGATTACAAGTCTACAACCAACATGTTTACCTGTGGCACTTTGAAGATGAAGGACCCCATGCTTATAGATATTCTGCTGCAATGTAATGTAATAGCCAACTGAGCTATGTAAGATGTAATAAAATTATGTTATTCCTGGTTATAAAGTTGTATTATGACCTTTGTTTCTTGATATTACATCTTAACTGTGGATGCTAGCTATTGATCCAGGGACTAGCATTGTAAACACATGGGACTCTACCTTATTAAAGGTTGGGACCCTTACAGATGGTATCAGAGCACTGTGTTGCCTGTAGGATTTGTAAACCTAGGATTGGACAAACCCCTTAGAAAAATAGGAGTTGTATTTGTTCCAAAACTTATTTACAAACAATCTTGTAAAATCTTTCCTCAACCATTTTGGTTTTGACTCTACATCTCTTCTACTTCAACATGATAGACAAACCTACCCCATGGCGAAAGACTACACCATGTGCAAAGGACTTCATCAACTCTAATAACTTCAACTTCTTCAACTCTAATGACTTCAACATCTTTAGCATATCCACCAAAGGACTTCAACCTTGGATATCACTAAGGACAAGTGAGACAAGAAATCTTGCTCAAGATTTGGAGACTAAGGAAACACAATTTAGAAAGATCCATCATCAACTTTGAAGTATTTGTGACCAAGAGTTTTTCCAAGGAAAACATGATCTCATGCAAGAAGAATCAACCAAAGAAGGATGGAAAGATCACAAGTGAACCATGTAGATGGACCACCATATTTTAGTTAAGTTAAACACACCAACTTATGTGGTGTAACAAAAATATTTTGTTACCCAAGTATGTGCTTGAAGCTTGTTGTTTGAGTGGAATGTTTGTTTGTGATTTCTTGCACATTGCTTGTGTGAATTGTGATGTGTGTGATTGGAATTATTCCCTTAGAAATATTCTGCCTATTCTAATCCCAATTCAACCCAAACAGATGACTTCTCTAAGAGACTCCAACATCAAGGATGATGACACCAACAATAACCAAGAGGACAACATGAGAGAACTTATAGCAACCCAAAACCAGTTGAGCCAAGAAACAACTCAGCTTTTAGCCAACAACAATGGATTAGACCCAGCCATACAAAGGATTTTGAAACTTCAATCCCAATTGTTGCAAGGATTGGTTACTCAAGTGATCAACATGGGAGAAAACTTTTCCCAAAAAGCTAGTAACAACAAGGATGACAAAGATGTTATCTTAGAAGGAACCAAATCTTGCAATATTTGTGGAGACAAGGATCATGCATCCAAGGAGCATGAAGATCAATGCCCCAAGAAGAGAGAAAGATTTCCCACCTTTGAGATGACATATGAAGAACATGAACTAGAAGAACTCCTAGCTTTGGAGAGACCCAAGAAGAAGAAGAAATGCCCCAACCCTAACAAGAAGGATATTACTCAAGTGCAATGTTACAATTGCAAAGAGATGGGACACTATGCCAATGAATGCCCAGAAAAGAAGAAGAACCAAAGAAACAAACAAGAGGCAATGATACCAAAGGAAAAGAAAGATATCTGCCAAGTGATGTGTTTCAAATGCAAGGAACTAGGCCACTATGCAAACTTCTGTCCAGGAAAGATGAAGCATAAGATAAACCAGCCTATAAAGGATCTCAGCCTTGTCACATGTTTCAAGTGTGAAAACAAAGGACACTATGCAGATGTTTGCCCAGAGAAGTTTCCCCAGGACCCCAAGAAGGCCAATATGTAATTTAGTTGGAAAATTTTTAAGGGTGGTAGTACCCTAGTTGTTTTGAGCCTACTTGTAACCCCTAGCCTCCCCAAATCTCGGGACGAGATTTATTTTAAGGGTGGTAGCCTGTCACATCCCAAGATTTTCCAAATTTTGTAATGTGAAAAATAAATGAATAAAATAAAACTTTGTTGATTTTCAGGGTGAGAAGAAACTTTTTGAATCCATTTGGAAACTTTCAAAACCTATTTAGATCAAATAAAATCTTCAAAGGATTTAAAAAAAAGTTAAATAAACAATAAAGCTAAAAATATTTGAAAATACTATTTTGGATCTTTTAAATAAAAAGATTTGGTTTTCAAAAGAAAAGGTAGATTTATAAATAAGGATTATTTTATGGAGCCAAAATAAACCTTGGTCAAGCTTTTGAAATAAAACATTTTGTTTTGATAAAAATAGTAAAGGTTTATTTAAATAAAATAATAAGGATTTAATATCCAATTTTATTTAAGTAAAGGCTTTTCCCATTTTAAATAAACACTAAAACTTATTTATTTATTTTAAATAAGTTTTCCAAGTATTTTATATTCTCAAACAAAACCTACTGAAGTGTTTTGGTGTTATTTTAGATTTCAAATAAAGATTTTAATAAAATACATCCTATTTGAATTATTAACTAAGGTCCATCTTATTTAATTATTAATGGACCCTAAAATAAAAATGTTATTTTATTTTAAGCAAGTTTTCCAAATATCTTCTATTTTCAAATAAAACCTACTGATTTGGTTTTGAAAATATTTAGATTTCAAATGGAGATTTTATTAAATAAATCAAACCCTATTTGATTAAATAACTAAGGTCCATTTTACTTAATTAATGAATGGATCCTAAAAAGATTAAAAATATTATTTTGGACTTTGGTTTATGTTGTTAAACAGAACCAAAACTCAATACAAGTTTGGTGAAAGTTTGATTTGTTTTGGTTGTTTGAATTGTTGTTTGAAATTCAAAACAGAAAATAGAATCAGAAAAGGGAAAATCAATCAGGAAAGAAAAAAATAGAAGTGGACAGCAGCCCAGTCGGCCAGCCCAATAAGCCCAGTACCAGCCCAGTCTCTCTCCCCCTCTGCGAAACGATTTTGACTTAAAGTCTCACCCGCAGAGCAACTGACCGGTGGCCCCTCCTTCCCTCTCACTTTCTCGCTGACAGCAAGGCCCCACAACACTGTTCATCGTCTCCACCGCGTCGACCGTTCCTCTCCATTTACTGCCGCGTTTAATCTCCTTGAATTCGCGTTGATGGATGGTTTAAACCCGCCAGTGACCACGCCTGATTAAACGCCAGCATTCCCTCTATCTTTCCCCTCTCTCGCCCGGCCCTCTCTGCCTCAGGGCTGTTCCAATTCGGAGCCACACCATCTCTGACTCCGGCGAGCTCCGCGGGAAAATCCGGACACACCTCGCCGCCCTTCAACTCCCTATGCACGCGAGCTTGTTCTACATCGCCTGGCGCTTCTCCCGGCGCTTTCCATTCACCCGTGGGCACATCAGAACGTCGGCAACAACAACAACCGCCGCCGCCACCGTCTGGTTCTTCTCCGACGACCTCCCCCTGGTAAGCTAGACCACCCCGAGCCTTCTCGAGCATGCTCGCGTGTACACCACACCCTCCCGCGTTTAACCATGTACTTATTTTGCTTCGGCACGAATCGCAGCCTCGCCCTCGACGACCTCTAGAGACACACGCCGCCCACAGCAACTCCGGCGAGCAATTGCCAGAACATACGAGCGCCCCTTCGCCTGCAACCAGCACGTCCAGCTTCCCCACGTCCTTGCGATCACGGTGAGACAACTCCCTCCCTCTCTCGCTTCCTGCTTCACCAGCACCGCCACCCTCTGACCACGCCGCCGCCAGCCACCGTCGCTGCGCCGCCAGCTTTTGGTCAAACACGCGTGAGCCGTTAGATCCCCATCCTGTGGCGCAGACAGAATGACTTAAGCGAACAGGTATGGGAGCATCTGAGCCGTGCGATTCGCATTAGATCCAACGATCCTCAGTGAGTGATCCTGACGAAACGGTATAGACGAATCAGAAACAGCCATGTGGCCAGTCTTCGATTTAAAAACAGATTTGAATCAGATTTGTTTGCAAAATTGAAACCCTTGTAACTTTAGTTCCACACGTCCAAAAATTACAAACTTTATATCAATGGAATCAGTGGAACAAGCCCTAGCCAACCATGCCATTTGTTTAGTCAAAAGCTTTTGGAAAATTGTTTTTTTTGCAGAAACATTTGTATGCTTGTTTAGATTATAAAAATTGTTCAAAAATGATTTTGGGGATAAAATCTTTGGCAAAAGGTTTTTTTTGAACCTACTGACCATAGGAAACACTTTGTGGATTCAAAAATGTATTTGGAGAAACAAAAGAATGATTCTTTGATTTAAAACCATTTCTAGTCAAATAAAAATATAGTTTATTTATTAAAAATAGTTTTGGAAGAAAACCTTTGGGAAATGTTTTGTTTTAAACTCCCTGACCCTAAACCCCAAGTTTTATGGTCTGAAAACATATTTGGTGAACCCCATAGATTAATGCCTTAGTAAAAACATTTCTACACCACATAAAATGATACTTTGTTTTGAAAATGGTTTATGAAGTGAAACCTTTTGCAAATGACTTTGCCACTTTACAAAATGACCAATAGGTGTTTTCAAATGTTTATGACCCCAATAGGAACCACTTTTTCAAATAAAACAAAGCTTGGCATGCTTGCATGCATTACTTTGACTTTATGATTTTATGTGTGATGTTTTGTTTGATTGGTTATTGGTTGGAATGCTAGTTGATATTGTGTTTGCTTGATTGATTTGTAGTGAAGTTAGAAAAGTGTGAAAGTAGCAAGATCAAGAAGTGAACCATCATTCCCTACCAAAAAGGCAAGTTACACTATCATCTAAAGTCCTACTATTTTCATTATACTTAGTGGATTTTGGAACATGCATGAAAAGAATTTCCATACTTATGCTATGCTAAATCCTAATAGGATACCCTATATATTCCTTAGTGAAAACAATGTAGTTATAGTATGCTTAGCCCAGCTATATATTGGGATGGGATACATGTTATGATTATATGAAGTATTGAAAAGACTTATGTTTTATATAATAAAACAAGTACTCAATGAACCACCTGGGTGGACAAGGATACTCAAGCTTTTGGACAAGGTGGCAACAAAAGGAACCATGTTTATATGGCAATATCTTTTTGTTGTGCACTAAAAGAAAACCACCCAGGGACTTAGAGATTGAACATGTTTCTCGTACAGTGGCTTCCGTGTACAGCCACATGCTAAATGGGCTCTGGCTTAGTCAACTACATAGTGGAAGACCCATGCATTAGCATCTTCAGGTTAACTAGATTTGTGTAAGGGAACATGAAACCCTACATTGGTGCCTGGTAGACAAGCTAGCATTGTGTATTGGGAGGACTCCTATGGAAAGACTTTGTCACATTCTCAATCTGCCAGTACTCCATCTTGGTGAGTACTTATCCAGTGGCCACTGGTGGCAAACAGATGAGATTGTGTCATGTGGGTAAAGTGTACAACTTCTGCAGAAGATCAAAATTCTAAGTACTTAGCCGTGTCCCCGGTTATGGACAATACTGAGCAACTAAGGCCTGAAGCTATGGAAGATCTCGACATTCCAATTTCTCAAAGTTAAAAACTTGAGGGTGACAACAAGGGTTTTTGAAACACTTGGTGGATTCCAAGGAGTTCAGAAAGATTTGACAAAAGATCAAAACTATTTTGAAAAGATAGGATAAAACTATATTGCTTTCTGCAAATGAGCCTAAACCCCACTTAGCCAAATATGCATGTATTGATAGGATCCACTCATATTATACATAGTAGTGAAACTTGCCAATACAATTCAAATGTATTGACCCTTGTGGCTGCAACTTGTTATGTTGCAGGTTTGATTGATATTAGTGAAGTTGATTGATTAGGATTACAAGTCTACAACCAACATGTTTACCTGTGGCACTTTGAAGATGAAGGACCCCATGCTTATAGATATTCTGCTGCAATGTAATGTAATAGCCAACTGAGCTATGTAAGATGTAATAAAATTATGTTATTCCTGGTTATAAAGTTGTATTATGACCTTTGTTTCTTGATATTACATCTTAACTGTGGATGCTAGCTATTGATCCAGGGACTAGCATTGTAAACACATGGGACTCTACCTTATTAAAGGTTGGGACCCTTACAGATGGTATCAGAGCACTGTGTTGCCTGTAGGATTTGTAAACCTAGGATTGGACAAACCCCTTAGAAAAATAGGAGTTGTATTTGTTCCAAAACTTATTTACAAACAATCTTGTAAAATCTTTCCTCAACCATTTTGGTTTTGACTCTACATCTCTTCTACTTCAACATGATAGACAAACCTACCCCATGGCGAAAGACTACACCATGTGCAAAGGACTTCATCAACTCTAATAACTTCAACTTCTTCAACTCTAATGACTTCAACATCTTTAGCATATCCACCAAAGGACTTCAACCTTGGATATCACTAAGGACAAGTGAGACAAGAAATCTTGCTCAAGATTTGGAGACTAAGGAAACACAATTTAGAAAGATCCATCATCAACTTTGAAGTATTTGTGACCAAGAGTTTTTCCAAGGAAAACATGATCTCATGCAAGAAGAATCAACCAAAGAAGGATGGAAAGATCACAAGTGAACCATGTAGATGGACCACCATATTTTAGTTAAGTTAAACACACCAACTTATGTGGTGTAACAAAAATATTTTGTTACCCAAGTATGTGCTTGAAGCTTGTTGTTTGAGTGGAATGTTTGTTTGTGATTTCTTGCACATTGCTTGTGTGAATTGTGATGTGTGTGATTGGAATTATTCCCTTAGAAATATTCTGCCTATTCTAATCCCAATTCAACCCAAACAGATGACTTCTCTAAGAGACTCCAACATCAAGGATGATGACACCAACAATAACCAAGAGGACAACATGAGAGAACTTATAGCAACCCAAAACCAGTTGAGCCAAGAAACAACTCAGCTTTTAGCCAACAACAATGGATTAGACCCAGCCATACAAAGGATTTTGAAACTTCAATCCCAATTGTTGCAAGGATTGGTTACTCAAGTGATCAACATGGGAGAAAACTTTTCCCAAAAAGCTAGTAACAACAAGGATGACAAAGATGTTATCTTAGAAGGAACCAAATCTTGCAATATTTGTGGAGACAAGGATCATGCATCCAAGGAGCATGAAGATCAATGCCCCAAGAAGAGAGAAAGATTTCCCACCTTTGAGATGACATATGAAGAACATGAACTAGAAGAACTCCTAGCTTTGGAGAGACCCAAGAAGAAGAAGAAATGCCCCAACCCTAACAAGAAGGATATTACTCAAGTGCAATGTTACAATTGCAAAGAGATGGGACACTATGCCAATGAATGCCCAGAAAAGAAGAAGAACCAAAGAAACAAACAAGAGGCAATGATACCAAAGGAAAAGAAAGATATCTGCCAAGTGATGTGTTTCAAATGCAAGGAACTAGGCCACTATGCAAACTTCTGTCCAGGAAAGATGAAGCATAAGATAAACCAGCCTATAAAGGATCTCAGCCTTGTCACATGTTTCAAGTGTGAAAACAAAGGACACTATGCAGATGTTTGCCCAGAGAAGTTTCCCCAGGACCCCAAGAAGGCCAATATGTAATTTAGTTGGAAAATTTTTAAGGGTGGTAGTACCCTAGTTGTTTTGAGCCTACTTGTAACCCCTAGCCTCCCCAAATCTCGGGACGAGATTTATTTTAAGGGTGGTAGCCTGTCACATCCCAAGATTTTCCAAATTTTGTAATGTGAAAAATAAATGAATAAAATAAAACTTTGTTGATTTTCAGGGTGAGAAGAAACTTTTTGAATCCATTTGGAAACTTTCAAAACCTATTTAGATCAAATAAAATCTTCAAAGGATTTAAAAAAAAGTTAAATAAACAATAAAGCTAAAAATATTTGAAAATACTATTTTGGATCTTTTAAATAAAAAGATTTGGTTTTCAAAAGAAAAGGTAGATTTATAAATAAGGATTATTTTATGGAGCCAAAATAAACCTTGGTCAAGCTTTTGAAATAAAACATTTTGTTTTGATAAAAATAGTAAAGGTTTATTTAAATAAAATAATAAGGATTTAATATCCAATTTTATTTAAGTAAAGGCTTTTCCCATTTTAAATAAACACTAAAACTTATTTATTTATTTTAAATAAGTTTTCCAAGTATTTTATATTCTCAAACAAAACCTACTGAAGTGTTTTGGTGTTATTTTAGATTTCAAATAAAGATTTTAATAAAATACATCCTATTTGAATTATTAACTAAGGTCCATCTTATTTAATTATTAATGGACCCTAAAATAAAAATGTTATTTTATTTTAAGCAAGTTTTCCAAATATCTTCTATTTTCAAATAAAACCTACTGATTTGGTTTTGAAAATATTTAGATTTCAAATGGAGATTTTATTAAATAAATCAAACCCTATTTGATTAAATAACTAAGGTCCATTTTACTTAATTAATGAATGGATCCTAAAAAGATTAAAAATATTATTTTGGACTTTGGTTTATGTTGTTAAACAGAACCAAAACTCAATACAAGTTTGGTGAAAGTTTGATTTGTTTTGGTTGTTTGAATTGTTGTTTGAAATTCAAAACAGAAAATAGAATCAGAAAAGGGAAAATCAATCAGGAAAGAAAAAAATAGAAGTGGACAGCAGCCCAGTCGGCCAGCCCAATAAGCCCAGTACCAGCCCAGTCTCTCTCCCCCTCTGCGAAACGATTTTGACTTAAAGTCTCACCCGCAGAGCAACTGACCGGTGGCCCCTCCTTCCCTCTCACTTTCTCGCTGACAGCAAGGCCCCACAACACTGTTCATCGTCTCCACCGCGTCGACCGTTCCTCGCCATTTACTGCCGCGTTTAATCTCCTTGAATTCGCGTTGATGGATGGTTTAAACCCGCCAGTGACCACGCCTGATTAAACGCCAGCATTCCCTCTATCTTTCCCCTCTCTCGCCCGGCCCTCTCTGCCTCAGGGCTGTTCCAATTCGGAGCCACACCATCTCTGACTCCGGCGAGCTCCGCGGGAAAATCCGGACACACCTCGCCGCCCTTCAACTCCCTATGCACGCGAGCTTGTTCTACATCGCCTGGCGCTTCTCCCGGCGCTTTCCATTCACCCGTGGGCACATCAGAACGTCGGCAACAACAACAACCGCCGCCGCCACCGTCTGGTTCTTCTCCGACGACCTCCCCCTGGTAAGCTAGACCACCCCGAGCCTTCTCGAGCATGCTCGCGTGTACACCACACCCTCCCGCGTTTAACCATGTACTTATTTTGCTTCGGCACGAATCGCAGCCTCGCCCTCGACGACCTCCAGAGACACACGCCGCCCACAGCAACTCCGGCGAGCAATTGCCAGAACATACGAGCGCCCCTTCGCCTGCAACCAGCACGTCGAGCTTCCCCACGTCCTTGCGATCACGGTGAGACAACTCCCTCCCTCTCTCGCTTCCTGCTTCACCAGCACCGCCACCCTCTGACCACGCCGCCGCCAGCCACCGTCGCTGCGCCGCCAGCTTTTGGTCAAACACGCGTGAGCCGTTAGATCCCCATCCTGTGGCGCAGACAGAATGACTTAAGCGAACAGGTATGGGAGCATCTGAGCCGTGCGATTCGCATTAGATCCAACGATCCTCAGTGAGTGATCCTGACGAAACGGTATAGACGAATCAGAAACAGCCATGTGGCCAGTCTTCGATTTAAAAACAGATTTGAATCAGATTTGTTTGCAAAATTGAAACCCTTGTAACTTTAGTTCCACACGTCCAAAAATTACAAACTTTATATCAATGGAATCAGTGGAACAAGCCCTAGCCAACCATGCCATTTGTTTAGTCAAAAGCTTTTGGAAAATTGTTTTTTTTGCAGAAACATTTGTATGCTTGTTTAGATTATAAAAATTGTTCAAAAATGATTTTGGGGATAAAATCTTTGGCAAAAGGTTTTTTTTGAACCTACTGACCATAGGAAACACTTTGTGGATTCAAAAATGTATTTGGAGAAACAAAAGAATGATTCTTTGATTTAAAACCATTTCTAGTCAAATAAAAATATAGTTTATTTATTAAAAATAGTTTTGGAAGAAAACCTTTGGGAAATGTTTTGTTTTAAACTCCCTGACCCTAAACCCCAAGTTTTATGGTCTGAAAACATATTTGGTGAACCCCATAGATTAATGCCTTAGTAAAAACATTTCTACACCACATAAAATGATACTTTGTTTTGAAAATGGTTTATGAAGTGAAACCTTTTGCAAATGACTTTGCCACTTTACAAAATGACCAATAGGTGTTTTCAAATGTTTATGACCCCAATAGGAACCACTTTTTCAAATAAAACAAAGCTTGGCATGCTTGCATGCATTACTTTGACTTTATGATTTTATGTGTGATGTTTTGTTTGATTGGTTATTGGTTGGAATGCTAGTTGATATTGTGTTTGCTTGATTGATTTGTAGTGAAGTTAGAAAAGTGTGAAAGTAGCAAGATCAAGAAGTGAACCATCATTCCCTACCAAAAAGGCAAGTTACACTATCATCTAAAGTCCTACTATTTTCATTATACTTAGTGGATTTTGGAACATGCATGAAAAGAATTTCCATACTTATGCTATGCTAAATCCTAATAGGATACCCTATATATTCCTTAGTGAAAACAATGTAGTTATAGTATGCTTAGCCCAGCTATATATTGGGATGGGATACATGTTATGATTATATGAAGTATTGAAAAGACTTATGTTTTATATAATAAAACAAGTACTCAATGAACCACCTGGGTGGACAAGGATACTCAAGCTTTTGGACAAGGTGGCAACAAAAGGAACCATGTTTATATGGCAATATCTTTTTGTTGTGCACTAAAAGAAAACCACCCAGGGACTTAGAGATTGAACATGTTTCTCGTACAGTGGCTTCCGTGTACAGCCACATGCTAAATGGGCTCTGGCTTAGTCAACTACATAGTGGAAGACCCATGCATTAGCATCTTCAGGTTAACTAGATTTGTGTAAGGGAACATGAAACCCTACATTGGTGCCTGGTAGACAAGCTAGCATTGTGTATTGGGAGGACTCCTATGGAAAGACTTTGTCACATTCTCAATCTGCCAGTACTCCATCTTGGTGAGTACTTATCCAGTGGCCACTGGTGGCAAACAGATGAGATTGTGTCATGTGGGTAAAGTGTACAACTTCTGCAGAAGATCAAAATTCTAAGTACTTAGCCGTGTCCCCGGTTATGGACAATACTGAGCAACTAAGGCCTGAAGCTATGGAAGATCTCGACATTCCAATTTCTCAAAGTTAAAAACTTGAGGGTGACAACAAGGGTTTTTGAAACACTTGGTGGATTCCAAGGAGTTCAGAAAGATTTGACAAAAGATCAAAACTATTTTGAAAAGATAGGATAAAACTATATTGCTTTCTGCAAATGAGCCTAAACCCCACTTAGCCAAATATGCATGTATTGATAGGATCCACTCATATTATACATAGTAGTGAAACTTGCCAATACAATTCAAATGTATTGACCCTTGTGGCTGCAACTTGTTATGTTGCAGGTTTGATTGATATTAGTGAAGTTGATTGATTAGGATTACAAGTCTACAACCAACATGTTTACCTGTGGCACTTTGAAGATGAAGGACCCCATGCTTATAGATATTCTGCTGCAATGTAATGTAATAGCCAACTGAGCTATGTAAGATGTAATAAAATTATGTTATTCCTGGTTATAAAGTTGTATTATGACCTTTGTTTCTTGATATTACATCTTAACTGTGGATGCTAGCTATTGATCCAGGGACTAGCATTGTAAACACATGGGACTCTACCTTATTAAAGGTTGGGACCCTTACAGATGGTATCAGAGCACTGTGTTGCCTGTAGGATTTGTAAACCTAGGATTGGACAAACCCCTTAGAAAAATAGGAGTTGTATTTGTTCCAAAACTTATTTACAAACAATCTTGTAAAATCTTTCCTCAACCATTTTGGTTTTGACTCTACATCTCTTCTACTTCAACATGATAGACAAACCTACCCCATGGCGAAAGACTACACCATGTGCAAAGGACTTCATCAACTCTAATAACTTCAACTTCTTCAACTCTAATGACTTCAACATCTTTAGCATATCCACCAAAGGACTTCAACCTTGGATATCACTAAGGACAAGTGAGACAAGAAATCTTGCTCAAGATTTGGAGACTAAGGAAACACAATTTAGAAAGATCCATCATCAACTTTGAAGTATTTGTGACCAAGAGTTTTTCCAAGGAAAACATGATCTCATGCAAGAAGAATCAACCAAAGAAGGATGGAAAGATCACAAGTGAACCATGTAGATGGACCACCATATTTTAGTTAAGTTAAACACACCAACTTATGTGGTGTAACAAAAATATTTTGTTACCCAAGTATGTGCTTGAAGCTTGTTGTTTGAGTGGAATGTTTGTTTGTGATTTCTTGCACATTGCTTGTGTGAATTGTGATGTGTGTGATTGGAATTATTCCCTTAGAAATATTCTGCCTATTCTAATCCCAATTCAACCCAAACAGATGACTTCTCTAAGAGACTCCAACATCAAGGATGATGACACCAACAATAACCAAGAGGACAACATGAGAGAACTTATAGCAACCCAAAACCAGTTGAGCCAAGAAACAACTCAGCTTTTAGCCAACAACAATGGATTAGACCCAGCCATACAAAGGATTTTGAAACTTCAATCCCAATTGTTGCAAGGATTGGTTACTCAAGTGATCAACATGGGAGAAAACTTTTCCCAAAAAGCTAGTAACAACAAGGATGACAAAGATGTTATCTTAGAAGGAACCAAATCTTGCAATATTTGTGGAGACAAGGATCATGCATCCAAGGAGCATGAAGATCAATGCCCCAAGAAGAGAGAAAGATTTCCCACCTTTGAGATGACATATGAAGAACATGAACTAGAAGAACTCCTAGCTTTGGAGAGACCCAAGAAGAAGAAGAAATGCCCCAACCCTAACAAGAAGGATATTACTCAAGTGCAATGTTACAATTGCAAAGAGATGGGACACTATGCCAATGAATGCCCAGAAAAGAAGAAGAACCAAAGAAACAAACAAGAGGCAATGATACCAAAGGAAAAGAAAGATATCTGCCAAGTGATGTGTTTCAAATGCAAGGAACTAGGCCACTATGCAAACTTCTGTCCAGGAAAGATGAAGCATAAGATAAACCAGCCTATAAAGGATCTCAGCCTTGTCACATGTTTCAAGTGTGAAAACAAAGGACACTATGCAGATGTTTGCCCAGAGAAGTTTCCCCAGGACCCCAAGAAGGCCAATATGTAATTTAGTTGGAAAATTTTTAAGGGTGGTAGTACCCTAGTTGTTTTGAGCCTACTTGTAACCCCTAGCCTCCCCAAATCTCGGGACGAGATTTATTTTAAGGGTGGTAGCCTGTCACATCCCAAGATTTTCCAAATTTTGTAATGTGAAAAATAAATGAATAAAATAAAACTTTGTTGATTTTCAGGGTGAGAAGAAACTTTTTGAATCCATTTGGAAACTTTCAAAACCTATTTAGATCAAATAAAATCTTCAAAGGATTTAAAAAAAAGTTAAATAAACAATAAAGCTAAAAATATTTGAAAATACTATTTTGGATCTTTTAAATAAAAAGATTTGGTTTTCAAAAGAAAAGGTAGATTTATAAATAAGGATTATTTTATGGAGCCAAAATAAACCTTGGTCAAGCTTTTGAAATAAAACATTTTGTTTTGATGAAAATAGTAAAGGTTTATTTAAATAAAATAATAAGGATTTAATATCCAATTTTATTTAAGTAAAGGCTTTTCCCATTTTAAATAAACACTAAAACTTATTTATTTATTTTAAATAAGTTTTCCAAGTATTTTATATTCTCAAACAAAACCTACTGAAGTGTTTTGGTGTTATTTTAGATTTCAAATAAAGATTTTAATAAAATACATCCTATTTGAATTATTAACTAAGGTCCATCTTATTTAATTATTAATGGACCCTAAAATAAAAATGTTATTTTATTTTAAGCAAGTTTTCCAAATATCTTCTATTTTCAAATAAAACCTACTGATTTGGTTTTGAAAATATTTAGATTTCAAATGGAGATTTTATTAAATAAATCAAACCCTATTTGATTAAATAACTAAGGTCCATTTTATTTAATTAATGAATGGATCCTAAAAAGATTAAAAATATTATTTTGGACTTTGGTTTATGTTGTTAAACAGAACCAAAACTCAATACAAGTTTGGTGAAAGTTTGATTTGTTTTGGTTGTTTGAATTGTTGTTTGAAATTCAAAACAGAAAATAGAATCAGAAAAGGGAAAATCAATCAGGAAAGAAAAAAATAGAAGTGGACAGCAGCCCAGTCGGCCAGCCCAATAAGCCCAGTACCAGCCCAGTCTCTCTCCCCCTCTGCGAAACGATTTTGACTTAAAGTCTCACCCGCAGAGCAACTGACCGGTGGCCCCTCCTTCCCTCTCACTTTCTCGCTGACAGCAAGGCCCCACAACACTGTTCATCGTCTCCACCGCGTCGACCGTTCCTCGCCGTTTACTGCCGCGTTTAATCTCCTTGAATTCGCGTTGATGGATGGTTTAAACCCTCCAGTGACCACGCCTGATTAAACGCCAGCATTCCCTCTATCTTTCCCCTCTCTCGCCCGGCCCTCTCTGCCTCAGGGCTGTTCCAATTCGGAGCCACACCATCTCTGACTCCGGCGAGCTCCGCGGGAAAATCCGGACACACCTCGCCGCCCTTCAACTCCCTCTGCACGCGAGCTTGTTCTACATCGCCTGGCGCTTCTCCCGGCGCTTTCCATTCACCCGTGGGCACATCAGAACGTCGGCAACAACAACAACCGCCGCCGCCACCGTCTGGTTCTTCTCCGACGACCTCCCCCTGGTAAGCTAGACCACCCCGAGCCTTCTCGAGCATGCTCGCGTGTACACCACACCCTCCCGCGTTTAACCATGTACTTATTTTGCTTCGGCACGAATCGCAGCCTCGCCCTCGACGACCTCTAGAGACACACGCCGCCCACAGCAACTCCGGCGAGCAATTGCCAGAACATACGAGCGCCCCTTCGCCTGCAACCAGCACGTCGAGCTTCCCCACGTCCTTGCGATCACGGTGAGACAACTCCCTCCCTCTCTCGCTTCCTGCTTCACCAGCACCGCCACCCTCTGACCACGCCGCCGCCAGCCACCGTCGCTGCGCCGCCAGCTTTTGGTCAAACACGCGTGAGCCGTTAGATCCCCATCCTGTGGCGCAGACAGAATGACTTAAGCGAACAGGTATGGGAGCATCTGAGCCGTGCGATTCGCATTAGATCCAACGATCCTCAGTGAGTGATCCTGACGAAACGGTATAGACGAATCAGAAACAGCCATGTGGCCAGTCTTCGATTTAAAAACAGATTTGAATCAGATTTGTTTGCAAAATTGAAACCCTTGTAACTTTAGTTCCACACGTCCAAAAATTACAAACTTTATATCAATGGAATCAGTGGAACAAGCCCTAGCCAACCATGCCATTTGTTTAGTCAAAAGCTTTTGGAAAATTGTTTTTTTTGCAGAAACATTTGTATGCTTGTTTAGATTATAAAAATTGTTCAAAAATGATTTTGGGGATAAAATCTTTGGCAAAAGGTTTTTTTTGAACCTACTGACCATAGGAAACACTTTGTGGATTCAAAAATGTATTTGGAGAAACAAAAGAATGATTCTTTGATTTAAAACCATTTCTAGTCAAATAAAAATATAGTTTATTTATTAAAAATAGTTTTGGAAGAAAACCTTTGGGAAATGTTTTGTTTTAAACTCCCTGACCCTAAACCCCAAGTTTTATGGTCTGAAAACATATTTGGTGAACCCCATAGATTAATGCCTTAGTAAAAACATTTCTACACCACATAAAATGATACTTTGTTTTGAAAATGGTTTATGAAGTGAAACCTTTTGCAAATGACTTTGCCACTTTACAAAATGACCAATAGGTGTTTTCAAATGTTTATGACCCCAATAGGAACCACTTTTTCAAATAAAACAAAGCTTGGCATGCTTGCATGCATTACTTTGACTTTATGATTTTATGTGTGATGTTTTGTTTGATTGGTTATTGGTTGGAATGCTAGTTGATATTGTGTTTGCTTGATTGATTTGTAGTGAAGTTAGAAAAGTGTGAAAGTAGCAAGATCAAGAAGTGAACCATCATTCCCTACCAAAAAGGCAAGTTACACTATCATCTAAAGTCCTACTATTTTCATTATACTTAGTGGATTTTGGAACATGCATGAAAAGAATTTCCATACTTATGCTATGCTAAATCCTAATAGGATACCCTATATATTCCTTAGTGAAAACAATGTAGTTATAGTATGCTTAGCCCAGCTATATATTGGGATGGGATACATGTTATGATTATATGAAGTATTGAAAAGACTTATGTTTTATATAATAAAACAAGTACTCAATGAACCACCTGGGTGGACAAGGATACTCAAGCTTTTGGACAAGGTGGCAACAAAAGGAACCATGTTTATATGGCAATATCTTTTTGTTGTGCACTAAAAGAAAACCACCCAGGGACTTAGAGATTGAACATGTTTCTCGTACAGTGGCTTCCGTGTACAGCCACATGCTAAATGGGCTCTGGCTTAGTCAACTACATAGTGGAAGACCCATGCATTAGCATCTTCAGGTTAACTAGATTTGTGTAAGGGAACATGAAACCCTACATTGGTGCCTGGTAGACAAGCTAGCATTGTGTATTGGGAGGACTCCTATGGAAAGACTTTGTCACATTCTCAATCTGCCAGTACTCCATCTTGGTGAGTACTTATCCAGTGGCCACTGGTGGCAAACAGATGAGATTGTGTCATGTGGGTAAAGTGTACAACTTCTGCAGAAGATCAAAATTCTAAGTACTTAGCCGTGTCCCCGGTTATGGACAATACTGAGCAACTAAGGCCTGAAGCTATGGAAGATCTCGACATTCCAATTTCTCAAAGTTAAAAACTTGAGGGTGACAACAAGGGTTTTTGAAACACTTGGTGGATTCCAAGGAGTTCAGAAAGATTTGACAAAAGATCAAAACTATTTTGAAAAGATAGGATAAAACTATATTGCTTTCTGCAAATGAGCCTAAACCCCACTTAGCCAAATATGCATGTATTGATAGGATCCACTCATATTATACATAGTAGTGAAACTTGCCAATACAATTCAAATGTATTGACCCTTGTGGCTGCAACTTGTTATGTTGCAGGTTTGATTGATATTAGTGAAGTTGATTGATTAGGATTACAAGTCTACAACCAACATGTTTACCTGTGGCACTTTGAAGATGAAGGACCCCATGCTTATAGATATTCTGCTGCAATGTAATGTAATAGCCAACTGAGCTATGTAAGATGTAATAAAATTATGTTATTCCTGGTTATAAAGTTGTATTATGACCTTTGTTTCTTGATATTACATCTTAACTGTGGATGCTAGCTATTGATCCAGGGACTAGCATTGTAAACACATGGGACTCTACCTTATTAAAGGTTGGGACCCTTACAGATGGTATCAGAGCACTGTGTTGCCTGTAGGATTTGTAAACCTAGGATTGGACAAACCCCTTAGAAAAATAGGAGTTGTATTTGTTCCAAAACTTATTTACAAACAATCTTGTAAAATCTTTCCTCAACCATTTTGGTTTTGACTCTACATCTCTTCTACTTCAACATGATAGACAAACCTACCCCATGGCGAAAGACTACACCATGTGCAAAGGACTTCATCAACTCTAATAACTTCAACTTCTTCAACTCTAATGACTTCAACATCTTTAGCATATCCACCAAAGGACTTCAACCTTGGATATCACTAAGGACAAGTGAGACAAGAAATCTTGCTCAAGATTTGGAGACTAAGGAAACACAATTTAGAAAGATCCATCATCAACTTTGAAGTATTTGTGACCAAGAGTTTTTCCAAGGAAAACATGATCTCATGCAAGAAGAATCAACCAAAGAAGGATGGAAAGATCACAAGTGAACCATGTAGATGGACCACCATATTTTAGTTAAGTTAAACACACCAACTTATGTGGTGTAACAAAAATATTTTGTTACCCAAGTATGTGCTTGAAGCTTGTTGTTTGAGTGGAATGTTTGTTTGTGATTTCTTGCACATTGCTTGTGTGAATTGTGATGTGTGTGATTGGAATTATTCCCTTAGAAATATTCTGCCTATTCTAATCCCAATTCAACCCAAACAGATGACTTCTCTAAGAGACTCCAACATCAAGGATGATGACACCAACAATAACCAAGAGGACAACATGAGAGAACTTATAGCAACCCAAAACCAGTTGAGCCAAGAAACAACTCAGCTTTTAGCCAACAACAATGGATTAGACCCAGCCATACAAAGGATTTTGAAACTTCAATCCCAATTGTTGCAAGGATTGGTTACTCAAGTGATCAACATGGGAGAAAACTTTTCCCAAAAAGCTAGTAACAACAAGGATGACAAAGATGTTATCTTAGAAGGAACCAAATCTTGCAATATTTGTGGAGACAAGGATCATGCATCCAAGGAGCATGAAGATCAATGCCCCAAGAAGAGAGAAAGATTTCCCACCTTTGAGATGACATATGAAGAACATGAACTAGAAGAACTCCTAGCTTTGGAGAGACCCAAGAAGAAGAAGAAATGCCCCAACCCTAACAAGAAGGATATTACTCAAGTGCAATGTTACAATTGCAAAGAGATGGGACACTATGCCAATGAATGCCCAGAAAAGAAGAAGAACCAAAGAAACAAACAAGAGGCAATGATACCAAAGGAAAAGAAAGATATCTGCCAAGTGATGTGTTTCAAATGCAAGGAACTAGGCCACTATGCAAACTTCTGTCCAGGAAAGATGAAGCATAAGATAAACCAGCCTATAAAGGATCTCAGCCTTGTCACATGTTTCAAGTGTGAAAACAAAGGACACTATGCAGATGTTTGCCCAGAGAAGTTTCCCCAGGACCCCAAGAAGGCCAATATGTAATTTAGTTGGAAAATTTTTAAGGGTGGTAGTACCCTAGTTGTTTTGAGCCTACTTGTAACCCCTAGCCTCCCCAAATCTCGGGACGAGATTTATTTTAAGGGTGGTAGCCTGTCACATCCCAAGATTTTCCAAATTTTGTAATGTGAAAAATAAATGAATAAAATAAAACTTTGTTGATTTTCAGGGTGAGAAGAAACTTTTTGAATCCATTTGGAAACTTTCAAAACCTATTTAGATCAAATAAAATCTTCAAAGGATTTTAATAAAAGTTAAATAAACAATAAAGCTAAAAATATTTGAAAATACTATTTTGGATCTTTTAAATAAAAAGATTTGGTTTTCAAAAGAAAAGGTAGATTTATAAATAAGGATTATTTTATGGAGCCAAAATAAACCTTGGTCAAGCTTTTGAAATAAAACATTTTGTTTTGATGAAAATAGTAAAGGTTTATTTAAATAAAATAATAAGGATTTAATATCCAATTTTATTTAAGTAAAGGCTTTTCCCATTTTAAATAAACACTAAAACTTATTTATTTATTTTAAATAAGTTTTCCAAGTATTTTATATTCTCAAACAAAACCTACTGAAGTGTTTTGGTGTTATTTTAGATTTCAAATAAAGATTTTAATAAAATACATCCTATTTGAATTATTAACTAAGGTCCATCTTATTTAATTATTAATGGACCCTAAAATAAAAATGTTATTTTATTTTAAGCAAGTTTTCCAAATATCTTCTATTTTCAAATAAAACCTACTGATTTGGTTTTGAAAATATTTAGATTTCAAATGGAGATTTTATTAAATAAATCAAACCCTATTTGATTAAATAACTAAGGCCATTTTACTTAATTAATGAATGGATCCTAAAAAGATTAAAAATATTATTTTGGACTTTGGTTTATGTTGTTAAACAGAACCAAAACTCAATACAAGTTTGGTGAAAGTTTGATTTGTTTTGGTTGTTTGAATTGTTGTTTGAAATTCAAAACAGAAAATAGAATCAGAAAAGGGAAAATCAATCAGGAAAGAAAAAATAGAAGTGGACAGCAGCCCAGTCGGCCAGCCCAATAAGCCCAGTACCAGCCCAGTCTCTCTCCCCCTCTGCGAAACGATTTTGACTTAAAGTCTCACCCGCAGAGCAACTGACCGGTGGCCCCTCCTTCCCTCTCACTTTCTCGCTGACAGCAAGGCCCCACAACACTGTTCATCGTCTCCACCGCGTCGACCGTTCCTCGCCGTTTACTGCCGCGTTTAATCTCCTTGAATTCGCGTTGATGGATGGTTTAAACCCGCCAGTGACCACGCCTGATTAAACGCCAGCATTCCCTCTATCTTTCCCCTCTCTCGCCCGGCCCTCTCTGCCTCAGGGCTGTTCCAATTCGGAGCCACACCATCTCTGACTCCGGCGAGCTCCGCGGGAAAATCCGGACACACCTCGCCGCCCTTCAACTCCCTCTGCACGCGAGCTTGTTCTACATCGCCTGGCGCTTCTCCCGGCGCTTTCCATTCACCCGTGGGCACATCAGAACGTCGGCAACAACAACAACCGCCGCCGCCACCGTCTGGTTCTTCTCCGACGACCTCCCCCTGGTAAGCTAGACCACCCCGAGCCTTCTCGAGCATGCTCGCGTGTACACCACACCCTCCCGCGTTTAACCATGTACTTATTTTGCTTCGGCACGAATCGCAGCCTCGCCCTAGACGACCTCCAGAGACACACGCCGCCCACAGCAACTCCGGCGAGCAATTGCCAGAACATACGAGCGCCCCTTCGCCTGCAACCAGCACGTCGAGCTTCCCCACGTCCTTGCGATCACGGTGAGACAACTCCCTCCCTCTCTCGCTTCCTGCTTCACCAGCACCGCCACCCTCTGACCACGCCGCCGCCAGCCACCGTCGCTGCGCCGCCAGCTTTTGGTCAAACACACGTGAGCCGTTAGATCCCCATCCTGTGGCGCAGACAGAATGACTTAAGCGAACAGGTATGGGAGCATCTGAGCCGTGCGATTCGCATTAGATCCAACGATCATCAGTGAGTGATCCTGACGAAACGGTATAGACGAATCAGAAACAGCCACGTGGCCAGTCTTCGATTTAAAAACAGATTTGAATCAGATTTGTTTGCAAAATTGAAACCCTTGTAACTTTAGTTCAAAAATGATTTTGGGGATAAAATCTTTGGCAAAAGGTTTTTTTTGAACCTACTGACCATAGGAAACACTTTGTGGATTCAAAAATGTATTTGGAGAAACAAAAGAATGATTCTTTGATTTAAAACCATTTCTAGTCAAATAAAAATATAGTTTATTTATTAAAAATAGTTTTGGAAGAAAACCTTTGGGAAATGTTTTGTTTTAAACTCTCTGACCCTAAACCGGAAGTTTTATGGTCTGAAAACATATTTGGTGAACCCCATAGATTAATGCCTTAGTAAAAACATTTCTACACCACATAAAATGATACTTTGTTTTGAAAATGGTTTATGAAGTGAAACCTTTTGCAAATGACTTTGCCACTTTACAAAATGACCAATAGGTGTTTTCAAATGTTTATGACCCCAATAGGAACCACTTTTTCAAATAAAACAAAGCTTGGCATGCTTGCATGCATTACTTTGACTTTATGATTTTATGTGTGATGTTTTGTTTGATTGGTTATTGGTTGGAATGCTAGTTGATATTGTGTTTGCTTGATTGATTTGTAGTGAAGTTAGAAAAGTGTGAAAGTAGCAAGATCAAGAAGTGAACCATCATTCCCTACCAAAAAGGCAAGTTACACTATCATCTAAAGTCCTACTATTTTCATTATACTTAGTGGATTTTGGAACATGCATGAAAAGAATTTCCATACTTATGCTATGCTAAATCCTAATAGGATACCCTATATATTCCTTAGTGAAAACAATGTAGTTGTAGTATGCTTAGCCCAGCTATATATTGGGATGGGATACATGTTATGATTATATGAAGTATTGAAAAGACTTATGTTTTATATAATAAAACAAGTACTCAATGAACCACCTGGGTGGACAAGGATACTCAAGATTTTGGACAAGGTGGCAACAAAAGGAACCATGTTTATATGGCAATCTCTTTTTGTTGTGCACTAAAAGAAAACCACCCAGGGACTTAGAGATTGAACATGTTTCTCGTACAGTGGCTTCCGTGTACAGCCACATGCTAAATGGGCTCTGGCTTAGTCAACTACATAGTGGAAGACCCATGCATTAGCATCTTCAGGTTAACTAGATTTGTGTAAGGGAACATGAAACCCTACATTGGTGCCTGGTAGACAAGCTAGCATTGTGTATTGGGAGGACTCCTATGGAAAGACTTTGTCACATTCTCAATCTGCCAGTACTCCATCTTGGTGAGTACTTATCCAGTGGCCACTGGTGGCAAAAAGATGAGATTGTGTCATGTGGGTAAAGTGTACAACTTCTGCACAAGATCAAAATTCGAAGTACTTAGCCGTGTCCCCGGTTATGGACAATACTGAGCAACTAAGGCCTGAAGCTATGGAAGATCTCGACATTCCAATTTCTCAAAGTTAAAAACTTGAGGGTGACAACAAGGGTTTTTGAAACACTTGGTGGATTCCAAGGAGTTCAGAAAGATTTGACAAAAGATCAAAACTATTTTGAAAAGATAGGATAAAACTATATTGCTTTCTGCAAATGAGCCTAAACCCCACTTAGCCAAATATGCATGTATTGATAGGATCCACTCATATTATACATAGTAGTGAAACTTGCCAATACAATTCAAATGTATTGACCCTTGTGGCTGCAACTTGTTATGTTGCAGGTTTGATTGATATTAGTGAAGTTGATTGATTAGGATTACAAGTCTACAACCAACATGTTTGCCTGTGGCACTTTGGAGATGAAGGACCCCATGCTTATAGATATTCTGCTGCAATGTAATGTAATAGCCAACTGAGCTATGTAAGATGTAATAAAATTATGTTATTCCTGGTTATAAAGTTGTATTATGACCTTTGTTTCTTGATACTACATCTTAACTGTGGATGCTAGCTATTGATCCAGGGACTAGCATTGTAAACACATGGGACTCTACCTTATTAAAGGTTGGGACCCTTACAACTATAGGCTAAGGCATGACATGGGCTCTGTTTTCGAGGATGATCTGCTCCTGTTGTCTATATGCCATAAAGGCAATTATGTAAGTCTTTTACTTCATTAAATTATGGATGTTGCATTGGTACTTGTCGGTTATGATCATGGCACACTGGTCATGGGAACGTGAATAGCATGCATAACGGGGATTCTCGGACCGTAAATCCGGGGTCCCACAGACTTGGTATCAGAGCCATCCTGACTATAGGAGACCATATTTAGCATGGACGTTAGACAGGACAACCACTGTTTCTGAAAACACCGACTTTCGAAAACTACTTTCTCAAAAACTTTTTGAAAGATTCCTAATCTTATCTTCTCTAACTTAAACTTTTTGAAACGAGCTTACCCTATATCTCGTCTACTTCAAATGTTCCGTTTTAAAAAATAAGTCCGACTGCGAAACCCTGAACATGGAGATCCCGAGATGACAAGAGAAGCAAAAACAAGCAAACCAAAATGGATCTACCAACTACCGACACTACAAATATCGCCCTACCAACAGAATCCTACCATCGCCATCAAAGGATCAAGTGTGGCGTCGATGACCCCAACGACAAGATCGAAGTCAAGACTCTAGTAACGTCTGTACCCAGTATCAATATACTCACTATAGTATTCCCCTTATGGTGCGTAGTCACTCCTTGGTTCCTATGGTACGCCTTGCTTGCTTGTCATATGCTTGTATGATGTTTGGAATGTGTTTCTTGTCTGTCCTGAATCATTCGACCCTATTGTTTAGAGCACCTCGTTCGCCTATACCTACAGACCTCTTCTCAGTAGGATGGCCAATAAATGAAAACTAAAACTCCCTACCCACGCCTACTACTAACCGTACCCTATGAGTACCCCCTGACGAACCCGCATCCTTGTATCTAGACTCCTTTCTAACCTAAAACCCATGTAGATGGATCCTTCTCACTCCGAGAACATCATCGTGGGACAAAGCTTCTGGCCCTTTGAAGAGCAACTGCACGACCTACTGAAGATAGTCCATCGCCCCCCACCCAAGATCGAAGGGACAGTGCTTCCTCGTAGTGATTCAAGCATAGCTCAATGAGTCATCAAGGCCACCATTCCAGCTCGTGAAATCGACCCCGAGACCATCATTTTTACCTTCATTGACCCCAACTGGGTAGACGGAGTCGTACGAGCTATACAACATATCATGGCACGCCTCTACAATATCCATGAAGACGAGCTGTAGGACACCCCTTACCACCTATTTGGGAAGTGCGACGGGGATGGACTCCCCACCGAGGCTCTTCTTACTTGTTGCCTTCGAAATCAGCTAGAGAATATGGAATTGCAGCGCCATCAAGAAGACCCCGACAAGACCCGTCGACAAAACATCCTCATGCGCGTGGTTCTCTCCCATACTATGCACCCGAGAGAGGAGTCTGCGAGCTGCTAATGGTCGTTTGGAAAGGAGAGTTTCCACCTTAGCACTCTCAACTTCTAAAGCTACTAACCCCGAGACAGATAATGAAAAGATATCCTTATACGAGTATCAACCCATCTTTCATTCACCACCCCCGGAAGATCCATCCGTCAAAGTAGCCACAGCAGAAGGCATGACCCTAACCTTTACTACTGAAGAACTTAATGTCCATCACACCCCCGAGGATTTGCAATAACCAACTTTGGTACCCAACTCCAGGACGGCGACAAGATGCAAGAAGCTCTCATGGAGTATTCGCCGTACCCTACCCTCCCCTACTATCATAAAGGTAGAGTCACGTATCGTCCCGGAACTGCTTGTAATCCCATAATTTCCCTGATGCTAGGCAGACCAGACCTGTTTTATAATGCTTTAAGTACCCTCACCACTGGCTGGCGCAGACATATTAATTTTAGTATGAACCATGTTTGGAAGTATGCCAGTATGATTCCCTTCCTTGCGTATTTTACCCAAGACGTTGCATCAGACTGAACCCGGAATGACCTCATCCCTTATGACTGCTTTGCGAGACCGCCAACCGAAAACCAGCATCCTCCTAGCTAGATACAGGACCAGCTAGCTCAGACATCTCTCAAGAAGCCACATCTACAAGGTCGACTGAAGACACCCAACTCCGAATAGGAGGTATAGCATTCTTCCAACAACTCCAACAGAGAAGGTCCGTGACTTCACCAAGCACCCTTAGTGTCACTCTAAGGGGAAAAGAATGTCTTTTCCCACAAAACCAGAATAACCCCGAGAGAGTCGACCCCTAGTCGTCGCTAAGAGATGACCCTTCCTTAAACCAAGAGTGTGGACCCCACGAGAAGACAATAATCGGCACTCCTACAGAATCATAAGATACTACGGGAAAGTTCTCCATCGCAATTTCGACCATCCAGCCAACCCTCCCAGCGTTTCAAGACCCAGAAGGATGAAGATCTAACTCCAGCTATCAAGATCGAAGAAGGCTCAACTCATCGTCTCGCCTCAAGAAGAAAGGACCATGTCAACGCTAAACCTACCTAGCATCGCCCTAAGGGGAAAAGAAGTCTTTTCCACTAGCTTAACCTAAACGCACCTCCATAAGTTACTCGAATCCGACACGTAGCCAACCAAGCATTTTGTTGTTATAAACCTTTTTATCAAATATTCCACTACTGAAAATTGTTAATCTGATGTTCTTTCCCAACCCTTATCCTCCCGAATCTCGGGACGAGATTCTTTTAAGGGGAAAGGTCTATAACACCCCAATTTTAGCAACCCTGATTTGATGTCAAAAAGGCAAAAATAAGGTGGAACAAAAACTTTTTTGTTAAGTGTTGCAATGATTTCCTAGTTGTTTGTTTGTGTTCATACATGTGATTGTGTGTTAGATAATATACTTCTCACCTAAACCTCAGTTGACAAAAACTATTTTTCAAAAGACATGTCTTGGATCATCTTCCATATTCTCAAATGTTCTGACAATTCAAACATGAGCCAAGATGACTTTGCTAGAGCAAAATATTCTACTAGTTCTATTAACAAAACTATGGAGACCTATTTGTAATCTCCTTATGTTTTTGAGACAAAACCTTTAACTACTCTTACCTCTAGGTTTTACAAAACCTTTTCATTCCAATCTTGGTAGAAATACCAAGAGGTCCTTATCTTACCTCAAAACACGACCCATTAAAAATACCCCTCCTTACCTCAAGCTAGGCTTGATGGTAACCTTAGAAGAAGTTGGATAAGTTTGACAAGATGAATTGCCTTGATCTGGTGGTTGATGAATTGCTTTGATATGCTATGAGTGATTACTTTGTCGACTTAGGAAGTAGCATGATCCAATCTAGGAGCTCATACTATAGGATCAAACCAATGGTTAAGATAACCAAATCTTGAGCCAATCATCCTAAGCTGGATCTATCTTAAGTCACCCAGATAACCACCTAATCCACTTATCTAGATCAATCATGAGATAATCCTTTGTATTAGCATGCAACTCATCAAAGACCAAATATAAGCATGGATTCCGTCCATTCAATCTTTACTTAAATATAAACCACTTGATGATGAGTATGGACCCTTGCATCCCCTCCAAATCTTTCCCTCCTTCATACTTGTCCAAATACACCAATCTGCCAAATTTGGCCAAGTCTGAAATCCTTTGCTAGATTCAATCTTTGGTATCTCACTTACTCCAATCAATGTGCATTCTTGAGAATGTACTTTAACCATCTTGTAGTACATCATTAGTAATACGAAATTCCACTCTTTCCCCGGGCTAAACTATCCTTGAACCCACTCATCCTTGATGGTTTTTTGGACAAGATAATAATCTTCTCTGCAAATCTTATCATCTTGCCTACCTTGGCAGAAGCTCACATCCTTATGCTATATTCTCTTGACCAACTCTCTACATTGTTATGATCTACTAACCATGGTCTACCAACCCACCCTTCAATTGTTTCCAATGGAGCTCCGAGCTTCCTAAACCCACCTGGTTTATGAGGCATCATGACTCATCTGCTATGGCAGCCTTATTTTCAACAAAGTTTGCCATCACTTCTAGATCACGTCAAATACAACCAATCCCAACTCTTGCTGCCATTATAATATATATAACTTGGTCTAACTATCCATATATACCTTGTACCAATGTGTGCTCTTATCTCCCTAATCCAACCTTGTTTAGGTGGTATCAGAATATTAATGCCCTAGATCCTCTAATCCTTGTTCTCTTCTCAAATCCATCTTGTTTTGCAAAACCCAAGGTGGCCAAATATGTATACTTTAATTTGACATCATCCACCTTGGATATAATCTTTTGCCAAATAATTTCCATAATTATTTGGAACCTAAAACTATTTAATTCCTCTCCTTGCAAAATTCTCAAAATCTCTCCTATAAAGGCAAGTTTGTTTTTCTCCAAATCACATTGCCAAATAAAGACACATTTGAGGCCTATACATCATAACATACGTTCCCATCCCAAAAATAAATATCTTTGAGATTCTTTATTATTTCTTTTTGCCCTTTTTCTAAAATGGCAAAAACAATAAATAATAACTTAAAAATACTTTTCCTTATCAATAAATTCTAGGAAAATTTTCCAAGGTGTAATATATTATTCAAGACCATCACAAATCAAAAACCACCCTTGTCCTATGTAAAAATACCAAATGATCTTCTAGAAACCATTTGTGCACTATTTGAAGAATTACTATATAGTGGACCAAAATATCTCCAATAAATCCCAAATAATTCCTGGAGCTATACTTTGTCCATACCCATCTACCAGCACCTTTGCCCCATCTTGCATAAGTCGAATTACTAGACTCCCTTCATCACTAAGCTCAAAACCCACCAAACCCTCCTCTAACTAGCGCAAGTAACCTTGCACAGCATAACACCCACCCCTGGTCGACCACTACTATAACATGACCACTGTAGTTCCCCTCCCCTTGTCTCATGTGCTTGAAGGAGGAGAGAAATGTGTGGCCCTTATAGCATGTGTTGATAAATATCTCCACCACCCAGGCAGCATCTCCCTCTCTACCCCTTCTAGGCCCCACACACCCTCCTCAGCACCGCCCAGCTCAACCAATCCACTGCCAAGCCACCTCCCCTGCTCCCTCTTGGACTTAGACCACCATGCACCAACCCTCTCGGGTTAAATAGGCCACATGCCATCCCAGCCCCCCCGTACCCTATTTCACTCCAATCATCTCATAGAGCTACCTAGAGCCCCCTCCTCCCTTCCCTTGTTTCCTACACCCGGGAACCCGAAGCTCCCTCCCATGGAGCTGCAAGGAAGAAGAAGGTCGTATAAAGGGCTACACTACCCCTTCCATTCTCATTTTTTCTCTGGTGTGGGCCAGCCCGCGCTAATATGGCCCTTTCCTCTAACATGGAGGTGCCCTAGCAGGTACTCCGGCTAGTTCCCGAAACTGCTCCGTGGCGCAGATGCCCGTGACCCAGATCTGCACTAAAATAGGATCGTGTCGACCCTTCCTGAGCTCGGGGTGATGAGTCGTGCCTCCTCCGCCACTCCTCCATCATTCTCGATGCCCTAGGTGAGTCTCCTGTCACCTTGACCCCGCTAGGGTTTCGCAGCAGGTCCCGCATGTCGAGAGGAGGAAAATGCTCATCCGCTATGGATCTGTCTTTAATCAAATGGCCCTCGTTGCGCCCTACCCCTTTGCCACTCTCTCCCTACAATGGATGGGCCTCGCCGAGCAGTTTGAAACCCGTTCCTCATGCACCCTGATCCGCCCGGGTGGGCCGATTTCCCCCACTGTGGCCCCTCCTCCACTGGATCGGGCCCAGGAACCCCTAATTCCTTTGTCTATTTACTCATACCTACTAGTTTACCTATTTGGTTTAATATGAAATAAAAATGGAAAATAATCAAAACTTTCCAAATATTATTTTCACCCGGTACTTAGTTGTTATGTCTAACATGCAACACCAAGAGTTAACTCGAATATTATTCCAATGTTTTATGAAAAATAGTCTAATACAAAGTAACCTTTGTATTAATGAAATCCCTCTGTAATTTATACATTTCCAAATGGGAAAAATCAAATTGATTCTAAAAGGTATTTGATATACCTTAATTTTCAAATTCACCTATACTTAAAATGATTCCTAAATTGCTTGGATAAAATATGACAAGAACAGGACAATTATAGCTTTAGGATTTTCTCTAAGCCAACAAAAATATGGTATTGACCTAACTTCAATTCCTAGAGCACATGCATATCAATATCCCTCAAAACTTAGCATCCCATAAATTATTAAGCCTCTATTGATTTAGTGTGAATTAAATTATTCTGTGTAGGGTTATTTCACTACATAAATCACTACTGTAGTTCAATACGCCCAAAATCATAATTCTATTTTATACAAAAAAGGTATTCCAAATACCTAGCATGTGTCCTTGGAATCATATCAAAATCTTCTGTAGATTAAATCTGGTAGAAAAGACAAATACCCTCCAAAACTGCTTTTGAGAATTTCCTGAGGGCATTCTGGTAAATATTTTGAAGTGATTCTGACTCTCAGTGAATCAGTCCATCAAACCATACTTAAAAATCCAAGTAAATAATTTTTGGACATACAGAACATTGCTGGTAAATTATAACCTAAAACTATAGTTTTAATCACTATAAAATAAATAGGAAATCAATGGAAATTGGTAAAATAGGTGAAACCACTTTTGTTGGTTTCATTTTATCAATACTTTGCTGATGATATCACTTTTTCATATTGATATCATACAGAACTTGACCTTGGTTTAAAACCCCTTTAATAAGTAGTTTTGGTCTCCAAAATCATTAAGAAAATCCTCAAATGCACATGAAGCATTTACACTTTCCTTAAATCCAACCACTCAACACCTACTAATTTATAAAATCGTATTGTACTTTTCTTGATGTATGTATTGATGCTTGTATGCCTTGTATTGAATGTTGTATTGCTTGCTTGCATGTTTGTTCGATAGTGGCGATAGTTGCGATTGTGTGATGCTGACAAGAAGGAAGCATCGGATTATTCTTATTAGTATTATTGCTACTGGTATTCTGGTTTTCTAAATAAGTCAAGGACATCTCGCTGCTCACATGCAAGCCACCTTCTTGCTCATAAGCCCTCGTCCTACCTTTGTCCTTATGCATGTTTTATCTACTTTTATACAAAGTGCATTAGTTTACTATTTAATGTTTTATACCTGGTAGTGGCTTCAATCCTTCATCTAATACCATTTGTACTAATAAGTACAATTCCTTTGACGATATCGACTTACCCCTAGTATGTTAGATGGTGCATAGTACCATACCCCTTTGGAGACTCTGTTTTAGCCGAGACAAAAACTATAGGATGGGAAGACCCCGGAAAAGTTTTACTGAAATGTTTCATGGAAAAACCTTGGTGAGGTTTGACCTACCAAGAGAAGTTAGAGAAATGAAAAAGGTTTTGTTTTACAAAAAGGTTGGACGAAGATGGATGAAAATGTTTACAAAGACGAACCCAGTTCTTTGCAGTTTTGCTAGAACAATTAACCCGTGCAACCACATTAGTCTGGAATGGGATAGGGCTGGATTTGAAGTTCTATACTCTGGTATGGGAATTATCACGAGTACTTATAAGGGATCCTCTCCCTTGAATGTCGGGGTTCCTTTACATAAAGGGTCAACTGTGGGACAGTCACCTGGAGGAATTGTGAACTGCCCTCGGGAGTAGTCGGGCGATACTATGAGCCCCTCATTGAATGTGCCCCTTCTCGAGGAGCCGGAAGGCACTCCGGCTGGTCCGTGGATCCAGACGTCCCGGTGTTGAGGGGAACAACTCATAGGGTAGGGCCTATACTAGAGTGGCATCCAGAGAGTTTTGACCGGTTACTCGACCCATGATCGATGTTGATCAGGGCAGGGTACCCGGATGGTGTGGGTAAAGTGTACAACCTCTGCAGAGTGTAAATCTATTCGAATAGCCGTGTCCATGGTCATGGACGGTTAGGAAGGTTGTTGTAAAGCGGTACTGGTTTTGATTACAAAAAAGGACTTCGGAAAATCGATGGCTTTGGAAATGTTTTGACCATGGGATGGTCGGAAAAGGAAGAAAAGGAGTTTGTTCATGGGATGACCGGAAGGAAGAAACGAATGGGTGACCCAATCTTGGTGTTTTCTAAAGCTTTTCAAAAATACTTTCCAAATGTTTTATAAAAGCTTTCAACAAAGTTCTAGGCATATTATATCTACAAGAGAAACTAGTTTATAAAAGAACCTCTTATGGAGCCCTCTTACTGCCATAGCTATATTTCATATCCTTTATTATTGTTGTTCTAAGGTGGTTTGCGAGTATATTCAAATAACTCATCGGTATTGTCTCTAGCTATTTACTTGGCCAGATTTTTCAGAAGCACGAGGAAAGATGGAGACACTGACGTCTATGCGAGCCAGGCCGTCTTCCTAATCGGTCTCCTGTAGGCTAAGACATGACATGGGCTCTGCGTTCGAGGATGATCCACTGATGTTGTCTATATGCCATAAAGGCAATTATGTAAGTCTTCTACTTTGTTAAATTATGGATCTTACGTTGGTACTTGTCGGTTATGCTCACGGCTCACTGATCATGGGAACGTGAATTGCAGGCATAACAGGAATTCTCGGACCATAAATCCGGGGTCCCACACTATGGTCCAGCGCTCTGCTTGTATCCTCGCCCGCTCAAGATCTGCTTCCCCGTTGTCGACATGCACTACAACCGCAACACCTTCAGCGACCTCTACGTGACCCGCAAGGATGCGGAGGAGGCCTAGACGCCGCCCCGATGGAGGTAGCCAGATATCCCTTCATGAGTTGCTTTGTTTGGCAATGTATTGTATTCGTGCAAGATTTCCTAACTAATAGTTTCTTTACTTGATACTAGCTGAATACCCGTGCATTGCCATGGAACATATATACTCCAAACATGATCATATTTCACATACGCATATCCTACGGCTTATGACTTTGTTTTAACAAATATTGGCTTCCACACGGGATGACATCAATCTTGTTTATTTCTCAGCGTGAACCTGTGCTAGTAATGCAAGTTCAATTTCGCATCTATATAAAAGAATAGAGAAAATATTGTTTGTTCTTAACCAGGAAAACCCTTTTATTCAAAAGCTGCTAACCATCTAAACCGGGACACATTGTCCAAATTTAGGAGAACAATAGACATGTAAAGTCTAGCAGATGAAGCTAAAAAAATTCAAACCATTCAGAAGTTTTGAGTAGGCTAGTAAGACACACACCAATTACTTCCATAAAATATCACTTTATAAAATTGTTTGTAAAATTGAAATAATGAAAATCTTTTCTAAAACAAGAAGAAAAACCCTATAGCTAAACCGACCATGCCCTTTTGGCCCGACCCGTGACTACCTAAGCTAACTTTAGGGTCCAACACATGGCAGCCCATACTCAAAGCACACCACGAACACACTAAAGAACCCACGACCACACACCCAGCCGCCATGGCACCAATCGACCTTGTCTTCCACTGTGCGCCGCTGCCAGCGAGCCCATGGACAACGCCCCATGCTCCCTCGACCTGTGGCCACCCCCTCTACTCTCTAGCCCTTGCGCAACTATGCCACCTCGTCCTCCTCTTCAGGTGCGTCCGCCTCCGCCAGCATTGCGCCGCTCCCATTGTCTTCCATGTCAAAACTATTTTGATCTTAACTTTGCGAGCCCGCCTTCCTCCTCCTGTGAGCCATGGCTTCCGCCTCCTCTACGCGCGCGTGCGCGCATGTCGCTCCATAGCCGGCCGATGCCTCCACGTCTAAGACCCGGAGCTCGTCGCCGGTCCACCTCGTCATCCGCGGCCTTGGTCCAACAAGACTTTGCATTCACGCGCCCGCGAGAAGCACCGCCGATTCCCCGCAGCGGCACGTCGTGCCCAATCCCGCGCCTCTCGCTGTCACGACGCCGACGCTGCCAACCTCCACTTCCTACTCGACCGTGCGGAGTAAAGGTTTGGCAGTCTTTTTAGGTCTCACTTGGCGGGACGCGGTTCGCCTGTGCCCGCGGCGTGCACCCATCGGTGCGCCACGGGTACGTGGTGTTCATTGTGCGACCCCGCAAATTGCAAATACGCAGTGTGTATGATCATGTATTAGCGCGAATGTGCAGCTTCTACCTCGACAAGCAAGGGCATGACAAGCGGCGACATATGTGAGTGGCCTACCACGCCGGAGTGCAGACCCGGTGGTGTCGTTAGACTGCAGCTCGTCGGGTGGTACTTCCTTCCGTTTGCAAGGCAGTCGTTGATGCTAGACTACAGCACCGGCCAAGTTGTCGTGCTATGCCCCGTACCATTCTCAATGAAGGCGGCACCAGACATACTGCAGCTCCTCGCAGACCATGGAGATGGCAGATGGAGGGCGGAGCTGTGATGGTGATGAAGCGTAGCGGTCACATGTCCTCCTGCCGGGCTGCCCTTGCCGATGACCTTTTCCCTCTCGCTGAGGCGGCTCGCGCCACTATGGCAACGGCAAAGACTATCGCGTGAACATCTCATCGATGGAGAATATGCAGGACGGGTCTTCCGCTCGTCGCACCAATTTTTGCAAGCAGTACCATGTTTTTCAATTCCTCGTCGTGGTGGATTGCTCTTCTCGAGTGTTTTCCACTATTAATTTCAAGATTATACAATCTTTCCCTTTTCAAAACCGCAACACGCCACAGGATGCACGGAGCTTCTGCAGCCAGAGGTGAGCGTCAATCCAGCGCAGCGATAACACCGTCGGCAAGTCGCAAGGCGACACCGCCTGCCTGCTAAAACATCACAGCCACCACGCCCACCTGAGCCATGAGTTGCTTGTCGTCACAAGCGCACAACACGGTCAGGCAAAAACACCATGGCCGCCGTGCCCGAGCCGAGCGGTCGCCCATACGTACGAAACCACGAGACCCACTGTGTGCTCTACTGCTGCGCCTGACGACGGGTAGCTAGCTTTAAAGAGAGCTTGCCCACCGCCTAGGCCTGGCCCCCAGTTTGGCTTGGCGGGGCACATGGGACCCTGACCGCGCGGGCACGCGATCGAGAGGGGCGTGTCGTCTCCGCACATGCTGTATCGCGTGGAGAATTCTTGTATCGATATGATTGGTCTATTTTCTTTTTAGGGTGTGACTAGTGCTCAGCTAGCCGAGAATTAAGTTAATTCTCAGCTAACTGACATCATCCTTTCACTTACGGTGAATTTTTACCCTCCCAATTGTTTGGTCGTCATGGTTGTTAATCCTGTTCTACATGCGTCTGGGCTTTTCTTTTGCGAATCACATACGCTGGGCTATGTCACCGTAGACATGTTCATTCTGGCTGGTCTTTTGTCATTTTGCTAGTTATTAGTTCAACGGGACATTTGATTCATGGTTTTTTTTTTTGCAAATGATTCATGGTTTTTTAACATGTAGTTTGCTTAATTATACTGCTCTTATAGTACAAGAAACATTTTCTTCCTTCGCTCTTTTGCTTAGTGATTACATGGGTAGACAAAGGGCACTAGGAAGTGTTCGTACAAGAAAAGGGCACAATGGAGTGAGACTTCCGCTAATTTTTCTCGCCCTATCCGCGTAGCCAAATCTAATAAATCTTATCAAATACTTCCTCTGTTTTAAATTATAAGATGTTTTAGGTTTGAGAAAAAAAAATATAGGCTTTTTTTAGTGTGTAGATTCATTTCAAATCTGAGTGAATCTACATACTAAAATAAGTCTATGTATATTTGCTTCATAAAGTTAAAACATCTTATATTTTGAAATGGAGTAAGTATTTTCTTTTGTATAATTAACCGATCATCTGTATTTAGATGATTGGCACTCGGGAATGTATACATTCTATTGCACATACCTTAACTACCAAACATTGAATTAAAATCTATTAAAGGGGGTAAGAAAAAAAGAGAAAACTAGAATTAAAAAATCTACTCCCTCGGTTCTAAAGTATAAGACGTTTTAGATTTTCTAAAATAAATGTATCTACATGTCTTTTATGAATTTATGTTTTACCTAGCGGACGATTCGAGGAAGAGGACGGATCGACGACGAGGGCGAATCGACGACGAGCACCGACGAAGACGAGCACCGACGACCTTCGCCAAATTACTTCAGCCTACTGCCTCGCGGAGAACCCTCCACCGGCAGGGACGCCACCGGTAGGGACGCCTCACGGAGACGCCTCCGAAGGCCACAGCTCCTGCCTAGATCCAGAGCGCTCGCGCGTCTCCGTCCCGCTCTGCTTTCCCCGGCCCCCGTTTGCTTTGAGCACTGTTTGAATTAGCCGATTCTAGAAGAGTCATCGCTGGGGAGGGAATAGAAAAGGACAAAACGGGTACATTCTCTATGTGGGCCCAGTAAGTCATTGTCTTTTTTCCTTCGTAGCCGTTTCTCTGTCTAGATTTAACGCCAACTACATCAAAGCTACATTAGCTTATCTAAAACAAAAAAAGGTACATTTCTTTCATAAAAAAGGGAACAAAATAATAATAAAAGAACAATAAAAAACTAAAAATAATAAAAATGAAATTTAGTTTTGTATAATTTAGTTTGAAAAATAAGAAAAATCTATCATTAGCTACAAGTTCAAAAATTTTACATAAAATTTCAAATTTGATATAACCATGTTTTAATCAAATTTGATATAACCATAATAAAAAGAATGTTTGTGAGGTTTAAAATGTTTGCTAATCCATGTTGAAAAAACAAAATGTTTGAAAAATTATATAATACAAAAAGAACATTTAGCCTCTAAAAAAATTGAGATGTGACAATACAACTCATAAAAAAGAACATGTAGCCTCAAAAAAACCTAGATGTCACAATACAACTCATATCAGGTAGTTTAGATGATTCATTGAGGCTAAATGAATAATAAAAACAAAATGTTTCAAAAATTATATAATACAAAAAGAACATTTAGACTCCAAAAAAATTGAGATGTCACAATACAACACATGTCACAATACAACTCATAAAAAGGAAACAATGTTGTAAACCTAATTCAATCTCAAGTCAATTCCAATTTCGAGTCCAATTTTGTGAGTGCAATAGCGACTCACGCCTTTATGAAAAGACAAGCCAAAATGCGATTCCCAACTGCAACTCAAATGAAACATCAGCTAGTTGCGATTCTGAATGCAATTGATACCTCTATGAAAGGCGAATTGCGATTCCAACTGCAATTGATACCCCTATGAAAGGTCAATTGCGATTACCGACTACAACTTAAATGAAACATCAGCCAGTTGGGATTCCGACTATAACTGATACCTCTATGAAAGGCCAGTTGCGATTCAGAGTGCAAATTGATACCCCTATGAAAGGCCAGTTGCGATTCCGACTGCACCAGTTACGATTCCGACTGCAATTGGTACCTTTATGAAAAAAGACAAGCCATTTGCGATTCCGAATGCAACTCATATGTATAAAAACTTGAACTAGTTTCAAGTTCGACCGCAACTTATATGTAAAAGAAACTTGGAGAAAGAAGCAAAAATTCGATCACAAACTCAAAAATAAATGGAATACAATGGACCGGTTGCGAGTCAAATCAATTTCGAGCATGATTTCGCAAGTGCAATAGCAACGCATGCCTCTATGAAAAAAACAATCCAGTTGCAATCCCAACTACAACTCATATGAAACATCAGTCAGTTGCGACTCCGACTGCAACTGACACCTATATGAAAAGATAATTGCGATTCTGACTGCAACTGATACTCTATAAAAAGTCAAGCCATTTGCAATTCCGAATGAAACTCATATGTATAAAAAGTTGAACTAGTTTCAAGTTTGACCACAAATTATATGTAAAAAGAAACTTGGACAAAGATGCAAAAATCCGACCAGAAATCAAAATAAAATGGAATACAATGGACCATTTGAGAGTCCGGTCACAACACAAGTCAATTCCGACTCCGACTATGAGAACTCATGCGATTCCGACTGCAATTGATACCTCTATGAAAAGCCAGTTGCGATTCCGACTTCAACTCAAATGAAATATCGACCAGTTGCGATTCCGACTGTAATTGGTACCTTTATGAAAAAAGACAAGCCATTTGTGATTCCGAATGCAAGTCTTATGTACAAAAACTTGAACTATGAGAAAGACAAGTGCAATAGCAACGCATGCCTCTATGAAAAAGACAAGCTAATTGCAAACCCAACTGCAACTCATATGAAACATCAGCCAGTTGCGACTCCAACTGCAACTGAGACCTATATGAAAGAACAATTGCAATTTCGACTATAAGTGATACCTCTATAAACTCATATGTACAAAAAGTTGAACTAGTTTCAAGTTTGACCACAACTTATATGTAAAAAGAAAATTGGAATGAAACAATTGATACCCCTATGAAAGGCCAGTTGCAACTCAAATGAAACATCGACCAGTTGCGATTCCGACTACAATTGGTACCTTTATTTAAAAAGACAAGCCATTTGCGATTCCGAATGCAAGTCTTATGTACAAAAACTTGAACTATGAGAAAGACAAGTGCAATAGCAACGCATGCCTCTATGAAAAAGACAAGCTAATTGCAAAACCAACAGCAACTCATATGAAACATCAGCCAGTTGCGACTCCAACTACAACTGAGACCCACAACTTATATGTAAAAAGAAACTTGGAATGAAACAATTGATACCCCTATGAAAGGCCAGTTGCGATTCCGACTGCAACTAAAATGAAACATCGACCAGTTGCGATTCCGACTGCAATTGGTACCTTTATTTAAAAAGACAAGCCATTTGCGATTCCGAATGCAAGTCTTATGTACAAAAAGTTGAACTATGAGAAAGACAAGTGCAATAGCAACGCATGCCTCTATGAAAAAGACAAGCTAATTGCAAACCCAACTGCAACTCATATGAAACATCAGCCAGTTGCGACTCCAACTGCAACTGAGACCTATATGAAAGAACAATTGCGATTTCGACTACAACTGATACCTCTATAAGCTCATATGTACAAAAAGTTGAACTAGTTTCAAGTTTGACCACAACTTATATGTAAAAAGAAACTTGGAATGAAACAATTGATACCCCTATGAAAGTCCAGTTGCGATTCCGACTGCAACTAAAATGAAACATCGACCAGTTGCGATTCCGACTGCAATTGGTACCTTTATTTAAAAAGACAAGCCATTTGCGATTCCAAATGCAAGTCTTATGTACAAAAACATGAACTATGAGAAAGACAAGTGCAATAGCAACGCATGCCTCTATGAAAAAGACAAGCTAATTGCAAACCCAACTGCAACTCATATGAAACATCAGCCAGTTGCGACTCCAACTACAACTGAGACCTATATGAAAGAACAATTGCGATTTCGACTACAACTGATACCTCTATAAGCTCATATGTACAAAAAGTTGAACTAGTTTCAAGTTTGACCACAACTTATATGTAAAAAGAAACTTGGAATGAAACAATTGATACCCCTATGAAAGGCCAGTTGCGATTCCGACTGCAACTAAAATGAAACATCGACCAGTTGCGATTCCGACTGCAATTGGTACCTTTATTTAAAAAAGACAAGCCATTTGCGATTCCAAATGCAAGTCTTATGTACAAAAACTTGAACTATGAGAAAGACAAGTGCAATAGCAACGCATGCCTCTATGATAAATAAAAGCTAATTGCAAACCCAACTCCAACTCATATGAAACATCAGCCAGTTGCGACTCCAACTGCAACTGAGACCTATATGAAAGAACAATTGCGATTTCGACTACAACTGATACCTCTATCAGCTCATATGTACAAAAAGTTGAACTAGTTTCAAGTTTGACCACAACTTATATGTAAAAAGAAACTTGGAATGAAACAATTGATACCCCTATGAAAGGCCAGTTGCGATTCCGACTGCAACTCAAATGAAACATCAACCAGTTGCGATTCCGACTATAATTGGTACCTTTATTTAAAAAGACAAGCCATTTGCGATTCCGAATGCAAGTCTTATGTATAAAAACTTGAACTATGAGAAAGACAAGTGCAATAGCAACGCATGCCTCTATGAAAAAGACAAGCTAATTGCAAACCCAACTGCAACTCATATGAAACATCAGCCAGTTGCGACTCCAACTACAACTGAGACCTATATGAAAGAACAATTGCGATTTCGACTACAACTGATACCTCTATAAGCTCACATGTACAAAAAGTTGAACTAGTTTCAAGTTTGACCACAACTTATATGTAAAAAGAAACTTGGAATGAAACAATTGATACCCCTATGAAAGGCCAGTTGCGATTCCGACTGCAACTAAAATGAAACATCGACCAGTTGCGATTCCGACTGCAATTGGTACCTTTATTTAAAAAAGACAAGCCATTTGCGATTCCAAATGCAAGTCTTATGTACAAAAACTTGAACTATGAGAAAGACAAGTGCAATAGCAACGCATGCCTCTATGATAAATAAAAGCTAATTGCAAACCCAACTCCAACTCATATGAAACATCAGCCAGTTCCGACTCCAACTGCAACTGAGACCTATATGAAAGAACAATTGCGATTTCGACTACAACTGATACCTCTATAAGCTCATATGTACAAAAAGTTGAACTAGTTTCAAGTTTGACCACAACTTATATGTAAAAAGAAACTTGGAATGAAACAATTGATACCCCTATGAAAGGCCAGTTGCGATTCCGACTGCAACTCAAATGAAACATCAACCAGTTGCGATTCCGACTATAATTGGTACCTTTATGAAAAAAGACAAGCCATTTGCGATTCCGAATGCAAGTCTTATGTACAAAAACTTGAACTATGAGAAAGACAAGTGCAATAGCAACACATGCCTCTATGAAAAAGACAAGCTAATTGCAAACCCAACTGCAACTCATATGAAACATCAGCCAGTTGCGACTCCAACTGCAACTGACACCTATATGAAAGAACAATTGCGATTTCGACTACAACTGATACCTCTATAAGCTCATATGTACAAAAAGTTGAACTAGTTTCAAGTTTGACCACAACTTATATGTAAAAAGAAACTTGTAATGAAACAATTGATACCCCTATGAAAGGCCAGTTGCGATTCTGACTGCAACTCAAATGAAACATCGACCAGTTGCGATTCCGACTGCAATTGGTACCTTTATGAAAAAAGACAAGGCATTTGCGATTCCGAATGCAAGTCTTATGTACAAAAACTTGAACTATGAGAAAGACAAGTGCAATAGCAACGCATGCCTCTATGAAAAAGAAAAGCTAATTGCAAACCCAACTGCAACTCAAATGAAACTTCAGCCAGTTGCGATTTCGACTGCAATTGGTACCTTTATGAAAAAAGACAAGGCATTTGCGATTCCGAATGCAACTCATATGCAAAAAAATTTGAACTAGTTTTATGTTCGACCGCAACTTATATGTAAAAGAAACTTGGACAAAGAAGCAAAAGTTCGATCACAAACTCAAAAAAAAAATGGAATACATTGGACCTGTTGTGAGTCTTGTCGCCAGTCAAATCAATTCCAATTATAAATTTGCAAGTGTAATAGCCACTCATGCCTCTATGAGAGACAAACCAAGTTGAGATCCCTACTCCAACTCATATGAAACATTAATCGGTTGTGATTTCAACTCCAACTCAAATGAAACATCGACCATTTGCAATTCCGCATGCAACTCATATGTACAAAAAGTTGAACTAGTTTCAAGTTCAACCACAACTTATATGTAAAATAAACTTGGACAAGATGCAAAGCCCGAACACAACTCAAAATAAACGGAATACATAGACGAGTTGTGAGACCGGTTGCAACTCAAGACAATTCCTAGACCAATTTTGCAAGTGCAATCGCAACTTTTGGGATATTGTTTGAAAAAATATGTTAAATTCCAAAATAGTATGGATTTTGAATGCAGATAATAGCGATGGATACATACTATAAAATAGAAAAAAATTAAAATCTAAACCGAAAAAAACCATTAAAATTTTTAAAAAAAGAAAATAAAAAACATTTTAAAAAATAGATACTACATAATACCTATACTCATCCAAATCTAGACAAATTTAAGTAAACAAAAAAATAATTTTCAAACAAAGTTTCCATTGTGTAATAACAACTAGCAAATTACAACATAACAAAAACTCAATAATTTTCTTTTTAAATCAGCACTTTACTAAATTTTCCATCTCGCTTACCTGATGTACAAATAAAAAGCCAACAATTCAAAAAAAATCTGCATGACAAAAAAAGCCCAACAAAACTCACCAACACCCAGCCCACTACACCCGACCAACACGCAGCCAACACCCAGCCGAGCGAGTCATCTCCTCGCGCGCGGGAGACAAGCAAAAACAAGGCGATAACGAAACACCTGGCATCAATCTTGACGCGATAACATCCAACGATGGAGAACGTGGCTGTGAGAATTAGCAATACCGTAAAAAATTAATTGGGACATATATCCAACTTCTTTATATGAACAACAAGCAAACAATAAGTCAAGGGAAACAGGTCAACAACAAGAAAAGGCTACATTCACACTATGTTTTGTGGTCTATATTTAGTAGTCATATCTTGCAGCTCAAAACAGCTAGCTGCACGTGTACGATCCAAACAACCGTGACACCCGGGAAAAATAATAAGCGAGTGCAAATTAACAAACAACTATCCAAAACAACAACAAAAAAGAAAAAAAAAGGCCGGACAACAGTGCAAATGCCAGCCGCAGCATCATCACTAAGCCTGAGTACTTCCGTACTATAAATTCCTTCAGTTGACGAAGGAAAAAAATGCCAGATCATCCCGTGTGCAGCTCGCGCGTGACTCTCCATGCACTAGGAATCTGCGCGACCACGACCGCGACAACGCGCATGAGATCTGTAAAAAAAACGCGCACGAGAAAACACAGGCCAAGACACAAACAAGGTCGGGCACAAATCTTGAAGCGGGCCGGACAAATCAACGATTCACGACCTGACTATGACCTAAGCTAAATCTCAGCTAGCTGAGAATTAGCAAAACTGTTCTTTTTATTACTTTGTCATGCTTTGCCTGGTGTTTCGATCCTGGTTTGTGCCGGACGCGGCAGAGGCCTAGCAGGCTGCGGCGATGGACGAAAACTCCAGGTGACGAAAACCACCTTAACATAAATTATAGTATAGATAGATAGATAGATACGTGTAATTTATTAAATTAACTTGTTATGGTTAGGATTAAACTCTACACATTGAACTATTTTTACGTATATTTCTTTGTGAATTATTAGTCACTTAATATATTTGTTTACATTCTCTGATATACCTATCCATAGGAGATATTATTATACAATATCTTTCTGGTTCTCCGATTTACGAGTATTTTTCATCATGCTATTGTTCTGCTATCTTGTACTACATGTTTACACCCGTCATACTATTTGACCATTATGTACTACGATTTGATCCCTCTTAACACGTGGCTCTAACCGTTTGTTGTTATTATGCAACGAGCAGTCCTAGTTTGCACACAATATCATAGAGTGAATGGCTTCTATAATCTCGTAAGACTCCATCACTTTTATTCCACTTCATGACTACTTATATCATGATGGAACCTATTTGTATTGACAGTTGGTCTTACCTTTATGTAGAGGAGCAACAATGGAGTACATAGTCCGCCTATCCATAGGAGCCGCCGTAGAACTCATGCAACACCTACCGTAACCCCCCCCCCCCGACACACACACACACGAAGTTTAGTCCTTGGCACATTTTATTGCTTAAATTACCATTTGACTATTTTTTTCATTTTCTTTGGCCAAAATTGGCGTCAAATATTTTAGCCCCACTTTGATATGCTTTTGTTCCATCTGCTTAGTTCAATTTCCTGGATATGCAGAGACCAGGTGTATTGCATCTTGCTTGGCTGATAATAAGAACAATGCCACATTAGCGATTAGATCCTGTATAATACGCATGTATCATAATGAACTCTATGCGCTTCATCCCACTCTTGTATCTTCTGTGTATCATAGATACATGAACTGGCCATTTTAATACGAGGCACATGATGGTTCAGTTTGTTTTGTTCCGAGGCCGTTGAACCGTTCAAATGATCTGGCTGTTCATGAATAACCCAATGTATGATAGTTTATTTTATTGTTTGTCTGGAATGATCTGGCTAGTATATTCAAGGCACACAATTGGTCTGTTTTGGTTGACTGAGGTACTCATTTTCCCCTATGATCAACATAGTGGCATCTTTCGTTGTGTAGTTCCTGGCTAGTTTATGAGAAACATAATGGCTTAGTTTTTATATTTGTTTTTTTCATGTTTTGCACATTCTAGCTTGATCAGTCTGCATAAGGTACTTTGGTTGATTACACGTATTGTTATTTTTGTCTGGTGAATTTTTTTTAAATTTAGTCGAAATGAACTAGTAGTTTGTTTCTGAAGTCTTCTTTTAATGTAACTTGTTTTTTCATGGTCTCAACCATCTTCAAGTAGAGCAGTCATTTCACAGAGTAGCACATGCTCGCATCGCTCCATGGCGTCAACTAGTCTAGTTATTCAAAAAAATACATGTATGAGCTACCACTGTTAATTTCTTCCCTCCTAACATCACCTTATTGCCACATTTAAAATTCATAGTGATGTGATTGTGTGGTGATGTTGTTATAACTTGTTTTGTGTTTGTTTCAGGCTGCAAATATCCCTCTGAATGACGAACAAATACCCGCTTCTCCAAGTTTAGAGTTTGTTTCAGACAGCAGCAGTGACAATACCTATTGCTCATGGCACGCTGCTTCGACTGACCCTCGTATTACAGCCGAAAGATTATTTGAAAATGCCCTCCAAGATGCCTTTGATATTGTTGAGGAAGAAGCCAACAAAAAAGATTCAGTAATCATCCTAGCACATAAAGACTTAAATAAATTGAAAAACAGGCAAGCTTTGACGTAGAATGTACTTAATAATCTCATCTACAGCTCTCATGGGAAGCTAGTTGTTACATGTCTCGCGATGCAAGCTCCGTAGAGACCTTTTCTGTAACACCAGTTATTGTGTTTTTTTAGTTGTGTTGGACTCAAATCCAACTTTAATTTGATGTTGTAAGTTTACGGAGGAAAGTAATAATCTATTGTAATTCGCTATTGTAAGTTGTTTGAGGATTATAACAATCTACTGTAATTCACAGTCGTAAGTTTTTTTGAGGATTGTTACACACGGAGCATGTACCAGAATTACTACATGTACATAGAAAACAGTGAAATTGAAAGAGGTACAACACACGATCTTTTTGAAATAGAGAATATCCATTGTATTACGGGCACACCATAGAACTTGCACTTGCATAATTCATAGATAGAGAATAAATCAGGAGCAGACTTGCATAATTCATAAACAAAGAATACAACAGGAGCAGGCCCACATGATCCATCATTCTGACGGATATCCATCGTAGTAATCGTAGTGGATGGTACCATATTCTCCATAAAGCGGCACCATCTGCAGCTCAGAATGCTCGACGATTCTGCAATACTCCGCCAGCAATCCATCGAGTTCACAAGGATGGTCATTGGTCCATAATCCTCCTACTCCGTATCCATGGACAACCCTTGGCTCCTCTTCCCATGCAAGAGCCTCAATGTTGTAAGATCTAATTTTGGATAGTTCTAGATAGTAGATGTTGTCTGCCTGCACCGTGGGTACCCTAGCGTTGTAGATGCACATGCACCGATTGTCAGTAACAAAGAGAGCACGGCTGCTAATGCCTCTGATCGGTTGAAGGACATGGTTCTGTGTATCAATCCAGTAAACAACGGGTCTGCCGCCATAGACCGGTCCACTCACAACGAACGAAAACTCCCCATCGGACTCGACGAGGTAAAAAGATTCTCCGGGTACCGGCAACCCGGAACAGGGCCTACAACGGTGGCATGCATCTTCAGGGTCCGTGCGGAGCACTTCATCTAGACATCTCCATGAGCAGCACTACACATAGTCGAGAGGACAAACCCATATCTGTTTGCGACGAAAACATCACCGACATTAGAAGTCATCCTCGGGAGTTCCACAAAGTCATTCAGCATGTACCACCCTTGTAACATCTCAAAAATATTAATAAGGATATCAATTTCTAATCAACCAAAATTAGGGTTAACAAAAACTTTTAATATTACACACTATCTTCATGCTTGTGTGCTATGAATGTTGTATGAATGTTTGCAATGCCATGTTTGTTTGTTGTAAATGATGATAATTGGTTTAAATATCAAAACCATATCATCTAGGTCAAATCCAAACCAGATCAAAACAAAAGAAAATTAATATATGAAGCATATGACCTAATGGTCATTTTTGCTAAAGTTAACACCTAGCTCACTTTGAGCATCTCTAACAAATGATTTCAAACAGAAACAATTCCATTTCTTTTCTCCCCTTGCTAGACCAGGTAACACTGAACATAATGGAGCTTTCAAACCTTGCAGAAACAATTTCAAATCTAGTTGAGAGGCAATTCAAAATTGAATCTATCTTATGCATCAAGATAGTCATTTTTGGAAAACCACTAAAACCTTCACCACTTAGCAAACCCTTGCACCCAAAGACTACCAAGCTTATGACCAACACACCCACCAAAAAGATTTGGAAAATTCAAAAGTTTAGTTATTACGGCCATGTAATCAAACACTTGGTGATCATAGTACAATCTTACCAACTATTCACTGTTTTGAGCAACCTTGTGATCATACTTGTGAACTCACCGAGCCACCACTACTCGCCCTTAACTCTCCCAGTACCAGTCCGTGCAATTGAGCTCCTCTCACTCGCCATTGTGACCAGTGGAAATCGTACCAGAGCTCACCCATGTCACCCCGACGCGGACACACTGCTACAGACTGCGCCTCGCTCTCCCCTTGCAATCTCCAGCAATCTCCTAGACACAATCGTATGACCCCGCGTGCACCGTGACCATCGTACGCCGTGATGAACGCCGACGGTACTGAAGCAGAGCACGGACATTCTAGAATGATGGAGACCGCGCCTCGTCGTTCCACTGTGCGCATGACGACCGCCATGAATCCCTATGTCGACCTACACCCTTGTCCATGTCGATAGCTTCATGTAACAACGTCGCCGACGAGCCCGAGCCATGCCGTCGTGCCTCCTTAGCCGCAGTATAAATAGAGCCCTCCCCTTGCCTCAAAACGCACACCATTCCACTCCCCTCTCACCCAGCAATCTCTCTGACCCGTCCTTAGAGCAAGGCGAGCACCACACCGCCGGAATTTCACCGGATCCCGCCGCTGCAGTGGTGAAGAGGAACCAGCGCTAGGAGCTGCCCGAGGAGCTGCCGCAGCCACCAGTCGAACCGCCGTCGTCCACTCGCTTGTTCGCCCACCTCACCGGACCTAGCTGGAGCCCTGGTAAGCCCCCCGATGACCCCCGCCATAGAGCAAGGGTTAGCATCTTGCGCGCCCCATGCGAAGGAGACGACGCAGAGCCGTCGATCATGCTCTAATCGTGCGGTCTAAATCTGTAGAGGTCCCAACCTGATACGGTAGAGATCCCTGTGTTTACAATGCTAGTCCGTGGATCAATAGCTAGCATCCACAGTTTAAGATGTAATATCAAGAAATAAAGGTCATATTACAACCTATAACCATGAGTAAAATAATTCATTACATCTTACATAGCTCATATGGCTATCTCAATACAATGTAGCAAATATAACTATATAGCATGGAGTCCTTCATCTTCATATGCCACAGGCAATCATGTTGGTTGTAGACTTGTAATCCCTACTCAACAAACTTCACTAACATCAAACAAACCTGCAACATAATAAGTTACATCCACAAGGGTCAATACATTTCAATTGTATTGGCAAGTGATTTTGTATTGGCTTGCCTTTGCATAAAAATGGGTTTTCCCTATCCTTTTAAAATAGTTTTCTCTTTTCAAAACATTTCATCACACAATGGCACACTGGATACCCTCTAGGCGCTTCCCTTGTTTACCCAACAATTTTTAACTTAGATAAATTGGGATGAGGAGATCCTTGATTGCTTCAATGCCTTTGATGCTCAAAATGTCCATTGCCGGGGACACGGCTAAGTACTTAGGTTTTACCCTCTCGAGAGGTGGTGCACTTTCCCCACAAGACTCGACATGCATCGAGACGAGATCTTTTAGAAGCCTTCCCTTACACCAAATGGACGCGTTCCATCCTATCATCACTACCACCTTATGTCCATCTGGCTAAGTTATTGCAACCTATATGATCAAGGCAGAGCCCATATGCCATGTGGCTGCACTAGAAGCTTTTCAACACTTAACATATCAAATCTCTTTGTTCCTAGGTGGCCATCCACAAATGTGATACACAAGGTGAACCATAGAAATGGGCCTTGTGTAACCACTCAACACAAATCCATCCAAGCAATTACCATTCCACCCAGGTGATTCATTCACTTAGTTTTTTTATTAAACAAAATCTTAGTCATAGACTTTGCATAAAAGCATAGTATGAATATTCCACTCTTGAAATCATTTAGTGTAACACCCTCAGAATCGGCCCTATGCAAGTTTCAGCGCTTCCCGTCAAAACCCGCATAGAAACGATTCAAAGGTGCCCACCAGGCACTTGCGTGCGGGTGGAAAACGAAGTAATACCATTACACAATAGTTCTCGATGGAACCCACAAAACATATATATACAACAGCGACTCAAAGAGTCAAGAATACAGATTTACAGTACAAAGATCTAGATCACCTTGAAAACAATACAGCGTCCGAGTACGGACAAGATGCAAATTGAGCTAAGAGCCCTGAAGATTAACCAATGGCGTCCATAACCCTGCCCAGGCCAAGCCGGAAGGGTAACCCTGCTAACGACGTCGATCTCAAACCTGCTTAAACAAAAGGGGTGCCGACAAAGGGCAAAAGAAAAAGAGAGCGGTCAGTACTGAGGCCAGTACACGGCGAGACTAGAATTCGGCGGTCCTCGCCTACATAGGTATGGTGGACTGAAGCGGCAGCGCAGCATGCACTAAACAACCTATAGAGACTCGATATAACTGTCGGCTATCAGAGAGGGATAAGAAAGACCTATTCGGAACCAACCTGATGCTACCACCAAACATACCCATCCTGGTATTTCCCCCTCGAGACCAAACGAGGAAGTCAACCGAGGAACTCACACAGTTGGCAGTTTTATTTATTCAGTTATCGTTGCAGCAATTACTAGTCAGGTATAGATGGTCATCCTGATATAATAAGCAGTGGGCAGTTTTAGTTAACCATTCCGTTGTAGTTGCAACACTTACTAGTCAGATACAATAAGCATGAGATATCCCAAACCCAGTAGTTGTTGGTACTTTTATTTAGCCATTCCGTTGTAGTGAAGCTGATTACTAGTCATATCGGATACAAGTCAAATTATAACAGTAAACTTTAGTTATAGTTGTCTATGATCGAGAACTGTGCTCCAAGTCGTCCATAACCGCGGACACGGCTTTTCAAAAAGATTTAACCCTACAGGGGTGCACCAAAGTATCCACGCACTTCGACCCTTTTTGCCAGATCAGTTAACATACACCCATCGGTATGTCGGCGGGGCCTAAGTCATGACGTTTCCCAGACCCAAAGCAAGTACATGGGGGCCACCCCACTAAGCTACCCGCAACGAAGTCGGCCGGTCTCCGAGACGGACTCAGGGTTTGTGTAGACGGCTGTAAACGACTGAGAACCCGAAAGTGTGACTGGGCTTGTCGATACAGCGAAAACGTGTCACGGTCCTAAACAGTACAGGTGCTCCTCACACAATCGTAAATAAAGCAGTAAAGCATGGCATAAGTACAGGATAGTAATAAAGCCCCAAACTACTTGTGGCCCCCGGTACAATACTTTGAAATCAGGTACTAATCGATGGGGGTGCCCACACACCCCACCTGTGGTTAGCGCGCTCGATCTCGGAACAGGTGTCAAGAACTCGTGGTCCTACGGGACACCAGTGAGCGGTTAAAATCCAAATATTGTCTATTACCCACCGGTGCCTCTGCATTTACCTACTTTCAATTTTAGTTATTAAACAGTAATTAAAGCCATGATCATCTCCAACATTAAACCTGCGGCAATACTCCAACAACTGAGGTACTTGACGAAACGCAACAGCACTTGAGCAAGCGACTACGACGCACAAGTCCAACTATCTACCAAACAACAGGTAATAGGATATGTCCAAGGCAATATAAGGCTGCAAGGGATATCACGGGCACGAAAACTAGAGCATCGCTACACAGATAGCAATAGATCAACAGGAGGGAATAAATACTATAAAAGTAAGATAGGTAGAAAGGGGAAGATGCTCGCCTGAAAACATTATCGAAGGTTCATCCGAAGATCGGGTCGACACTCGCATCATCTCAACGGCCTTAGTCCGTGAAGAAGCAAAACACTAGCACAAACACCGGATGCACTATTTAATACTATGACAGAAGATCGAGCATGATGCATGTATGATGTATGACATGGCAAAGGTGTAATGCAATTAGATCATATTAAGCGGAACCGGGGTCCCGACATTTAATTAAACGGTTCAAGTTATTTATCTACCCCGCAAATTAAATGTTGGATTAGCAAGACCAAACATGGCTTCGGTTCGCTATGCCAATTTAAATGAAGTCCGGAATAAGACAAAGATATCCCGCATATAGACTCCATATTTAATTATGAGATGAATTGGCATAATGCCCCCAACCCACAGACAAGTATGCATGCATGAACAATTTAATATGCATCAGTTGATAATGTCATATTATAAAAATAATGGGGTCTCGGATAGGGAATCACTTTAGGGTTCGGCGAACTTGGGCTCCGTGGGGTTCGGGGTCGGGTCTCAGGGTTCGACGGGATCGGTCTTCGAAGGTCGGATACAAGATGAAGAGCTTGGCGTTCCGGGAAGAAGGACTTGGTGTGGCGTCGGGGGCGCATCGGACTCGCCCTGGTCGGTGTCGATCTTGTCGGGCCCGTGTATCAGGTCGGTCTTGGCGTCCGGGGTGAAGAACTTGGCGTTCTGCGTCGGTGTCCTTACCGTCCGGGTTCTCGAGCATCGCATCCGGGAAGGAGTACTTGTCGCACATGTGGTCTTCGGGTCCGGGGTCCTAGTCATGGCGTCCCATTGTAGATCTTGTTGATGGTCCAGCAAAAGCCATCGGGTTCGGTCTTGGTTCCATTGTCGATGGCGATCTTGGCGGAACACTTTGAGTGGTGAAGATCTTGAGGTTCCGTGGTTCTTCACAAAATCTTCGTAGCAGCAGCTCGGTACACAGCTCGGTACACAGACACGACACGACGAGGTTGGACTTGGCGATGACACGGTTGCATATAAAGCCAACCACATGTTGGTCTTCGGGTGCCCACTATGCACATACACACGACGGGGACCTGCAGAACAACAAACAGAGCAGGGCAGAGGCTTTGCAGGGACCTCGACGACGCTGGGACACAGAGGAAGGCGGCACTCGGGGAGGTCGCGGGCGGCCGACGCGCAGGGGGACGAGGTGGCACAGGCGGCCAGAGGCAGGGACGTCACGGGAGACGCGCGGGCCGGACCGCAGCGAGGCCGAGGCGGTCGAGGGCATGCGGTCGCGGACGGTGGCGCAGAGAGGAGGTTCAGGAAGAGGACGGCGAGGGCGCTTAGGAGGTGGCCGACGAGGGGAGCAGCACCAAGAAGAGGAAGAGGCCGGGGAGGAGGGGGTCGGGCGCGCAGGGTCGATCGGCGAGGTTCGCTGGCGGCCAGAAGCAGGGGCCGCGCGGCGGGGAAGGGTGCTCGGCCGCAGGCGAGGACGGAGAGCGCTGGGCGGCGGGGTCAAGGCGGGGGCCACGGCCGGAGACGAGGGAGGCGGGTTTTCCTGCGGTGGCGGCGGTTGTTGAGGGGAAGGCGACGAACGGGGGAGTGGGGGATCCCGGCAGGGACGGGCGATGCGGGGTGCGGGGAAGGCCCAGCGGCGGCCGGCGGCGCCAGAGAGGAAGGTGGAGGCGGGGGAGCGGGGCGGGCGAGAGGAGGGAGGAGAGAGGAAGGGCGCCGGGGCGCGTCTGCGGGAGAGAGAGAGGGAGGCGGTTGGGTCGGAGTGTGGTGGGGTCAGGGGGAGACCCGAGGTGGGCGGGGAGTGCGTGCCCAGGCGGGCGGTAGGTGGTGGTGGTTGATTGGGTGGAGAGAGGGCCAGGCTGATGTGGCGCAAAGGGATAGGTTGGGGTGAGGTGGAGGGGGGCTGGGTAGATTAGGTTTGGGTAGATTAGGGATTAGACAGGCTGGTTTTGGGTAATTTTGGGGGTGGCCGGCTAGGTCGGATCGACCCGGTTTGGCTGCCCCCTAAAAAATAAAATAAATATTTTATTATTTAAAACGGGGCGTTTGAAATCCGTTGGTAGACGAAACAAAATATTCCGGAGACCCGGGTTTTAATTTGAATAAAGACGGGAGTATTTAGAAAACAAAACTAGGCGTTTCGAAAATAGTTTAGACAAAAACCATGCATGATGATGACGATGCTCAAATGCAATGTGGCATGATGACATAGCATGGGGTCATGATGATGCAATGCACACAAATAACGCGATTTTCTAGTAGTGGTTTTTGCGGGGCGCCCCATTTATCTAGGCTAAGCATACTAGCAAAACTTGTCTATTGACTTAGGAAAATTCCTACCAAGATATATACTATAGGATCTACTATAGCATAACAATATATGTAAAATAGTCCTATCATGCATACTACAAAAATATCACTAATGAATTATTGAAAAGATAGGACTTTTGATGAACAAAGTATCACTTGCCTTTTTGGTAGATAAACTAGGTACACTCCTTGATCTTGCAATTTTCACACTCTTCAAAGTTCACTACAATTCAATCAAGCAAGGCACACATTCAAAACTAGCATTCAAACAATTCACCACATAAAATAATGAAACCAAAGAAATGCATGCAAGCATGCAAAAGATTATTTTATTGAAAAAGTGGTTTCTAACAAGGTTAAACATTTCAAAACACCTACTGGTCATTTATAAAATGTGGAAAGTCATTTGAAAACAAGTTAGTGAAAATGACCCTTTTAAATCATTTTTGTTTTACTAGAAATGCTTTTATTCAAAGTAAAAAAATTCTAGTGTTAATAAATTATATTTTTAAATCCAAAAGTTAGTGTTTATGGACAATAGGTTCAAAATAAACCATTTGCAAAAGGTTTCACTCAAAAATCATTTTTAAAACAATTATTATATCCAAAATAGTCCGAATAATGTTTCTGCAAAAACACCTAATTTTTCAGAAGCAAACGACTAAACTAAGGTCATAGTTGTAAAGCTTAAATTTTTCTAAATCCATTGGTATAAAATTTGTCAATTTTGGACATACAGAACAAAATTTATAGATTTTACAAAATCAATCATCTAATAGATCAAATCTGATTTTTAAAACATAAGCCTAGACACGTGTCTATTTCTAACTGGACGATACTGCTTCGTGTGGATTGATCAATACAGCATGTTAGATCTAAGTTGCATTGCACGATACAGAACGATTCATAGTGCTTCAATTAAAGATCTAATCCTATCCACCAGATCAACATGTAACGGTCTAGAGCAGGTGACCAGTAACTCGCGACGCTGGCTTGATGACGCGCGGCAGCGGCGCTCTGGTGGTGGTGGTCCAGCGAAAATAGGAAGCAAGGAAGGTAAAGGAGGGTCTCACCGGGTTCAGCGTGGCCAGTAGATGCTCAAGGTGGCCGTAGGAGGGCAAGGGGCGCACGAAGTTGTCGTCAATCTCTCGCCGGAGTTCGCATCAGCGTCTGGCACGCACGGCCGTTGACGGGGGCGAGGCTACAGAGCAGGCTTGAGAGAATGGAGAGCATTAGAATACGAGTAGGACAAGGGCGATCAATATAGAATGAGTCAGAGGTCGAGGCGCGCATGGGTTCGGGCGCTAGGGCTCACCGGATTTGCGAGGGTCGTCGGTGACGCACGGGCGAAGACAGAGCCGACACTCTGGGGCGTGCGCGAGCAAGTGGAGGCTACTGGCGTGTGCGCACGACCAAGGCGAGCAAGTATGCGTGGGCTAGGGCAAGGGGCACGGTCTAGGCTCGCCGGAATTTTCACCGAAGCTCGTCGGAGCCAGTGGTGGTTCGAGCAGAAATCAGAGCAGACTAGGGGCTCTCGAGGTGTGGCGTGTGAGGGGAAATGAGGAGGAGAGGGAGGCGCTTAAGATAGCATGGTCACGGGTCTGATTTACTGGCGTAGTCAATCGAATTGAAGCCGAGGAATTATGGCCAGAAACGGAAGTGGGGAATGGGGTGTGGTCACCGCGGGGTTGAAGACGATGACTTGGCAGAGGTGGGGTCGTGAAGTCAGTGGGGGCGCGGGTCGGGTGTGCAGTGAGATAGGGGCAGAGGGGAGACGGTGGCCCGGGTGGGCTGCGAGTTGGTCAGGGGTTGGGCTAGCTAGGCCTGGTTCGCTGGGTTGGATCTCTTTCTTATTTTTTCCTTCTGATTTTTTTTTCTTTTCCTAATTTCTGTTTTTATTCAAACCAAATGATTTCCAGATCAGTTTGAATTCAAATTTTTGCAAAACCTTTTCAGTAGGTTTTAATCAAGTTATGTGTTGATTAATTAACTCACTTTGGTATATTTTCAAATATTCTCTTATGATTTATTATTTATTTAAATTAGGCATTTGTATTTATTTAAATAAAATTAAATATGGTTAAATCCCATATAATTTTATTCAAATAATCATTTATTCTTTTATTTTATTTGGATTATCTTTATTCCATTTGCTAATGGATTTGGCCAAGATTTATATTGTCTTTTAAATAATTTCTTATTTATTGATTCTTTCTTTATCTTATAAAATCCATATCTTTTTATTTATAGATCCAAAATTGGTGATTCCAATTTGTATAATTTTTTTTAATATTTGTTTATATTTTCAAATCCTTTTAGGATTATTTCGCTCGCAATTTGGTATTGATTTTTTTAGGAGCTTTATTAGCTTTGGAAATTATTTCCTTTTATCTTATTAAATTCATAAGTTTTTATCCATGGCTTCAAATTGAGTGAAACCAATTTCCTGGTTTTGTATTATTTTGTTTGCCATTTGTGGGTCATCTAGAAATGTTTGTTGCTGAACTTTTATATGGATCAAAGCCATAGTCTTGGTAGATCTTAGAAATGATTTCTTCCATTAAGATTTGGGGTTTTGGTTTAACTTTTCCAAGTGCTTTAAATTCAAGATTCTTTCCATGCAAGATTGCATTTGATCTTTTGAATATTTGTTTGTTGCTTTCTTATTCAAATTTTGTTCAAGTAGGGTTTTGATGATTCCATTTAGAAGCAAAAAGTTTCTTTTCACCCTATATTTCAACATTTGTTTATTTTGTTTATTTATTTTTCACATTTCAAATTTTGGAAAATTTTGGGATGTGACAGACTACCAACCTTAAAAGTAATCTCGTCCCGAGATTTGAGAAGGCTAAAGGTTACAAGTTGGCTTTAATACAACTAGGGTACTACCACCCTTAAAATATTTTTAACTAGATTACGTCTTGGCTTTCTTGGGGTCTTGATGCATCTTCTCTGGACAGTTGTTTTCATAGTGTCCCTTATTTTCACACTTGAAACATGTGACAAGGTTGAGATCTTTCATAGGCTTGCGTGTCTTGTTCTTCTTCTTTTCTGTACAATGTGATGCATAATGGCCTGGATTTTTGCATTTGTTGCACATCACTTGGCTAATATCCTATTTTATCTTTGATATTACTATATCTTGTTTGTTTTCTTGGCCTTTCTTATTTTCTGGACATTCATTGGCATAGTGTCCCATCTCCTTTCAATTGTAACATTGCACCTGGCTAATGTCTTGCTTACTGGAGTTGGGGCATTTATTCTTGTTCTTGGGTTTCTCCAATGCTAGGAATTCTCTCAGTTCATGTTCTTCATACTTCACCTCAAAGGTGGGAAAACTTCCCCGGTTCTTTGAACGGTTCCTAGGATAACTTCCATGTTTCCTCTTTTGTCCACCATAGTGGGTCACAATGTATGGAGGTGCAAACTGAGTTTTGACTTTGTCTTCATCATTCTTGGTGGAAGTTGTTCCTTCATGGAGGTTTCCAAACATTTGATGCATTCCATCTTGTTTCATCTGTTGAACTATAGGATAGATGGGGCATTGGATAGGGACATGATCATTTCCTTCACATAGGAAACAAGAAACTTGAGATGTGGGGCATTGTCTTGCTGGATGTTTCTCTTCACAATTTGGGCATTGGTCCTTATGTTCTTTATAAGTGTGTCCTATGTCTCCACATATTTAGCAAGCTTGAGTTCCTTCTATAATATCATCCTTGATATCATTGTTGTCACAATCTCCTTGATAAAGGTTGCTTCTCATGTTGATCATCTGATTGGTCATCTTTTGCAACAATTGGGATTGGGATTCTAAGAATTTTTGCATGGCTGGGTCTAACTCAATGTTTTTGGCTAAAAACTGACTTGTCACTTGATTCAACTGGGCTTGGGTTGCTAGTAGTTGTTCTCTCATGTGCATCTCTTGGTTGTTGTTACCATCCTTGATGTTAGAGTCTCTTGGATAAGTCATCTGTTTGGGTTGGATTGGGATTAGATTAGGCAAAAATATTTCTAGAGAAAGAATTCTACTCACACACAACAATCACACAAAGCAATGTGCAAGCAATAACCATCATGCATTCCACTCAAAGAACAAGACTCAAGCAAATTTTAGGAAACAAAATATTTTTGCCACACCACCTGAGTTGGTGCGATCAATAAATTGATTTGAACTAAACACTAGTATGGTTGTCCAACTATGGGGTTCACTTGAGATCATTCCATTATTCTTAGTTGTTTCTTCGTGAACAAGATCATGGTATCCTTGGAAAAATTCTTGCATCTTGGTCACTAGGCTAAAAGGTGATGATGGTTCCTTCTAAGTTGTGTTTCTTAGTCTCCAAGTCTTGAATAATATTCTTGTCTCACTTGTAGTACTTAGTGATGTCCAAATTGAAGTCTTTGGTGAAAACTGAAGTTGAAGTCATTGCTGATGTTGAATTCTTTGCTCATTTTGAAGTTTTTTGTCCATCAAGTAGAAGAGGGAGAGACGTAGAATCAAAACAAAATGTTGAGGAAAGATTTTACAAGATTTTTTGTAAATAAGTTTGAACAAATACAACTCCTATTTTTCTAAGGGTTTTTTTTCCAATCCTAGGGTTACAATCCTACATGCAACACAGTGCTCTGATACCATCTGTAGAGGTCCCAACCTGATAAGGTAGAGATCCCTGTGTTTACAATGCTAGTCCCTGGATCAATAGCTCACATCCACAGTTTAAGAAGTAATATCAAGAAACAAATGTCATATTACAACCTATAACCAGGAATAAAATAATTCATTACATCTTACATAGCTCATATGGATATCTCAATACAATGCAACAGATATAACTATATAGCATGGATTCCTTCATCTTCATATGCCACAGGCAATCATGTTGATTGTAGACTTGTAATCCCTAATCAACAAACTACACCAACATCAAACAAACCTGCAACATAATAAGTTATAGCCAAAAGGGTCAATACATTTGAATTGTATTGGCAAGTGATTTTATATTGACATGGAGAATCTATCATCTACATGATTATTTGGCTAAGTGGAGTTTTGGATTGCCTTTGCATAAAAATGGGTTTTCCCTATCCTTTGAAAATAGTTTTCTCTTTTCAAAACATTTCATCCCACAATGGCACACTGGATACCCTCCAGGTGCTTCCCTTGTTTACCCAACAAATATTAAATTAGAGAAATTGGGATGAGGAGATCCTTGATTGCTTCAATGCCTTTGATGCTCAAAATGTCCATTGCCAGGGACAAGGCTAAGTACTTAGGTTTTACCCTCTCGAGAGGTGGTGCACTTTCCCCACAAGACTTGACATGCATCGATATGAGATCTTTTAGAAGCCTTCCCTTAGACCAAATGGACATGTTCCATCCTATCATCACTACCACCTTCTGTCCATCTGGCTAAGTTATTGCAACCTATATGATCAAGGCAGAGCCCATATGCCATGTGGCTGCACTAGAAGCTTCTGAACACTTAACATCTCAAATCTCTTTGTTCCTGGGTGGCCATCCACAAGTGTGATACACAAGGTGAACCATAGAAATGGGCCTTGTGTAACCACTCAACACAAATCCATCCAAGCAATTACCATTCCACCTAGGTGATTCATTCACTTAGTTGTTTTATTAAACAAAAACTTACTCATAGACTTTGCATAAAATCATAGCATGAATATTCCACTCTTGAAATCTTTTAGATAGGCTAAGCATACTAGCAAAACTTGTCTCTTGACATAGGAAAATTCCTACCAAGATATATACTATAGGATCTACTATAGCATAGCATTATATGTAAAATAGTCTTATCATGCATACTACAAAAATATCACTAATGCAATATTGAAAAGATAGGACTTTTGATGAACAAAGTATCACTTTCATTTTTGGTAGATAAACTAGGTACACTCCTTGATCTTCCAATTGTCACACTCTTCAAAGTTCACTACAATTCAGTCAAGCAAGGCACACATTCAAAACTAGCATTCAAACAATTCACCACATAAAATAATGAAAACAAAGCAATTCGTGCAAGCATCCAAAAGATTATTTTATTGAAAAAGTGGTTTCTAACAAGGTTCTAAACATTTCAAAACACCTACTGGTCATTTATAAAATGTGGAAAGTCATTTGAAAACAAGTTAGTGAAAATGGCCCTTTTAAATCATTTTTGTTTTACTAGAAATGCTCTTATTCAAAGTAAAAAAATATAGTGTTAATAAATTATATTTTTAAATCCAAAATTTAGTGTTTATGGTAAGTAGGTTCAAAACAAACCATTTGCAAAAGGTTTCACTCAAAAATCATTTTTAAAACAATTTTTATATCCAAAATAGTCCTATTAATGTTTCTACAAAAACACCTAATTTTTCGGAAGCAAAATTCTAAATAAGGTCATAGTTGTAAAGCATAAATTTTTTTGAATCCATTGGTATAAAATTTGTAAATTTTGGACATACAGAACAAAAGTTATAGATTTTACAAAATCATTCATCTAATAGATCAAATCTGATTTTTAAAACATAAGCCTAGACATGTGTCTGTTTCTAACTGGACGATACCACTTCGTGTGGATCGATCAATACAGGCCATTAGATATAAGTTGAATCACACGGTACAGAAAAATTTATACAACTTTGACTAAAGATCTAATCTTATCCACCAGATCAACATCTAACGGTCCAGAGCAGGTGACCACTAACTCGCGGCGCTGGCTTGACGACGGGCGGCGGCGGCGCTCTGGTGGCAGTGGTCCAGTGGAAATAGGAAGAAAGGAAGGGGAAGGAGGGTCTCACCGGGTTCGCCGTGGCGATTAGATGCTCAAGGTGGACGTAGGAGGGCAGGGGGCGCACGGAGTTGTCGTCAATCTCTCGCCGGAGTTCGCATCAGCGTCGGGCACGCACGACCGTTGACCGGGGCAAGGCTATAGAGCATGCGTGAGAGAATGGCGAGCATTAGAATACGAGTAGGACAAGGGCGATAAATATAGAATGATTTATAGGCTGAGGAGCGCACGGGTTCGGGCGCTAGGGCTCACCGGAGTTGCGAGGGTCATCGGTGACGCACGGGCGAAGACAGAGCCGACGCTCTGAGGCGTGCGCGAGAAACCGGAGGCTACTGGCATGTGCACATGATGAAGGCGAGAAATTCTGCGTGTGCTAGGGCAAGGGGCACGTTCTGGGCTCGCCGGAATTTGCACCGAAGCTCATCGGAGCCAGTGGTGGTTCGAGAAGAAATCAGAGCAGCCTAGGGGCTCTCGAGGTGTTGCGACTGAGGGTAAATGGGGAGGAGAGGGAGGCCCTTAATATAGCATGGTCGTGGGCTCATTTACTGGCGCAGCCAATCGAATTGAAGCCGAGGAATTATGGCCAGAAACCGCATAGGGGAATGGGGCGTGGTCACCGCGGGGGAAGATGATGACTTGGCAGAGGTGGGGTTGTGAAGTCAGTGGGGGCGCGGGTCATGTGTGCGGTGAGATAGGGGCAGAGGGGAGAGGGTGGCCCGGGTGGGTTGCGAGTTGGGCCAGGGGTTGGGCTAGCTGGGCCTAGTTCGCTGGGTTGGATCTCTTTCTTATTTTTTCCTTCTAAATTATTTTTATTTTTTCTTTTCCTAATTTATGTTTTTATTCGAACCAAATGATTTTCACATCAGTTTGAATTCAAATTTTTGCAAAACCTTTTTAGTAGGTTTTAATAAAGTTATGTGTTGATTAATTAAATCACTTTGGAATATTTTCAAATATTCTCTTATGATTTATTATTTATTTAAATTAAGCATTTGTCTTTATTTAAATAAAATTAAATATGGTTCAAGCCCATATAATTTCATTCAAATAATTATTTATTCTGTTATTTTATTTGTCTTATCTTTATTCCATTTTCTTATGGATTTGACAAAGATTTATATTGTCTTTTAAATAATTTCTTATTTATTTATTCTTTCTTTATCTTATAAAATCCATATCTTTTTATTTATAGATCCAAAATTGGTGATTCCAATTTGTATAATTTTATTTAATATTTGTTTATCTTTTCAAATCCTTTTAGGATTAGTTTTCTCACAATTTGGTATTAATTTTTGTTATGAGATTTATTAGCTTTGGAAATTATTTCTTTTTATCTTATTAAATTCATAAGTTTTTATCCATGGCTTCAAATTGAGTGAAACCAATTTCCATGGTTTTTTATTATTTTGTTTGCCATTTTTGGATCATTTAGAAATGTTTGTTTCTGAACTTTTATATGGATCAAAGCCATAGTTTTGGGTGATCTTGGAAATGATTTCTTCCATTAAGATTTGGGGTTTTTGTTTAACTTTTCCAAGTGCTTTAGATTCAAGATTCTTTCCATGCAAGATTGCATTTGATCTTTTGAATATTTGTCTGTTGCTTTCTTATTCAAATTTTGTTCAAGTAGGGTTTTGATGTTTCCATTTAGAAGAAAAAAGTTTCTTTTCACCCTAAATTTCAACATTTGTTTCTTTTGTTTATTTATTTTTCACATTTTAAAATTTGGAAAATTTTGGGATGTGACAAAATCGAAGGATACCGCTTCGCGTTGGATGAGCCACTGATGTGTAGGACCAACCCTGGTGCCGCTCGCTGCGTGCGCACTCTGTAGTTGGGCCATCCTGTTAGTTTTCCCGCGCGTAGCCCATAGATTCAAACTTAGGTTTTTCTTTTATTTCAAAATCCTATACTATAGGTAACTTTAAAAATCAATTCAGGAAGATTCACTTAACCAAATGGAATGAATCCAATTTTGTTAGAAAGTAGATGAAAATCTCTAATCACTTCCATTGGATTCAAACAGTTTGAAATTATAGATCACCCACAGTAGAAATAACAAGACAATAGCTTTTACCACTTCAAACATTTTTCTAAAATCAACCATAAATGATTTTGAGTTGATTCCAACTCTCAAAAATCACATTGTCCATGATCTATCTAAATATGTAAATATATATATATATATGCAGTAATCCTTCACCAAAATTAAAGAATGGCTTTATAGTCATTTCTAGTCACTGGAATATTATTAAATGGCATTGTTAAACTTTTAAATTTAGGCCAACCAATTTAAATCACATTCTCAAGTATTGGAATATGTGGTGATGACATGTGTCAATATGATCCCATATTTTAATTGGAGAATATTAAATATTAAGTAGTTTTTCATGAGTAGAAATTACTTTTCCAAAATAAGATAAATCAAATATTGTAACTCTTTTCTTGTAATGATAGACATGATACTAGATCATCTAGTGTGGATCCTTGTGTGCTATATATAAGTAGTTAAGTATTGTTTGGTGATTGTGTACCTCGTATTTATTTATAGACGCTAGTATCAATCCGGGCTATGAGGAGGAAGAATTCCACGAAGAGGAAGAAGAGAACTACGACCACTGTACCAACCAAGGAAAGCTATTCTATGCAAGCAAGCTAAGCTATACCATGCAAGCCTCACTATGCATACTATTATGATACCCCTTTGATTATACCAATCCCAAGTTTTACTTGCAAGCTTTATCTTTTCTCCCATTTATCAAAGTTACTCAAGTAGTTAATTAATTGATGGTCAGTGGAAAAGTAGGAAAGAGGTCATCAAGAGCATGGAACTTGATGTAGGTAGTTAAACTTGATTAGCACCCCTCAATAGTGACACCCTCATTGATAAATGCTAGTGCTGAACTAATCTTGATCACTATAGGTGGGAACACTTGGAGAAAATGATTATAAAAACCTTGGAATGATGAGTCATTATATTGAATTTTTTTGACATGTGTTATGGAACACAATGAGTTTAAGATGATGTTGAATGGAGTATGTGCCTTGACTTTCATAAAAAACTGATGGTTGGGTTCAGATATGATACCATTCCAATTTTTCTGTACAACCATAATACCCGATGTTGGGTAGGGCTTAACTGGAAGTTTATGTGTCTTAGTATGGGTTCCCTCGCGGAATGAGGTGAGCTGAGGCTACCTTGTGAATATGAATGACCACCTATGCAGTTCAAAGGATGAAAGATGGTCATGGCGGGGAGAACAAACTCATAGGGGAGGTGCCTATACTAGGGTGTGTAATTGAAAGGTTAGGATTGATTATCCGCATACCAAGTATGATGATTCAGGGTTATCCCTAACGGATGTATCGAATGTTGTGGTGAAAGTGTACCATCTCTGCAGAGTGTCAAACTATTCGAATAGCCGTGTCTGCGGTCATAGACAGTTGGATGGCCATACTGTTCCGTTGTCAGATGTTTTCCAAAATGACTCGTGACTTGAAGTATGACTTTGACTTGACTCCACAAGGATGTGGACATGGAACTAGGTTCCCACTTGACGAATCTAGACAACTAAAGTTACGTCTTTACTACTAAGTTCCTCTGGAATAAAATTGGCTTATTGCAAACAAACATAGAGCTTATGATTCCTACTAGAATGGTATTACTGCTTTATTGATAGTTTGCGAGTACTTAAAAGTACTCATGGCTTTGTCCCTGGCTATTCCCATGGCCATACTACGAAGGAGAGTACGAGGAGGATGGACATCAGGACGCCTACGATAACTAGGATCATCTCCCATCGTCAGTATTGCTTGTGACCCTAAAGATGGAGCCTCTACTACGCTATTATTTCTGCTGCTATGATTTGTATTCAGACTTGATCTTATGATCAACTATTTGTAAGACTATTATGGTTTGTAATGGATGATGTACTGTGCTACCAATTATGTTATGTCTCGCAAAAATGGTAATCATGGGATTGCGATGTACGACATAACAGGCATCTAGGATTAAAAATCCGGGTGTTGATAACCCTTCACCAAAGATGTAACATCCCAGATCCTATATTAGGATGTTATTAGTCCCATGCATCACCCTTGCATCATTGCATCCTACATTTGAAAATTGCAATAAGAATCCTAACACCTAAACCTATTAAAAACCCTATTAATTATTTCCATAAGTGAGCACCTTGTTGTAGTAAGTTGACCCTTCAAAAAAACTATGTAAAAACAGTAAATCATGGTCCAATGTTGACCACATTAATTTTATGAAAAGTTAGAAACAAGTTTCTTCAATTTTGGACTTAGTTTGCAAAAGTTATTTAGGTTTTATTAAAACAGAAATTGAAAAGTGTAAAAGGAAAAAAAAGAGGACACCCTACCTAACTGGGCCGCAGCGCAGCCCACCCAGCCGCAGCAGCCGCGACGCAAGGGCCCAGCCAGCAGCGCCCCGTCGGCCCACCTCTCCCCTCTGTCACCGACAGCCCTACCCCACCTGTCATCTCTCTCCTCTCCCCATCGTGAACGGGACAGAGTCCCCGTCGGCCACGATCCCCTGCCCTCCGTGTCCGGCCAGGACTCCCCCAGGCCGTGTATATATGCTCAGCCGCGCGACCCCCTCCGTTCCCCAAAACCCTAAGCACCCTGGTCCTCTTCGATTCCACGGGCTCGAACCACCGCCGCTCTCGGTAAGCCAACAAAGACGGCGACACGGGAACCCCCTTCCCCCGATTTCTCCCCCATCCTGGACCTCTCGATCGACGCCATCTGCTCACCGCTTTTCCCCCTGTGTTCTGCAGCGTGCCGCCGCAGATTGCTCGCCGGAGCTGCGGAGGAGAAGCAGCCGCCGTCACCGTTAGAGGAAGAGAGGGCCGAATTCGAGGCGACAGACGGGACCGCGAGGGGGAGACGATCACCAGCGTCAGCTTCTCCTTCCTCGAAGTGCACCGGAGCGCCGCCGCCGTCGTCACCGACACCACGGCCGCTCACCGCCACCGTCGTCGCAACGGTAAGTCGCCGCACCCCACCCCCTCCGTTCGATCTTCGATCTGTGGCTCGGATTAGATTTGGACCCGAAGGGGTACGCGCCAATCGCACGCCGCCGCGTGGCCGCCACGTCAGCTCGCCGCATAACCGCACCGCGCTGCGCCGCGTTAGCCTCCCGTTGCCAGCTGGACCAAACAGGAACTGACACATGGCAAGTTAGTAAGTCAGGGTTAGATCTGTTTGCAGATTTGAGTTAAAAACTTGCGAAAATCATATAAAATTGAATATTTGGCCAAATTTAGCTTATAATATACCGTTGGATTCCTAATTTTATGTAGAACCCAAATCTGTAATAATATCCCAGGTTTAAAGTAATGTTTTAGGTGTAGATTTTAATCATTAGATTAGAGAGTTTAATCTATAGAAAAATAATTAAAATTCTATTTTAATTGATTCTTGTTGCAATAACCTTGTTTCCACAATACCTACTGATCCAAATCTTTAAGCTTTGCTTAGGATCATTAGATCTAACTTGGGCTAATTAGATAGTTTGAGCTCCTTTAAACCTAGGGATTGTTTTAGTGATTCAATTAGATCTAAATCTTTGGGAAATCAATTCTAGTGACACCCTTACACTATCACAACACCAACTTGCTACCTTGACCAATTTAACCAACCTTGCATAAATTACCATGTTGCATGCATGCATGATATTCTTTGTGATATGCTTTGAGCAAGTTATGATCAGATCTATGTTTGTGATTCGTTAGATTGCTCGGAGTGCGCTAAGGAGTGATATTGTGTAGAGTGCTGCTCGGATCAAGGCAAGTTACACCACTTGTTCATAATTTTGTCCCAGTTTTGATTCTATGCATGTGATCTTCAAAATTCTGTAGTATGCATGTGTAGGATGATCTAGTAGAATTTTTCCTTAGTATTATTTTGCAAGTGCGATGATTTTTGTAGTATGCCATGAGTAGCTCTATACTTAGGATTTCCCATCCTAATAGGTTACCCCTGTTTTGACTAAGTATTGCTTGCTATGCTATATATACAGAGTACTGTTGGGGGGTTCGAAAGACAAAGAATTTTTCTAAGTATAAAGGCTCTCTAGAGCAAACTTTTCTTCTCAAATCCACTTCAAAATAAAACTAAGTTTTCTTCTGGGCGGAATGGTTGTCGGGTCAACGAGTGAGATTTTGGTGGAGGACGGCCGCCCAGGAATCAAAGAAGTCAGCCATGTTTCAGAATTCAGAAGCTTCCAGTGCAACCACAATACATTATGGGCTCTGTCTTGGCCTAGTACTTAGTGGGAAACCTCACCTGGGTACCAACATTTGGAGGTTCTTGGCACGGTTGGATCCGGAAGGTAGAGGGGCTACTAAGGGAAAGCCTCGCCATGGTCTTGTCTGTAAAAGAACTTGATCGTGGATTGTGGGTAAAGTGCACAAACTCTCGAGAGTATTGCAATCTGATCGATCAGCCGTGTTCAGGGTAACAGAACAACAATGAGCGTCTGAAGGATGGAGCCTCTGAAGGATCTTCCTCTCTCTTTTCTGAAAAACAAAGTTTTGAAACCCCATGGCGTGCGTAGTATCGCTAATGGGTGGGAATTTGGCAACTTGGTGTGTAATATCCAAGTGACGCTTGGTGCGTAATATCCAAGTGTTTGGTTGTTTGGACACTTGGTGCGTAATATCCTCGTGTGCCACTCGACCTTATTTTATCTAAGCAAATGTTTAAAAAGTAGGACAATCCTCTCTTCTTCTCTCTACTTAAGAAAACTAGCTTTGAGCAAATGAACTCTACAGCCTATACCAACCTTGCATGTAGAGATAGTCTTTTCTCTCCTTGGTGTAATTTGCCAATACGTTCAAAGTATTGACCCAACTTGTTGGCTGCACGTCTTATGTGCAGAATACGAAGATTGAAAGGTGCGTAGGGATCGCGGGTCTACACTCGACAAGCCTGGGCGTTGATGGACTCATGATGCTTTTATGTTTCCGCTGTTATTTGAGCTAGCATAATGCTAAGCAATTTTTGTAATAAATTCATACTCTGGATTCTCCGTGTAATAAAGACTTTGTGTTTTACATGATATTTCATCGACTGTGAGTGCTAGCTATTAATCCAGGGACTAGCATGTTAATCACAGGGACTTAGGATCCTTAGCGATCCGAGGTCACTACAGATGGTATCAGAGCACATCGTTGCCTGTAGGACGTGACCCTAGGATTGGAACCACCTCTAACTTTTGTGCCTTACCCGTTCTTCTACTAAGTTATTTTCCGCACTTCTAGTATCTACTTTCCTTTACTTGTTTAAGTATCTAACCTTCATTCTTCTGACTCAAAGATGACAAGCTTCCTCTATGACACCGTCGCGGACATCGAGCCCCTTCGCTTTGGTGGATGCCTCATGGATCTACTCACACGTTTGGACCTTCCTCTCCCAACAATCTAGGGGAGCACAATGAAGAAACTCCACAAGGACGGCTGTTGGGGAGTCAAGGTCATCCAGCCAGGAAAAGAGCGAGGCAAGAACCTGGAGGAAGACATAACAATCCACATTGTTAGCGATTCCAAGGAGAAGGCCCTTAGCATTAGCTTGCAACAACTCATTGGACGCCTATGTGGACGTCATCATGAAGCTCTCCAATGACACTGCGGCGGCCTCTTTGGAAGACGAGATGAGGAAGGAATTCCCATGGAGTTAACCTTTGAGGAAAGAACTTCTACCAAGCGCCGGAGAACACAATATCAAGACTTGGAGTGCCACATCCATGACCTTGAAAAGGGGACCTTCCTCGAGATGTTGAAGAACGACGAGCTGTGTGCCCTCATCAAGGAGAAGGAAGAAGTGATCAAGCAGCAGGAGGAGGCAATGAAACTCCAAGAGATAAAATTCCAGGACCAAGAGAAGAAGTTCGCTAACCAAGAGAAGAGGGTGATAAATAAAAACAAGAGAATTAGGGAACTCAAACAGCAGATCGATGGAGATGAAGTGCAAACTGAAGGCCTTTGCAAGATAATCAATGATGTGCGTGCTTCCAAGAGGGACTTGGCAAAGCAACTTGAAGCCGCAATGAAGTCAAGTTTAGTGGAGGAGCTACACAGCGAGAAGGAGGGACTTCAGGAGCAGCTGGAAGCCACTACCAAGAAGCTACAGGATGAGATAAAGAACCTCCAAGAGAAGCTTGAAGCCACCACAAAGGAGATGGAGTTTTACAAGACAACTCTAGAGCAGGAAGGCTACTCGTTCGAGGACGAGGAAGAGGAAGGCGTGGAAGAATGGCAATGGCAATGGCAATGGGAATGGAAATGGACACAACCATGGCAATGGAAACGGGAAGAAGCCAAATCCGTTTGTCAAAGCCACGGTGAATCATGTTTCTATGGAGGATGCTTGTGATGCACTAGACTCTGTGATTGGTAAGTTCAAACTCAATTCTATTCCTGCAGTTGTTCTTTTTGATACCGGTGCATCGCATTCATTCATATCAAGGGTGTTTGTGGATAGAGGCAAGATACCAACAGAGACTATAAACTTTCCTCTAAGGGTAAGTTCTCCTGGGGGATAAATAGTGGCAAACTCCGTTTGCCGGGAATTAGAACTAAGGATTGGGACACACATTTTTCCCACCAGTCTAGTAGTTCTAGAATCACAAGGATTAGACATAATCTTGCGCATGAATTGGATGACCGAATATGAAGGAGTCATAGATTGTGCCAAGAGAACTGTCATGCTCACAACACCGAAAGGGAAGAGGATTCGTATCAACTCGAATTTCGCACTTAAAGAAGTCATGGTGAACTCTCTTAAGGGGGTTAGCTTGGAGGAGGTACCTATTGTAAAGGAATACCCAGATGTCTTCCCGGAGGAATTACCAGGAATGCCACCCGACCATGATATCGAGTTCCTCATTGACCTGATGCCAGGCACGGGGCCGATAGCTAAGAGACCATACAAGATGGATGTGGACGAGTTAAAGGAACTCAAGAAATAGCTTAGGGAACAATTGGACAAGGGGTTCATTCAACCCAACGCGTCATCTTGGGGAGCACCCGTCCTATTTGTGGAAAAGAAGGATAAGACCAAGAGGCTGGTTGTGGACTACCACTCATTGAACGAAGTGACGATTAAAAATAAGTATCCTCTGCCCAACATCAAAGACCTGTTTGACCAGCTAAAAGGAGCCAGTGTGTTCTCAAAGATCGATCTACGATCGGGCTATTTTCAGCTGAAGATTCGAGAACAGCATGTTCCCAAAACAACATTCACCACAAGATACGGATTGTATGAGTACACCGTGATGTCTTTTGGTCTAAACAATGCTCCAGCATATTTCATGACCATGATGAACAAGGTGTTCATGGAATATTTGGACAAGTTTATCGTGGTATTCATAGATGATATACTCATATACTCTAAGGATGAGAAGGAACATGAGAAACATCTGCGCCTTATTATGGAGAAACTAAGAGAACACAAGTTGTATGCCAAATTCAGCAAATGCGAGTTCTGGTTAAAAGAAGTGGGATTCCTTGGTCATGTTGTGTCAGCAAAAGGAGTTGCTGTAGATCCTAGCAAGGTAGCTTTCGTGACGGAATGGGAGTCACCCAAAAATGTGGGAGATATTAGGAGTTTCTGGGGCCTCGCAGGATATTACCGGAGGTTCATTGAAAACTTTTCCAAGATATAAAAACCCATGACGGAACTATTAAAGAAGGAAAAGAAATTCCTATGGACCGAGGCATGTGAAGCAAGTTTTCAAGAGTTGAAGAAACGCCTTGTAACGGCACCAGTTCTGTATCTGCCTGATATCCAGAAGGATTTTCAAGTCTATTGTGACGCTTCTCGACAAGGACTTGGAAGTGTATTGATGCGGGATGGGAAAGTGGTATCCTATGCCTCCCGACAACTTAAGAACCACGAACACAATTATCCCACACATGATTTGGAACTTACATCTGTGGTTCATGCACTCAAGGTATGGAGACACTACCTCATGGGCAAACATTGTGATGTGTTCACAGATCATAAAAGTTTTAAGTACATCTTCACCCAAAAGGAGTTGAATATGAGACAACGAAGATGGCTTGAGCTAATTAAGGATTATGACTTGGATTTACAGTACCACCCCGGAAAGGCAAACGTGGTGGCTGATGCCTTAAGTCGTAAGGTGTATGTGAATGGACTTACCGCAGGGGAACTTCCAGAGGATTTATGCAAGCAATTCAGGGATCTCAGGCTAGAGATAGTCCCGAAAGGACACGTAGCGACCATGGAAATAGTGCCCACCTTCCAAGAAAGGATCCAAGAAGCACAAAAGGGGGATAAAGAGTTGGAAGAAATAAGAGTCGGGATAAGTGAAGGAAAGACTAAAGAATTTCGTCTGGACGAACAAGGAACCCTCTGGTATGGGAAGCGTTTGTGCGTTCCCAATGACCCCGATATCAGGAAGATGATTTTACAAGAAGCTCATGATTCGCCATACTCAATTCATCCAGGTAACACAAAGATGTACATGGATGTGAAGGATAGATTCTGGTGGAATAACCTAAAGAGAGATATTGTAGAGTATATTTCTCTGTGTGATGTGTGCAACAGAGTTAAAGCCGAGCATCAGAAACCGGCAGGATTACTTCAACCACTACCTATACCCGACTGGAAGTGGGACAAGGTAGGCATGGATTTCATCATGGGATTACCCCGGACTCGTTCTGGATTTGATTCTATCTGGGTAGTGGTGGACCACTTTACCAAGGTGGCTCACTTCATCCCCGTAAAGACCACATATACAAGTTCTAAGCTTGCTAAGATATAAATGTCAAGAATTGTAAGTCTGCATGGTGTTCCCAAGGGAATTATGTCAGATAGAGGCACCCAGTTTACTTCAAAGTTTTGGCAACAACTACATGAGTCTCTTGGAACCCGACTAGAATTCAGTACTACCTTCCACCCTCAGACAGATGGCCAAACAGAAAGGGTGAATCAAATTTTGGAAGATATGTTGAGAGCTTGCGCACTAGACTATGGGTCTAGTTGGGACGATAACCTGCCGTATGCTGAGTTCTCATACAACAACAGTTACCAGACAAGTATCAAAATGGCTCCATTTGAAGTACTATATGGCAGGAAGTGTAGGACTCCATTGCTATGGAATGGAGTTGGTGAACGCAGACTTTTTGGACCTGACTTGATAAAGGATGCCGAAGAAAAGGTACGATAGATTCAGGATAGGCTAAAGGTAGCCCAATCCCGACAGAAGAGTTACGCTGATTCCAAGCGCAGGGATGTGACCTATGAAATAGGGGACCGTGCGTATCTCCGAGTTTCACCCCTACGAGGATTTAAGAGGTTCGGAATCAAGGGCAAGTTATCCCCATGATTCATAGGACCATATAAGGTTCTGGCCCGTAGAGGGGAAGTGGCTTATCAGTTGGAGTTACCGGAAGGACTGACTGTGCATGATGTGTTTCATGTGTCACAATTAAAGAAGTGCCACCCGGAGATGGCCGAAACACCGCTAAGAGACACCATCCCCCTAGATGAGGTTCAATTGGAGAATGACCTTACCTATGAGGAAAAACCCATCAAAATACTGGAAACAGCTGAAAGGATTACCCGCACCAAGACTATAAGATTCTGCAAGGTACAATGGAACCACCACTCCGAGGAAGAAGCTACGTGGGAGCGTGAAGAAGACATGAGGGCAGAGCACCCACACCTATTTGCTAGCCAACCCGAATCTCGGGGACAGGATTCCTCTTAAGGGGGGTAGGTTTGTAACATCCCAGATCCTATATTAGGATGTTATTAGTCCCATGCATCATCCTTGCATCATTGCATCCTACATTTGAAAATTGCAATAAGAATCCTAACACCTAAACCTATTAAAAACCCTATTACTTATTTCCAAAAGTGAGCACCTTGTTGTAGTAAGTTGACCCTTCAAAAAAACTATGTAAAAACAGTAAATCATGGTCCAATGTTGACCACCTTAATTTTATGAAAAGTTAGAAACAAGTTTCTTCAATTTTGGACTTAGTTTGCAAAAGTTATTTAGGTTTTATTAAAACAGAAATTGAAAAGTGTAAAAGGAAAAAAAAAGAGGACACCCTACCTAACTGGGCCGCAGCGCAGCCCACCCAGCCGAAGCAGCTGCGACGCAAGGGCCCAGCCAGCAGCGCCCCGTCGGCCCACCTCTCCCCTCCGTCACCGACAGCCCTACCCCACCTGTCATCCCTCTCCTCTCCCCATCGTGAACGGGACAGAGTCCCCGTCGGCCACGATCCCCTGCCCTCCGTGTCCGGCCAGGACTCCCCCAAGCCGTGTATATATGCTCAGCCGCGCGACCACCTCCGTTCCCCAAAACCCTAAGCACCCTGGTCCTCTTCGATTCCACGGGCTCGAACCACCACCGCTCTCGGTAAGCCAACAAAGACGGCGACACGGGAACCCCCTTCCCCCGATTTCTCCCCCATCCTGGACCTCTCGATCGATGCTATCTGCTCACCGCTTTTCCCCCTATGTTCTGCAGCGTGCCGCCGCAGATTGCTCGCCGGAGCTGCGGAGGAGAAGCAGCCGTCGTCACCGTTAGAGGAAGAGAGGGCCGAATTCGAGGCGACAAACGGGACCGCGAGGGGGAGACGATCACCAGCGTTAGCTTCTCCTTCCTCTAAGTGCACCGAAGTGCCGCCGCCGTCGTCACCGACACCACCGCCGCTCACCGCCACCGTCGTCGTAACGGTAAGTCGCCGCACCCCACCCCCTCCGTTCGATCTTCGATCTATGGCTCGGATTAGATTTGGACCCGAAGGGGTACGCGCCAATCGCACGCCGCCGCGTGGACGCCACGTCAGCTCGCCGCATAACCGCACCACGCTGCGCCACGTCAGCCCCCCCCCGTTGCCAGCTGGACCAAACAGGAACTGACACATGGCAAGTTAGTAAGTCAGGGTTAGATCTGTTTGCAGATTTGAGTTAAAAACTTGCGAAAATCATATAAAATTGAATATTTGGCCAAATTTAGCTTATAATATACCGTTGGATTCCTAATTTTATGTAGAACCCAAATCTGTAATAATATCCCAGGTTTAAAGTAATGTTTTAGGTGTAGATTTTAATCATTAGATTAGAGAGTTTAATCTATAGAAAAATAATTAAAATTCTATTTTAATTGATTCTTGTGGCAATAACCTTGTTTCCACAATACCTACTGATCCAAATCTTTAAGCTTTGCTTAGGATCATTAGATCTAACCTGGGCTAATTAGATGGTTTGAGCTCCTTTAAACCTAGGGATTGTTTTAGTGATTCAATTAGATCTAAATCTTTGGGAAATCAATTCTAGTGACACCCTTACACTATCACAACACCAACTTGCTACCTTGATCAATTTAACCAACCTTGCATAAATTACCATGTTGCATGCATGCATGATATTCTTTGTGATATGCTTTGAGCAAGTTGTGATCAGATCTATGTTTGTGATTCGTTAGATTGCTCGGAGTGCGCTAAGGAGTTCTATTGTGTAGAGTGCTGCTCGGATCAAGGCAAGTTACACCACTTGTTCATAATTTTGTCCTAGTTTTGATTCTATGCATGTGATCTTCAAAATTCTGTAGTATGCATGTGTAGGATGATCTAGTAGAATTTTTCCTTAGTATTATTTTGCAAGTGCGATGATTTTTGTAGTATGCCATGAGTAGCTCTATACTTAGGATTTCCCATCCTAATAGGTTACCCCTGTTTTGACTAAGTATTGCTTGCTATGCTATATATACAGAGTACCGTTGGGGGGATCGAAAGACAAAGAATTTTTCTAAGTATAAAGGCTCTCTAGAGCAAACTTTTCTTCTCAAATCCACTTCAAAATAAAACTAAGTTTTCTTCTGGGCGGAATGGTTGTCGGGTCAACGAGTGAGATTTTGGTGGAGGATGGCCGCCCAGGAATCAAAGAAGTCTGCCATGTTTCAGAATTCAGAAGCTTCTAGTGCAACCACAATACATTATGGGCTCTGTCTTGGCCTAGTACTTAGTGGGAAACCTCACCTGGGTACCAACATTTGGAGGTTCTTGGCACGGTTGGATCCGGAAGGTAGAGGGGCTACTAAGGGAAAGCCTCGCCATGGTCTTGTCTGTAAAAGGACTTGATCGTGGATTGTGGGTAAAGTGCACAAACTCTCGAGAGTATTGCAATCTGATCGATCAGCCGTGTTCACGGTAATAGAACGACAATGAGCGTCTGAAGGATGGAGCCTCTAAAGGATCTTCCTCTCTCTTTTCTAAAAAACAAAATTTTGAAACCCCATGGCGTGCGTAGTATCGCTAATGGGTGGGAATTTGGGAACTTGGTGTGTAATATCCAAGTGACGCTTGGTGCGTAATATCCAAGTGTTTGGTTGTTTGGATACTTGGTGCGTAATATCCTCGTGTGCCACTCGACCTTATTTTATCTAAGAAAATGTTTAAAAAGTAGGACAATCCTCTCTTCTTCTCTCTACTTAATAAAACTAGCTTTGAGCAAATGAACTCTACAGCCTATACCAGCCTTGCATGTAGACATAGTCTTTTCTCTCCTTGGTGTAATTTGTCAATACATTCAAAGTATTGACCCAACTTGTTGGCTGCACGTCTTATGTGCAGAATCGGAAGATTGAAAGGTGCGTAGGGATCGCGGGTCTACACTCAACAAGCCTAGGCGTTGATGGACTCATGCTGCTTTTATGTTTCCGCTGTTATTTGAGCTAGCATAATGCTAAGCAATTTTTGTAATAAATTCATACTCTGGATTCTCCATGTAATAAAGACTTTGTGTTTTACATGATATTTCATCGACTGTGAGTGCTAGCTATTGATCCAGGGACTAGCATGTTAATCATAGGGACTTAGGATCCTTAGCGATCCGAGGTCACTACAAAAGACCGGGCGACTGCCTTCCTCCGTGCCCTCATCCTCCCACAGAATGATGGTGTTCTTATGGTTTGATGTAAACACCATCAACGATGGGAACATCGTCATAGCAACAGAAGCCACATGCTCGATCGGTATCTCCACCCTTAGGCGCTTGATAGTGACGGAGAAGGGGTTATACAACCGGGTCTTGTATAGTTGGACCCTCTGTACAAGCACAAGGAGGCCACCAGTTGTGCTACCTACCTAAAAGTACCTTCCAATACACACACACAGAGGAGAAACAGAGATTCAGTCAAGGTAAACAGACGGAGATTCAATCAAGGTAAACAAGTAGATGAAGAAACATATCGTATAGGAGGTGAACGCAAAAAAAGGATCACCTATATACATATGAATATCAAGAAAGCACCTGCGAATAACCCGACTAATCTTCTTCTCAAGGTGGCGGCCAGTTCTCATGTTCAGCAACGTGATGGCAGCGGCGTCTACCCGATACTCCTCCAAAAACTGGTGCTCTAGAATAGTCCAGTTGGCTGGCATAAAGCGCTCCTCCGTGAAGCTGCAGCAGGGGATGCAGGCTGCCCAGAAAGCGGCATAGTAGTAGAAGTCTTCCGTCGACAAAAAAGATGTCACCTATCTTCTACACGACTCCCTCAGGGAGATCAGCCAATGGTAAATCCTGCGGCTTGTCGTCGGCCATGGATGATGGTGTTCGTGTGGTCTCGGTCTTGTTGAATGGCAGAGGAAGCGGTTCTAGAGACAGACATTTAAAGAAGGCATGGGAATGATAAGGGAAGCGTGTGGAAATGAGATGACCGCATGCACACAACAACCGCAACCACCAATGCCAACGAGGGATGTAATTTTTTTGGACCGGGTTACCCCTCCACCCAGTGCCCACGCCCACTCCCACGCCAGCGCCAACGACCCTTTCCCATCCATCGTGCATGGTCTCTTCGGTATCCTCACCCAGCCCGCATGCAATCTCTCTCTTCGGTTCGGTTCATGGAAAGTTAATGCGGGGAGTTTCTACACAGGGGGAAAATGGTCCAACTAACAATATTTTTATGCATGATACGCAACACAATATGGGAATTCCTAGAAAAACTAACAAAATGGACATGAGGGAGTTGTATGTAGTACTACTACTCAAGTGTGGTCATGGATGATCAGTTGATGTGACTCTCGGCCATGAATTCCTGACCAGATAGTTGTATGGTCTATCACCTTATTTACTAGTAGTACTACTAGTAGTAAGTACATGGACGCTGGCCAAATTCAAAATCTCAATCAAGCGGCAAAATCACAAACCGACCTTGCAGTATTTCCCGCTACACCGTTTCAAAAACTTTGAGGCCAAAATTCCGACCCGGGGAGTACCATTTTTCTATTATTATTGGATGGACGCTAGCCAAAATCAAAATATCAATCGAGCGGAAAAATAACAAACCGACTTTGTAGCATTTCGCGCCCCTCCGTTTCAAAAACTTTTGAATTTAAAATTACCATTCTAGCCATTGTTCATACGCCCTATGGGCAAGCTATTGTATGTACCTTGGGGGCATGGTCATAATTATTTTTATTTTCACCTCCATAGTACCGATTCGTGCAGTTTTTCCCACTGGCCCTCCCAAAAATTCCAGGCTCCTCTCCCACACCACCAGCTCCACGACCATCGCGCGTACTGGCTGGCAGCAATTCCACGGCAGCCTGAGCCGCTTGATCTGTAGTCTCATGCACTGCCGCGGAGCCACTTCATAGACGCCCACCCCAACGAATCTAGTTCACCGGGTCTCTCTGCCATTGCATCGGAGCTACGGTCTCGTTGACCGAGCCAATGGTGTTGGCGACTGCTCAAGCTCTGTTTCCCCGCTGCCAAAAGCTACCCAACCGTATCGGAGCCGCCTCATAGGTGTCCACCAGACAGGATCTAGTTTAACGAGTTCCATGTCCATAGCTCCAGACCAGCTGCACGAGCGTCATCATTCACTGCACCGGATCTGCCTTAGCAACACTCCCATCCATCGCCCTCAAGTCGACATTGATCTCCCAAGATCTGCTTCCCCGACCGCCCAAGATCTGCCTTCCCACAACCGTAGCACCCTCGGTGACCTGGACGTCACCCGCACGGTACCAACGATGCTTAGATCCCTCTTTGACCAAGGTAACCAAATCTCCAACCCCTTTTTATTTTGTCAGCGGTATAGCAGGTTAATGGATGTTGTAGTGAACTGCATTTTTGTAATCATGCTAGTACACACAAGTAACTGGGCATGCCTGTTCTTTGTGCTACATACAAGATCACTAGACAAGTTGGTTTGCATTCGCTGCTCTAGAAATTTCAAGTCATGCACATGTTTGTTATTTTGTCATGCACATGTTCTTAGCTACTCCTTACAATAGTCAGTGGAAAATATTAGTGTGCATTCCCTACTCCGTAGTTAATGAATCTTTCTGGTTCGTCCTGAGCTAAGTTCCTACTATTATTTCCTCCTTGGCATCGTTCTGCTATCTTGTAGTACCCGTTTAAACTCATTGTACTAGTTCGATTATAATTTTGTTATTTCTATCTGGATCTTTAAAAGCTGCAACACTAACTATTTGTTTTTTCTTTGCATATAGCTCAAAAGGGAACACTGAACATGTTGGTTTGCACAACCTCTTCTATAGGTCCACAAGCGCAATGTCATTATTTCCTTATCTGGTGTTGGTTCATCCTAAGCAACAACATAACTATCCTCTAATGTGTAGTTCATTTGTGGTTTGCATTCTTGCTCTACTATATATATAGTTCATTCGTCGTTTGCATTTTTTTCTAAAAGTTCTCTTATGATGCCTTTATAATTTATAATTGGTTCCTAGATACGACAGTAACTTCATTCCCATTGTGTATCTCACCGCAAATTCTAGGTCACCCAATGTCTCTTGTATTCCAGGATAAACAACTACTTCCATATATATTTGTTGAAATGACCTGGCCAGTTTATATTTGCTGAAATTCTAAGAAACACTTTGATTGATTGCTCATTTTATTATAGGCACACTTGTCTAATGCTTGCTTGTCCTCTTCTACAGGTTCACAAGTTGTCACAACCCAAAATTTTCCAAATTTTGAAATGTGAAAAATAAATAAACAAAATAAATAATTGTTGAAATTTAGGGTGAAAAGAAACTTTTTGATTCCAAATGGAAACATCAAAACCCATCTTGAACAAACTTCGAATGAAAAGGGAATCAAACAAAATTTCAATCAAGTGAAATGCATTCATCAATGAATGTATCTTGAAATTTAAACACTTGAAAAATAAACCAAAACTCTAAAACCCTAATGGGAGAAAATCATTTTCAAGATCTCGCTAAGACTATGGATTTGATCCATATAAAAATTCAGCAATAAACATTTATAAATGATCAAAAAAATGATAAATAAAAATATTATAAAACCATAGAAATTGGTTTCACTCAATTTGGAACCATGGATAAAAACGTATGAATATAATAAGTTAAAAGGAAAATAATTTCCAAAGCTAATAAAGCTCCTATCTAAAAACCATACCAAATTATGAGCAAAATAATCCTAAAAGGATTTAAAAAGATAAAAAATATTAAATAAAATTATACAAATTGGAATCACCAATTTTGGATCTATAAATAAATAGATACAGATTTTATAAGACAAAGAAAGAATTAAATAAGGAATATTTAAAAGCCAAAATAAATCTTTGCCAAGTCCATAAACAAATTAAAGATATTGAATAATAAAAAGTACTAAAAGATTATTTAAATAAAATCATAAGGATTGAACAATATTCAATTTTATTTAAATAAAGAGAAATTGCCTAAACTAAATAATAAGAAAATTATTTAGAAGACCATTTAAATCATGAGATAAATCCATAAGCAAATGGAATAAAGATAATCCAAATAAAATAAAGGTATAAAGAATAATTCGAATAAAATATATGAGATTAAACCATATTCTAGTTATGTTTAAATGGAGACAAAATCCCTAATGTAAATGATTAATTAAATCATGAGAAAATAATAAATTGGATTTTTCCCAAGTGGAATAAAAGTTAATTAATTTACTTAAATGGAATAAAAGAATTATTTGAATAAAATTTATATGGGGTTAAAACCATATTTGATTTTATTTGAATAAAGACAAATGGCCAATTTAAATGGATATTAAATCATGTTAAAATATTTTGAATAATTCAAAGTGAATTATTTAATACACTAATGAATAAATAAAATATACTGAAAAAGGTTTGGTAAAAGTTGGAATTCAAATAGAAGTTTGAAAATATATTTAAAATCTAATTTAAATGAAGACAAGTGCCTTTTATAAATAAATAATAAACCATAAATCAATAAACGAATTATTCTAAAATGGACTTTAAATCACATTTATAAACAGTATAAAACCTACTAAAAAGTTTTGAAAAGATTTGATGAATAATCTGATTTCAAATAAGAGTTTGAATTCAAAACAGAAAAATAGAAATAGAAAAAGAAAAGATTCAGAGAAGGAAAAAAATAAGAAAATGAATCAGCCCAGAAACCCTAGTCCAACAGGCGAACGACACCCTCAGCCATTGATTTGGTGACCCCACCGAACCCTCCTCTCATTCACTGATCGCGAGGCCCCACAGCCAGGTCATCATCGTCTTCATCCCGCGCTGACCTCGTCCTCAACTCTGGCCGTTTCTGCTCGTTTAAACCTCGGTTCAATTCACTTAATCACGCCAGTAAATCAGCCCCGTAACCTTGCATACTTAATCGCCTCCTCCCCCTCTCTCATTCCCCTAAATCCCCCACCCCTCTTGGCCCCTAGGCTGCCCGAATTTCTTGCGGCAAGCTCCACTGCTCCGGCGACCTCTTCCAACGATTTCGACTACCCAGGTCACACCCATCATCCCTGGCCTCCACGTGCATGATCCCCATTGTCTTGTGCATCCGCCAGTAGCTCCCACTTGGTCGTGCATGCCCCAGAGACTCGGCAACTTCGACGACAGAGCGCCACCGCCTCCTACTCCGGCGACGCCCCCCGGTATTTTCTGACCCCCCCTCTTCCTCTCGTTGATACGCGCGTGATCACCGACCCCGTGTGCATCTAAAGCAACCTTTATCTTGTATTAGCGCGGTTCGTAACGTCGCCAATGTCACCAGCCCGAGCACACAGTCGTCAGCAACATCTCCGGCGAGCAATCCCCTTCGCTCCAGTGCGCCCCTTGGACTACGACGAACACCTCGAGCTTCAGCACATCGCGGCGAACCCAGTGAGCAACTTCCCCCTCTCCCATACTTCCTTTTTTCACCAGAACACTCCTGCCCGAGCGTGCCGCCACCGTCCATCGTCGCAGCGCCGCCAGATCATGGTTAGGGTGCTTAGAAGCGTTAGATCTAGATTCGACGCATAGGAATAGATAACTTAACGAAGGGGTACGAATTCATCTATGCCGCATGATTGTATATAGATCTTATGATCCACACTGCGCGATCCCACCGAACCAGTACTGACCAATAGGACACAGACGCGTGGAACAGGTTTTGTTTTAAAAATAGAAGCTTTTCTATTAGATGTATGATTTTGTAAAATTCATAACTTTAAATCCACATGTCCAAATTTTGCAAATTTTATATCACTGGATTCAGAAAAATTAAACCTTTGCAACCATGCCCTTACTTTAGTATTTTGATTATGTAAAATTCGTTGTTTTTGCAGAAACATTATTAGGCCTATTTTGATTATAAAAGTTATTCTAAAAATATTTTAGGGTAAAATCTTTTGTAAATGGTTTGTTTTGAACCTACAGACCATAAATACCAACTTTTGGATTTAAAAATATTTTTTGTGACATAAGGAATTATTCCTTGAATAAAAAGCATTTCTAGTAAAATAAAAATGGTGCTTGATTTAAAAATGGTTTTTGAGTGAAACCTTTTGTAAATGATTTTGTTTTTAAACACTTTGACCCTAATTATTAATATTTGTGTTTAAAAACATATTTGTCAAACACTAGAAATTATTACTTTGATTTAAATCATTTCTAGCAAAACAAAAATGATTTAAATGTCCCATTTTCATTAACTTGATTTTTAAATAGTTTTGCCACTTATATAAAAGACCAATAAGTGTTTTAAAATGTTTATAACCTAGTAGAAAATACCTTTCCAAATAAAACAATCTTTTTCATGCTTGCATGCATTGTTTTGTTTTCCTTATTTTATGTAATGAATTGTTTGAATGTTAGATTGAATTTGTGCCTTGATTGAATTGTAGTGAACTTTGAAGAGTGTGACCATTTAAAGATCAAGGAGTGAACCTATATTCTCTACTAAAAAGGCAAGTGGTGCTTCATCATTTGTCCTATTATTTTCACTATGCATTAGTGATATTTTGAGTAGGACTTGCATGGAATTTTCTAAGTATATACTATTCCTTGGGAAATCCTAGTAGATGATGCCTTAGTAGAATTTTCCCTAATTTAAGATCCCTACTACTATCATGCTTAGCCTAGCTAGTATAAAACAAGGGTGCATTATATTCATGCTATGAAATATTTCTAAGTCCATGACTTGTGTTTTGTTTAATAAAACAACTATGTGAATGAATCACCTGGGTGGAATGGTGTGAAAGGTTTATGTTGAGTGGGTACATAGGGCCCCATATTTATGGCCTACCCTAGTGTATATCACTTGTGGAAAGCCACCTAGGAACAAAGAGATTTGAGACGTGAAATGTTGAGAAGCTTCAAGTGCATCCACATGGCAATATAGGCTCTGCCTGGATCATATAGGTTGCAATAACTTAGCCAGATGGACAGTTGGTGGTAGGGGTGATAGGTTTGGAGCGCGTCCATTTTGGTCTAAGGGAAGGCTTCTGAAAGATCTTGTCTCGATGCATGTGGAGTCTTGTGGGGAAAGTGCACCACCTCTCGAGAGAGTAAAACCGAAGTACTTATCCGTGTCCCCGACAATGGACAATTTGAGCATCAAGACATGGAAGCTATGAAGGATCTCCTCACCCCAATTTCTAAGTTAAAAGCTTGTGGTTGAACAAGGGTTAAAGGATCACCAATGTCTATTGGTAGATGCCTTGGGTGATTTGACAAACAAAAACTTAGTGTTTTCAAAGGATAAGGAAAATCTATTTTGAGAAAAGCAAGCCTAAGCTCCACTTAGCCAAATGCATATAGAAGATAGATACCACTACTCTACCATAGTATCACTTTCCAATACAATTCAAATGTATTGACCCTTGTGGCTGTAACTTATTATGTTGCAGGTTTGTTTGATGTTAGTGAAGTGTGTTGAATAGGATTACAAGTCTACAACCAACATGATTGCCTGTGGCACTTTGAAGATGAAGGACTCCATGATATATAGTTATTTCTTCTGCATTGTAATGAAATAGCCAAATGAGCTATGTAATATGTAATTAATTATTTTATTCCTGGTTATAAAGTTGTATTCTGACCTTTGTTTCTTGATATTACATCTTAAACTCTGGATGAAACTGTCCAGAGAAGATACATCAAGATCCCAAGTAAGCCAAGATGTAATCTAGTTGAAAACCTTTTAAGGGTGGTAGTACCCTAGTTGCCTTGAAGCCAACTTGTAACCTCTAGCCTTCCCAAATATCGAGACAAGATTTCTTTTAAGGGTGGTAGCCTATCACATCCCAAAATTTTCCAAATTTTGAAATGTGAAAAATAAATAATTGTTGAATTTTAGGGTGAAAAGAAACTTTTAATTCCAAATAAAAACATCAAAACCCATCTTGAACAAACTTTGAATGTAAAGGGAATCAAACAAAATTTCAATCAAGTGAAATGCATTCATCAATGAATGTATCTTGAAATTTGAACATTTGAAAAATAAACCAAAACCCTAATGGGAGAAAATCATTCAAGATCTCCCTAAGACTATGGATTTGATCCATATAAAAATTCAGCAACAAACAGTTATAAATGATAAATAAAAATATTATAAAACCATAGAAATTGGTTTCACTCAATTTGGAACCATGGATCAAAACTTATGAATATAATAATTTAAAAGGAAAATAATTTCCAAAGCTAATAAAGCTCCTATCTAAAAACCATACCAAATTATTAGCAAAATAATCCTAAAAGGATTTAAAAAGATAAACAAATATTAAATAAAATTATACAAATTGGAATCACCAATTTTGGATCTATAAATAAAAAGATATGGATTTTATAAGACAAAGAAAGAAATAAATAAGGAATATTTAAAAGCCAAAATAAATCTTTGCAAAGTCCATAAACAAATGAAAGATACTGAATAATAAAAAGTAGTAAAAGATTATTTAAATAAAACCATAAGGATTGAACAATATTCAATTTTATTTAAATAAAGAGAAATTACCTAAACTAAATAATAAGAAAATCATTTAGAAGACCATTTAAATCATGAGATAAATCCATAAGCAAATGGAATAAAGATAATCCAAATAAAATAAAGGCATAAAGAATAATTCGAATAAAATATATGAGATTAAACCATATTCTAGTTATGTTTAAATGGAGACAAAATCCCTAATGTAAATGATTAATTAAATCATGAGAAAATAATAAATTGGATTTTTCCCAAGTGGAATAAAAGTTATTTAATTTACTTAAATGGAATAAAAGAATTATTTGAATAAAATTTATATGGGGTTAAAACCATATTTGATTTTATTTGAATAAAGACAAATGGCCAATTTAAATGGATATTAAATCATGTTAAAATATTTTGAATAATTCAAAGTGAATTATTTAATACACTAATGAATAAATAAAACATACCGAAAAAGGTTTGGTAAAAGTTGGAATTCAAATAGAAGTTTGAAAATATATTTAAAATCTAATTTAAATGAAGACAAGTGCCTTTTATAAATAAATAATAAACCATAAATGAATAAACGAATTATTCTAAAATGGACTTTAAATCACATTTATAAACAGTATAAAATGTACTGAAAAGTTTAGAAAAGATTTGATGAATAAATCTGATTTCAAATAAGAGTTTGAATTCAAAACAGAAAAATAGAAATAGAAATAGAAAAGATTCAGAGAAGGAAAAAAATAAGAAAATGAATCAGCCCAGAAACCCTAGCCCAACAGGCCCAACTCGCAGCCCACCTCTCTCCCCGAACCATTTTCTCTCGCCCATAGAACGACCCCCTCAGCCGCTGATTTGGCGACCCAACCGAACCCTCCTATCATTCACTGACCGCGAGGCCCCACAGCCAGGTCATCATCATCTTCACCCCGCGCTGACCTCGCCCTCAACTCCGGCCGTTTCTGCTCGTTTAAACCTCAGTTCAATTCGCTTAATCATGCCAGTAAATCATCCTTGTAACCTCGCGTACTTAATCGCCTCCTCCCCCTCTCTCATTCCCCTCAATCCCCCACCCCTCTCTGCCCCTAGGCTGCCCGAATTTCTTGCGGCAAGCTCCATTGCTACGGCGACCTCCTCCGATGATTCCGACTACCCCAGTCACCCTCACCATCCCTGGCCTCCACGAGCGTGATCCCCATCGTCTTGCGCAACCGCCAGTAGCTCCCACTTGGCTGCACATGCCCTAGAGACTCGGTAACTTCGACGACAGAGCGCCACCGCCTCCTACTCCAACTCCGTCAATGCCCCCCGATATTTTATGACCCTCCCTCTTCCTCTCATTGATACGCGCGTGATCATCGACCCTGTGCGCATCTAACGCAACCTTTCTCTTGTCTTAGTGCAGTCCGTAACGTCACCAATGTCACCATCCTGAGCACACCGTCATCAGTAACATCTCCGGCGAGCAATCCCCTTTGGTCCCGTGCGCCCCTTGGACTACGACGAAAACCTCGATCTTCAGCACGTCGCGGCGAACCTATTGAGAAACTTCCCCTCTCCCTTGCTTCCTATTTTCACCGGAACACTCCTGTCCGAGCACACCGCCGTCGTCCACCGTCGCAGCACCGCCAGATCATGGTTAGGGTGCTCAGAAGTGTTAGATCTAGATCTGACGCATAGGAATAGATGACTTAACGAAGGGGTACAAATTCATATGTGCTGCACGATTGTATTTAGATCTGATGATCCACACTGCGCGATCCCACCGAACCGGTACTGACCAATAGGACACAAACGTGTGGCACGAGTTTTGTTTTAAAAACAGAAGCTTTTATATTAGATGTATGATTTTGTAAAATTCATAACTTTAAATACACACGTCCAAATTTTGCAAATTTTATATCACTGGATTCAGAAAAATGAAACCTTTGAAACCATGACCTTACTTTAGTATTTTGATTCTGTAAATTTGGTTTTTTTTGCAGAAACATTATTAGGCCTATTTTGATTATAAAGTTATTCTAAAAATGTTTTTAGGGTAAAATCTTTTGTAAATGGTTTGTTTTTAACCTACTGACCATAAAACCCAAATTTTGGATTTAAAAATATATTTTGTGACACTAAGGAATTATTCCTTGAATAAAAAGCATTTCTAGTAAAATAAAAATGGTGCTTGATTTAAAAATGGTTTTTGAGTGAAACCTTTTGTAAATGATTTTGTTTTTAAACACTTTAACCGTAATTATTAATATTTGTGTTTAAAAAAATATTTGGCAAACACTAGAAATTATTACTTTGATTTAAATCATTTCTAGCAAAACAAAAATGATTTAAATGGCCCATTTTCTTTAACTTGATTTTTAAATAGTTTTGCCACTTTTATAAAAGAGCAATAAGTGTTTTAAAATGTTTATAAACTATTAGAAACTACCTTTCCAAATAAAACAATCTTTTGCATGCTTGCATGCATTGTTTTGTTTTCTTTATTTTATGTGATGAATTGTTTGAATGCTAGATTGAATTTTTTCCTTGATTGAATTGTAGTGAACTTTGAAGAGTGTGACCATTTCAAGATCAAGGAGTGAACCTATATTCTTTACTTAAAAGGCAGGTGGTTCTTCATACTTTTCCTATTATTTTCACTATGCATTACTGATATTTTGAGTATGACTTGCATGAAATATTCTAAGTACAAACTATGCCTTGGGAAATCCTAGTAGATGATGCCTTAGTAGAATTTTCCCTATGTTAAGATCCCTACTACTATCATGCTTAGCCTAGATAGTAGAAAACAAGGGTGGATTATATTCATGCTATGAAATATTTCTAAGTCCATGACTTGTGTTTTTTTTAATAAAACAACTATGTGAATGAAACAACTGGGTGTAATGGTGTGAAAGTTTTATGTTGAGTGGTTACACAGGGCCCCATATTTATGGCCTACCCTAGTGTATCTCACTTGTGGAAAGCCACCCAGGAACAAAGAGATTTGAGACGTCAAATGTTGAGAAGCTTCAAGTGCAGCCACATGGCAATATGGGCTCTGCCTAGATCATATAGGTTGCAATAACTTAGCAAGATGGATAGTTGGTGGTAGGGGGTGATAGGTTTGGAGCGCGTACATTTTGGTCTAAGGGAAGGCTTCTGAAAGATCTTGTCTCGATGCATGTCGAGTCTTGTGGGGAAAGTGCACCACCTCTCTCGAGAGTAAAACCTAAGTACTTAGCCGTGTCCCCAGCAATGGACAATTTGATCATCAAGACATGGAAGCTATCAAGGATCTCCTCATCCCAATTTCTAAGTTAAAAGCTTGTGGTTGAACAAGGGTTAAAAGAGCACCAATGTCTATTGGTAGATGCCTTGGGTGATTTGACAAACAAAAACTTAGTGTTTTCAAAGGATAAGGAAAATATATTTTGAGCAAAGCAAGCCTAAGCTCCACTTAGCCAAATGCATATAGAAGATAGATACCACTACTCTACCATAGTATCACTTGCCAATACAATTCAAATGTATTGACCCTTGTGGCTATAACTTATTATGTTGCAGGTTTGTTTGATGTTAGTGAAGTGTGTCGAGTAGGATTTCAAGTGTACAACCAACATGATTGCTTGTGGCACTTTGAAGATGAAGGGCTCCATGCTATATAGTTATTTCTGCTGCATTGTAATGAAATAGCCAAATGAGCTATGTAAGATGTAATGAATTATTTTATTCCTGGTTATAAAGTTGTATTCTGACCTTTGTTTCTTGATATTACATCTTAAACTGTGGATGCTAGCTATTGATCCAGGGACTAGCATTGTAAACACAGGGATCTCTACCTTATCAGGTTGGGACCTCTACACAAGTGATGCCATTATATTTCTAATCTGGTGTTGGTTCATCCTAAGCAACAACATAACTATCCTCTACTATGTAGTTCATTCATGGTTTGCATTCCTTCTCTACAAGTTCTCGCATGATGTCATTATAATTTCCGTCTCATTCATTCTTAGCTACGAAAGTAACTGCATGCCCATTTTGTAGCTCAATGCAAATTCTGGGTCACCCAAAGTCTCTTGCATTCCAGGATATACTTCTTTTCCATATATATTTGTTTAAATGACCTGGCTAATTTATATTTGCTAAAATTCTTGGAAACACTCTGTTCGATTGCTCAATTCATTTGTAGGCACACTTGTGTAATGATTTCTTATCATGTTCTATAGGTTCACAAGCAATGCCATTATATTTCATATCTAATTGTCCGTCCTAAGCAGCGACATAGCTATCATCTATTGTATATATATTTCATTCCTGGTTTGCATTCTTTCTCTACAAGTTCTCTTATGATGCCATTATAATTCCTATTCGGTTCCTAGATATGACAGTAACTGCATGCCCATTGTGTAGCTCACAGAAAATTTTGGGTCACCCAACGTCGCATTCCAGGAAAAACGACTGCTTCCATATATATTTATTGAAATGACCTAGCTAGTTTATATTTGCTGAAATTCTAAGAAACACTTTGATTGATTGCTCATTTCATTGTCAGCACACTTGTCTAATTCTTGTTTTTCCTATTCTACAGGACCGCAAGAGATTCCATTATATTTATAACCTCGTGTTGGTTCATCCTAAGCAACAACATAACTATTCTCTACTGTGTAGTTCATTCGTGGTTTGCATTCCTGCTCTACAAGTTCTGGTATGATGCCATTATAATTTATAGCTGGTTCATTCTTAGGTTCGACAGTAACTGCATGCCATTGTGTAGGTCATCACAAATTCTGAGTCAACCAACGTCTCTTGCTTTCCAAGATATACAACTGCTTTCATATATATTTGTCGAAATGACATGGCTAGTTTATATTTTCTGAAATTCTAAGAAAAACTTTGTTTGATTGCTCATATCATTGCAGGCCCACTTGTCTAATGCTTTCTTGTCCTATTCTATAGGTTCACAAGCGACGCCATTATATTTCATATCTGGTTCTGGTTTGTCCTAAGCAACGACATAATTATCCTCTACTGTATGGTTCATTTGTGGTTTGCATTCCTTCTCTACAAGTTCTCGCATGATGCCGTTATAATTTCTGTCTCATTCATTCTTCGCTACGGTAGTAACTGCATGCCATTGTCTGGTTTATTCTTCTATATATATATTTGTTGAAATGACCTAGCTTGTTTATATTTGCTGAAATTCTAAGCCACACACACATTGTTAAATTTCTTGTTTCATATGGTAGGCACACTTGTTTAATGCTTGTTTGTCCTGTTTGATTGACATGATGTGTTTTCCTTGTTTGATGTATTAACTTGTTATTACTTAGTTTCAGTCTGCAATTACTGCTGTCACCACCAAAGAGGGGGCTGGAAGATCATGTCTCAAGGTTGTTTTCCAATCTAGATGTCACAGTCAAAAGGGAGATGCAGGTGATAGATGGAGACAGCAAATTGAGGACTGCTATCAACTCGTCAACTGAAATGCTGCATTTTCTTTCCCTTGAGTTGGTAATATGTAATAATTTTAAGTAGTTTGCATTTGAAGTAATATCTAGATAAATCGCATAAGACATGTAGGCATTTAGTTGATGTCGTCCACACTTAGCGGTAGGCGGTACCATACGTGCACTAGTGTAACATCCCAGCATTAGAGCTTAGAAATAAGCTAAACTCATATGTGTGCATTGCATTCATGCATAGGAAATCCGAATAATTTTCGCACTTTTGTACAAAACTTGTCAAATTGATTGAAGCTTCTCTCAACTTGATGGAATTGAATTAGATCATCAAGTTCATTGCGATAAGTTTCAATATGACCTTTGCTAAAACCTTATTTTGGGTAAAGATGATTTGACCTAAGGGTAGATCAAATGTAACAAAACCACAAACACATTACTTAATGATTACTACCAGACCTTTTAGAGATCATATCATAGTATTCATTACAATAACTCTTGGATACCAAGTTAAGTATATAACTCAAGTAACAAGAATTCAATAACTAAATTTTGATCTATTTTATTCTTATCTATTTCTACCATGAGCATCATGGTAATACTTAACCTTAACTCTTTAGTTGTATTGAGTAGGAAAGTAATCAAGTCAAGACCATGCACCACATATCTTTATTTACATATCAATTCCTATCATCTCTATTGAACCATGTTCTATTATCTATTGTTCATCAATGATGAGTGATCAATCCTTGATATATAAGTTCTTAACCTATCAATTATTGATCTATCAACTCGTGTCCTTGTCATATCATTCACCTTAAAGCCTTTAGATAAATAAGTAAGAAGAGGTAAGTAGTAATGCTAGTTTTAAATATCATCTATAGGATGGGGTGTTTGAAGAGAATCAATTCAATAAGATAGTTGGTGGAGTTAACTCACGCATGAATGGAATAGAAGAGTTATCTGAAATAAAGATATATGTGGTAACCAAAGTGGATTATAAGGATGAATTTTGGATATAGTTACCAAGTAGTAGTATTATTGGAACAATTAGGCAGACAATAAGTAATATCTCTTAGTCAAATAGAGATACTAAGAAGATAATTATAATACAACTATATGTTGTATTGATAAAAGCCTTGATTAGCCAACTGGAAATCTAAACCATAAATGATCAAAGAATTATAATGATCATGCTTAAGTCACTAAGAGTGAATAATTATATGATGCATAAGTGACATTGGTGGAGAGAACATGATTAAACCTAGTATAGATATATCATCCTAAGATTAGTCATAAAAAATTACATGTGTATAAGATGAACTTAGAGTGTGAGTTACTGAAGGTAAGTAGAGATAAGATAGTATGAACAATTCCATACTGGAACAACATTGAGTTATAGAAGTAGTATTATTCCTCTTAAAAGAATAGTTAACACTCTGAGGTGAAGTAGTAATTAATATATACACTTATTAGAGTAATATTAGTGATGGATGATAAAGGAAGATTATGAATGAAGTTAGAAGTAACTACTTAATAGATTATAGGTGATCATTAGTACGGTAGTTTGATATAACCAAATGTAGATATGAGAAGATTATAAAAATCTTCAATGACAAGCTTCTAAGATTCATAAGTAAGATTACAAAGTAATTCATTAAGAAAGAGAATAATCAGCCAAGTGGAATTGGATTTATTAGAAAATATTCCAGAGATGAGCGCTATCTCTATGAGGAGATCATATAGAGAATTAGTGTCAAACTCATTGGATTCACAAATGGATTTAGGAAAAGGAAATTATTGGTAAGAGTATAAGTAGTAAAGCTCATCATGTTAATACATGATGATGGATATGAAAAAGTAATATATCTAGGAAAGGAATTCCTTAAGTAGGAATCAAGGATTTTGAAGTAGGGGAGGTAGGAATTCCTGAGAAGATATTAATGAAGACTTTGTCAAACCATATCAAAATCCATGTCGATATCACTCTTCTAAAACCTAAAGCTCAGTTACTACATAATTATCAGAAACTCATTATATCATAAATTGCACTTTGTTATGTTATTCTAGTTGTATATCATCCATAACTATAAGTAAAGATTCTCAAAACCGAATCTTTATCAAGATGACATTAGAAAGCAATCTATATCTCACTCTAAGATGAGATAACATTCATGATCACAAACATGAGGCATTATGTCTTCACCCATAATGTTTATACATATCTATAAAATAAAATAAGTATATTGAATCCTGTAAAACTCAAGGTAAGAGTTTGTATTCCAAACCCTAATTTCTAGGCTAGTGGTAATAAAACATATATCATGGTATCATCTAGGCTCATGTGAATAATATTAACCATATTAATTCCTTAGAATTTTATGTATCAAATAAGAATGTAGGATCACCATTAGAAAGTTACCCAAAAGCTATAAGTTAATGAGGACCAAGTTTCATGAATAAATAGTATTATATCCTATGATAAATTCATGGTTTATTATGTAAAGGAAGTTTATAAAAAAGGTTCCTACAAAATATTAAAAGGTTTAGTACCTATATAAATAAAATAAATAAATTACAACATTATAACAAAAACTCATAAAAGGACTCTAAATGCACTTCATTATTGTTGTAGCTACCTAACAAATAAATTATATGAAGAAATATTCAAAGCAAATGTGAAAATACAAATCTGAAACAAAACAGAAAAAGAAAAGGAATGAAGAAGAAGAGAAAAATAGGGCCAGCAAACCTCCCGGGCCAGCCCAAATCTTCTCCTCTCCTATCTACCACTCGTGCGCATTTCCGCGACCCATAAACAGACCACTAGAAGCGATGTCGTGTCCTCGTTCGCCTCGGACCAAGCACAAGAGCTGGATCACCGTGAATCGTGTAGAATCGAACTCTACATCTCGCCGGCCGTCGGGGCCATCGTTGTTCATTCATCGTCACCAGACCTCGCCTTGCCTCCCCGAGCACTCCAGCACAACCGTGGTGAGCTCCTGATCTTCTTGGTGCTTTCCCTTTCTTTGATTGCTTCCTAAATCATGTTGTCGTCGTGCACCCAACGCTGTCTCTGCTAGCCGTTATTGTGCCACCGTCTCCGGTGACCATTCCTGGGTGGCGCCGCCCCTATTAGGTTCCCTGTCGCGTTCTCTTTCCAACAATCCCAGCCACAGTCATGCGTGAGCACCCAATCGGCCGATCGATCTTCAATCTATGAGGATCAACATCATGTGACGTCACGATGAGGTCATCCCGAGTTTGACTCAGTCTTTGCTTATGTGGCATGTGATGTGGCCACTGGCCCACCAATCAGTGACTGTGTGTAGGGGTAGTATGAGTGATAAAACTATTTCGTTATTTAAAATTTAAATAAAAAATAAATAAACATTAATAATTCAATAACTTGTTTTATAATTCAGAAAAATATGTTTAATATATGAAAATGTTTAGATAAATAAAATCTATAATGTAAATTTATTATCATACATTATTGTGGTACCTATTTAAATAATTATTATTTAATAAACATTTATAAGTAATAATACTTTGAAAACTCATATTTTAATATTGATAAATGAGAAAAATATAAAAAATACAAAAATTCTTAGAAAAATAAGAACTACAATGTATAACTATAAACATAAAATATTATATCAATTAACTAAATATTTATTATTTATTAAGTAGTTATAAAGTAATAAAACTTATAATATACCAAAATGATCAAAAAATTAATATGTACATGTTAAAAATAAAACATTCCACTTTTGAAGTAAGTACAAATTTAATACCCTAATAAATTGAATTTAAACCTATTTCCTTATTTGATAATTCATAAAATTTTGTATAAAATTGCTAACACCTCTAATGTTGTCCATTAAAGGTCTAAAAATAATATTAATCTTAAAGTATTGATAATATGAAATCAAAATAGTTTAAAACATTTTAAATACAATTTTGTTGAATTATCATTCATCAATAAGTGTATATTATTTTCACAAAAGGATTTTTATGAAATATAAATTCCTCAAGAATGATATTTTTGACCTAATAAAACCTTTTACCATTACTTCAACCACAAATTTATAAACATACTAAAAATCCAAAGATACTTCATAAGTAGTTAAGTAATGTTGTTTCCATGTTATGAGTTATAATCATTCACTTGTAAGAAGGTAAATGATTCTATTCAACTATAATGCTAAGAAACCATTACTCAAATAGAAGTAATACCATTCTTAATTAATATCTAAGAAATATTATGAGGTTAACAATACCATCTAATATCCAAGATAAATAAGTCTCAACTACTAGTGTTGTCTTTATTCAAATTAATTAAATCTTTCTTCCTTGAGAACTATAGTTAGTAAGAAACCTAAAAATGTTAACTAAAAGTTTAAATGCTTTTGCATAGTTAAAAAAACTTTCTTCAAAAGTTATTCTTTTAAAGATACACTAAAATTAATTCTTAAGCATTCGAAAATAAATCTACTTAAGTAACAACCTTCATATACGGAGTCTTTAGATACCATTCCACACTTGAATGTTTTATTGTTGTATACTACTTATTATACTTACATGTTGCCTCACGCACACTCACAAGCCTTAATAAGAAGCACAAGCGTGAAACTTATCTAAAAGGATAACACATTCCAAAGAAACCATTTACAATTCCCAATCCCTAGATCAATGACGTTTATCCCGGGGATTCAAATTTATCAAATGGCATTACCTTATTATGTATGCATAATAGCATCTTGCTTCTTTAAACATTAGTACTTAACGGACCAATGATGTTGATTTCAGGTATTGGATCTTTTATTATCTCGAAGACCGTGAGTGCATAATCTTGCAATCACAAAAGACAAGTTCACACTTGCTCATGTCCTTTGGTTATTTTCTATCAAGTATTTTACAACTCCAGTGTCATCATCACCTACATTTCAAAAAGTTCATAAAACACTATTTTCATAATAATATGATTATGGGTTATTTACCATATGGTAATAACCTACTATGAAAGTTTAGGTGGTAAAGGATACCTTCGATCCGGATTATGGATGTAGTATAGTTATTTTTCCCTAGTAGACCTAGGTTTATCGAATCCTCGGGAAGCACAAATCAAAGTGAACTTACTTAAAAGTACCTTCGGGCATTTTAGAATTCCTTTTGTGTTTTCATCAGACCAAGAGTTTGCGATCTTTTTGTTGTTGTTGACGATGGAGAGAGAGAGGGCCTGGGGCTTTCGGTTTCACCAGTAGTTGTGCACAACATCTGATGGTAATAAAGGATAATAATAAAGTATGCATGTAATTGTTAGAGCAAGATAATTATATATGGGCAGTGCATCCATAATTGATATTGCCTCCGCAACCGCTTATAGAAATAACCTACTATTCTCATCCATATAAGAAAGAGAACTAATGATACACATAGTGATGTCACTGTTAATCCCAAGTAAATCCCTCACATACAGCCGTACGACCCCTTCTATCCCTGGGATTCCCAACCTGCAGATCAGTCATCACTCACATTCCCTATACCTGGATCAATCCTTGGGGTCTTGGGTACCTGACAAGTCCTTGGATTAAGGCAAGAGAGGGTTCAATAATCATCATGTCATACAAACTAATACATGATCCCATCTATGATAAATAACATGCACAAAAAGCTACATGGCTAGGACGAAGCCCTTAGCCCAAGGAGAATTACTCACACAAAGAGATGAAATCAACAATCATAAACATTATACTAGAGATCATAAGAATGATAGAAAATAGCCATACAATGTCGCCAATTGGAGAAGATATCTACTATTACAAGTGGTGGAATATGGCTATGGTGGTGGAGAAGGGTTTGGAGATTAGATCTAGATCTATTCCTCCGGCGTGGTGGCTTCTAGTGGCAAGGAGAGTTGTTGTTGAAAAGAGAGAGAGATCAAGAGAGTTTTCTTGTCGCCTGAAGCCTCTTTATATAGGGGTCCCTTCATGAAAGCTATTCTATTTGACTAGGCGATGTCGGTGCCAACTATACAGCTGGAACTATACGACGGGAATTTTATTCCGGTTGTATAGTTGGTCATTAAGGGCACTGGATCCAGTTCATGACTCCTAGTTTCTTTGACGTGTTGGAAATCTCGTATCTTGAACTTTAATGTTGTGATTCCCATCATAATGCGTCATTATCTGTGCAGGGAAAATACCAAGAAAGGATTGCATACCCCTTTGATCATTAGGCATTAGTGGCAGGGTTTAGAGAGATATTTCATCAAAAGTATGAATAATATCTAGTTTAAATGTGAGTGTAGATGGCTATATTTTACAGTCATCAACCTCCCCAAGCTTAAACTTGATTGTCCTCGATCAAGAAAACCAAAATAAAAAAAGAACTCAGCATTTAAACTGAAATAACAAGATGATGATCTTACTCATGATTGGTAGTCTCATATTTCCTCCATTTTGTTAATCTGAAAAACTTCACAAAAGATAGAGTAATGGTAAGCATATCATACGGTTTTCATGAATCCTTATAGCATAGCAAAATTATTGTAAGCATGGATGATTCGAATGAGTAAACTTTATTGCATGTCATGTAATCAACTCATAAGCTTGCCTTTGAACAATAAAGTATAATTATGTAAAATTGAGAATGTGAGAGTTCATCATGAGAAGCATATACACTAACGTAACATCCCAAAAATATTAATCAAGGTTATCAAGTTCCAATCACCCAAGTTTAGGGTTAACAAAAACTTTTATTATTAAAATCAATATGAATGCATGTGTGTATGTGATGAATGCATGAATGCTTGCAATGACTTTTTTGATTGCTATGAATGGCAAGGACTGGTTTAAAGATGAAAACAACATCATCTAAATCATTTCCAAGCAGAATAAAATCAATAGAAATTCAAATATAAACAATATGAGCTAATGGTCATTTTGACAAAGTTAACCACTAGACCACTTTTTTTAGGGTAGACCAAGGAAAAGTGTTTCTAGACCACTTTGAGTGTTTCTTGTCCAAGATTCCTAATAGAAACAAATCCCATTATTTTCACCCCTTGCTAGACCAAGTAAAGTGAACCCAAGCCCACTTGCAAACCCACAGAAACATTTTACAAATCTATGCCAAGGAAAATTCAAAATTGAATCTAGTTCATATGGTAAGATCACCATTTCTCAAAACAACTGTTCAAAAAATAGGCCGAATCAGCAATTACTAGGCCGATTAATCGCTACTAGGGAGCTTGATTTCAGCCATCACCAACTAGTTCCTTGTCATTGTTGACCAGTTCCTCATAGTTGCCGACCAGACCTCAGATACAAGAGCTCGAGTGTCACATCCCAAGATTTTCCAAATCTTGTAATGTGAAAAATAAATGAATAAATTAAAACTTTGTGACACTCAATAAGGAAAGAAAATCAATAAGGAAAGAAAAAAATAGAAGTGGACAGCAGCCCAGTCGGCCAGCCCAATAAGCCCAGTACCAGCCCAGTCTCTCTCCCCCTCTGCGAAACGATTTTCACTTAAAGTCTCACCCGCAGAGCAACTGACCGGTGGCCCCTCCTTCCCTCTCACTTTCTCATTGTCAGCACGACCCACATCGCCAGCCATCGTCTTCACTGCGACCAGCTTTCCCCCATTCATCGCTGCCGTTCTCAGTCGTTGAATTCCAGCGATAAATTCGTGTAAATGACAATGTTAAACTCTCCAGCGATCACGCGTACTTAATCATCCCTGTCCCCTCTACCTTTCTCCCAAATGCCAGCTCCTCTCTGCCACCAGGCTGCGCGAATCGCGAGCTCAAACACCACTGTCTCCGACGTGTTCCCCGACCAATTCCGGTGCCGACTAGCCGCCCCTCGCCTCCCACTGCACACAGGATTGCTCCTCGTCTCCTGGTGCATCTTCCAGTACCAACCGCTTGGCCGCGCCCGCTCTACAACGTCGGCAACAAACTCACCTGAGCGTCGCCGTCATCTGCCATTGCTCCGGCGAGTTCCCCCGGTAAGTACAGACTGCCCCAACACCTTCCAATGATGCTCCTGTGATCCCCAGTACCGTACGCAGCTAACAGTAGGGTCTGTTTGCCTTAGCGTGCCCTCAAACCTCGCCTCCGACGACAAACAGAAGCACCCGACGCTGCTGCAAGCTCCGGTGAGCAATCCACCTCGTTCCCGTGCGCCCCCCGACGAGATACTGCCACGTTGAGCACCAGGAAGTCCGACGATCTCGGTGAGCATATTCCCATCCTCCCTCGCTTCCTGCTTCGCCAGCGCCGCCACCATCTGACCGCACCGCCGCTCGCCGTTGACCTTGCGCCGCCAGTTAGTGACAAGTAGAGGATAGCCGTCCGATCTCGATCTAGTGGATAGGATAGAACCACTTAAATCGAAGGGGTATCGAGCGATCTGTGCCGTGCGATCAAGTTGGATCCTGCGGTCTGCGTCTGTCGATCCGACCGGAGCGGTATCAGTGAATAGAAACACGCCACGTGTCTCTGTTTAGTTGAATTAGAACAGAATTGATCTATTAGATTTCCAATTTTGTAAATTGCATAACTTTAGTACTACACATCCAAAATTTGCAAAATTTATATCAATGGAATCAGTGGAACAAGCCCTAGCCAACCATGACTTTTGTTTAGTAAAAAGCTTCTGGAAAAATGTTTGTTTTTGCAGAAACATTCGTATGCTTGTTTATATTATAAAAATTGTTCTAAAATGTTTTTGGGGATAAAATCTTTGGCAAATGGTGTGATTTGAACCTACTGACCATAGGAAACACTTTGTGGTTTCAAAAATGTATTTGGTGAAGCAAAAGAATGATTCTTTGATTTAAAACCATTTCTAGTCAAATAGAAATATGGGTTATTTATTAAAAATGGTTTTGAAGGAAAACTTTTGGGAAATGTTTTGTTTCAAACTCTCTGACCCTAAACACAAAGTTTTATAGTTTGAAAATGTATTTTGTGAACCCCATAGATTAATGCCTTAGTAAAAATATTTTTACACCACATAAAATGATACTTTGTTTTGAAAATGGTTTAGGAAGTGAAAACTCTTGCAAATGACTTTGCCACTTTACAAAATGACCAATAGGTGTTTTCAAATGTTTATGACCCAATAGGAACCACTCTTTCAAATAAAACAAAGCTTGGCATGCTTGCATGCATTATCTTGGTTCTATGATTTTATGTGATGTTTTGCTTGATTGGTAGATTGAGTTTGTGCCTTGCTTGATTGAATTGTAGTGACTTGAAGAGTGTGATTGTTGCAAGGACAAGGAGTGAACTTATACCCTCTACAAAAAAGGCAAGTGATGCTTCATACTTTTGTCCCATTACTTTCACTATGCATTAGTGATTTTTCTCTAAGTAAAACTTGCATGGAATTTTGCTAAGTATAAACCTTGCTATAGAAAACCTAGTAGATGAAACCTTAGTAGAAATTTCCTAAGTCAAGATACCTACTACTATCAAGCTTAGCCTAGCTAATAGAAAACAAGGGTGGAGTATACATTCATACTATGGAAAATTTCTAAGTCTGAGGACTTGTGTTTTTGCTTAATAAAACAACTAAGTTAATGAATCACCTGGGTGGAATGGTAATTGCTTGGTGGATTTTGGTTGAGTGGTTCACAAGGCCCTTGTTTATGGTTTACCTTGTGTATCTCACTTGTGGATGGCCACCCAGGAACAAAGATATTTGAGATGTCAAATGTTGAGAAGCTTCAAGTGCAGCCACTTGGCATTATGGGCTCTGCCTGGATCATATAGGTTGCAAGAACTTAGCCATATAGACAGTTGGTGGTAGAGTTCGATAGGTTGGAACGCGTCGATTTTGGTCTAAGGGAAGGCTTCTGAAAGATCTTGTCTTGGGAAACCAAGTCTTGTGGGGAAAGTGCACCACCTCTGCAGAGTGTAAAATCTAAGTACTTAGCCATGTCCCTGGTAAAGGACAAATTGAGCATCAAGACATGGAAGCAATCAAGAATCTCATCATCCAAATTTCTAACTTAAAAACTTATGGTTGAACAAGGGTTAAAGGATCTTCAATCTTTGATTGAGAAAAATGATTTTGTCAAGCAAAAACTTAGTGTTTTCAAATGTTCAGGAAAAATTTATTTTGAGCAATGCAAGCCTAAAGCTCCACTTAGCCAAATGCATATAGATGATAGATTCCACTATACTACCATAGTATCACTTGCCAATACAATTCAAATGTATTGACCCTTGTGGCTGTAACTTGTTATGTTGCAGGTTTGTTTGATTTAGTGAAGTGTGTTGATTAGGATTACAAAGTCTACAACCAACATGTCTGCCTGTGGCCCTTTGAAGATGAAGGACCCCATGCTTATAGATATTCTGCTGCAATGTAATGTAATAGCCAAATGAGCTATGTAAGATGTAATAAAATTATGTTATTCCTGGATATAAAGTTGTATTATGACCTTTGTTTCTTGATATTACATCTTAACTGTGGATGCTAGCTGTTGATCCAGGGAATAGCATTGTAAACACAGGGGCTCTACCTTATTTAAAGGTTGGGACCCTTACAGATGGTATCAGAGCATTGTGTTGCCTGTAGGATTTGTAAACCTAGGATTGGACAAAACCCTTAGAAAATAGGAGTTTTATTTGTTCCAAAACTTATTTACAAACAAACTAGTAAACTCTTTCCTCAACCATTTTGGTTTAAACTCTACATCTATTCTACTTCAATTTGATGGAAAAACCTACCCCATGGCCAAAGGCTTCACCATGAGCTAAGGACTTCTTCAACTCTAATGACTTCAACTTCTTCAACTCTAATGACTTCAACATCTTCAGCATATTCACCAAGGACTTCAACCTTAGATATCACTAAGAACAAGTGAGACAAGAAATCTTTCTCAAGATTTGGAGACTAAGGAAATACAACTTAGAAGGAGCCATCAACACCTTTGAAGTATTTGTGACCAAGAGTTTTTCCCAAGGAAACCATGATCTCATGCAAGAAGAACCAACCAAGAAGGATGGAAAGATAACAAGTGAACCATATAGATAGACCACCATATTTTAGTTAAGTCAAACACACCAACTTATGTGGTGTAACAAAAATATTTTTGGTTGCCTAAGTATGTGCTTGAACTTTGTTGTTTGAGTGAAAAGTTGTTTGTGATGGCTTGCACATTGCTTGTGTGAATTGTGATGTGTGTGATTGGAATTATTTCCTTAGAAATATTTTTTCCTATTCTAATCCCTACCCAACCCCAAACAGATGACTTCTCCAAGAAACTCCAACATCAAGGTTGATGACAACAACAACATCCAAGAGGACAACATGAGAGAACTTATAGCAACCCAAAACCAGTTGAGCCAAGAGACAACTCAGCTTTTAGCCAACAACAATGGACTAGACCCAGCCATACAAAGGATTTTGAAACTTCAATCCCAATTGTTGCAAGGATTGGTTACTCAAATGATCAACATGAGAGAAAACTTTTCCCAAAGAGCTAATGACAACAAGGATGACAAAGATGTTAATCTAGAAGGAACCCAAGCTAGCAATACTTGTGGAGACAAGGATCATGAATCCAAGGAGCATGAAGACCAATGCCCCAAGAAGAGAGAAAGATTTCCATATGAAGAGCATGAACTAGAAGAACTCCTAGCTTTGGAGAGACCCAAAAAGAAGAAGAAGGACATAAGCCAGTTGCAATGTTACAATTGCAAAGAGAAGGGACATTATGCAAGTAATTGTCCAAAAAAGATGAAGAACAAGTTAAACAAGCCTATGAAGGATCTCAACCTTGGCCCATGAGCCAAGTGTGTAAACAAAGGACACTAAGCAGATGTTTTCCCAGAGAAGTTTCCCCAAGATCCCAAGCAAGCCAACATGTAATTTAGTTGGAAAATTTTTAAGGGTGGTAGTACCCTAGTTGTTTGAGTCTACTTGTTACCCTAGCCTTCCCAAATCTCGGGACGAGATTTATTTTAAGGGTGGTAGCCTGTCACATCCCAAGATTTTCCAAATCTTGTAATGTGAAAAATAAATGAATAAAATAAAACTTTGTTGAATTTTAGGGTAAAAAGAAACTTTTTGATTCCAATTGGAAACTTTCAAACCTATTTGGATCAAATAAAACCCTAAAGGGATTTAAAAAGTTAAATAAACAATAAACTTCAAAATATTTAAAATTACTATTTTTGGATCTTTTAATAAAAGATTTGGTTTTCAAAGGAAAAGGTAGATTTATAAATAAGGATTATTTTATAAAGCCAAATTAAACCTTGGCCAAGCTTTTGAAATAAAAGGTTTTGCTTTGATAAAAATAGTAAAGGTTTATATAAATAAAATAATAAGGATTTAATATCCAATTTTATTTAAGTAAAGGCTTTTCCCATTTTAAATAAACACTAAAACTTATTTATTTATTTTAAATAAGTTTTCCAAGTATTTTATATTCTCAAATAAAACCTACTGAAGTGTTTTGGTTTTATTTTAGATTTAAAAATAAAGTTTTTAATAAAACAAATCCTATTTGGTTTAATGACTAAGGACCATTTTATTTAATTATTAATGGACCCTAAAATAAAATGTTATTTTATTTTAAAAAAGTTTTCCAAGTATCTTATATTTTCAAATAAAACCTACTAATTTGGTTTTGATAATATTTAGATTTCAAATGGAGTTTTTAAATAAATTAAACCCATTTAATTTATTAACTAGTATCCATTTTATTTAATTATAAATGGACTCTAAAAATTATATTATTTTATTTTGGGAATTGGTTTATGTTGCTAATAGAACCAAAACTTAATAAAAAGTTTGGTGGAAGTTGTTTTGAATTGGTTGTTTGATTTGTTTGTTTGAATTTCAAAACAGAAAATAGAATCAGAAAAAGGAAAATCAATAAGGAAAGAAAAAAATAGAAGTGGACAGCAGCCCAGTCGGCCAGCCCAATAAGCCCAGTACCAGCCCAGTCTCTCTCCCCCTCTGCGAAATGATTTTCACTTAAAGTCTCACCCGTAGAGCAACTGACCGGTGGCCCCTCCTTCCCTCTCACTTTCTCACTGTCATCACGGCCCACATCGCCAGCCATCGTCTTCACTGCGACCAGCTTTCCCCCATTCATCGCTGCCGTTCTCAGTCGTTGAATTCCAGCGATAAATTCGTGTAAATGACAACGTTAAACTCGCCAGCGATCACGCGTACTTAATCGTCCCTGTCCCCTCTACCTTTCTCCCAAATGCCAGCTCCTCTCTGCCACCAGGCTGCGCGAATCGCGAGGTCAAACACCACTGTCTCCGACGTGTTCCCCGACCAATTCCGGTGCCGACTAGCCTCCCCTCGCCTCCCACTGCACACAGGATTGCTCCCCGTCTCCTGTTGCATCTTCCAGTACCAACCGCTTGGCCGCGCCCGCTCTACAACGTCGGCAACAAACTCACCTGAGCGTCGCCGTCGTCTGCCATTGCTCCGGCGAGTTCCCCCGGTAAGTACAGACTTCCCCAACACCTTCCAATGATGCTCCTGTGATCCCCAGTACCGTACGCAACTAACAGTAGGGTCTGTTTGCCTTAGCGTGACCTCAAACCTCGCCTCCGACAACAAACAAAAGCACCCGACGCCGCTGCAAGCTCCGGCGAGCAATCCACCTCGTTCCCGTGCGCCCCCCGACGAGATACTGCCACGTTGAGCACCAGCGAAGTCTAACGATCTCGGTGAGCATATTCCCATCCTCCCTCGCTTCCTGCTTCGCCAGCGCCGCCACCATCTGACCGCACCGCCGCTCGCCGTTGACCTTGCGCCGCCAGTTAGTGACAAGCAGAGGATAGTCGTCCGATCATGATCTAGTGGATAGGATAGAACCACTTAAATGGAAGGGGTATTGAGCGATCTGTGCCGTGCGATAAAGTTGGATTCTACGGTCTGCGTCTGTCGATCCGACCGAAGCTATCAGCGAATAGAAACACGCCACGTGTCTCTGTTTAGTTGAATTAGAACAGAATTGATCTATTAGATTTCCAATTTTGTAAATTGCATAACTTTAGTTCTACACGTCCAAAATTTGAAAACTTTATATCAATGGAATCAGTGGAACAAGCCCTGGCCAACCATGCCTTTTGTTTAGTAAAAAGCTTCTGGAAAAATGTTTGTTTTTGCAGAAACATTTGTATGCTTCTTTAGATTATAAAAATTGTTCTAAAATGTTTTTGGGGATAAAATCTTTGGAAAATGGTGTGATTTGAACCTACCGACCATAGGAAACACTTTGTTGTTTCAAAAATGTATTTGGTGAAGCAAAAGAATGATTCTTTGATTTAAAACCATTTCTAGTCAAATAGAAATATGGGTTATTTATTAAAAATGGTTTTGAAGGAAAACTTTTCGGAAATGTTTTGTTTCAAACTCTCTGACCCTAAACACAAAGTTTTATAGTTTGAAAATGTATTTTGTGAACCCCATAGATTAATGCCTTAGTAAAAATATTTTTACACCACATAAAATGATACTTTGTTTTGAAAATGGTTTAGGAAGTGAAACCTCTTGCAAATGACTTTGCCACTTTACAAAATGACCAATAGGTGTTTTCAAATGTTTATGACCCAATAGGAACCACTCTTTCAAATAAAACAAAGCTTGGCATGCTTGCATGCATTATCTTGGTTCTATGATTTTATGTGATGTTTTGCTTGATTGGTAGATTGAGTTTGTGCCTTGCTTGATTGAATTGTAGTGACTTGAAGAGTGTGATTGTTGCACGGACAAGGAGTGAACTTATACCCTCTACCAAAAAGGCAAGTGATGCTTCATACTTTTGTCCCATTACTTTCACTATGCATTAGTGATTTTTCTCTAAGTAAAACTTGCATGGAATTTTGCTAAGTATAAACCTTGCTATAGAAAACCTAGTAGATGAAACCTTAGTAGAAATTTCCTAAGTCAAGATACCTACTACTATCAAGCTTAGCCTAGCTAATAGAAAACAAGGGTGGAGTATACATTCATACTATGGAAAATTACTAAGTCTGAGGACTTGTGTTTTTGCTTAATAAAACAACTAAGTTAATGAATCACCTGGGTGGAATGGTAATTGCTTGGTGGATTTTGGTTGAGTGGTTCACAAGGCCCATGTTTATGGTTTACCTTGTGTATCTCACTTGTGGATGGCCACCCAGGAACAAAGAGATTTGAGATGTCAAATGTTGAGAAGCTTCAAGTGCAGCCACTTGGCATTATGGGCTCTGCCTGGATCATATAGGTTGCAAGAACTTAGCCATATGGATAGTTGGTGGTAGAGTTTGATAAGTTGGAACACGTCCATTTTGGTCTAAGGGAAGGCTTCTGAAAGATCTTGTCTTGGGAAACCAAGTCTTGTGGGGAAAGTGCACCACCTCTGCAGAGTGTAAAATCTAAGTACTTAGCCATGTCCCTGGTAAAGGACAAATTGAGCATCAAGACATGGAAGCAATCAAGAATCTCATCATCCAAATTTCTAACTTAAAAACTTATGGTTGAACAAGGGTTAAAGGATCTTCAATCTTTGATTGAGAGAAATGATTTTGTCAAGCAAAAACTTAGTGTTTTCAAATGTTCAGGAAAAATTTATTTTGAGCAATGCAAGCCTAAAGCTCCACTTAGCCAAATGCATATAGATGATAGATTCCACTATACTACCATAGTATCACTTGCCAATACAATTCAAATGTATTGACCCTTGTGGCTGTAACTTGTTATGTTGCAGGTTTGTTTGATTTAGTGAAGTGTGTTGATTAGGATTACAAAGTCTACAACCAACATGTCTGCCTGTGGCCCTTTGAAGATGAAGGACCCCATGCTTATAGATATTCTGCTGCAATGTAATGTAATAGCCAAATGAGCTATGTAAGATGTAATAAAATTATGTTATTCCTGGTTATAAAGTTGTATTATGACCTTTGTTTCTTGATATTACATCTTAACTGTGGATGCTAGCTATTGATCCTGGGACTAGCATTGTAAACACAGGGGACTCTACCTTATTTAAAGGTTGGGACCCTTACATCGAGAGCCCTGAGGATCTCATCCGGGAGCTTAAGGCCGAGGATTCATACGTGTTTTAGGTGCTAATTTTTGTAGGCTGCACCGATTAATAGCCGACCGATTAAATCAGTTAATCTTCCGAATTCCGATTAATCGCTACTCCCAAGCCAACCGAGCAGCTAACAATTTCCGATTTCCTTAACATTGCTCAAAACCCAACCAAACTAGTTCACCTTGACAAACCCAAGCAACCAGAGACTAGCAAGTATGTGACCAATGCACTCACCAAATTGCATCCAAAAATTCAAATATAAATTTCTTGCGGCCATTTCATCAAACACCTTGCAGACACAAATAAACCCTAGCCTGACTACACTGTTTTGAGC